>OY856186.1:139865229-140009075 GCA_963693315.1 Diogma glabrata | reverse complement strand
AACTTGTTTAGTTTTACCAAAAAATTTCAATCAAAAACTTCAGATTCAGAACGATTAACAACGATAGAAATTCTATCGTAAAAAACCCATTGAAACCAAATCTGAAATATCCCATAGGTGCGAATGATGCCGATTGGTTTGTTTTTCTTGAAAAAATTTCAATCGTAAATTTCAGATTCAAACCGATAGGAATCTGATGGCGGAAAAATACGATAGGTTACGATTGGTGCTGTTGTATAGTAATGAACATGTAAACACACCTTTATTATTTTATATTTAGTTAAGTTGTAGAGACCAGCTTAAAACGTCATCATACACATTACTTGTTATAAAGATGGTGAGAAACAAACAACCATTAATATTGATCTCTTTATTAATAATTATAATAAATATAAATGTATAAAAATAACAAGTGTCTTTTAAATAACAATTAAACTATCTTAGAGACATCAAGATAGAACATGGCGCAGTTGATCTAAGAAACCAGATAATCGGATTATTAATATATATACATATTACAAAAACATAACCTAAAAGTTGATGAAAAATAACGTGACGACGTGTTTAGTTAAAAAACTTTTGGTAATAAACCACAAACAAAATATAATAAAAACAAAGCAAACTGCTTATATAATAAGAAGTTTGAGTGAAAAAAAAGATACTTTAATAAAATATTAAATATTCATCTAAAATTGTGATAATAATTTTCACAATACAAAATGGCTGTATCATACAGGCTACCTCCAATATTAAAATTAAATGGTAGCATAAGTGATAATTGGAAAAAATTTCACGATAACTTCACAATATATATGAAGGCAACTGGAAATGACCAAAAAGAGACTGATGTGAGAGCGGCAATATTTTTAAATCTTATTGGAGAAGAAGCTTTGGAATTGTTTGAATCATTTGATCTCGATGAGGAAGAACAACAAAATTATGATGATGTGGTAGCTGCATTTGAGGCGCATTGTACACCAAAAAAGAACATCATATATGAAAGACATATATTTTCTAAAAGACATCAACAAGATGGAGAGAAATTTCAACTATTTTTGAGTGATGTACGTAGGCTAGCCAAAACTTGCGAATTTGGAACACAGGAAGAAGCATTGATACGTGATCGTATTGTGTTTGGAATTAATGATCTTCAGCTTCAAGAAACCCTGATTAAAGCGGGTGATCCATCTATGCAGAAGACGATAGACACGTGTAGAATAGCTGAAATAACTAAATGTCAAACGAAGGTAGTACAAGGGGATGAAGTTAATTTTATTAAAAGAAATTCAGGTAATAATTTTCCAAATTTTGTTTCTAAAAATAATAAATCACAAAATGTTAATTCAAATAATAACAATAGAAATTTAAATAAAAATTTATATACAAATTATAATAGAAATTTAAATAGAAATTACAATAGGAATGAACAAAATTCCAAATTACAAAATTTAAATAGTTCAATTAAATTATGCAGAAAATGCAATGGTAGTCATGAAAGAGGTAAATGTCCGGCATTTGGCTATAGATGTTATAAATGCAAAATTTTAAATCATTTTACTAATTGTTGCAAAGCTAAAAATGTCAAGGTTATTGAATGTGACATGAACAATCATGACGACTATTGCATTGACACTGTGAATAGAAATTTAAATATAGAATTTCAGAATAGTTGGTACGAAACTATATTGATTGAAAAATTGAATTGTAATATGAAATTAGACACAGGTTCTGATGTCAATATTTTACCTTTAAATTTTTTTTAGACAATTAGAGATAAATAATAATGAAATTTTAAAGTATGATGTAATTTTGAGAGCGTACGGAGGTTCAGAAATTAAACCGGTTGGAAAAGTTCTGTTGAGAATTAAATATAAAAATATTAATTTAGTAGAAGAATTTGTGTTGATTAATGCCAATTTAACACCAATACTAGGACTTACAACATGTAATAGACTGGGGTTAATACAAAGAGTGCATAGCATAGTTGGAACGAAACAAACTTTTGTTCAAAATAATAAAGAAATTTTTGAAGGCTTAGGTAAATTTCCACATGAGTTAAAAATACATTTAAAAGATAACACGACTTCTGTTACAAAGCCGCCGAGAAGAATACCTATTAAAATTAGGGAAGAAGTTAAAAAGCAGCTAGATAAACTAGTAAGCTTAGAAATAATAGAACCTTTATATGAACCGATAGATTGGATAAGTAATCTTGTGGTTGTGGAAAAACCCGATGGAACAGTGAGATTATGTTTAGATCCACGAGATTTAAATATGGCAATTAAAAAAGAACACTATTTAATTCTATCGTTGGATGATTTGATAGCCAAATTATCCGGGATTAAGTTTTACACAGTTTTTGACCTAAAAGATGGGTTTTATCAAATTAAAATGACAGAAGAGTCATCCAAATTGTGTGGGTTTAGCACGCCTTTTAGCTGCTACAAATTTTTAAGACTTCCATTTGGTTTAAATATTGCTCCAGAAGAGTTCCAAAAAAGGAATGAAAAAAGTTTCGGAGACTTAAATGGTATATTTATCTACATTGATGATATTCTCATAACAGGTAAAACTGAATCAGAACACGATATGAACTTGATGAGTTTCATTAAGAGAGCAAAAGAAGTAGGCGTAAAATTTAATATCAATAAATTACAATTTAGAGTGAAAGAAGTAAAATTCCTGGGTCACATTTTTAATGAACATGGAGTTAGTCCAGATAAAGAGAGAGTGAAAGCAATAACCGAAATGGAACATCCTAAAAATAAAAAAGAGCTACAAAGATATTTAGGTATGATAAACTACTTGAGAAGTTTCATACCTAATTTGGCTGAAATGACACATCCTTTAAGACAGCTGTTGCGTCATAATGTAGACTTTTTATGGATGGACATACATACAGAAACGCTTCAAAAATTGAAAGACAAAATAACTAGCACACCAATATTACAACCTTTTGATGTCAATAAACAAATTGTAATTCAAACAGATGCTTCGAAAAACGGAATTGGTTGCGTTTTGATACAAAATCGAAACCCTGTAGCATTTGCGTCCAGAAGTTTAACGGGCGCAGAGACGAACTATGCACAGGTAGAAAAGGAAATGCTCGCCATTGTGTTTGGATGTATTAAGTTCCACCATTATATTTATGGTAGAGTGATTGAAGTTAATACAGACCATAAACCATTAGTGGGAGTAATTAACAACGAAATTTGTAAAGTTAATTCATCACGCTTGAGAAGAATGAAATTAAAAATAATAAACTATGAAATAAAAGTAAAATATGTACCTGGCAAAGAGCTACACATAGCTGATCATTTATCACGATCATATCTTAAAGGAAATCCAGCGGATGAATTTAAGGAATTTACGGAAGTAGTCCATTCTGTTAATTTGACTGATGAAAGAAAAGAACAGTTCAAATTAAAGACAAATGCAGATAATGTATTAAGTACGTTAATAGATCTATATCAGAAAGGCTGGCCAAATGATAAAAGAAAGGTTCCTGATTTACTCAAGTTTTATTGGAAATTTAAAAATGATATTTATGTGGATGAAGGTTTAGTTTTCTTGGGTGAGCGAGTGATGGTTCCTCGAAGTCTCAGAAAAGAGATGCTCAAAAAACTTCATGAAAGTCACATTGGCATGACCAAGATTAAATCAAGGGCAAGGAACATATTATATTGGCCTGGTATGGATGCTGACATAGAAGAATATGTAGCACGATGTCAAATATGTGAAAAATATCTTTCAACAAATAGAAATGAACCTCTCATTCCACATGAAATACCAGATTTGCCATTTCAGAAAATTGGTTGCGATATATTGTTTGTTAGAAATACGGACTACTTAGTTGTAGTAGACTATTATTCTAAATGGATTGAGATCCTTCCTTTGGAAAATAAACAAACAGCAGAGATTATTAAAAACCTAAAGAAAGTTTTTTGTACCCATGGTATTCCCAAAATAGTTATAGCAGACAACATGCCATTTTCATCGGTAGAGTTTGAACAATTTAGTAAAGAATGGCAATTTGAGCTTAAAACATCTAGCCCAGGCTATGCTAGATCTAATGGACAATCAGAAAAGGCAGTTCACATAGCGAAAAATTTAATAAAGAAAGCAATGGATGATAATAAAGATTTGCACTATGCTCTTTTAGAATATCGAAATCATCCTGTTGCAAATCTAAATGTTTCACCAGCTCAAATTTTGATGAGTCGCATCACTAGAACTAAAGTAGCTATAAAAAATAGTTTATTGATGCCAAGAGTGGAAAATGACATTAAGGGGAAACTTAAAATAAATCAAGATAAAATGATAATATTGCATGATAAAACAGCACATATTAGAAAAAATTTTGATGTTGGGGATAATATAACATATCAAAAAGATAAACAATGGATTCCAGCAAAAATAATAAGGAAACATGAGGCTCCAAGGTCTTACATAATAAAAAATGAAAATAACAGAATTCTTAGAAGAAATAAGAAACACTTAAGAAAGTCATTGAATGCACCTCAGTTTAGAAGAAGAACAGACATGGCATTGAACAGTGATCAAGAAACGGAGGGACAACAGAATAGGAATAATACTGATCATGAAGAAATTAATTTAAATAGTCAGTCATCTTTGATTGACAATGAACAAAGGGGATATATAACAAGAACAGGAAGAATTTCTAAGCCTCTAATACGGTTTCAAGATTACAACATGATTTGAGTTTAATAAATAAATAAATTTAATAAGTAAATAAATAATAATAATAATAAATCTTACTGTACCTTAGTATTGAATTAAAAAGGGAGGTGTTGTATAGTAATGAACATGTAAACACACCTTTATTATTTTATATTTAGTTAAGTTGTAGAGACCAGCTTAAAACGTCATCATACACATTACTTGTTATAAAGATGGTGAGAAACAAACAACCATTAATATTGATCTCTTTATTAATAATTATAATAAATATAAATGTATAAAAATAACAAGTGTCTTTTAAATAACAATTAAACTATCTTAGAGACATCAAGATAGAACAGGTGCTACATATGGAATGTACGATAAAAAACTATTCAAAACTTGTTCAGTTTTACCAAAAAATTTCAATTCGTGATCTTCAGATTTAAAACGATTAACAACGATAGAAACTCCATCGTAAAAAAACCATTGAAACCGAAAAGTAAAAAATCCTATTGATAACGATAGATTACGATTGGTTGATTTCTCCTGAAAACATCTCAATCGTAAATTTCAGATTCAGCCCGATAGAAATCTAATGACGGGAAAATACGATAAGTTACGATTGGTGCTATATATGTAATGCCGGATAAAAAACGATTCAAAACTTTTTCAATTTCACCCAAAAAAATTTCAATCGTGATCTTCTGATTCAAAATGATTAACTACGATAGAAATTCGATTCGAATTCCTTCGAATTCCCATTTTCTTGTTTTGACACACTTGACGATTTTTTTGACACACTTCCGGTACAGTTATCGAACACATCGTCCTTTCGGCTCTTCCCATTGAGTAAACCTATTTTTAGAAAAAAAAATTTTGAAATCCGTCCAGCGGTTGTGACGGCCGGCCGGACAGCCGGCCGGACGGCCGACAGACAGACACACATTTTTTTTTTTTGCTCTTTTAGAATCAGTAGATCCTAAAACGTCGAGAAATGCCAAAAAAAGTGGGGGTAAGAATTTCACTTTGAGCTCATGAATGTAATACTTAGGTCTTTCAGACCGAAGTAAAAAATTCAATGTTAATCAGTATTAATTTTGGATATCACTGTTACTTGTTTTGTTTTAAGAATTGTTTTTTGAAAAGTAAATAATTTCCAAAAAAAAAAAAAATGAATCGTTATAAAAGCAAAATTTTAACAAAAACAATACGAGTAAATTAATATTAAGAATTTTAGACCACAATTTATTTGTTTTTAACAAAACCAATTTTAACAAAAACAATACGAGTAAATTAATATTAAGAATTTTGGACCACAATTTATTTGTTTGTTTCTTTTTTAAAATAATTTTCAGAAGTGAATAGCAAATAAAATTTTCAAAAGTTATTAAATTACAATACAATTTTCAATATCGAGAGTTAAATTTTTGATAGCACTATAGTTTTACTTCCAAAACAATTTTTCTTTTCTTTTCTCATTTTATTTTTGTTGAAATGAAAGTATTTAAAAAAAATGATTCGTTATAAATGCAAATGCAATTTTTCACAATATAAATGAATAATTATTTAGAATTTTCGGACCACACTTCACATTAGCTTTTACATTATCTTCGTTGAATTTATTTATTTGTTTTAAAGTTAATGAAAGAGATTATTCGATTTCGTTTTAACTTTTAACAGAGAATAGTATATTCTTGTATGAGCTAGAATGAAGGCAATTCTTCACGAGGATGAAGTTTCCCGGAACGAGCGTAGCGAGTGGAGGGAATCATCCGAGTGAAGAATTGCCTTCATCCTAAGCGAATACAAGATACTATTTTATCCACGACTACAAATATTTCAAATAATTTCATTCATGTTTTCCTGTAAACGTTTATATCGGTATATTGCAATATTTCTATGAAAATAAAAACAAAATAAAACTTGTTTGTTTATTTTATATGTATTGTTCGTGTTTTATCTCGTTTATATTACTATACCAACAAATCAAGTTTTTAATTTGTTAGGGGAATTTTGATAAATAAAGCGTAATAAAATAAATAAAAAAGAATTTGATATATAAAAAAGGAATGAATACAATTACAATGAAAGATATACGCATGGAAAGTAAATATTCTTTAGTAGTCGTGGATAAAAATTATTCTTATTTACGTGAATAATTTAATTATTTGTATTATATGTGTAAGGTCAGCACTTTTATTTTATTTTAATTTAACACTTTATTAGTAATGAAATAGATTTTATGAAAGAATTTAATTCTATGAAATGCGAAATAACTAATATATATATATATATATATATATATATATATATATATATATATATATATATATATATATATATATATATATATATATATATATATATATATATATATATATATATATATATATATATATATATATATATATATATATATATATATATATATATATATATATATATATATATATATATATATATATATATATATATATATATATATATATATATATATATATATATATATATATATATATATATATATATATATATATATATATATATATATATATATATATATATATATATATATATATAAATATATATATATATATATATATATATATATATATATATATATATATATATATATATATATATATATATATATATATATATATACATACAGTAATCCCTCCGACTGCGCGGGTTTTAACTGCGCGATTTCCACTGCGCGAGATGAGTTTCCAATACTAATTTTCGCAATGCGCGATTAAAATTTCACACTGCGCGACGTTTAAAATTTTTTTTTAGAATATGTAGGTGAATTTCGTAAAATTAAAATGAAAAAAAAAATTAAATTTCCCACATGGGTCATTCTTTTACAAATCGAACAGATTTGAACAAAATCTGACCGACGGATTTGTGATTTGGCTTAAAAATTTTTTACTGGTATGATATACGTGTTCGAGGATTTTTTTTTTGGAAAATAGAGGCGTTTTAAATTTTGTGATTTTTGGTTTGTCGACTTATTTTCAAAAATTCATTACTTCGGTTCTATTAATGATAGTAAGCTTTTGTTTTATTTCATTTTAAACTTAAGAGATGGAATTTTAATAAAAAATATAGTCAATAAAAATTATTAGCAAATTCCTATTGTCATAAACAAATAAAATGTTAAAATCGATTTTTAGTGATTGCCTTACGTATTCTACGTTCAATTTTCAAGAAAAACGTGTTTTTAACTAAGGGAGAAATTAGTTTTACTGTTAGAAATATATTAATTTATCCAGCGCGTGACAACAAAAATTTATGGAATTTTTATCTTTCCGCGCTCGATAAATTGATTTATTTTTAATTCTACTCGTACACGAGAGAGCAAAATTGCAGATGTCAGAGAGAAAGTGTCTGACTTATTGCTAAACTGTTTACACATAGGAATTTGTTAATAATTTTTGTAGATAACAATTTTTTTTTTAAGTTCATCTTTTAGCTTTAAAATAAAACAGACAAAAATGTCTATCATTATCAAAACCGAAGTTATGAATCTTTGAAAATAAGTCTTCAAGCCAAAAATCACGAAATCCTCGAAATTTAGGACCGCTCCATTTTCCAACCCAAAAAAATTCTCGAGCACGTATATCTTTCTTTTCTTGGGAAATGAGAATTTGGAAATTTTTCTATATAAAAGCCTTAAAATTTCAGCCAAATCAAATATGTGTCGGTCAGAAAGATGTTCGGTTTGTAAAAGAATGTCCCATATATGTAGCAATTTGCATTACATATTCAGTTTATTTTTAACTGTGTGGCTGGAACGTTCAATATAGATCAAATTCAATTTCAAGCCAGTAAAGGTAGAATATTCTAAACAAATTCAGATTATTGATATAATTTTTGTAAATTTAAGTTGTTTTTTGAAATGTTATTTATGTTAATTTATCTGTTAACTTATAAAGTGTTTTCTTTTTTAAGAGTTGTTGAAGTAATACATGTTTTTCAGGCTGTATATATTCATTTTGGTTTAATTATAACTTTAAATTAATTTTGTTTTTCAATTTTTTTCAAAATTTGGAACCGAACCCCCCATTTTCATACAAAATAGGGTTCACATTGCGCGGTTTTGTACTGCGCGCTGTTTTTCTGGAACGGAACTACCGCGCAGTCGGAGGGATTACTGTATATATATATATATATATATATATATATATATATATATATATATATATATATATATATATATATATATATATATATATATATATATGTATATATATATATATATATATATATATATATATATATATATATATATATATATATATATATATATATATATATATATTATTGCTAGTGCCACTGTATAATGGCTTGGACTTTTATACCAATAGTAACAAAATAAAACAAAGGAGATTACTCCCGGGATACGGATTGTCCCTGCACGAATCTTAAATTTGGGAATCTCTTATATCTGGAAACTTTATCCTAACATTCCCAGGAAAAAATAATTAAACAAAAATTAATATATCTGAGTCTAAAATACCTTAAATTAACTGTTGATTGGTGGACCCCATTCACTTCCAGTATGATTTCCTATTTCCAAAGTTTAATTTCCAAAACTCAGCAGCATCTGATTTTGTCATACGAAATTGATCACCAGCAAAAAATCCATTTGGAAATATAGCTTTTAATTCACTTAACATATGTGCAAAAAAACCAGACTTAATTTTGTTAAATTCCTTCGATAGTGAGAATTTCCATCAAACATCTTTTCTTTACCTTCCTTAAATAGTTTTATAGCTTGTTTACATTTTCTCATTAAATTATTTGTAAATATATTAAAATGTTCATTTGTGTGTAATATATGCATTTGATCCTCACATTTAGAATAAATCAAACGTAATCTTTGATATGTATCAATTTATTATTTTATTTTTAATTCCAGACACTTATAATTAAAAACACACTATTCAAACTTTCATAAAACATTTTTGTGTTTTTATATAACATTACAAAAATTTGTTTTTGATATAATTATCAATGAACTTATTTTTTTCTAAACATGATTGCATGAACAAACTTTGACTAGCTGTGATCTTTTGAAAAATCAAAACCGGAATGAATTTACATCAAATTGTTTTTTAAAAACATCGACTTCATTTTTAAACAAAATATGTGATTTTTCTTTTACATCTTCTAATGAAAAAAACAAAATCGTGGAATACCAAGGATTCAGCAAAAATTAGTAACGACATCTGTTCGTTAGAATTGGAAATAAAATTGAGTACGTTCGTTTGTTTTTTATAGTATATTCGAAATTTAATTAGCCGTTAAGTATTAGAAAATTTTAAAATGATTATTAATGTAAAAAAAATGAACTGAAACTAATGAAATAAATTTTTATTGAATTAGAAAAAGAAGATGAATTGGTTTTATCATTGTTTAGGCGAATATAGCGGACGTTACACCATGAATTCAAGGTAAAAACCAAGGTATTTACCCTTGAAATCACAAAAACGTCGTCACCCCCTCTACGTCAGAAACCATCGAACTACTTCCCACAACTAATCTGTATCTGGGATCGAGATACCCACAGTCACTGGCGTCAAGACCGATGACCGGTTCCAACACGCATAAAGTCCCTAGGAACTTCACTGAGTACTGAGACCGACCATCCATCCGAACGTCAGCACTATGGACACCCCGATACAACCAGTAAGCATGACACGGGAGATGTGAACCCCAGAGACAACAACCAGACAGAGGAACTACCCTACCTAACGAAAAGACATCATTCCCTGATGTCTTTCGCGTGATGGACTCCAAGACTCTTACCGCTCATATCTATGCACTCGTAGAGTACATTTCCAATCTTAGTCTTAATCATCGCAGGTAAGAACTTTGGAGCCAATTTTGCCGAGAACTTTTTTGTAGCGTCACTCAAATGATGTTGCCGTACAAACACACGTTGTTGTGGTTGAAAAGAGTCCGTAGTTTAGATCGCAGGTTATACTGATGTTGCGATTTCTTGAAAGCTGCTTTTAAATTTTCCTGAACCCGGTTCCTGAGCAGAGTCAAATGATCAGAGCGTTTTAATTCCTCACCAGCATCTTCACCAAGCTGGTGTAGTGATCTCAACAAATGGTAAGTATTTCCATCCGAGATTGGATGTTGACCAAATAATAGATAGTACGGTGAGTACTTGGTAGCTGAATGTACTGCGGCCCGCAGTGCATATGCGATTTCACCAATTTGTGAATCCCACTTGGTATGTTGACCTTTAATGAACGCTCGAATTGCTGCTAGGACTGACCTATTGACCCGCTCTGACGCGTTGCTTTGAGGACTATAGACACCGGTCCTAATGTGTTTAATGCCGAAATCTGACAAAAGATTTTGAAAGTTCCTACTAGTGAACTGTTTGCCATTGTCACTGTGTAGAAACTCTGGTACCCCATATGTAAGAAACACTTCGTTCCTTAGAAAAGCATTCACCTTCGGTGAAGTTGCGTTTCTAAGTGGTTTAGTAGTACAAACTTCGTAGCATGATCCAGAACTATCAATAACACCGTATTCTCAAGTGTAGAACGAGGGTACGGTCCCAAAAAATCTATATAGACTCTCTGCCATGGACGTGCTGTTTCGAATTGATATTGCATCGGAGGACGCAATATCTGATTCGTGGCTTTTGTTTGTTTACATGTGTCGCAGGACACAACATAGCTGTGTACCTGTGACGCCATGCCCGGCCAGTAATAAAGACGTCGAAGTAATTCTAAAGTCTTTTTAACACCTCCATGAGCAGCAGTACTATCATCATGATGTTTCTGAATCATGTTGGAAGTCATCGGTTTTGGTACCCAGAGTTTCCACACAGGAACATCGTTGGGTATTGCATCAGGTCTTGGCTCAATACGTATGTATAGCTTATCATCCACGACTTTAACTGATGGAAAGTCCTTAGGAGATGATTGAACTTTAGCTATCATATCCGTATATTCTTTGTGCCGATAACCTTCATTGTCGATTTTAATGTCGTTAATGTGATGTGTTAATGCTTCCGTCAATTCCTTGTGTGTATCGTCATAAAGACGAGATAGAGCATCAGGGACTATGTTTTGGGTACCTTTTTGGTGGACAATGGTAAAATCATATGTTGGAGTTTTAGGCTCCACCTAGCCAGACGACCACTCAAGTCTTTCTGTGACATAAGCCACTTCAGACTTGAGTGATCAGTCACAATTGTAAATCGGTGACCTTCAACATAGCCCCTGAATTTCTTCACACTCAGAATTGCCGCAAGACATTCAAGCTCAGAAACTGAGTAATTTCTCTGAGCTTTGTTCAGTTTTTTCGACATGAAGGCTATCGGACACTCTTGTCCGTCCTCGTCGATCTGATACAGTACACTACCTATCCCTGTCAGACTCGCATCGCATCTAATAAAAAACTCTTTATTATAATCAGGGTTAATTAATACCGGTGCTGTAGTCAGCAATCGTTTTAAATTTTCGAAAGTAGCTTGCGCTTCCAATGTCCATTTCAATTTCCCAGAACTTTTCTTTAATAAATCTGTAATTGGTGATACCACGCTTGCATAGCTTGGTATAAAACGTTGGTACCAACCAGCCATTCCTAAAAGACGTCGTATTTGTTTAACTGTTGACGGAGCTGGATACTCAGCAACAGCTCTTACTTTGTCAGGGTCTGTTCGAAGACCATCTTCACCAACCAAAAATCCTAAGTATTTCACCTCTCTCAGAACAAATTTGCTTTTCTTGAGGTTTATGGTTAACCCAGCCGCTCTTAACAATGAAGAGACTTTGGACAGCAATTCCATATGTTCCTGGAACGTGGAAGAGACTACCAATAGATCATCTAAATAAACAAAGACATTTTCGTGATATTGATGTGGTATCACTTTGTGCATTAGCCGACAAATTGTCTGGGGAGCATTGCACAATCCAAAGGGCATAACCCGGAATTGATACAATGGACGACCAGGCACTGTGAAGGCTGTCTTGTCTCTAGATGCTTCTGCCAGAGGAGTCTGCCAGAAAGCATCTTTGAGATCAATACTGGAAATGTACTTTGTGCTATTTAGACGACCTAGTAAGCCATCAATCAAGGGAAGTGGGTAAGCGTCCTTTTTCGTTAGTGAATTGACACGACGGCTATCAATACATAATCTGTTTTTACCAGATTCTTTTTGTACCAAAACCACTGGCGAGCACCAAGAACTGTTACTCTCTTCAATCACGCCCATTTGAAGCATTCGGTCGAGTTCGGCATAAACCTTTAGTTGAACAGCCGGCGATGTGGGATAATGCCTCTGTTTAACAGGTGCATTATCACCAACATCGATGACATGTTCAACCAAAGAAGTCTTTCCGAGTCCAGACACTTCAAATGACGGGAAAGAATCCTTGATCACATCCAGTTCATGTTGCTGATCAGTGGTGAGGTTGTGTGTATTTAAAGTTATTGGCTCTGTACGAGTCAGTTCACTAACAAAAGAAGGAACAATACCGAATTTCTCCCAGAAATCTATGCCCAGGTAGAGCTCTTCTCGTAATCCAGGGACTATATGGAACCGCATTGGTTTAGTGGAGCCATTCACAGTTATTGGAATTTCTATGTAACCCAAAATTTTATTTGCAGTACCATCTGCCGTACGAATACACGAAGAGTACTTACGGTAAGTTGTACCTGATGATTCCAATAAATCCAAGGAATTTCTTCCAAGTATTGTGATTGACGCTCCACTATCCAATAATCCTGAAATATGTTTGTCCAAAATTCTTATTGTCAATCGCGGCCGAGGATCCTTTGTTTCTGAAAGGATAGATGAAATAC
This sequence comes from Diogma glabrata, assembly GCA_963693315.1. Taxonomy (NCBI): domain Eukaryota; kingdom Metazoa; phylum Arthropoda; class Insecta; order Diptera; family Cylindrotomidae; genus Diogma; species Diogma glabrata. The sequence goes on along the minus strand of OY856186.1, from coordinate 139,995,557 downwards.
ATGCTTTACGAAATAATTTCCTCATCCTCCAATATCTGATGTTGCGTTCAAGACGTCTAAAATATGTGTGATGTAATGATGGGAAATTAAATGTACTAGGTGATTTTATTCTGTTTTCCTTGGTGGTGGATCGTTCTGCGTTCCTACATCTCTCGTCGATTTCTTCGGGCTCATTGGATGTTGAACCGAGGGTACCATCCCCGAAGCATGTACTCTTGGACGGTAGTTTACCGACGGGTGACAATATGAACAATTTGCATAAACCACATCCGGTTTGTTACATTTCCAGCAATACAATTTTATCCGATTCTTAGAGCAATCAGGAGCTCGATGACCGTTTACTCCGCATCTGAAACACACTATTGGTTGTCTGGATATTGATGGACCAGGTTGAATGTTATCCGATGTTATGCCAGGTCGCTGCAATATCCGTCTCGGTGCTGACTCCATCGCTTCAATACATCCATGTCGTTCTGGTTCAGCATCCACTTCATAATCATCCACTTGCTGTAGCTCGCTAATTCTTAAGTTTGATGTTCTGGTCGGAACTGGTGTGGACCACAAACGTTCAAACTTCTGACATAAAGTCCGAAGTTCATCCATTGAATGTATTGTTGCTGCAAGTGTAGCATTTTTGAGCTCCACACTCAGTCCCTCAAGCGCAATCTCTAGCATTTCACGGTCAGCAAATGGACGTGCTAAGCGACGGTTTAACGAACCAATCTCCACCAGATACTCGTACACGCTCTCCTTTGACTTTTGTTTGCGGTTCAGAAGAACTCGCAAGATCGCCTTATCATCAGTGAGCGTACCGAAGGTTTGTAGGAGTCCCTCCCTTAGCACTGGATAGGTCACCACCTCATATTCATGAGTTAAGTTCAAATAGTATCGGTCGGCAGCCCCCTTGAGATACCGTGGAACGATAGACCTAAGGTCGTCCCAATTCACACGGTCCCTCCTGGCAGCCGCTTCAACTCTGTGAACAAACTCATGAACATCAGGAGAATGACCATCTCCTGTGAAGGTTGGAACCCAATTTGAGTCATAACGACTCAAATTGTTCCCACGAACTCCTCGGTACTCCACTGGTGCTAACGCTGGAGATGCGTCACGCCATACCTGAGGAGGTTGGTTGTATGGTGGTGGTGCTGTAAGTGGAGCTTGTGGATATAATGGTGGTGGTTGTACCTGTGGTACTGATGGATAATTTAATGATAATTGCGGTTGTACTAATGCTGGACTATTGTGTATGTGTTCAGCTTGGAGTGATGGACCCAATTGTGGTATTGCAAAGTCCTCTGCCCAATTGTTCCCCCTGAAGTTCACACCCCGAACCAGACATTCGATCTGTAGTTCGGTGGGTTCCAAACCATAGAACGGATGGTCAACGTCTAGTTGGTTTGACATTTTGATGGTAAAACCCGTAAAATTATGAACTCGCAAACACCAACAATACTAAAACCAATTCCCAACAACAAAAAAAAAGTAGTTAGTACGCTGTAAATGTAAAAATAATGAAAAATGCAGAAACGGAAAAAAAACAACGAACGCCCAATTCGAAAACACAAAAATTTGTAAAAACCAAATTCTGTAAAAGAACAAAAAGACCACTGTCGTACCTAATCTTTGCTTTACCTTTCACAAAAATTCCTAAAATATGGTATATAAAAATATAATTTATTTATTTATTTAATTTCAGATATACTGAAATATATATATCTATCACTATTTATTGACGACACACCCCTATGAAAAAAATATTTATTTATCTTAAAATTTGAAAAAATATTTAAAGATGTTTATTTATTGGGTGGTCCTCTTAACTCAAAATATTTATTTAATTTTTTTAAAAAATAATAGATATTTATTTATATCTTGACGTTTCGCTTAATTAAGAAAATTTATTTTATTTAGCTACCTAAAATTATTTAATTCTAAAAAAAAAATTATTTTATTTAATAAAAATTTTATTTAATTTTTTGAAAAATTGTTTGATTTATTTTATTTTTATTTAATAAGATAAGAGATTCCCAAAGTCAAGATTCGTCTGGAGACAATTTAAAAAGTAAGTATGGTACAATATCCATTTTGTTTAAATTTGAATTCCCGCGTTCGCGAGCCCACTCCAACAATGCATGTGAGAACTGACTAGAAAAGCCCCTAACGACCAGATTCTACAGAACAGTTTCTCCCCAACCTAATAAAACAATCACAACTGTCACGATTAGACCTTAGGTCCACTTCTACTGACCCAGTTGTGCTTGTTTAACCTACAAATAAATTACAACTAAACCTAATGCGAAAGTTGAAGAACGCTCCCGAGCACCTTTTCCTAAACTCTATGAGAAATTGTTTTATTGTAATACTAAATGGAAAAATGGAAAAGTTTTTGAATTTGCATGAGGTGAAGCCTCTGATCCTAAAAGCAAAGTATAATTGGTTCTTCTCTTCATTACACCGAAGAAGCCTCTGAGCAAAGAATGGTACTACTGGTTTGCACCTAAGTACAAACACAGCAACACCACTCCTCGTCCCTGAGAACTCCCTCGCTGAATGAAGAGAAGAAACCAATGTTCTTCGATCGCATAACCCCGATGGCCATAGGCGACCTAGGAACGTCATTATCGTTAAAGGGAGAAGCCCCATGGATGGCTTGTTAGGCCTACCGCTGAGAAAGAAGAATTTATACATTAACATAAAGTAAATAATACATAACTTATCCATAATCTAAATAATTTCTTATTTAAAAATGCTAAATCGAAACATGAAATATATAATATGTGTTAATAAAGTTTTACATGAAATTAATTAAATTTAATCTTCAGACTAGATTGGTAATTTATAATATAATTGTAATTTTTTTTATAATTTGTATTATAAAAAAAATTACGATTATTTTAAATTTAAAACTAAGCTTACTAATTTTTAAGTTATTAATTCTAATATATTTGTTCAGGTCAAATTTTCATCGCTTTATTTATTGTATTCAAAACAAAAATAAATGTTGGCTAAAATAATTATTTCTATATTTATCTTATTTTTTAAATTAATCGCAATAAAAAATAATTTTAAAAATGGTGGTAACTAAAATGGACTCATACGAGATATGTATACGTACGTCAGCGGATCAATATGATGACAAATGTGGAGATATTGATTTGGATCCGGCTCACTCTATAAAGTAATGGGCATTAATTATTCTCAATTATACTTCTATAAACACAGACCAATAATACTTTGGAAGTAGTGACGAAAGATTTAAACTTATACAAAATTGTTGAAAAACTGTTTGGTCAATGTTAACTTTTATTACGTTAATAACATCCTAAAACTCATAAAAACATGACTTAACCACAAAAAATTCTTTCGCCAAACGAATTGTGTTGCAATAGGAAACCTACCCAGATTTTCAGGTTTGACATAAATTATTTTGTATATATATATATGAGATACACAAAACAATCCCTGTACAAATCATAAAATCTAATAAGGCGTACCGCAATAGAAGTCGTTTTGGCCAAAAATGAACATTATATTAGCCAAATAAAAATATTTCAACATTTCCGTACAAGTTCAAAAGTTTACAGAACTGTAATGAGACATGTTCCATTGACATCCACTCCATAGTGTGAATAATACATAAATCAATACCTCGAAATTGTAACTCACATTAAACCAATGACGAATATGGGGATCGCGTATGAGTGCATTGAAAAAAGCTAGCTAAACGTTTACTAAATCTAACAATAATAAAAAAAAACATACAATTAATTTCATATATAAATTAATTGCATCATCCAAAAAATAAGTCAACAAAAAAAACCCAATACTGGTTTTACCCAAAAATTACAAAAATTTATAATATTATATGAATATCTTTGCCAAACCAAACCGGTTTGACAACCAACGCCTAAAACTGCGCCAAAAATATACAAAATCATTAATTATTTACTCATATAATTCAAATATAAAAAAACCCTTACAAAGCCCCAGGTCTTTGTTTCGGCTGCCAGTTATTGCTAGTGCCACTGTATAATGGCTTGGACTTTTATACCAATAGTAACAAAATAAAACAAAGGAGATTACTCCCGGGATACGGATTGTCCCTGCACGAATCTTAAATTTGGGAATCTCTTATATCTGGAAACTTTATCCTAACATTCCCAGGAAAAAATAATTAAACAAAAATTAATATATCTGAGTCTAAAATACCTTAAATTAACTGTTGATTGGTGGACCCCATTTACTTCCAGTATGATTTCCTATTTCCAAAGTTTAATTTCCAAAACTCAGCAGCATCTGATTTTGTCATACGAAATTGATCACCAGCAAAAAATCCATTTGGAAATATAGCTTTTAATTCACTTAACATATGTGCAAAAAAACCAGACTTAATTTTGTTAAATTCCTTCGATAGTGAGAATTTCCATCAAACATCTTTTCTTTACCTTCCTTAAATAGTTTTATAGCTTGTTTACATTTTCTCATTAAATTATTTGTAAATATATTAAAATGTTCATTTATGTGTAATATATGCATTTGATCCTCACATTTAGAATAAATCAAACGTAATCTTTGATATGTATCAATTTATTATTTTATTTTTAATTCCAGACACTTATAATTAAAAACACACTATTCAAACTTTCATAAAACATTTTTGTGTTTTTATATAACATTACAAAAATTTGTTTTTGATATAATTATCAATGAACTTATTTTTTTCTAAACATGATTGCATGAACAAACTTTGACTAGCTGTGATCTTTTGAAAAATCAAAACCGGAATGAATTTACATCAAATTGTTTTTTAAGAACATCGACTTCATTTTTAAACAAAAAATGTGATTTTTCTTTTACATCTTCTAATGAAAAAAACAAAATCGTGTAATACCAAGGATTCAGCAAAAATTAGTAACGACATCTGTTCGTTAGAATTGGAAATAAAATTGAGTACGTTCGTTTGTTTTTTATAGTATATTCGAAATTTAATTAGCCGTTAAGTATTAGAAAATTTTAAAATGATTATTAATGTAAAAAAAATGAACTGAAACTAATGAAATAAATTTTTATTGAATTAGAAAAAGAAGATGAATTGGTTTTATCATTGTTTAGGCGAATATAGCGGACGTTACAATATATATATATATATATATATATATATATATATATATATATATATATATATATATATATATATATATATATATATATATATATATATATATATATATATATATATATATATATATATATATATATATATATAATATATATATATATATATATATATATATATATATATATATATATATATATATATATATATATATATATATATATATATATATATATATATATATATATATATATATATATATATATATATATATATATATATATATATATATATATATATATATTAAGGTGGCCCTTAAAAACAAAAATTTTTATTTTTTGTACGGCACCCTCCCATTTCGTGTGACTACCCATAAAAATAGTATGTGCAAAATCTTATATCAATCGGTCAATTCTAAGACGTGCCTCCGACCACTTAAAGTTGAGAAATTTTGTTCTGGACCCTAAAAAAAAATTTTTTTTTTTTTGTGCGACACCCTCTCATTTCGTGTACCCATAAAAAATTTATGAGTAAAAATTGAAATCAATCGTTCAACTCTAAGGGGTGCCCCCAGCCACTTAAAGTTGAGAGGTTTGGTTGTGGCCATTACAAAGAAAAATTTAAATTTTTTGTACGACACCCTCCCATTTGGTGTCGATACCCATAAAAATATTATGCGTAAAATTTGAAATCAATCGGTTAACTATAAGGGGTGCCCCCGGCCACTTGAAGTTGAGAGGTTTTGTTGTGGCCATTATAAAGAAAAATTTAAATTTTGGTACGACACCCTCCGATTTGGTGTCGATATCCATAAAAATTCTATGTGTAAAATTTGAATTCCATCGGTCAACTCTAAGGGATTCCCCCGGCCACTTAAAGTTGAAAGGTTTGGTTGTGGCTATTACAAAGAAAAATTTAAATTTTTGTACGACACCCTTCCATTTGGTGTCAATACCCATAAAAATATTATTTGTAAAATTTGAAATCAATCGGTCAACTCTAAGGGGTGCCTCCGGCACCTTAGAGTTGAGAGGTTTTGTTGTGGCCATTATAAAGAAAAATTTAAATATTTTGTACGACACCCTTCCATTTGCTGTCGATACCCATAAAAATATTATTTGTAAAATTTGAAATCAATCGGTCAACTCTAAGGGGTGCCTCCGGCCACTTAAAGTTAAGGGGTTGTGTTGTGGCCATTATAAAGAAAAATTTAAATTTTTTGTACGACACCCTCCCATTTCATCAATACCCGTAAAAATATTATGTGCAAAATTTGAAATCAATCGGTCAACTCTAAGACGTGCCTCCGGCCACTTAATGGCCAGAAGAAAACCTTTCAAGTTTAAGTGGCCGGGGGCACGCCTTAGAGTTGAACGATTGATTTCAAATTTTACAAATAATTTTTTTATGGGTATTGACCCGAAATGGGAGGGTGTCGCACAAAAAATTTAAATTTTCTTTTAAGGTCCAGAACAAAATTATTCAACTTTAGGTGTCGCACAAAAAATTTAAATTTTCTTTTAAGGTCCAGAACAAAATTATTCAACTTTAAGTGGCACGTCTTAGAATTGACCAATTGATTTAAAATTTTGCAAATAATATTTTTACGGGTAGTGACATGAAATGGGAGAGTGTCGTACAAAAAATTTAAATTTTTCTTTGTAATGGCCAGAACAAACCTCTCAACTCTAAGTGGCGGGGGGCACGCCTTAAAAATGACCGATTGATTTCAAATTTTGCAAATAACATTTTCACGGGTATTCACACGTAATGGGAGGGTGCCGTACAAAAAATTTGAATTTTTCTTTGTAATAGCCAGAACAAAACTTTTCAAGTTTAAGTGGCCGGGGGCACGCCTTAGAGTTGAACGATTGATTTCAAATTTTACACATACTTTTTTCAATACCCATATTGACATGAAATGGGAAGGTGTCGCACAAAAAATAAAAAATTTTTTATTTAAGGCCAGAACAAAATTTCTCAACTTTAAGTGGCCGGAGGCATGTCTTAGAATTGACCGTTTATTTCAAATTTTGCACATAATATTTTTACGGGTATTGACATGAAATGGGAGGGTGTCGTACAAAAAATTTAAATTTTTCTTTATAATGGCCACAACAAAACCCCTCAACTTTAAGTGGCCGGAGGCACCCCTTAGAGTTGACCGATTGATTTCAAATTTTACAAATAATATTTTTATGGGTATCGACACCAAATGGAAGGGTGTCGTACAAAAAATTTAAATTTTTCTTTGTAATGGCCACAACCAAACCTCTCAACTTTAAGTGTCCAGGGGCACCCCTTAGAGTTGACCGATGGATTTCAAATTTTAAACATAATATTTTTATGGGTATCGACATCAAATTGGAGGGTGTCGTTCAAAAAATTTAAATTTTTCTTTATAATGGCCACAACAAAACCTCTAAACTTTAAGGTGCCGGAGGCACCCCTTAGAGTTGACCGTTGATTTCAAATTTTACAAATAATATTTTTATGGGTATCGACACCAAATGGAAGGGTGTCGTCGTGTGGTACAAAAAATTTAAATTTTTCTTTATAATGGCCACAACAAAACCTCTCAACTCCAAGTGGCCGGGGGCACCCCTTAGAGTTGACCGATTGATTTCAAATTTTACACATAATATTTTTATGGGTATTGACACCAAATGGGAGGGTTTCGTGCAAAAATTTAAATTTTTCTTTGTAATGGCCACAACCAAACCTCTCAACTTTAAGTGGCCGGGGGCACCCCTTAGAGTTGAACAATTGATTTCAATTTTCTCACATAATTTTTTTATGGGTATTGACACGAAATGAGAGAGTGTCGCACAAAAAAAAAAAATTTTTTTAGGGTCCAGAACAAAATTTCTCAACTTTAAGTGGTCGGAGGCACGTCTTGTAACGTCCGCTGTATTCACCTAAACAATAATAAAACCAATTCATCTTCTGTTTCTAATTCAATAAAAAATTTATTTCAATACTTTCAGTTCATTTTTACATCAATAATAATTTTTTTAAAATTTTTAAATAATTAACGGCCAGCTAAATTTCGAATATATTATAAAAATAAACGAACGTACCAATTTTATTTTCATTTCTAACGAACAGATGTCGTTACTCAATTTTTGCTGAATCTTGGTGTTGCACGATTTTCATTAGAAGATGTCAAGGAAATCACATTTTTTTTGTTTTTAATCAGTTTTTTCGATGTTAAAAATCTGAGATAATAAAAAGGCATTCCGGTTTTGGTTTTTCAAAAGATCACATCTAGGCAAAGTAAAAATAGTAAAAATATTGCAATTAATATAATTTCAATATAAAAGTGATTCTATGTCTTATCATTATATTTTTTATAATAATTACTTGTGAAAAATAATAGTGAAATTTTGAAAATCGTTTAAACAAAGAAAAGGATAAATTATTCATATTTGTAGTGACGAAGAAAATTTTCCTTGATTTTATAAAAATAAAAATAACCTAAAATTTGTTAATGCTAAAAATATTTGTGATACGTCATTGGTCTTAAAACAAAAAGAAATAAAAAATTATTGAATAAAGGAAAATCAATGATTTTGCAATCATCATTTCGAATTGGAATAAATAAACAAAATAAAAGGATTAAATCAAATCAAATATAAATAAAATAATTAGTAATTACGTCAACAATTTGGACGTTGACCATTTTGGAGAAAGCTGTTGCATTAAATCCAAACATTTTGGATGTTTACAAAAGTTCAGGAAACGTTTTAAAGGAAGCTAGAATTATTGATTTTTACCATATAAGTATAAAGGAAGACAATAGTAATACAACCATTGGAATATTCCTTGCTGGAGATTGTCGTAATGAGAATCTAGTTACTGGAAGACAACAGTCAACACGGACAACAGTCAACTAGGCAAGTTTATTTTATTTTTTTTATATTAATTATTATTGAATTTGTGAATTTTTTTGTTGTTTGTTGTAAAATGTAAGGCTAATTCATCAGTATTAAGAGATTTCCAAATTTTCGATTTCGTGTGTGGGGACAACCGGTGTCTCGTAGTTAATTACTTAGTTAATACTCGTGGAAAAGAAGGTCCAATTTAAGAAGTGGCTCCGTATCAGAGCCGCAATTAAGACGTGGGCCGAAACAAAAACCTGGCTTTTGTTAGTGATAACCGAGATTACGGTTAAATTTTTTTTTGAATTATATGAGTCATAATTTTTGGCGCGGATTGAAACTGGGCGTTGTCAACCAGTTTTGTTTTTTTGATAAAACCAGTTTTGGCTGGTATTTGTGTTTAGATTTAAATATTTCATATCTGGAAATAATTTTTTTCTGGTAATAAACCAGTTTTGGTTTTTTTTCTCTACTTAATTTTTGGAGTTTTGGAATTTTTTGTTGTTTATATATAATGTATACAAAGGGACAACAGGGGTTGTCGGATAAGTTAAAAACACTTATTTCTTTATTTTTTTTTGGGGGGTTTTGTCAAATTGAAAAAAACCGTTTTGGGGGTAGTGGTTTTTTTAGGGATTGGGTTTTCCACTACCATGTACATGTATTTCTTGAAATATTTTTATTGTACATATTGTACATTCTATTGTACATATTTTGTACATATTTGTTGTAAATATTTTTTGTAAATATTAATGTACATATTTTTTTGTACATATATTGTTGTATATATTGTACATATTCGTGGATATATTTCCAATGTACATATTGTATATTTATTGTAAATATTTTGTACATTTTTCTTTCTTCAAATAGTTTGAATATAATTTTTTTTGTATTAGGTTTAATAAAATATCTTTCATAGCGGTAGGCCTAACAAGCCATCCATGGAGCTTTTCCCTTTAACGATAATGACGTTCCTAGGTCGCCTATGGCCACCGGGGTTATGCGATCGAAGAACATTGGTTTCTTCTCTTTATTCAGCGAGGAAGTCCTCAGGGACGAGGAGTGGTGTTGCTGTGTTTGTACTTAGGTGCAAACCAGTAGTACCATTCTTTGCTCAGAGGCTTCTTCGGTGTAATGAAGAGAAGAACCAATTATACTTTGCTTTCAGGATCAGAGGCTTCACCTCATACAAATTCAAAAACTTTTCTATTTTTCCACTTAGTTTTGCAATAAAACAATTTTTCATAGAGTTTAGGATTTGAAGTCTGGTGCTCGGAGGCGTTCTTCAACTTTTGCATTAGGTTTAGTTGTAATTTATTTTTAGGTTAAACAAGCACAACTGGGTCAGTAGAAATGGACTTAAGGTCTAATCGTGACAGTTGTGATTGTTTTATTAGGTTGGGGAGAAACTGTTCTGTAGAATCTGGTAGTTAGGGGCTTTTCTAGTCGGTTCTCACATGCATTGTTGGAGTGGGCTCGCGAACGCGATATTTTAGATTTAAACAAAATGGATATTGTAACCATACTTACTTTTTAAATTGTCTCCAGACGAATCTTGATTTTGGGAATCTCTTATCTAATTATTAAATAAAAAAATAAAATAAATAAAAACAATAAATTTTTGAGAATAAATAAATAAAAATTTTTATTAAATAAATTAAATTTTAGGAAAATAATTTTAAGTAAATACAATTTTTTCTTAAATAAGCAAACACATCAAGATTTAAATAAATATTCTTTATTTTTTTTTAAAAATAAATCAATATTTGAGCTAAGACGGAGCATCCAATAATTAAGCAATTTTCTAAATATTTTTATTTTTCAATTTTTTTAAAATAAATAAATATGTTATTTAGGGGTGTTGTCGTCACTAAATAATTTTAGGTATATATATAATTCTGAATTTCAGCATATCTGAAATTAAATAAATAAATTATACTTTTTATATATAATATTTTAGGAATTTTTGTGAAAGGTGAAGCAAAATTGGGTACGACAGTAATCTTTTTGTTCTTTTACGAAATTTAGTTTTTACGTTCGTTGTTTTCTTTCGTTTTTTGCGTTTTTCATTTTTTTTTTTACATTTCCATCGTACTAACTCCATTTTTTTGGGGGAATTGGTTTTAATATTGTTGTTGATTGCGAGTTCATAATTTTACGGGTTTTACCATCGAAATGTCAAACCAAATAGACGTTGACCATCCGTTCTATGGTCTGGAACCCAGCGAACTACAGGTTGAATGTCTGGTTCGGGGTGTGAACTTCGGGGGGGCCAATTGGGCAGAGGAACTGCGAAACCACGTAGATCATGGTGCAGTTCCAATAACAGTGTCTCATGCGAGAGATTTGATAGAGGAATCTCAAATGGTGGTGCAGGCAGCACAACTTGTTTTAGATCAAGTACGACGACTTCAGTCACCGATTAATCAGACCTTCTTAGATAGTTTGGCGAATCGAGTGTTGCATTACACGGGTAGGATGAATAGGTTGGGTCCTCGCAATGACTTGCAAGAAGCCCGCACCTACGCTATCTCACAATTTCACAATTGTCACGCGCTTGGAATATAATAGGATCGTTGTCAACACGTCCAATTATGCAGAATAAACCAGGAGTATCATCTGCTGCATCTGCTTCACCTGCTTTTCAACCAGATGAGAGATCCACACCGATCCCAGTACGGCCGATATCGGAAACAATACATAGCCTGAATCGACCAAACCAGCAACAACAGAGACGGTCAGATCAATTACCACCGGCTTATTTCCAGCAATCGGGTTTGAGAGCTGAGGACTTTGTAATACCACAATTGGGTCCATCACTCCAATCTGAACACACACACAATAATCCAGCATTAGTACAACCGCAATTACAATTAAATTATCCATCAGCACCACAGGTACAACCACTACCAGTATATCCACCAGCTCCACTAACAGTACCACCACCGTACAACCAACCTCCTCAGGTATGGCGTGACGCGGCTCCAGCGTTAGCACCAGTGGAGTACCGAGGGGTTCATGGGAACAATTTGAGTCGTTATGACTCAAATTGGGTTCCAACCTTCACAGGAGATGGTCACTCTCCTGATGTTCATGAGTTTATTCATAGAGTGGAGGCGGCTGCCAGAAGAGACCGTGTGTCATGGGACGACCTTAGGTCTATCATACCACGGTATCTGAAAGCAGCGGCCGACAAATACTATTTGAATTTAACTCATGAATATGAGGTGGTGACCTATCCAGTGCTCAGGGAGGGACTCCTACAAACCTTCGGTACGCTCACTGATGACAAGGCGATCTTGCGCGTTCTTCTGAACCGCAAACAAAAGTCAAAGGAGAGCGTGTACGAGTATCTGGTGATAAACCGTCGCTTAGCACGTCCATTTGCTGACCGTGAAATGCTAGAAATTGCTCGGGAGGGACTGAGTGTGGAGCTCAAAAATGCTACACTTGCAGTAACAATACATTCAATGGATGAACTTCGGACTTTATGTCAAAAGTTTGAGCGTTTGTGGTCCACACCAGTTCCGACCAGAACATCAAACTTAAGAATTAGCGAGCTACAGCAGGTGGATGATTATGAGGTGGATGCTGAACCAGAACAACATGGATATATTGAAGCGATGGATTCAACACAGAGACGGATATTGCAGCGACCTGGCATAACATCGGATAACATTCAACCTGGTCCATCAATATCCAGACAACCAATAGTATGTTTCAGATGTGGAGTAAACGGTCATCGAGCTCCTGATTGCTCTAAGAATCGGATAAAATTATATTGCTGGAAATGTAACAAACCGGATGTAATTTATGCAAATTGTTCATATTGTCACCCGTCGTTAAACTATCGTCCGAGAGTACATGCTTCGGGGATGGTACCCTCGGTTCAACATCCAATGAGCCTGAAGAAAGCGACGAGAGAGATGTAGGGACGCAGGACGATCGGCCACCACCAACGAAACCCGAATAAAATCATCAAACACATTTAATTTCCCATCATTACATCGAACGTATTTTAGACGTCTGGAACGTAACATCAGATATTGGAGGATGAGGAAATTATTTCGTAAAGCTTGTATTTCATCTATCCTTTCAGAAACAAAGGATCCTCGGCCGCGACTAACAACTAGGATTTTGGACAAACATATTTCAGGACTATTGGATAGTGGAGCGTCAATCACAATACTTGGAAGAAATTCCTTAGAATTATTGGAATCATCGGGTACAACCTACCGTAAATACACTTCGTGTATTCGTACGGCGGATGGTACTGCAACTAAAATTTTAGGTTACATTGAAATTCCAATAACTGTGAATGGCTCCACTAAACCAATGCGGTTCCATATAGTCCCTGGTTTATGAGAAGAGCTCTACCTGGGCATAGATTTCTGGGAGGAATTTGGTATTGTTCCTTCATTTGTTAGTGAACTGACTCGCACAGAGCTACAAAATTTTAATACACATAACCTCACCACTGACCAGCAACGAGAACTGGATATGATCAAGGATTCTTTCCCATCATTTGAAGTGTCTGGACTCGGAAAGACTTCTTTGGTTGAACATGTCATCGATGTTGGTGATAATGCACCTGTTAAACAGAGGCATTATCCCACATCGCCGGCTGTTCAACTAAAGGTCTATGCCGAACTTGACCGAATGCTTCAAATGGGCGTGATCGAAGAGAGTAACAGTTCTTGGTGCTCGCCAGTGGTTTTGGTACAAAAAGAATCTGGTAAAAACAGATTATGTATTGATAGCCGTCGTGTCAATTCACTTACGAAAAAGGACGCTTACCCACTTCCCTTGATTGATGGCTTACTAGGTCGTCTAAATAGCACAAAGTACATTTCCAGTATTGATCTCAAAGATGCTTTCTGGCAGATTCCTCTGGCAGAAGCATCTAGAGACAAGACAGCCTTCACAGTGCCTGGTCGTCCATTGTATCAATTCCGGGTTATGCCCTTTGGATTGTGCAATGCTCCCCAGACAATGTGTCGGCTAATGCACAAAGTGATACCACATCAATATCACGAAAATGTCTTTGTTTATTTGGATGATCTATTGGTAGTCTCTTCCACATTCCAGGAACATATGGAATTGCTGTCCAAAGTCTCTTCATTGTTAAGAGCGGCTGGGTTAACAATAAACCTCAAGAAAAGTAAATTTGTTCTGAGAGAGGTGAAATACTTGGGATTTTTGGTTAGTGAAGATGGTCTTCGAACAGACCCTGACAAGGTAAGAGCTGTAGCAGAGTATCCAGCTCCATCTACAGTTAAACAGATACGACGTTTATTGGGAATGGCTGGTTGGTACCAACGTTTTATACCAAGCTATGCAAGCGTGGTATCACCGATTACAGATTTATTTTAGGAAAAGTTCTGGGAAATTGAAATGGACATTGGAAGCGCAAGCTGCTTTCGAAAATTTAAAACGATTGCTGACTACAGCACCGGTATTAGTAAACCCTGACTATAATAAAGAGTTCTTTATTAGATGCGATGCAAGTCTGACAGGGGTAGGTAGTGTATTATATCAGGTCGATGAGGACGGACAAGAGTGTCCGATAGCCTTCATGTCGAAAAAACTGAACAAAGCTCAAAGAAATTACTCAGTTTCTGAGCTGGAATGTCTTGCGGCAATTCTGAGTGTGAAGAAATTCAGGGGCTATGTTGAAGGTCACCGATTTACAATTGTGACTGATCACTCAAGTCTGAAGTGGCTTATGTCACAGAAAGACTTGAGTGGTCGTCTGGCTAGGTGGAGCCTAAAACTCCAACACATGGATTTTTCCATTGTCCACCAAAAAGGTACCCAAAATATAGTCCCTGATGCTCTATCTCGTCTTTATGACGATACACACGAGGAATTGACGGAAGCATTAACACATCACATTAACGACATTAAAATCGACAATGAAGGTTATCGGCACAACGAATATACGGATATGATAGCTAAAGTTCAATCATCACCCAAGGACTTTCCTTCAGTTAAAGTCGTGGATGATAAGCTATACATACGTATTGAGCCAAGACCTGATGCAATACCCAACGATGTTCCTGTGTGGAAACTCTGGGTACCAAAACCGATGACTTCCAACATGATTCAGAAACATCATGATGATAGTACTGCTGCTCATGGAGGTGTTAAAAAGACTTTAGAATTACTTCGACGTCTTTATTATTGGCTGGGCATGGCGTCACAGGTACACAACTATGTTGTGTCCTGCGACACAAGTAAACAAACAAAAGCCACGAATCAGATATTGCGTCCTCCGATGCAATATCAATTCGAAACAGCACGTCCATGGCAGAGAGTCTACATAGATTTTTTGGGACCGTACCCTCGTTCTACACTTGGGAATACGGTGTTATTGATAGTTCTGGATCATGCTACGAAGTTTGTACTACTGAAACCACTTAGAAACGCAACTTCACCGAAGGTGAATGCTTTTCTAAGGAATGAAGTATTTCTTACATATGGGGACCAGAGTTTCTACACAGTGACAATGGCAAACAGTTCACTAGTAGGAACTTTCAAAGTCTTTTGTCAGATTTCGGCATTAAACACATTAGGACCGGTGTCTATAGTCCTCAAAGCAACGCGTCAGAGCGGGTCAATAGGTCAGTCCTAGCAGCAATTCGAGCGTTCATAAAAGGTCAACATACCAAGTGGGACTCACAAATTGGTGAAATCGCATATGCACTGCGGGCTGCAGTACATTCAGCTACCAAGTACTCACCATACTATTTATTATTTGGTCAACATCCAGTTTCGGATGGAAATACTTACCATTTGTTGAGATCATTACACAAGCTTGGTGAAGATGCTGGTGAGGAAATAGAACGCTCTGATCATTTGACTCTGCTCAGGAACCGGGTTCAGGAAAATTTAAAAGCAGCTTTCAAGAAATCGCAACATCAGTATAACCTGCGATCTAAACTACGGACTTTTCAACCACAACAACGTGTGTTTGTACGGCAACATCATTTGAGTGACGCTACAAAAAAATTCTCGGCAAAATTGGCTCCAAAGTTCTTACCTGCGATGATTAAGACTAAGATTGGAAATGTACTCTACGAGTGCATAGATATGAGCGGTAAGAGTCTTGGAGTCCATCACGCGAAAGACATCAGGGAATGATGTCTTACGTTCGGTAGGGTTGTTCCTCTGGCTGGCTGTCGTCTCTGGGGTTCACATCTTCAGTGTTATATTTTACTGGTTGTATCGAGGGTTCAATGGTGCTGACGTTAGATGGATGGATGATCGATTTCGGTACTCACTGATAGTTCCTAGGAACTTCATGAGTATTGAACTTGATCATCGACCCTGACGTTGGTCACCATTGATAACTCGATCCCAGATACAGAATAATTGTTGGAAGTAGTTCGGTGGTTTCTGACTTAGAGGGGGTGACGACGTTTTTGTGATTTCAAGGGTAAATATCTTGGTTTTTACCTTGAATTCATGGTGTAACGTCCGCTATATTCACCTAAACAATAATAAAACCAATTCATCTTCTGTTTCTAATTCAATAAAAAATTTATTTCAATACTTTCAGTTCATTTTTACATCAATAATAATTTTTTTAAAATTTTTAAATAATTAACGGCCAGCTAAATTTCGAATATATTATAAAAATAAACGAACGTACCAATTTTATTTTCATTTTTAACGAACAGATGTCGTTACTCAATTTTTGCTGAATCTTGGTGTTGCACGATTTTCATTAGAAGATGTCAAGGAAATCACATTTTTTTTGTTTTTAATCAGTTTTTTCGATGTTAAAAATCTGAGATAATAAAAAGGCATTCCGGTTTTGGTTTTTCAAAAGATCACATCTAGTCAAAGTAAAAATAGTAAAAATATTGCAATTAATATAATTTCAATATAAAAGTGATTGTATGTCTTATCATTATATTTTTTATAATAATTACTTGTGAAAAATAATAGTGAAATTTTGAAAATCGTTTAAACAAAGAAAAGGATAAATTATTCATATTTGTAGTGACGAAGAAAATTTTCCTTGATTTTATAAAAATAAAAATAACCTTGATTTGTTAATGCTAAAAATATTTGTGATACGTCATTGGTCTTAAAACAAAAAGAAATAAAAAATTATTGAATAAAGGAAAATCAATGATTTTGCAATCATCATTTCGAATTGGAATAAATAAACAAAATAAAAGGATTAAATCAAATCAAATATAAATAAAATAATTAGTAATTACGTCAACAATTTGGACGTTGACCATTTTGGAGAAAGCTGTTGCTTTAAATCCAAACATTTTGGATGTTTACAAAAGGAAGCTAGAATTATTGATTTTTACCATATAAGTATAAAGGAAGACAATAGTAATACAACCATTGGAATATTCCTTGCTGGAGATTGTCGTAGATGAGAATCTAGTTACTGGAAGACAACAGTCAACACGGACAACAGTCAACTAGGCAAGTTTATTTTATTTTTTTTATATTAATTATTATTGAATTTGTGAATTTTTTTGTTGTTTGTTGTAAAATGTTAGGCTAATTCATCAGTATTAAGAGATTTCCAAATTTTCGATTTCGTGTGTGGGGACAACCGGTGTCTCGTAGTTAATTACTTAGTTAATACTCGTGGAAAAGAAGGTCCAATTTAAGAAGTGGCTCCGTATCAGGGCCGCAATTAAGAGTCTTAGAATTGACCGATTGATATCAGATTTTGCAAATAATATTTTTATGAGTATTCACACGAAATGGGAGGGTGCCGCAAACTGTACAATGAAAAAAAAAATTCTAGTGTAATCTAAGGGCCACCCTAAATATATCTTTATATATATAATTCTACTGTACGTGTGTATGACTGTGAACTCCTTCTAAACAGCTGGTCCGATTTGAATGAATTTTTTTGTGTGCGTTTGGGTGGCGTCCCGAATGGTTTAGATTTATAAATCAGCCCGGTAGAGGCGCTGCAGTTGGCATTGTCACTGACCTCCTCCTAAATGGTTGGACCGATTTGAATGAATTTTTTTGTGTGCGTTTAGGTGGCGCCTCAAATGGTTTAAATTTATAAATCAGCCCGGCAGAGGCGCTGCAGTCGGTATTGTCACTGAACTTCTCCTAAACGGCTGGACCGATTTTAATGAGTTTTTTTTGTATGCGTTTGGGTAGCGCCCTGGATGGTTAAAATTTACAAATCAGCCCGGCAGATGCGCTGCAGTTGGTATTGTCACTGAACTCCTCCTAAACGGCTGGACCGATTTGAATGAACTTTTTTGTGTGCGTTTGGGTAGCGTCCCGAATGGTTTGAATTTATAAATCAGCCCGGCAGAGGCGCTGTAGTCGGCATTGTCACTGAGCTCCTCCTAAACGGCTGGACCGATTTTAATGAATTTTTTTGTATGTGTTTGGGTGACGCCCTGGATGATTTAGATTCACAAATCTACCCGGCAGATGGCGCTGCTAATTTTATTATTCATGCGTGGCTTCGTGAACGAGCTATTTTAGCCGCAACAAATATCGATGTTGACGCTATTATCTTCAAAATACAACAGTCATTACCCGGCAATGAGATATTGTTCAAATCGATCGACACTGTTACCGATCCTGACGAAGCAGTCAACTATCCTGTTGAACTTTTTAATTCGCTGGATTTACCAGGAATGCCACCACATAACTTGCGATTTAAAATTGGCTCAACAATAATTTTGCTTCGGAATTTAAATCCACCTAAACTATGCAACGGTACAAGATTAGTCATAAAAAAAACTTTGGGCAATGTTCTTGAAGCTACAATTTTGAACGGCTGGATTTGAAGGTGGAGTTGTTCTTTTGCCACGAATCCAAATGATCCCTTCAGACTCACCCATTCCATTCAGACGTCTGCAATTTCCAATTCGCTTGGAGTTTGCCATGACTATTAATAAGTCACAAGGTCAAACAACGTCAATTTGTGGGTTGGATCTAGAAAATCCGGTCTTTTCACATGGCCAATTATAAGTGGCGTGTTCTCGCGTTGGAAAACCATCAAATTTCTTAATTTATACTCCTCAGGAATTGACTAAATATATTGTTCATCAACTGACATTACGATAAAATTAAACAAACAATATTGATTATAACGAATTGTTTTTAGAAAAATTGATGTTATTTCAAAATAAAGAATAATGAAATTTTTATATTATTTGTCTTTCATTTCATACTTTTTTTAATATCCTAATCGCTTGAAATATCATGCAGGACAACGTCTGTCGGAATGATGTCTCTGATAAGTATAAGTTTAATCCCCACCCGACAATAATTACTTATTGTCGGGAATATTACTTTCAACAATTACTTTATGCTTAATCACTCACAAAACTCCAAAAAACTAATATTCCCATAATGTTGTCTATATATGGCAATATATTGACCGTGTGTCAGATATTAGTTTCGCATTGATTTGCAACAACCGATAATGACTACAATGACTCAGAATGTTGACTAAATAGAAATATTTCTCATCCTATGAATTCACACGTAGTACTGCCTAGAAGTTTAATACAAAATTCCAAAATAAAATTTTAATTCTTTTTGCATCATTATCTTCTATTTATAAAAATTAATGTGTGTATGTTTAAAATTTGTAAATGTGTTTGTATTCATCTTCATCGAATGTATTGTCACTATTCTAACTGCCCTTGCTGACCATTGAATGACATCACGATTACAATTTTTTGTAACTTTTTTAATAACCTACCAGTAATGAAAGCGTATATTAAACGGCATGAACACTGTGAACATTTTTGATTCTATATTTGTTCCGTATAATGTTCAATATAGAGACACACCTGAAACCTTACACATCTGAAAACTTATTTGATCGCGTATTTTTATATATCCTTTGTTTTATATATAATGTTTTATGTATCGGTTAGACAGAAAATTTTGAATCAACTTCACGACTGCGGGATGAAAACCGTACGCAACGAGCTTGTTGATCAAGTTGGCATGCCAAATTCGATCAAATGCTTTTGAGATGTCTAATGCGATCACGTACGTTTCACCACTTTTCTCAAGTATGCTATTCCAAATATGTGCCACATAGTTCAATAGGTCGGTTGTTGATCTTTTGTTTCTAAAACCGTATTGGCTGTCAGATATCAAACGGTTGTCTTCCAAAAATTTGGATATGTGTGAATTAATATAGTGCTCGTATATTTTAGACATGACTGGGAGTAAGGCTATTGGTCTATAATTTGAAATATCACTTTTCGTTCCTTTCTTTGGGACAGGCTGGACATTGTCCAACTTCCAAGTTTGGCCAACTTCCAACTTCCAAGAAGTCTTACTTCTATTTCTTTAGTCAAAAATTGCAGCGTCAAGCGCTTGGAATATGATATGTTTTTATGAATATACTTTAATGCTGATTATGTTATAATGTTATTAAAGTATTGTTACCGAAGCAAAGAGTAAATAAATAATTTAATCTACCTTGAAATATATTTTCTACAAATGCAAACCAATCAAAGTAATTTGGCTAAAATCGTTACCATAGGAATTTAATATTTTTTCCTGAAATTTAATAATGTTTTGTTTAACGTTCAGTTGAAAGAGATTAATACAAGGAAATGGATGAAAATTTCTAAATTAATTTGATATGGAAGAAAAAACTAAAGAAATTTGAAGTGTTTGTTACAATATTAATAAATTACAATTATATAAAAATATTGTCTTTGTCTTCACACTTTCAAATTTACATTCTTCGAGAACATTTACATTCTTCGAGAATATTCTTCAAATTTCTTTAATCAAGAAATAAACTATTAAGATTTATTATGTCGAAAGCCAGCAGACACGCCTTTGAGAAGTCGAGGAAAATAAAATATTCACCTTCAAATACAAGGGCTGAATACAACACTGATCTGCAAGCTGGTGTACATAATACAAATATTTCAACATCTAATTACAAAGTCTGCATTGAAGCAGACACAGAGGAAATGGTTCAATGTGACCGTTGCGATCAATGGTATCATTTCATATGCGTTGAAGTTGATGATTCCATTCAACATAAAGAATAGATATGTAACAATTGCCATATAAAAGCTAAAATACGTGTCGATCACTCTTCAGTTTCACGAAATTCGATATCAACATCATCTACAAATATACGAAAACTTCTAGAACTTGCACGATTAGAAGAAGAACGAATTATGAGTGAAGAATTTCTGAACAAGAAATATGCAATTCTTAATGAAATAGGTTCGAAAACGAGTTCTACAAGCAAACACACTTCGAAACATTCACTTGATGAGTTTAAAATCGAATCAGTCGATAAACATAAACTAACATCACAATGGTTAGAAACACAACGAAATCAAAATTATCGTGCACAGGCCAAATCATGTAACTTCCCAATGAGTTACAGCAAGCAAGCCCAGAATCAGATAAGTTCTTCATTAGGAGCAATTCCAAAAGTAACATTTGGATTAGAAAATCTATCAGTGTATAGTTGCATAAACGAGGAGGCTCAAGATTTTACTCGTAAGCCGTGTGACGCACGGCCACAACTTATAACCCGTAAAACTGCAACACTCACAGATGAACAAATTTCAGCAAGACATGTTGTATCATTGAAGAGCGCTTTTCCTGTGTTTCACGGTAATCCAATTGAATGGCCTATTTTCATAAGTGATTACTTTGATTCCACAAAAAAATGTGGTTTCACTAATGAAGAAAACCTAATGCGATTGCAACAGAGTTTAAAAGGAAAGGCATTAGAGGCAGTTAGAAGCATGTTACTGTTACCAGATACAGTCCCGTCGGTTATTAGCACGCTGAAAATGTTATTTGGTCGTCCGGATATTATAATTAACCTACTTTTAAATAAAATCAAGAATGAACCATCTATTAAAGCCGATAGATTAGACATGCTAATCAACTTTGCAATAACTGTGCAAAACCTGTGTTCTACAATTGAAGCTTCTAGGATCACGGCACATCTAAACAATCCTATATTACTGCAAGAATTGGTTCAAAAACTACCTACGCAGATAAAACTAAATTGGGCTATTTACAAGAGACCATTTCCTGAAGCAAATCTATCAACATTTAGTACTTGGTTATACAGTATAGCTGAAGCAGCTTGTGAAGTAACAACGGATATAAATATATATAACACCCTTGAATACAAAACTGATCGTCAATCTAAACCGAGAGATTACGTACAAGCAACCCATACTGAAACAAGCGAATATTATGAAAAATCAAAGGATGGCTTCAACGTTAAAAATATGTGCAGCGTATGTAAAAATTCAGATCACCAAATCGATGAGTGTTTAAAATTTAAAAACTTCAGCAAAAATGAAAGGTGGGATGCTGTTATAGAAAACAAGCTGTGTCGTAGCTGCCTTGGACCTCATTACACACAACGATGTAGATTCAAAAGAATCTGCAACATTGATGGCTGTGAACGAAAACACCATCCATTATTGCATAATGAAACCAAACAATCTGCTGAAGGTGATTCATCAAATAAAATTAGTCCTACAGAATTGATAACAAGCTCCGATACTTTGGTCACAACAATATGTAATACACACAGACCAATGGGACAAACCATACTTTTCCGTGTTGTTCCAGTAACACTATACGGAAAAAAATCTTCAATTAACACATTTGCCTTCCTGGATGATGGTTCCTCTTTAACATTGATAGAGAATGACCTTGCTAATGAGTTAGAACTGGAAGGACCGTATGAAAACCTATGTTTAAGGTGGACAGGTGATACAACACGAGAAGAGATAAATTCTAGAAGAGTATCGTTTGATATATCGGGTTTGCGATATCGGCTTTCAGACGTGAGAACTGTACAAAGATTGAAACTACCAATTCAGTCCCTTTCTATAGATAGTAAATTTGACCATCTCAAACATCTACCAATTCAATCATACGGAGAAATCTCGCCTAGAATTTTGATTGGATTGGATAACTATAAACTTGGGGTACCACTTGAAGTGCGAGAAAATGGTTGGAATGATCCTATAGCAACAAAAACTCGTCTTGGTTGGGTAGTGTGTGGCTCATTTAATGAAACAGGAAAGGTAATTGAAAGTCACAATTTTCATATTTGTGACTGTAGTACTGACGAACAATTACATCAAATGGTCAAGCAATTTTTCTCATTGGAAAACTTTGGAGTAAAAAAGCCAGAAACCGTCCTCGAATCGAAGGAGGAAAAACGAGCACGAAATATCCTTGAATCAACCACAATTCGCAAGGGTGAGAGGTTTGAAACGGGATTACTGTGGAAGTACGATATCATTCAATTTCCCGATAGTTATCCTATGGCCAAGAGAAGGTTATTTTGTTTAGAAAAAAAAATGTCACAAGACACCGAGTTAGCAGAAAACTTGAAAAAACAAATGAAGGAGTATGTCGAAAAAGGTTATGCTCGAAAGCTAATGTCAAATGAGATGACAGAGAATGCCCGTGTATGGTACCTACCAGTCTTTACCATTAAAAACCCGAATAAACCCAAAAAAATTAGGATGGTGTGGGACGCAGCAGCAAAGGTTGACGGCGTATCTTTGAATTCTATGCTTTTAAAAGGTCCCGATCAGTTATCGTCACTGCCTTATATTCTGTACAGGTTCAGAGAGAAAAAGGTGGCTATTTGCGGAGACATTCGAGAAATGTTTCACCAGGTCTTAATTAACGAAAAGGACCAAAATTGTCAGAGATTCCTTTGGCGTGATGGCATACAAAACCGTGATCCAGATATTTATGTAATGCAGGTGATGACCTTTGGTACGACTTGTTCTCCAAGTTCGGCACAGTACGTCAAAAATATTAACGCTGATAAATGAATAAAATGCAACCATTATGTGGATGATTGGCTTGATAGTACAGATACCGAACTTGAAGCAATCCAGCTATCAAAAGAAGTCAGACACATCCACTCCAAAGGTGGATTCGAAATAAGAAATTGGCTATCAAATTCGAAAACATTTCTTTGTGAGATGGGAGATGGGCGAGTCTTCAGATCAGAATATGAAGAATATAATCAACTTTGAGGCACAGGCCGCAAAGGTTCTGGGAATGTGGTGGTGCACGAAAACTGATACCTTTTCTTATTCGGTTAATCGTAACAGGCTCAATATGAAAGTTCTAGATGGCACACATCGTCCAACAAAGAGAGAAGTTTTGAGAACTTTAATGACCATATTTGATCCACTTGGTCTCATTGCCTTTTTCTTAGTCTACGTCAAAATTCTTCTTCAAGAAATTTGGAGGTCATCATTGGACTGGGATGACGAAATAAACGACGCTCAGTATGAGAAGTGGAAAATCTGGACTAAATACTTGTGGACCATAGAAAAGGTTCAAATTCAACGATGTTACTCATTATCTAACCCGATTTCTCAACAATCTATTCAGCTGCATATTTTTGTTGACGCTAGTGAAAATGCCTATGCTGCCGTGGCATATTTACGGATCGAATATAAAGATCATGTTGAATGTGTGCTTGTGAGCTCCAAAACAAAAGTTGCTCCACAAAAACCGATGTCAATTCCACGTCTAGAACTTCAAGCAGCTGTTTTAGGGGCACGATTAATGAATTCAATAGGTGATGCACACTCACTTAATTTTACCAAACGCTATTTGTGGTCAGATTCTAAAACTGTGCTATGTTGGTTAAGATCGGATGCAAGGAAATATAGACAATTTGTCGCCCTTCGGATAGGCGAACTCTTGGAAACTACAGAAATAAGGGAATGGCATTGGGTACCTACAGAACATAATGTAGCTGATGAAGCTACAAAATGGAATGATGCACCAAAAATCTGCTCAAATAGTCGGTGGTTTAAGGGGCCTGAGTTTTTATTAAACTCGGAAGAATTTTGGCCAAAAGATATTACACCATTTAATCCTGAGCAAGATGAGGAGGTTAGAGAGCATTTTATCCATAGTAAAATATCAATTTTACCACCTACAACTCCTAATATAATGTCATTTTCATGTTGGAATCGATTAGTTGCTTCACAAGCATATGTAATTAGAGCTGTACACAATTTTACACCTAAAAGACATCCACGAAAAACCGGTCCTTTATCCGTGGAAGAAAGGACTGACGCAAGAAATATGCTGTACAGAAAAGCACAATGGGATTTGTATAAGGACGAAATATCGATATTGAGCAAAATACCTTCCGGTAAGCTCGAAAAATCAAGCAATATTTATAAATTATCGCCATATCTAGACCATTCGAATGTCTTGAGAATACGTGGCCGAATAGATGCTGCTGAAGGAGTTCTTCCAGATACAAAACGTCCTGTTATATTGCCAAGAAATCATCCTATTACCAAACTAATTATTTCATTTTATCACAAAAAATTTCATCATCGGAATCATGAAACAGTAGTAAATGAGATACGTCAAAAATATATGATTCCCAAATTGAGAGTCGCCCTTAATAAAGTGCGATCAGATTGTCAAAAATGTAAGAATGATAGAACGGTGCCCCAGCCGCCTGAAATGGGTGATCTTCCATCAGCTAGATTATCGGCATTTACTCGACCTTTTTCTTACGTTGGTGTAGATTATTTTGGTCCAATGGAGGTGGTTGTTGGTCGTCGAGTAGAAAAAAGATGGGGTGTGTTGTTTACCTGTCTTACAATTCGGGCTATACATATCGAAATCTCCTCCAGTCTTTCAACAAATTCTTGTATTCAATGTGTGTGAAATTTTATGTCCAGACGCGGGTGCCCAATTGAGATATTTTCTGATAATGGAACCAACTTTCGTGGAACAACCAATGAACTGCAAAGAGAAATCGCCAAAATCAAGAGCGATAATATTGCCGAATTGTTTACTAGTATAAAATGGAGCTTTATAACACCTCGTGCTCCTCATATGGGGGGTAGCTGGGAGCGTATTGCGCAGGCCCTGATACGGAGCCAGTTATTGCCACTATAACGTGGCTTGGACCTTTATCAAAATAAAAATTGCTACGGGATAACGTTGGTCCCCACACGAATCCTAAAAAATTTTGGGAATCTCTTAAGTTTTTATACAATTATTCTATCATCAAAAAAAAACTAAGTTGAACCACATAAAAAAACTAAATTTCAATACTAATATAAAATAAAGAAAAATACCTTAAATTAAACTGTTGATTGGTGGACCCCTTTCACTTCCAGTATAGTTTCCTATTACCAAAGTTTAATTTCCAAAACTCAACAGCATCTGATTTTGTTATACGAAATTGATCACCAGCAAAAAATAGATCCTTTCGAGCGAGGTTTCTGGCACATAAAACTATTATTCGTATTTTTTTTGTGCCCCATTGCGGCGTGAATATTCCAATTTGTTCGTAATTCAAATAAAAATTATAAGTTGCTTTACGAACCAACATTTATTATACATTTTTATTAAAGTTGTTTAAAGAATTAAGTTCATATTTCGCATGTGACACTAATGTAAATGAATTACGATAATTTTTTAATTCATTCGAAAGATTTACATAATTTTTCAGTATCACTTTAAAATTATTTTGTGATATATTTTGTATACACAATAATCGATACATTTTAATATGTTGTTATCATTTCACTTATTATAACTACATTTATTTGTTATGAATTTAATTTCACGAAAATATAATCTTGCATAACATAAAAGCACAATTAAAATGTTTTCTGATTTAAAGTTAAAAACTGAATGACATGAATCAAAAATGTGATTTTCCTTTTTACATCTGCCGATGTCAAAATAAATCGGGTAACATCGAAAATTCAGTAAAGATTAATAACGACAACGACATCTGTTCGCTAGAATTGGAAATAAAATTGAGTACGTTCGTTTGCTTTTTATAGTATATTCAAAATTTAACTAGCAGTTAAGTTTTAGAAAATTTTAAAATTATTATTAATGTAAAAATGAACGGAAACTAATGAAATACATTTCTATTGAATTGAAAACAAAGAGGAATTTAGTTTTATTATTATTTGGCGATTATTGCGATCGTTACACCATGAATTCAAGGTAAAAATCAAGATTTCTACTCTTGAAATCACAAAAACGTCGCCATCCCCTCCATGACAGAAAACCACCGAACTACTTCCACTTATTAAATTGTATCTGGGATCGAGATACCCACCGTCACTGGCGTCAAGACCGACGACCGGTTCCAACACTCATGAAGTCCTTAAGGACTTCACTGAGTATTGAGACCGACCATCCATCCGAACGTCAGCACCATGGACACCCCGATACAACCAGTAAGTATGACCTGAAGATGTGAACCCCAGAGACGACAATCAGCCAGAGGAACAACCCTACCTAACGAAAAGACATCATTCCCTGATGTCTTTCGCGTGATGTACTCCAAGATTCTTACCGCTCATATCTATGCACTCGTAGAGTACATTTCCAATCTTAGTCTTAATCATTGCAGGTAAGAACTTTGGAGCCAATTTTGCCGAGAACTTTTTGGTAGCGTCACTCAAATGATGTTGCCGTACAAACACACGTTGTTGTGGTTGAAAAGTCCGTAGTTTAGATCGCAGGTTGTACTGATGTTGTGATTTTTTGAAGGCTGCTTTTAAATTTTGTTGAACCCGGTTCCTAAGCAGAGTCAAATGATCAGTGCGTTCCATTTCCTCACCAGCATCTTCACCAAGCTGGTGTAGTGATCTCAACAAATGGTAAGTATTTCCATACGGAGTTGGATGTTGACCAAACAATAAATAGTACGGTGAGTACTTGGTAGCAGAATGTACTGCAGCCCGCAGTGCATATGCGATTTCACCAATTTGTGAATCCCACTTGGTGTGTTGACCTTTAATGAACGCTCGAATTGCTGCTAAAACTGACCTATTGACCCGCTCTGACGCGTTACTTTGAGGACTATAAACACCGGTCCTAATGTGTTTAATGCCGAAACCTGACAAAAGATTTTGAAAGTTCCTACTAGTGAACTGTTTGCCATTGTCACTGTGCAGAAACTCTGGTACCCCATATGTAAGAAACACTTCATTCCTTAGAAAAGCATTCACCTTCGGTGAAGTTGCGTTTCTAAGTGGTTTCAGTAGTACAAACTTCGTAGCATGATCCAGAACTATCAGTAATACCGTATTCCCAAGTGTAGAACGAGGGTACGGTCCCAAAAAATCTATATAGACTCTCTGCCATGGACGTGCTGTTTCGAATTGATATTGCATCGGAGGACGCAATATCTGATTCGTGGCTTTTGTTTGTTTACATGTGTCGCAGGACACAACATAGTTGTGTACCTGTGACGCCATGCCCGGCCAATAATAAAGACGTCGAAGTAATTCTAAAGTCTTTTTAACACCTCCATGAGCAGCAGTACTATCATCATGATGTTTCTGAATCATGTTTGAAGTCATCGGTTTTGGTACCCAGAGTTTCCACACAGGAACATCGTTGGGTATTGCATCAGGTCTTGGCTCAATACGTATGTATAGCTTATCATCCACGACTTTAACTGAAGGAAAGTCCTTGGGTGATGATTGAACTTTAGCTATCATATCTGTATACTCTTTGTGCCGATAACCTTCATTGTCGATTTTAATTTCGTTAATGTGATGTGTTAATGCTTCCGTCAATTCCTCGTGTGTATCGTCATAAAGACGAGATAGAGCATCAGGGACTATATTTTGGGTACCTTTTTGGTGGACAATGGTAAAATCCATATGTTGGAGTTTTAGGCTCCACCTAGCCAGACGGCCACTCAAGTCCTTCTGTGACATAAGCCACTTCAGACTTGAGTGATCAGTCACAATTGTAAATCGGTGACCTTCAACATAGCCCCTGAATTTCTTCACACTCAGAATTGCCGCAAGACATTCAAGCTCAGAAACTGAGTAATTTCTCTGAGCTTTGTTAAGTTTCTTCGACATGAAGGCTATCGGACACTCTTGTCCGTCAGTATCAACCTGATACAACACACTACCTATCCCTGTCAGACTTGCATCGCATCTAATAAAGAACTCTTTATTATAATCAGGGTTAATTAATACTGGTGCTGTAGTCAGCAATCGTTTTAAATTTTCGAAAGCAGCTTGAGCTTCTAATGTCCATTTCAATTTTCCCGAACTCTTTTTTAATAAATCTGTAATTGGTGATACCACGCTGGCATAATTTGGTATGAAACGTTGGTACCAACCAGCCATTCCCAATAATCTCCGTATTTGTTTCATTGTTGACGGAGCTGGATACTCAGCAACAGCTCTTACCTTGTCAGGGTCTGTTCGAAGACCATCTTCACCAACCAAAAATCCTAAGTATTTCACCTCTCTCAGAACAAATTTACTTTTCTTGAGGTTTATTGTTAACCCAGCCGCTCTTAACAATGAAGAGACTTTGGACAGCAATTCCATATGTTCCTGGAACGTGGAAGAGACTACCAATAGATCATCTAAATAAACAAAGACATTCTCGTGATATTGATGTGGTATCACTTTGTGCATTAGCCGACACATTGTCTGGGGAGCATTGCACAATCCAAAGGGCATAACCCGGAATTGATACAATGGACGACCAGGCACTGTGAAGGCTGTCTTGTCTCTAGATGCTTCTGCCAGAGGAATCTGCCAGAAAGCATCTTTGAGATCAATACTAGAAATGTACTTTGTGCTATTTAGACGACCTAGTAAGCCATCAATCAAGGGAAGTGGGTAAGCGTCCTTTTTAGTTAGAGAATTGACACGACGGCTATCAATACATAATCGGTTTTTACCAGATTCTTTCTGTACCAAAACCACTGGCGAGCACCAAGAACTGTTACTCTCTTCGATCACGCCCATTTGAAGCATTCGGTCAAGTTCGGCATAAACCTTTAGTTGAACAGCCGGCGATGTGGGATAGTGCCTCTGTTTAACAGGTGCATTATCACCAACATCGATGACATGTTCAACCAAAGAAGTCTTTCCGAGTCCAGACACTTCAAATGACGGGAAAGAATCCTTGATCATATCCAGTTCATGTTGCTGATCAGTGGTGAGGTTATGTGTATTAAAAGTTTGTAGCTCTGTGCGAGTCAGTTCACTAACAAAAGAAGGAACAATACCGAATTTCTCCCAGAAATCTATGCCCAGGTAGAGCTCTTCTCGTAATCCAGGAACTATATGGAACCGCATTGGTTTAGTTGAGCCATTCACAGTTATTGGAATTTCGATGTAACCCAAAATTTTTGTTGCAGTACCATCTGCCGTACGAATACACGAAGTGTACTTACGGTAAGTTGTACCTGATGATTCCAATAAATCCAAGGAATTTCTTCCAAGTATTGTGATTGACGCTCCACTATCCAATAGACCTGAGATATGTTTGTCCAAAATTTTTATTGTTAGTCGCGGCCGAGGATCCTTTGTCTCTGAAAGGATAGATGAAATACAAGCTTTACGAAATAATTTCCTCATCCTCCAATATCTGATGTTACGTTCCAGACGTCTAAAATATGTGTGATGTAATGATGGGAAATTAAATGTACTGGGTGATTTTATTCTGGTTTCCTGAGTGGTGATCGATCGTCCTGCGTTGCTACATCTCTCGTCGTCTTCTTCGTGCTGTTGTTCGGGCTGTTTTGAATCCATCGTTTCAAAATATCCATCTCGATCAAGTTCCACATCCACCTCATAATCATCCACCTGCTGTAGCTTGCTAATTCTTAAATTTGATGTTCTGGTCGGAACTGGTGTGGACCACAACCGTTCAAACTTCTGACATAAAGTCCGAAGTTCATCAATTGAATGTATTGTTGCAGCTAGAGTAGCGTTTTGGAGCTCCACACTCAGTCCCTCCCGAGCAATTTCTAGCATTTCATGGTCAGCAAATGGACGTGCTAAACGACGATTTAACGAACCAATCTCCACCAGATACTCGTACACGCTCTCCTTTGACTTTTGTTTGCGGTTCAGAAGAACTCGCAAGATCGCCTTATCATCAGTGAGCGTACCGAAGGTTTGTAGGAGTCCCTCCCTTAACACTGGATAGGTCACCACCTCATATTCATGAGTTAAATTCAGATAGTATCTGTCGGCAGCCCCCTTGAGATACCGTGGAACGATAGACCTAAGGTCGTCCCAATTCACACGGTCCCTCCTGGCAGCCGCCTCAACTCTGTGAACAAACTCATGAACATCAGGAGAGTGACCATCTCCTGTGAAGGTTGGAACCCAATTTGAGTCATAACGACTCAAATTGTTCCCAGGAACCCCTCGGTACTCCACTGGTGCTAACGCTGGAGCCGCGTCACGCCATACCTGAGGAGGTTGGTTGTATGGTGGTGGTGCTGTAAGTGGAGCTTGTGGATATAATGGTGGTGGTTGTACCTGTGGTACTGATGGATAATTTAATGATAATTGCGGTTGTACTAATGCTGGACTATTGTGTATGTGTTCAGCTTGGAGTGATGGACCCAATTGTGGTATTGCAAAGTCCTCTGCCCAATTGTTCCCCCTGAAGTTCACACCCCGAACCAGACATTCGATCTGTAGTTCGGTGGGTTCCAAACCATAGAACGGATGGTCAACGTCTAGTTGGTTTGACATTTTGATGGTAAAACCCGAAAAATTATGAACTCGTTAACAACAACACTAAAACCAATTCCCAACAACAAATGTAGTTAGTACGATGGAAAAATGAAAACAATGAAAAACGCAAAACGAAAAAAAACAACGAACGCCCCAAAAAAAATTTTGTAAAAACAAACTTGTGAAGGAACAAAAAGGAAAGACCACCGTCGTACCCAATCTTTGCTGAATCTTTTACAAAAGTTCCTAAAATATTGTATGTGTAAAAATATAATTTATTTATTTAATTTCAGATATACTGAAATATATATATATACCTAAAATTAGTTATTGACGATAGCACCCCTAAGAATATTTATTTATTTTTAAAAGAAAATTGAAAAATAAAAATATTTAGAAGAATGTTTATTTATTGGATGCACCGTCCTAACTTTGAAATATTGATTTATTTTTTTAAAAAAATAAAAAATATTTATTTATATCTTGATGTATTGTGTAATTAAAAAAATTATTTATTTAGTTACCTAAAACTATTTAAATTACGAAAAAATTATTTATTTACCTAAAATTATTTTAATTAACGAAAATTTAATTTATTTAATAAAAAATTTTATTTATTTAATTCTTGAAAAATTTGTTTGATTTATTTTATTTTTTTATTTAATATCATAAGAGATTCCCAAAATCAAGATTCGTCTGGAGACAATTTAAAAAGTAAGTATGGTTACAATATCCATTTTGTTCAAATTTGAATTCCCGCGTTCGCGAGCCCACTTCAACAATGCATGTGAGAACTGACTAGAAAAGCCCCTAACGACCAGATTCTACAGAACAGATTCTCCCCAACCTAATAAAACAATCACAACTGTCACGATTAGACACTAGGTCCATTTCTACTGACCCAGTTGTGCTTGTTTAATCTACAAATAAATTACACCTAAACCTAATGCGAAAGTTGAAGAACGCTCCCGAGCACCAGACTTCAAAACCTAAACTCCATGAAAAACTGTCTATTGTAAAGCTAAATGGAAAAATGGAAAAGTTTTTGAATTTGTATGAGGTGAAGCCTCTGATCCTGAAAGCAAAGTATAATTGGTTCTTCTCTTCATTACACCGAAGAAGCCTCTGAGCAAAGAATGGTACTACTGGTTTGCACCTAAGTACAAACACAGCAACACCACTCCTCGTCCCCGAGGACTTCCTCGCCGAATGAAGAGAAGAAACCAATGTTCTTCGATCGCATAACCCCGATGGCCATAGGCGATCTAAGAACGACATCAATGTTAAAGAGTGAAGCTCTATGGTTGGCTTTTTAGGCCTACCGCTAAGAAAGGAGAATTTATACATTAACATAAAGTAAATAATACATAACTTATCCATAATCTAAATAATTTCTTATTTAAAAATGCTAAATCGAAACATGAAATATATAATATGTGTTAATAAAGTTTTACATGAAATTAATTAAATTTAATCTTCAGACTAGATAATAAATTGGTAATTTACATTATAAAAAAAATTACGATTATTTTAAATTTAAAACTAAGCTTACTAATTTTTAAGTTATTAATTCTAATATATTTGTTCAGGTCAAATTTTCATCGCTTTATTTATTGTATTCAAAACAAAAATAAATGTTAGCTAAAAATAATTATTTCTATATTTATCTTATTTTTTAAATTAATCGCAATAAAAAATAATTTTAAAAATGGTGGTAACTAAAATGGACTCATACGAGATATGTATACGTACGTCAGCGGATCAATATGATGACAAATGTGGAGATATTGATTTGAATCCGGCTCACTCTATAAAGCTAATGGGAATTAATTATTTTCAATTATACTTCTATAAACACAGACCAATAATACTTTGAAAGTAGTGACGAAAGATTTAAACTTTGTAACGATCGCAATAATCGCAAAACAATAATAAAACCAAATTCATCTTCGTTTTCAATTCAATAAAAATGCATTTCATTAGTTTCCGTTCATTTTTACATTAATAATAATTTTAAAATTTTCTAAAACTTAACTGCTAGTTAAATTTTGAATATACTATAAAAAGCAAACGAACGTACTAAATTTTTATTTCCAATACTAATGAACAGACGTCGTTGTTAATCATTTGCTGAATTTCAAGTATTACCCGATTTTGTTTTGACATCATAAGATGTCAAAAGCAAAATCACATTTTTGCAATTTTCAATTTTGAAAATTATTTTCATTCCATTTTTGCTTTTCAAAAGGATTACAACATCCAATAATCTATTTTAATTTATATAGATCAATGTCATTTGATAGTATTATTTAAACCTTGATGTGATAAATCAATAATATTGTAATTCAAAAGTGATGTATTTAATTGCAATCAAGCAAATAAAAAAGGAAGTGTAAACAAAGAAAAATTCCAAGGTCGTTTTGTTTAATTGTTAGAATTGATTTCTAATTTTAATAACTTTTTTGTGAAAGCATTATTTATTGGCTGTAATTACAATGGAAGATTACACCCCGCTAAGTAGTTTACAGTGATTTGTGTTTTTGTTTGTTCATCAAAAAGCTGATAATTTGGATGACAATTTCAATTATATTTTCTTATTTTATTTCATAGAAGGATAATTGTTGTCATTAATTGTTAAATCTGCTTTATAAATTGTGGCAGTACATGAAGATAAAGTATCCACTGATGTTATCGAAAGTGTGAATAGCAAGGATAACAGTGATCGAAGCTATTACCACAGTTAGAGACAATCGTTTGTTTGATGGTTGTTCCGGTTGTTAAAACCGCATGGATCCAAAGGCAGATATATAAATGGGAAGTTAGAAGGTCAAACGCTAGTCAAGGGATATTGGAAAATCAAACAAATAAATTAAAACAACAGAATATTGATGACAGCAATCAACAGTTACAACTAAGGTATTTATTATTAATATTTATGTTAATTTTAATTTAGACATTACTTTTGTAATGTCGAGATAAACTAAGGAAAAAGATAATAAGAGATTCCCAAATCTCGGATTCGAATGGGAACGGTCTGTTCACTCCGAATTCCTTTAAGTACCGTAACAGTACTATTAATTTCTTTGTGTGATTATATTAAAGGTCCAAATATAATAAATTGGCGCCGAAACAGGGACAACAATGCAAATATAATAAATTGGCGTTCGAAACAAAGACCAGTAGGAGTCTGGTGTATTGGACCCTTGGATTTGGTTTTTTTTAAAGAACCGTAATGATTTTTTGTAATAACTAGGGCGTTGCCAACTGGTTATTTTGCGTAAAATAAATTGTCTTTTCGGTTATAACCAGTTTGGGTTGTTTTACATATATTTTTTTTTCTTCTTTTGTCAAACCAGTTTATGGTTTTGTTTTTTTAATATTGTAAAAATATTTTATATACATTTGGAAGTTGAATATTTTATATAAAATTTGCAATAACCTTTGTTATTGGATTTCGTATTATATATTTTGAATTTTGTTAAGAATGTATACAATTATGAGGGGTCAGGGGTTATTAAGGAGGTGTCGGCCAGGTGGGTTTGAGCCCTGGATGAATGAAGTGGATGGGAGAGCGAATGAAGAGAGAAAAGAGAGAATGGTTGAGGCGAGGAATGTGGTGGATGAAATGATAAATGTGATTCTGGATGAAGTAAAACAAAAAATATTTTTGGAATTAATGGATGATATTTATGAAGAAAAATATGATGAGTTTCTGGATAAATTGATTTGTGAGATAGTGAATGAGGAGTTGAATGGGGTGAATGAGGAAGCGGATGAGATGGATGAAGTGACTGAGGAAGTGAATGTGGGCTGGCGTGAGAGAAGGAGAGTCGCTTGGTCGTGGAGCTGGGAGCTTCCTCGACCAAGAGTACTCAAATAGAGGAGCTGGTTGAGGTGGTTCCCATCTCACCGACCATGCGACAGGTAGAGGAGTGGACTGGTCCACAGCAGGCCCCTGTTCCTCATTGTATAATTAGTTAAGACTAATTTTTTTTTAATTTTGAAAAAACCGTTTTGGGACAGCAATTTTTTTGGAGATAGTTTTTTGTGCTGTCATTTAGCTTTAGTAATACTAATTGTTTTTTATTTTGGAAAAAAGAAAACCGTTTTGGGGAAGCAGTTTTTTTTTGAATTTTTTTTATGCTACCACGTACATATTGTACATAATCCTGTACATATTTTTTTTATATATACATAGTACAATTTGTTTTTGTACATAATGTATATATTGTATATTTTTTGTAAATAAATTTTTGTATATAGATAATTTGTAAATATTTTCTTTTGCCATGCCATTGTACATATTTTTGCACTACCTGCAAATAATTTTTTTAATAAGTACTATTTGTGCTAGTACTTTATTTTGAGTAAATGGTTTTTTTTCTTGAATTGATTTATGTTTATTAGGTTTATTGATTCACTTTTCACAGCGGTAGGCCTAAAAAGCCATCCATGGGGCTTATCCCCTTAACATTGTTGTCGTTCCTAGATCGCCTATGGCCATCGGGGTTATGCGATCGAAGAACATTGGTTTCTTCTCTTCATTCGGCGAGGAAGTCCTCAGGGACGAGGAGTGGTGTTGCTGTGTTTGTACTTAGGTGCAAACCAGTAGTACCATTCTTTGCTCAGGGGCTTCTTCGGTGTAATGAGGAGAAGAACCAATTGTACTTTGCTTTCAGGATCAGAGGCTTCACCTCATACAAATTCAAAAACTTACCATTTTTTTCATTTAGTTTTACAATAGAACAATTTTTCATAGAGTTTAAGATTTGAAGTCTGGTGCTCGGGAGCGTTCTACAACTTTCGCATTAGGTTTAGTTGTAATTTATTTTTAGGTTAAACAAGCACAACTGGGTCAGTAGAAATGGACCTAGTGTCTAATCGTGACAGTTGTGATTGTTTTATTAGGTTGGGGAGAATCTGTTCTGTAGAATCTGGTCGTTAGGGGCTTTTCCAGTAGGTTCTCACATGCATGGTTGGAGTGGGCTCGCGAGCGCGATATTTCAAATTTAAATGAAATGGATATTGTACCATACTTACTTTTTATATTGTCTCCAGACGAATCTTGACTTTGGGAATCTCTTATCTAATCATTAAATAAAAATAAAAAATAAAATAAATCAAACAAATTTTTCAAGAATTAAATAAATAAAATTTTTTATTAAATAAAGTAAATTTTCGTAATTAAATAATTTTAGGTAAATAAATAATTTTTTTAGAATCTAAATAATTTTAGGTAACTAAATAAATAATTTTTTTTAACTAAGCAAATTACATCAAGATATAAATAAATATTCTTTGTTTTTTAAAAAAAAAAATAAATAAATATTTCAAAGTTAAGACGGTGCATCCGATAAATAAACATTCTTTTGAATATTTTTTATTCTTCAATTTTTTTTTAAAAATAAATAAATATTTTTAGGGGTGCTATCGTCAATAACTAATTTTAGGTATATATAATTATTTCAGTATATCTGAAATTAAATAAATAGATTATACTTTTACATATATAATGTTTTAGGAATTTTTTGTGAGAGATTCAGCAAAGATTGGCTACGACGGTGGTCCTTTTTGTTCCTTTACAAAGTTTGTTTTTACAAAAAATCTTGTATGTTTTCGAATTGGGCGTTCGTTGTGTTTTTTTTCGTTTTTGTGCTTTCATCCTTTTCACATTTCCGTCGTACTAACTCCATTTTTTTTTGTTGAGAATTGGTTTTACTATTGTTGGTGATTGCGAGTCATGATTTTGCGGGTTTTACCATCGAAATCTCTAGCGTCTGTTTCCTATATACCAAGCCTAAGTTTTTCAATATATTTTTTTTATAAAATTAAATTTAGTGTTAGAATCATTAGTTGTCATAAATTAAACATCTATTCTTAATCATTAGTTATTATAGTTATAAATTTAATTCTTGGTTTTTAGAATTTAAATAGGTGTTATATTTAATATTACTTAGTTATTATAATTTTT
The DNA here is from genome assembly GCA_963693315.1 of Diogma glabrata. Classification (NCBI taxonomy): domain Eukaryota; kingdom Metazoa; phylum Arthropoda; class Insecta; order Diptera; family Cylindrotomidae; genus Diogma; species Diogma glabrata. The sequence goes on along the minus strand of OY856186.1, from coordinate 139,958,063 downwards.
TTTATTAGTTATTAGAATTTCTATTATTAGTTTAAGTTTAATAGTGCTTTGGTGGTTTTCTGTCATGGAAGGGATGGCGACGTTTTTGTGATTTCAAGAGTAGAAATCTTGGTTTCTACCTTGAATTCATGGTGTAACGATCGCAATAATCGCAAAACAATAATAAAACCAAATTCATCTTCGTTTTCAATTCAATAAAAATGCATTTCATTAGTTTCCGTTCATTTTTACATTAATAATAATTTTAAAATTTTCTAAAACTTAACTGCTAGTTAAATTTTGAATATACTATAAAAAGCAAACGAACGTACTAAATTTTTATTTCCAATACTAATGAACAGACGTCGTTGTTAATCATTTGCTGAATTTCAAGTATTACCCGATTTTGTTTTGACATCATAAGATGTCAAAAGCAAAATCACATTTTTGCAATTTTCAATTTTGAAAATTATTTTCATTCCATTTTTGCTTTTCAAAAGGATTACAACATCCAATAATCTATTTTAATTTATATAGATCAATGTCATTTGATAGTATTATTTAAACCTTGATGTGATAAATCAATAATATTGTAATTCAAAAGTGATGTATTTAATTGCAATCAAGCAAATAAAAAAAGAAGTGTAAACAAAGAAAAATTCCAAGGTCGTTTTGTTTAATTGTTAGAATTGATTTCTAATTTTAATAACTTTTTTGTGAAAGCATTATTTATTGGCTGTAATTACAATGGAAGATTACACCCCGCTAAGTAGTTTACAGTGATTTGTGTTTTTGTTTGTTCATCAAAAAGCTGATAATTTGGATGACAATTTCAATTATATTTTCTTATTTTATTTCATAGAAGGATAATTGTTGTCATTAATTGTTAAATCTGCTTTATAAATTGTGGCAGTACATGAAGATAAAGTATCCACTGATGTTATCGAAAGTGTGAATAGCAAGGATAACAGTGATCGAAGCTATTACCACAGTTAGAGACAATCGTTTGTTTGATGGTTGTTCCGGTTGTTAAAACCGCATGGATCCAAAGGCAGATATATAAATGGGAAGTTAGAAGGTCAAACGCTAGTCAAGGGATATTGGAAAATCAAACAAATAAATTAAAACAACAGAATATTGATGACAGCAATCAACAGTTACAACTAAGGTATTTATTATTAATATTTATGTTAATTTTAATTTAGACATTACTTTTGTAATGTCGAGATAAACTAAGGAAAAAGATAATAAGAGATTCCCAAATCTCGGATTCGAATGGGAACGGTCTGTTCACTCCGAATTCCTTTAAGTACCGTAACAGTACTATTAATTTCTTTGTGTGATTATATTAAAGGTCCAAATATAATAACTTATACAAAATTGTTGAAAAACTGTTTGGTCAATGTTAACTTTTATCACGTTAATAACATCCTAAAACTCATAAAAACATGACTTAACCACAAAAAATTCTTTCGCCAAACGAATTGTGTTGCAATAGGAAACCTACCTAGATTTTCAGGTTTGACATAAATTATTTTGTATATATATATGAGATACACAAAATAATTCATGTACAAATCATAAAATCTAATAAGGCGTATTGCAATAGAAGTCGTTTTGGCCAAAAATGAACATTATATTAGCCAAAATAAAAATATTTCAACATTTCCGTATAAGTTCAAAAGTTTATAGAACTGTAATGAGACATGTTCTATTGACATCCACTCCATAGTGTGAATAATACACAAATCAATACCTCGAAATTGTAACTCACATTAAACCAATGACGAATATGGGGATCGCGTATGAGTGCATTGAAAAAAAGCTAGCTAAACATTTACTAAATCTAACCATAATCAAAAAAAACATACAATTAATTTCATAATCCAAAAAATAAGTCAACAAAAAAACCAATACTGGTTTTACCCAAAAATTACAAAAATTTATAATAATATTATATGAATATCTTTGCCAAACCAAACCGGTTTGACAACCAACGCCTAAAACTGCGCCAAAAATATACAAAATCATTAATTATTTACTCATATAATTCAAATATAAAAAAAAACCCTTACAAAGCCCCAGGTCTTTGTTTCGGCTGCCAGTTATTGCGCAGGCCCTGATACGGAGCCAGTTATTGCCACTATAACGTGGCTTGGACCTTTATCAAAATAAAAATTGCTACGGGATAACGTTGGTCCCCACACGAATCCTAAAAAATTTTGGGAATCTCTTAAGTTTTTATACAATTATTCTATCATCAAAAAAAAACTAAGTTGAACCACATAAAAAAACTAAATTTCAATACTAATATAAAATAAAGAAAAATACCTTAAATTAAACTGTTGATTGGTGGACCCCTTTCACTTCCAGTATAGTTTCCTATTACCAAAGTTTAATTTCCAAAACTCAACAGCATCTGATTTTGTTATACGAAATTGATCACCAGCAAAAAATAGATCCTTTCGAGCGAGGTTTCTGGCACATAAAACTATTATTCGTATTTTTTTTGTGCCCCATTGCGGCGTGAATATTCCAATTTGTTCGTAATTCAAATAAAAATTATAAGTTGCTTTACGAACCAACATTTATTATACATTTTTATTAAAGTTGTTTAAAGAATTAAGTTCATATTTCGCATGTGACACTAATGTAAATGAATTACGATAATTTTTTAATTCATTCGAAAGATTTACATAATTTTTCAGTATCACTTTAAAATTATTTTGTGATATATTTTGTATACACAATAATCGATACATTTTAATATGTTGTTATCATTTCACTTATTATAACTACATTTATTTGTTATGAATTTAATTTCACGAAAATATAATCTTGCATAACATAAAAGCACAATTAAAATGTTTTCTGATTTAAAGTTAAAAACTGAATGACATGAATCAAAAATGTGATTTTCCTTTTTACATCTGCCGATGTCAAAATAAATCGGGTAACATCGAAAATTCAGTAAAGATTAATAACGACAACGACATCTGTTCGCTAGAATTGGAAATAAAATTGAGTACGTTCGTTTGCTTTTTATAGTATATTCAAAATTTAACTAGCAGTTAAGTTTTAGAAAATTTTAAAATTATTATTAATGTAAAAATGAACGGAAACTAATGAAATACATTTCTATTGAATTGAAAACAAAGAGGAATTTAGTTTTATTATTATTTGGCGATTATTGCGATCGTTACAAGCGCCTAATAAGATCGGTAAAATCAAATATAACCGAAGTGATGCCAACACGAAAACCAACAGATGAGCTTCTTCGAAGCAGTTTAATGGAAATTGAACACATCATAAATTCACGGCCGCTAACATACGTTCCTATAGATGCCGAAGAAAAAGAAGCGATCACACCTAACCACTTTCTTCTTGATGATGATGGCGAAATGTTACGAAATACCTGGAAAACATCTCAAAGAATTGCGGACCTGTTCTGGAAAAGATGGATAAATGAATACCTGCCTACACTTACAAGGCGAACTAAATGGTTTGAACAGGTGAAACCTATTGAAGTGGGAGACGTTGTAATAATTGTGGACGGAAGCAATATCAGAAATTATTGGCCCAAAGGAATTATAATCGAGACTGTCAATGGTAAAAATGGTCAAGTGAGAAGTGTTGTACCGTACGTACAGCAACTGGAGTCTATAAGAAGCCAGCCATTAAAATTGCAGTACTAGATGTAAAAAGGACAGAAAATAAGCAGAATCCAAAATTGGATCAACTTACTAGGGTGGAGAATGTTACCGAAGCAAAGAGTAAATAAATAATTTAATCTACCTTGAAATATATTTTCTACAAATGCAAACCAATCAAAGTAATTTGGCTAAAATCGTTACCATAGGAATTTAATATTTTTTCCTGAAATTTAATAATGTTTTGTTTAACGTTCAGTTGAAAGAGATTAATACAAGGAAATGGATGAAAATTTCTAAATTAATTTGATATGGAAGAAAAAACTAAAGAAATTTGAAGTGTTTGTTACAATATTAATAAATTACAATTATATAAAAATATTGTCTTTGTCTTCACACTTTCAAATTTACATTCTTCGAGAACATTTACATTCTTCGAGAATAAGTATAGTGTAACCCTTATGGTCAATCACTACAATTTTAGTCGCGAAAAAATTCCTTAGTAGGCAACAGAGCCTTCGGCAGATTAAGGAACAGGAAGATGAAGGAGTGAGCCGAGATGCCAAGCACTCGGAATTGACTACTAATGTAAAGTTACATCGCTTACGTTGTATGTAGTGTTTCTTCTCGAGAAATATTTCTCGAAAATTTCTCGAGAAATTTAACAAAAATCTAATCTCTATTTCTCGAGAAAATTTTTATTTTTTTCGAGAAAAATATGTTTCCTTTATTTAAAAAAATAAACGTCGAATTTACTAAAAACAATCAAAAATATAAATGTTTGCGCTTTTCGGAACAAAACAGAACTAAACTTACGGTAAGGTAGATTTATGCACCACTGCATTTTAAATAGTTTGACATTTTGTATGTAATGCAAAACATTTAGAAACAAAAAAATTTCAAGAAACAACATATAGTAAGTAAAATTGTTTTCAAAGATTTAACCATTTGCATCAAATTTCAACCCAAATCAATACGATAATGTTTGGAAACATTTTACCAAAAACAATAAGGATTCATTAAAACTGCAATATTTGTGGTAAAACGATATTATGTGAGGATCTGCAACCACTGGTCTTCATCGACTTTTCAATTCCATACATTCTTTGATAAGAAAACAGCCAGAGTAGGGCACAAGTGGAAGAAGTATTCAGTGATATGCAAATCAACAGTGATATTCAAAAAATCGATAAATTCATGCCTTGACATGTGTCCGTCGATGAGTGAAGTAATGACTCAATTAGTTGCTGTTGATGAGTTTTCTTTCCACAGAATTACAAAACACTGCAGCTTTATTCGACAAACAATTTTCCGAAAAATTCTTCAAATGTAAAAGAACCAATCATTAGGTTTTTCGAAACTAAAAGCTTGAGCTGTTAAATAAAATTAATTTGTTAAAAACAGTAGCAAAAAGTTTAGCATATCCCTAGACGAACGGACTGACGTCAACACCAAAAGATTTATGGATCTTCAAATATATTGTAATATCACTGAATCGGATAATTTGGGCTTAATCCCTGTAAATGGAAGTTGTTCGGAATTATTAAATTTATTATTTACAATCAAAAAAATTGTTTCATTTAATATGCATATTTAAAAAATAAGTGTAAAGATACATTGGTTTTCAATTTGACGTTATAAACAAAGAATTCTAAGAAAATATATTTCTCGAGAAATTTGTATTTCTTATTTTCTTTCTCGAGAAATTTAAAAGTCGAGAAATCAGAAACACTAGTTATAAGCATGATGTGTATGTGCGTTATTGTTAGGATTACCAACTCTTGAAAGCACGCGACCCGGAGATTTTATAATATATAAAAATATAATTCAACTAGGGTAGCGATTTTGTACTATTATCTCTCCTAGAGAAATAAAAGGAGAGATAAATTGTAATATATACAATTCTTTGATTGACTCATTTAAATTGTAAATATGTCACGTGTCCATAAATGTCACGTCGTGATCGGTTCGATTTGTATTCTATTTGAATTTATCTTGAGGGGAAATTTGAGTGTGGTTATGTAGACTTTTGTTTTAGTTTTCTCCAGGAGAGATAATTCTCTACACTAGAGAAATAACAGGAGAGATAATGGTACAACATAGGGGACCCCTGTGCATTTGCACGAATTTTAAAACAAATATTTTTTTAAGCCTGAAACAAAAACACAATCCAAAATAATACGTCTATCCACAAGTAAAGCATAAATTGAAATTGAAATGAGAATAAAATTTGGAAGAAATCAAAACCTCCTAAATCATAGCCCTACTGATAAGCCATTTGCAATAAACAATGAACATTGCCATATGCAAAAAATTGGATTAGTGTTTTTGATTAAATGCTTTTGAATTTTTTTATATGGAGTTTTATTTTTCCAGTTGGCGTTATGGCGATTTTTTGAATTTTTTATATTGAGTTTTATAGCGTTTTCGTTTCTCGATTTAAGTTCTGACATCCGAGCGGGCAAAACTCTTTCAGTTTTGCATTTTTTTTTGTAGTTTTGCATTTATTTTTTCAGTTTCGTCCTTAAAATACTTGAGAATCGAACAGAAAAAAGTCACAGTTTTTTAAATCTGTCAAATTTGTTTAACAAAATAAAGTAATTCAATTTTTTAATGTATATTATTATTTTTAAACTATTTAAACATTTATATATAAGAAAATTGCATAAATGTTTGCGCTTTTCGGAACAAAACAGAACTAAACTTACGGTAAGGTAGATTTATGCACCACTGCATTTTAAATAGTTTGACATTTTGTATGTAATGCAAAACATTTAGAAACAAAAAAATTTCAAGAAACAACATATAGTAAGTAAAATTGTTTTCAAAGATTTAACCATTTGCATCAAATTTCAACCCAAATCAATACGATAATGTTTGGAAACATTTTACCAAAAACAATAAGGATTCATTAAAACTGCAATATTTGTGGTAAAACGATATTATGTGAGGATCTGCAACCACTGGTCTTCATCGACTTTTCAATTCCATACATTCTTTGATAAGAAAACAGCCAGAGTAGGGCACAAGTGGAAGAAGTATTCAGTGATATGCAAATCAACAGTGATATTCAAAAAATCGATAAATTCATGCCTTGACATGTGTCCGTCGATGAGTGAAGTAATGACTCAATTAGTTGCTGTTGATGAGTTTTCTTTCCACAGAATTACAAAACACTGCAGCTTTATTCGACAAACAATTTTCCGAAAAATTCTTCAAATGTAAAAGAACCAATCATTAGGTTTTTCGAAACTAAAAGCTTGAGCTGTTAAATAAAATTAATTTGTTAAAAACAGTAGCAAAAAATTTAGCATATCCCTAGACGAACGGACTGACGTCAACACCAAAAGATTTATGGATCTTCAAATATATTGTAATATCACTGAATCGGATAATTTGGGCTTAATCCCTGTAAATGGAAGTTGTTCGGAATTATTAAATTTATTATTTACAATCAAAAAAATTGTTTCATTTAATATGCATATTTAAAAAATAAGTGTAAAGATACATTGGTTTTCAATTTGACGTTATAAACAAAGAATTCTAAGAAAATATATTTCTCGAGAAATTTGTATTTCTTATTTTCTTTCTCGAGAAATTTAAAAGTCGAGAAATCAGAAACACTAGTTATAAGCATGATGTGTATGTGCGTTATTGTTAGGATTACCAACTCTTGAAAGCACGCGACCCGGAGATTTTATAATATATAAAAATATAATTCAACTAGGGTAGCGATTTTGTACCATTATCTCTCCTAGAGAAATGAAAGGAGGATTGACTCATTTAAATTGTAAATATGTCACGTGTCCATCAATGTCACGTCGTGATCGGTTCGATTTGTATTCTATTTGAATTTATCTTGAGGGGAAATTTGAGTGTGGTTATGTAGACTTTTGTTTTAGTTTTCTCCAGGAGAGATAATTCTCTACACTAGAGAAATAACAGGAGAGATAATGGTACAACATAGGGGACCCCTGTGCATTTGCACGAATTTTAAAACAAATATTTTTTTAAGCCTGAAACAAAAACACAATCCAAAATAATACGTCTATCCACAAGTAAAGCATAAATTGAAATTGAAATGAGAATAAAATTTGGAAGAAATCAAAACCTCCTAAATCATAGCCCTACTGATAAGCCATTTGCAATAAACAATGAACATTGCCATATGCAAAAAATTGGATTAGTGTTTTTGATTAAATGCTTTTGAATTTTTTTATATGGAGTTTTATTTTTCCAGTTGGCGTTATGGCGATTTTTTGAATTTTTTATATTGAGTTTTATAGCGTTTTCGTTTCTCGATTTAAGTTCTGACATCCGAGCGGGCAAAACTCTTTCAGTTTTGCATTTTTTTTTGTAGTTTTGCATTTATTTTTTCAGTTTCGTCCTTAAAATACTTGAGAATCGAACAGAAAAAAGTCACAGTTTTTTAAATCTGTCAAATTTGTTTAACAAAATAAAGTAATTCAATTTTTTAATGTATATTATTATTTTTAAACTATTTAAACATTTATATATAAGAAAATTGCATCATTAAAAATATATTTTCTTATTTTTATAAAATATAAATAAATATGTACAATGCAACATTTTTGCATCGTCTCTTGAGAAAAAGTCAGAAAATGCAAAAAATTGACCTCAAAAAGTTTAAAACTTGCATCCAAATCGAGAAAAGAAAACGCAAATTTTTTCCGGTCTGCATTTTTTCGAGAATCGAACAAAAAATATGTGAACTGAAAAAAAAATGCAAAAAACTCACACTTTTTTGGAGAATCGAAAACGCTATCAATTTCAAAATTGCGCTACAAGTTCACGATTTTGTTTGTGCTAAAAGATGAGTTACGCTTCTTTATCGGGGGTTTTGAAGAAATTCAAAAAATTTCGTTTCGTTTATTTTAGTCTTTTTTGATTTTTTATACCTTTTTGTATTATCTTCTTTCTCTTCTGTATTCTCTTCTTTCCTATGGGTACGCTTTTTCGTGGCTTGTGTATTGTAAATATGATAAAATTTAATTTAATTTAATCTCCATCATGCTTTATAATGAAATTAATACAGAATACCCAAGCAACAAAACAAAGTTATATTACCGTAATTTTATGGTGAAATAACTCACGTTGAATAACTATTGGAAGTTATATTTTGGTTATTTTTACGTAGAAAAAACCTACCACAAACATTATGGCAACTGTAAATGCCCAGTTATTAAATAACTTGTTAAAATAAAACGTAACTTCAACATAAATGTGTTTGTTGAGAAAAAAGCACAAATTGAATATAATTACGCTGGAAAAACGTAGTCTCAACAGCATAGCTATACTGTAAATAACCAGTTATTAAATAACTTACGTTACAAAATAATGTAGTTTCAACGTGATCTAATACACCCAGAAAAACTCAAATTTAACGTTGTGAAAAGTTTTATTTTAAATATATTTTAAATTTTATTAATCTAATAATATAAATAATTTGTAATAAATTTAAAAATTATTTTATCTATAATAAATAAAATAAATCTACTTATTATTATAAAATTAATTTTATATATATAAATTTTTCTTAAATAATATTTGATTAAAAATAGACATATAATTAAATAAAAATTACAAAAAACTATCATCATCAAATCCGTTTTAAATAAACATATTACATAAATGGTTTAATTCAACTTATCCCAGTATGTAGCTGGGTTTTAGCATGCGAGCTGTGGATTGTGGACGGTGTTATTAACCAATCAAAAGTAAGAATTTTGTGGTGAAAATAAAAATCTCTATCTCTGATTGGTTAATAAAAAATTTCGCAGTCCACAGTGCCAAAACCTCCTTAATCGTAGCCCTACTGATTCACGCTATTTGCAATAAACAATGTACATTGCCGTATGCAAAAAGGATTGGATTGGATTGGATTAGTCTTTTTGATTAAATTTTTTTGAAGTTTTTTTATATGGAGTTTTATTTTTCCAGTAGCCCTATTCCAGTACATCGTGAAATAGGAATTGAGAAATAAATTATAGCAATTTTTTCATAACTACCTAGTATTCCGTGTCGCGGGAAATAACAAATTCGTATTAGAAAATATTTCATTTATTGCACTTTTTTCTCAATTCCCAATTCCCAGGGAAATGCCGGAATAGGCGTACAGATGGCGTTATGACGATTTTTTGAATTTTTTTTAAATTGAGTTTTAATTTCAAAATGGCGCTACAAGTTCACGATTTTTACTGTGGTAAAATATGAAGAAGGCTTCTATATAGGGGGTTTTGACAGTGCGCATGTTAAAACCCAGCGGGTTTCTGATAGTATATTGCTTTACTACTCTACTAATACGATAGTAATTATTTTGACGAGGATAGTTTTTTAAATAACTTTTTATTAATATGATTATTACGAATAATTTTTTTTGTTCATGGAATGAACTCAAAATACCCATTACTTCTGAGGGTGATATTATGAAAATGGTGATATTATGAAAACCGATAGTGATAAGTTTTTGGCAAAAATTATTTGATTGTGTACTAAAATCTAATATTTCAATAATAGCTGTGTTCGATTCGACTGAAACAACTGAAAAATTGTATACAATTGTTGTTGTGTTTTCAGTTGTTTCAAGCTGGGTTTTAACATGCGAACTTTGGACAGTGAAAGTTTTTATTAACCAATCAACGAAGGCAATTTTATATTCACCACAAAATTCTTATTTTGGATTGGTTAATAACACCATCTACAGTCCGCAGTTCGCATGTTAAAACCCAGCTTCAGTCAAATCGAGCGCACTAATTGTTTTAACGTTAATTTTATTTCAAATATCATCCGGTAGGAATTGAGCTAATTTTGGATGTTTAATATTTTTAAATAGCCTCATAAAATGTTGGTTTGCAATTATTTTAATTGTTATATTTAGACTGCGTTCTTATTGATGCTAAATTGTACTAAACGTGCTAAATCAATTTAGTCAACAATTTATTTGACTTAAATCTAAATCAACATTTTAGCCGTGTTCGATTTGACTGAAACAACTGAAGCAACTGAAAAATTAAATGCAATTGTTGTTGTTTTTTCAGTTGTTTCAGTCAAATCGAACGCACCTTTTGTTTCCAAATAATTGTGAAGAAATACATACGTAAAATAATATTTGACAACTTGATTACATTCCTTTAAATTAAAATTCGGTAATTTTGTAAAATTTAATTTAGATTTAGCAGTTTCGTACAATTTAGCAGCTAATTGGAACCCAGGGTTAATAGTTATTAATTGTTATCGTCAATTTTATTCGACCTAGTTGTGGATCAAATTCAATAGATCTTGGTAATTCTATTACATTGTAACTGCAGCTCAACGATAGTGAAAATCTGTCTTTGCTACCATGACTCTACCTTTTGGTTTCGCTCCTGTTCCATCTGTTTCTGTCCAATATAAGTTATCAGCAATCCAATCAATAGACACAGATGTCAGTTTAGAATTTTTTTTTCATATTTAAATCTTGTTTATATCCTATTTTAATATTTTCCTTTTCCACAACGGAATTCTGATCTTTCGTCAGATCTATCGCCGCAATCATTGGCAAAATTGCAAGTCCATTGTCTGTTGGGAAGGAAAATTAGAGACAAAAAAATAAATGAAAAATTATAAAAGATCTGATAAATTGGCTTACTTTGGAATACAACGATTACTTCCACATTTCAAATCTGTTTCTGCACTGCATTTAGAAAATTTTTCTGGAAGCTCGTCACTATTATCACGGCAATCGTTAATACCATCACAGAACCCAAAACATCGAGCGACGGATTTGCACCTTTCATCAAAGCCAGCTTACATGTGCCGTCAAAGAAACTGCACAGACGTTGCCACTCATATTTTCCAGGCCAATCAAACTATCGTTGCATTGCCAAATGGTTGTTCTGTGATGGTTGTTGTCTCGCAAGTGTCCCGCATGTGCACACCGCACGATGTAGATAACCTTTTCAGATGTCCTGAAAATTCTACCAACCTGACGAAGGAAGATTTATGGTACCGCCAAAGGACAGTAGCAGAGTTCCGGAACCTGGACATGGAGCCGGAGTATTAGCACCAAACCCGTTGCTACAACAACAACAACCATTATAGAACAACCATTTGGGAATGCAACAATAGTTTGATTGATCTGGACAATGTTGCCATGCAGTTGTGCAGTTTCTTTGACGACACATGTACGCTGGCCATCTGAATCATTACCGCAATTATTATCAAAATCATTCATCCATAATTTTGGAATACATCTTCCATTTTAGCAACTGAATTCAGTTTCTGGATCACTCCCACGTTTATCTGAAACCAAGAATATGATTATCGACCTAAATTAAAAAGATTGTGTTTCATTGGATACTTACGATACACAGCAGGATCTTCATCACTAACGTCATTACAGCATCGTCCACCACATCTCATGTACCGTCACAAATGGTGGCTGATGGTGTACAATTTGTATTACCAAACTGGAATGTGCCTGCTCAACAATGACGATCAACCATTGTGGAGTTGAATCTTTTCGTTTACATATATGTTCATTTTATAGTACATAGTAACCACCAGGTATATGTGTTATTATGGTTTTCCATATTATTCACTGTTTGTGTGGAAGGAAGTTTATATTATTATTATTAATAAAATAAAAAATTAAAAATAACCAGTAAAAAGTATATTTTTAAATATTGCATTTTAACCACCAGGTGTATTGGAACAATGTTGTGAACAAACTGCAGGAGTTTCGATTCATTTATCAATATCAGCACAAGCTTTACCATCTGTCAGCAATCTGAAATAGTGAAAAGAGATTTTATTATAGTTTTCCTTTAGTTTTTAAATTTTAACTTTCTTATATCCTTGATTGTAATCACAATAATGGGGACTATTCAGTAAAATCTTCTATCAAAAATTTCTGCTATTCTTTTACTTTTTGTATAAAATTTTATTTTACCGTTATAAAATTTCATACAAAAATACAAGAATAGCAGAAACTTTTGATAGAAGATTTTACTCAACAGACCCCAATCACTAGTTAGAGTATCGACACTCTTATGTCCGCATTGGTTAATTTCACCTTTGGCACATTCATCTACGTTACAACAATAAAGTGGTTCATCAGAATCATCAGAACAATCAGAGGCTTTGTTACAAACCAAATGATAATCGATACATTTTCCATTGTTACATGTTAATTGACCAGTCGAACATGTGTTATTATCCTTTTTTACAGTCGATTTCATCTGCGCATGATCATCACAATAATCTTTAACATCACAACGATATTGATTACGAATACATTTGAAGTTCTGGCATGTGAATTCTTGAGATGACCATGTTTTGTATTTAGAGTTACAGAACTTTTCTTCGTCAGAATTATCACTACAATCGTTATCATGATCACAAAGCCATCCTTTATTAATACAGCGACCATTTTGTTGAGAAATTGTTCTTCGCTACATGGCTGTCGTGTTGGACAGCTGTGCATTGTAGTATTTTCATCTGCTCCATCTACACAATCTGGATCACCATCACAAATTCATTTCTTTGGTATACAATGAGCACGTCCCCATGATTTAGTATTTTCACATGTAAACTCATTTTCTTCGTCACGATCATCTAGATTCTTGACAAATGCATTAAATTAGTTTTGAAAACTAGAAATTGATTGAAGTTAATTTAGAGTTGGAGAAAAATACTAATATCACCAATTTTTACCAATGCGTTGTTTAAATACTGTTTTTAATTATATAAACGATAGTCTGAACACAACCAATCAGATATTAATATGATGTGTGAATTTTAAAAAAATTCATCGAAAACAAACTGGCAAAATAGGCAAAGGTTTAATCTATGCTTTTTTAAATCTAGATAAATATGTATTTCGGCAAACGGCTGTAAAGTTTAACTTTACTGTCGCTGGGGAGTAGCTAAAGTCTTACTTTTTAGCCGGCGTTTGCAAAAGTAACGCCATTTTTATTTTGTCTGCCGGCGGCTGTAAAGTAACTTTCATATTTTTACGGCGGCTGTAAAGTAATTTTCATATTTTTACGGCGGCAGTAAAGTAATTTTCATATTTTTACGGCGGCAATAAAGTAAAATAACATGATATTATTAATTTGTTCAAAACAGAATGCATTTCAGTTCATTTTAATGAATCAAAATCAATAAAAATAATTTCAGAAAATTTATTACCTAAAACATATTTATAAAAAATTTGATGCATTAATTTAATATTTTGAAACAAATTTAAACGTTTTCCGAAAAAATAGTGTATTGAATTCGGAGCTCAAGTGACTTTTTGTGTTTCGTCTATAATTGTCAAATTGCCAAACTATAGACTCAACACAAAAAGTACAACTTTAGCTCCTAATTCAATAATATACTATTTCAAGCGGTCTTTATATTAAAAAGCGAGAGGATGGCGAATTCACATTGTGGCTGGTGCAGTATTTAATCGAAAACATATATTAAATCAAATATATTTGATCCATTTTTCATTTATTATTTTATAATTTATTCATTATACATATTTTTAAATTGATATCTCATTAAAAAAGTCAGGCAAGTGTGAATATAATTCGCTCGCTGAGGGTTCCGTGTAATAATATTTGAGAAAGTTTTTGTTAGTATAAATTCACATTTATTTGAAATTATTCTACTATGCTATCGGGTTACCCATATTTTTAAATTTAATCCAACGCAATCCTTTCAATATCACGAATCAAACATAAATGGACTTACGCAACTTTCAAAAGGCTCACATTTACACAAATTAAATTTGAGAAATATTTTTTGAGAAATTTTATCGAAGCAGTATTGTGTTATTTTTTCCTAAATTTTGAAGCAACCAATTTATTTAATTTTATTTAATATTAATTTACAGAAATCGAAAGCTAAATGCTAAATGCTAGGATTAAACAATTTTCTCAATTACAATTTATACTCGTTCAAATATAAATGTGATACCCAAACGTGGGACAAAAAACATTAAACTTTTCAAGAAACTTCCGTTTAGGGTTAATTCATCTTTTCTATAATTACAAGTTTTGTGCAAAAACCTCATTTAATCTGTAAATGCCTGATAATTGAATAAATAAATACCTGATAATTATACCTATAAGTCTAGTCTTCCATTATATACAAAATCTTACTCGTCTCAAATCAATATTATTTTTTACTACCAATATTCACTGAGAAAATAACTATTTTGATTTTTTTTAATTTTACTTACATATAAGAATAAATTAAATTTAGCACTATTTCACAATTGATTAAAATGAACCAAACCTTCTGGTTAATTTAATTGTTAATTAAATTTTAATTAACACAAACACTGATTTCACATATTCGTTTAAAATACAAAACAACAATGACCAATGTTTTCTATTTTCTGTTACGTATTTTCTTTGTTTAATTTTCTTACATTAAAAAAAAATTTTACACATAGGATATTTATCAACTACAGTTATTATCAGGTAAATTCAACGTTTTTAAATGATGGTTTATATGATGTTATAAAGTAACATAACGAAAACTTAACATTATACTTTACTTCGTTTTTATAAATACGATCTAATTAATAGGTTTTATTTAATCGTAATACTAATGGGATTTTATAACTAAAATTCAACGTTATTTCGAAACATATAATTAACATATCTCCAACGTTTTACAGTGGCACATAATAATTTGGTTATTATATTTTAGTTTAAATGTTATCATATTATAACATGTATCAAAATAACTTATTGTCAACCGATTTATAACAAAAACCAAAAGTTATTTTACAACCTCGGTTATTTTTTGTTGCTTGGGTAATCTGCATTTTCCTGTGAATTCGTTAACTTTTTCGAGCCCCCTCGAGCCCCAAATTGTGGCAGTACATGAAGATAAAGTATCCACTGATGTTATCGAAAGTGTGAATAGCAAGGATAACAGTGATCGAAGCTATTACCACAGTTAGAGACAATCGTTTGTTTGATGGTTGTTCCGGTTGTTAAAACCGCATGGATCCAAAGGCAGATATATAAATGGGAAGTTAGAAGGTCAAACGCTAGTCAAGGGATATTGGAAAATCAAACAAATAAATTAAAACAACAGAATATTGATGACAGCAATCAACAGTTACAACTAAGGTATTTATTATTAATATTTATGTTAATTTTAATTTAGACATTACTTTTGTAATGTCGAGATAAACTAAGGAAAAAGATAATAAGAGATTCCCAAATCTCGGATTCGAATGGGAACGGTCTGTTCACTCCGAATTCCTTTAAGTACCGTAACAGTACTATTAATTTCTTTGTGTGATTATATTAAAGGTCCAAATATAATAACTTATACAAAATTGTTGAAAAACTGTTTGGTCAATGTTAACTTTTATCACGTTAATAACATCCTAAAACTCATAAAAACATGACTTAACCACAAAAAATTCTTTCGCCAAACGAATTGTGTTGCAATAGGAAACCTACCTAGATTTTCAGGTTTGACATAAATTATTTTGTATATATATATGAGATACACAAAATAATTCATGTACAAATCATAAAATCTAATAAGGCGTATTGCAATAGAAGTCGTTTTGGCCAAAAATGAACATTATATTAGCCAAAATAAAAATATTTCAACATTTCCGTATAAGTTCAAAAGTTTATAGAACTGTAATGAGACATGTTCTATTGACATCCACTCCATAGTGTGAATAATACACAAATCAATACCTCGAAATTGTAACTCACATTAAACCAATGACGAATATGGGGATCGCGTATGAGTGCATTGAAAAAAAGCTAGCTAAACATTTACTAAATCTAACCATAATCAAAAAAAACATACAATTAATTTCATAATCCAAAAAATAAGTCAACAAAAAAACCAATACTGGTTTTACCCAAAAATTACAAAAATTTATAATAATATTATATGAATATCTTTGCCAAACCAAACCGGTTTGACAACCAACGCCTAAAACTGCGCCAAAAATATACAAAATCATTAATTATTTACTCATATAATTCAAATATAAAAAAAAACCCTTACAAAGCCCCAGGTCTTTGTTTCGGCTGCCAGTTATTGCGCAGGCCCTGATACGGAGCCAGTTATTGCCACTATAACGTGGCTTGGACCTTTATCAAAATAAAAATTGCTACGGGATAACGTTGGTCCCCACACGAATCCTAAAAAATTTTGGGAATCTCTTAAGTTTTTATACAATTATTCTATCATCAAAAAAAAACTAAGTTGAACCACATAAAAAAACTAAATTTCAATACTAATATAAAATAAAGAAAAATACCTTAAATTAAACTGTTGATTGGTGGACCCCTTTCACTTCCAGTATAGTTTCCTATTACCAAAGTTTAATTTCCAAAACTCAACAGCATCTGATTTTGTTATACGAAATTGATCACCAGCAAAAAATAGATCCTTTCGAGCGAGGTTTCTGGCACATAAAACTATTATTCGTATTTTTTTTGTGCCCCATTGCGGCGTGAATATTCCAATTTGTTCGTAATTCAAATAAAAATTATAAGTTGCTTTACGAACCAACATTTATTATACATTTTTATTAAAGTTGTTTAAAGAATTAAGTTCATATTTCGCATGTGACACTAATGTAAATGAATTACGATAATTTTTTAATTCATTCGAAAGATTTACATAATTTTTCAGTATCACTTTAAAATTATTTTGTGATATATTTTGTATACACAATAATCGATACATTTTAATATGTTGTTATCATTTCACTTATTATAACTACATTTATTTGTTATGAATTTAATTTCACGAAAATATAATCTTGCATAACATAAAAGCACAATTAAAATGTTTTCTGATTTAAAGTTAAAAACTGAATGACATGAATCAAAAATGTGATTTTCCTTTTTACATCTGCCGATGTCAAAATAAATCGGGTAACATCGAAAATTCAGTAAAGATTAATAACGACAACGACATCTGTTCGCTAGAATTGGAAATAAAATTGAGTACGTTCGTTTGCTTTTTATAGTATATTCAAAATTTAACTAGCAGTTAAGTTTTAGAAAATTTTAAAATTATTATTAATGTAAAAATGAACGGAAACTAATGAAATACATTTCTATTGAATTGAAAACAAAGAGGAATTTAGTTTTATTATTATTTGGCGATTATTGCGATCGTTACAAGCGCCTAATAAGATCGGTAAAATCAAATATAACCGAAGTGATGCCAACACGAAAACCAACAGATGAGCTTCTTCGAAGCAGTTTAATGGAAATTGAACACATCATAAATTCACGGCCGCTAACATACGTTCCTATAGATGCCGAAGAAAAAGAAGCGATCACACCTAACCACTTTCTTCTTGATGATGATGGCGAAATGTTACGAAATACCTGGAAAACATCTCAAAGAATTGCGGACCTGTTCTGGAAAAGATGGATAAATGAATACCTGCCTACACTTACAAGGCGAACTAAATGGTTTGAACAGGTGAAACCTATTGAAGTGGGAGACGTTGTAATAATTGTGGACGGAAGCAATATCAGAAATTATTGGCCCAAAGGAATTATAATCGAGACTGTCAATGGTAAAAATGGTCAAGTGAGAAGTGTTGTACCGTACGTACAGCAACTGGAGTCTATAAGAAGCCAGCCATTAAAATTGCAGTACTAGATGTAAAAAGGACAGAAAATAAGCAGAATCCAAAATTGGATCAACTTACTAGGGTGGAGAATGTTACCGAAGCAAAGAGTAAATAAATAATTTAATCTACCTTGAAATATATTTTCTACAAATGCAAACCAATCAAAGTAATTTGGCTAAAATCGTTACCATAGGAATTTAATATTTTTTCCTGAAATTTAATAATGTTTTGTTTAACGTTCAGTTGAAAGAGATTAATACAAGGAAATGGATGAAAATTTCTAAATTAATTTGATATGGAAGAAAAAACTAAAGAAATTTGAAGTGTTTGTTACAATATTAATAAATTACAATTATATAAAAATATTGTCTTTGTCTTCACACTTTCAAATTTACATTCTTCGAGAACATTTACATTCTTCGAGAATAAGTATAGTGTAACCCTTATGGTCAATCACTACAATTTTAGTCGCGAAAAAATTCCTTAGTAGGCAACAGAGCCTTCGGCAGATTAAGGAACAGGAAGATGAAGGAGTGAGCCGAGATGCCAAGCACTCGGAATTGACTACTAATGTAAAGTTACATCGCTTACGTTGTATGTAGTGTTTCTTCTCGAGAAATATTTCTCGAAAATTTCTCGAGAAATTTAACAAAAATCTAATCTCTATTTCTCGAGAAAATTTTTATTTTTTTCGAGAAAAATATGTTTCCTTTATTTAAAAAAATAAACGTCGAATTTACTAAAAACAATCAAAAATATAAATGTTTGCGCTTTTCGGAACAAAACAGAACTAAACTTACGGTAAGGTAGATTTATGCACCACTGCATTTTAAATAGTTTGACATTTTGTATGTAATGCAAAACATTTAGAAACAAAAAAATTTCAAGAAACAACATATAGTAAGTAAAATTGTTTTCAAAGATTTAACCATTTGCATCAAATTTCAACCCAAATCAATACGATAATGTTTGGAAACATTTTACCAAAAACAATAAGGATTCATTAAAACTGCAATATTTGTGGTAAAACGATATTATGTGAGGATCTGCAACCACTGGTCTTCATCGACTTTTCAATTCCATACATTCTTTGATAAGAAAACAGCCAGAGTAGGGCACAAGTGGAAGAAGTATTCAGTGATATGCAAATCAACAGTGATATTCAAAAAATCGATAAATTCATGCCTTGACATGTGTCCGTCGATGAGTGAAGTAATGACTCAATTAGTTGCTGTTGATGAGTTTTCTTTCCACAGAATTACAAAACACTGCAGCTTTATTCGACAAACAATTTTCCGAAAAATTCTTCAAATGTAAAAGAACCAATCATTAGGTTTTTCGAAACTAAAAGCTTGAGCTGTTAAATAAAATTAATTTGTTAAAAACAGTAGCAAAAAGTTTAGCATATCCCTAGACGAACGGACTGACGTCAACACCAAAAGATTTATGGATCTTCAAATATATTGTAATATCACTGAATCGGATAATTTGGGCTTAATCCCTGTAAATGGAAGTTGTTCGGAATTATTAAATTTATTATTTACAATCAAAAAAATTGTTTCATTTAATATGCATATTTAAAAAATAAGTGTAAAGATACATTGGTTTTCAATTTGACGTTATAAACAAAGAATTCTAAGAAAATATATTTCTCGAGAAATTTGTATTTCTTATTTTCTTTCTCGAGAAATTTAAAAGTCGAGAAATCAGAAACACTAGTTATAAGCATGATGTGTATGTGCGTTATTGTTAGGATTACCAACTCTTGAAAGCACGCGACCCGGAGATTTTATAATATATAAAAATATAATTCAACTAGGGTAGCGATTTTGTACTATTATCTCTCCTAGAGAAATAAAAGGAGAGATAAATTGTAATATATACAATTCTTTGATTGACTCATTTAAATTGTAAATATGTCACGTGTCCATAAATGTCACGTCGTGATCGGTTCGATTTGTATTCTATTTGAATTTATCTTGAGGGGAAATTTGAGTGTGGTTATGTAGACTTTTGTTTTAGTTTTCTCCAGGAGAGATAATTCTCTACACTAGAGAAATAACAGGAGAGATAATGGTACAACATAGGGGACCCCTGTGCATTTGCACGAATTTTAAAACAAATATTTTTTTAAGCCTGAAACAAAAACACAATCCAAAATAATACGTCTATCCACAAGTAAAGCATAAATTGAAATTGAAATGAGAATAAAATTTGGAAGAAATCAAAACCTCCTAAATCATAGCCCTACTGATAAGCCATTTGCAATAAACAATGAACATTGCCATATGCAAAAAATTGGATTAGTGTTTTTGATTAAATGCTTTTGAATTTTTTTATATGGAGTTTTATTTTTCCAGTTGGCGTTATGGCGATTTTTTGAATTTTTTATATTGAGTTTTATAGCGTTTTCGTTTCTCGATTTAAGTTCTGACATCCGAGCGGGCAAAACTCTTTCAGTTTTGCATTTTTTTTTGTAGTTTTGCATTTATTTTTTCAGTTTCGTCCTTAAAATACTTGAGAATCGAACAGAAAAAAGTCACAGTTTTTTAAATCTGTCAAATTTGTTTAACAAAATAAAGTAATTCAATTTTTTAATGTATATTATTATTTTTAAACTATTTAAACATTTATATATAAGAAAATTGCATAAATGTTTGCGCTTTTCGGAACAAAACAGAACTAAACTTACGGTAAGGTAGATTTATGCACCACTGCATTTTAAATAGTTTGACATTTTGTATGTAATGCAAAACATTTAGAAACAAAAAAATTTCAAGAAACAACATATAGTAAGTAAAATTGTTTTCAAAGATTTAACCATTTGCATCAAATTTCAACCCAAATCAATACGATAATGTTTGGAAACATTTTACCAAAAACAATAAGGATTCATTAAAACTGCAATATTTGTGGTAAAACGATATTATGTGAGGATCTGCAACCACTGGTCTTCATCGACTTTTCAATTCCATACATTCTTTGATAAGAAAACAGCCAGAGTAGGGCACAAGTGGAAGAAGTATTCAGTGATATGCAAATCAACAGTGATATTCAAAAAATCGATAAATTCATGCCTTGACATGTGTCCGTCGATGAGTGAAGTAATGACTCAATTAGTTGCTGTTGATGAGTTTTCTTTCCACAGAATTACAAAACACTGCAGCTTTATTCGACAAACAATTTTCCGAAAAATTCTTCAAATGTAAAAGAACCAATCATTAGGTTTTTCGAAACTAAAAGCTTGAGCTGTTAAATAAAATTAATTTGTTAAAAACAGTAGCAAAAAATTTAGCATATCCCTAGACGAACGGACTGACGTCAACACCAAAAGATTTATGGATCTTCAAATATATTGTAATATCACTGAATCGGATAATTTGGGCTTAATCCCTGTAAATGGAAGTTGTTCGGAATTATTAAATTTATTATTTACAATCAAAAAAATTGTTTCATTTAATATGCATATTTAAAAAATAAGTGTAAAGATACATTGGTTTTCAATTTGACGTTATAAACAAAGAATTCTAAGAAAATATATTTCTCGAGAAATTTGTATTTCTTATTTTCTTTCTCGAGAAATTTAAAAGTCGAGAAATCAGAAACACTAGTTATAAGCATGATGTGTATGTGCGTTATTGTTAGGATTACCAACTCTTGAAAGCACGCGACCCGGAGATTTTATAATATATAAAAATATAATTCAACTAGGGTAGCGATTTTGTACCATTATCTCTCCTAGAGAAATGAAAGGAGGATTGACTCATTTAAATTGTAAATATGTCACGTGTCCATAAATGTCACGTCGTGATCGGTTCGATTTGTATTCTATTTGAATTTATCTTGAGGGGAAATTTGAGTGTGGTTATGTAGACTTTTGTTTTAGTTTTCTCCAGGAGAGATAATTCTCTACACTAGAGAAATAACAGGAGAGATAATGGTACAACATAGGGGACCCCTGTGCATTTGCACGAATTTTAAAACAAATATTTTTTTAAGCCTGAAACAAAAACACAATCCAAAATAATACGTCTATCCACAAGTAAAGCATAAATTGAAATTGAAATGAGAATAAAATTTGGAAGAAATCAAAACCTCCTAAATCATAGCCCTACTGATAAGCCATTTGCAATAAACAATGAACATTGCCATATGCAAAAAATTGGATTAGTGTTTTTGATTAAATGCTTTTGAATTTTTTTATATGGAGTTTTATTTTTCCAGTTGGCGTTATGGCGATTTTTTGAATTTTTTATATTGAGTTTTATAGCGTTTTCGTTTCTCGATTTAAGTTCTGACATCCGAGCGGGCAAAACTCTTTCAGTTTTGCATTTTTTTTTGTAGTTTTGCATTTATTTTTTCAGTTTCGTCCTTAAAATACTTGAGAATCGAACAGAAAAAAGTCACAGTTTTTTAAATCTGTCAAATTTGTTTAACAAAATAAAGTAATTCAATTTTTTAATGTATATTATTATTTTTAAACTATTTAAACATTTATATATAAGAAAATTGCATCATTAAAAATATATTTTCTTATTTTTATAAAATATAAATAAATATGTACAATGCAACATTTTTGCATCGTCTCTTGAGAAAAAGTCAGAAAATGCAAAAAATTGACCTCAAAAAGTTTAAAACTTGCATCCAAATCGAGAAAAGAAAACGCAAATTTTTTCCGGTCTGCATTTTTTCGAGAATCGAACAAAAAATATGTGAACTGAAAAAAAAATGCAAAAAACTCACACTTTTTTGGAGAATCGAAAACGCTATCAATTTCAAAATTGCGCTACAAGTTCACGATTTTGTTTGTGCTAAAAGATGAGTTACGCTTCTTTATCGGGGGTTTTGAAGAAATTCAAAAAATTTCGTTTCGTTTATTTTAGTCTTTTTTGATTTTTTATACCTTTTTGTATTATCTTCTTTCTCTTCTGTATTCTCTTCTTTCCTATGGGTACGCTTTTTCGTGGCTTGTGTATTGTAAATATGATAAAATTTAATTTAATTTAATCTCCATCATGCTTTATAATGAAATTAATACAGAATACCCAAGCAACAAAACAAAGTTATATTACCGTAATTTTATGGTGAAATAACTCACGTTGAATAACTATTGGAAGTTATATTTTGGTTATTTTTACGTAGAAAAAACCTACCACAAACATTATGGCAACTGTAAATGCCCAGTTATTAAATAACTTGTTAAAATAAAACGTAACTTCAACATAAATGTGTTTGTTGAGAAAAAAGCACAAATTGAATATAATTACGCTGGAAAAACGTAGTCTCAACAGCATAGCTATACTGTAAATAACCAGTTATTAAATAACTTACGTTACAAAATAATGTAGTTTCAACGTGATCTAATACACCCAGAAAAACTCAAATTTAACGTTGTGAAAAGTTTTATTTTAAATATATTTTAAATTTTATTAATCTAATAATATAAATAATTTGTAATAAATTTAAAAATTATTTTATCTATAATAAATAAAATAAATCTACTTATTATTATAAAATTAATTTTATATATATAAATTTTTCTTAAATAATATTTGATTAAAAATAGACATATAATTAAATAAAAATTACAAAAAACTATCATCATCAAATCCGTTTTAAATAAACATATTACATAAATGGTTTAATTCAACTTATCCCAGTATGTAGCTGGGTTTTAGCATGCGAGCTGTGGATTGTGGACGGTGTTATTAACCAATCAAAAGTAAGAATTTTGTGGTGAAAATAAAAATCTCTATCTCTGATTGGTTAATAAAAAATTTCGCAGTCCACAGTGCCAAAACCTCCTTAATCGTAGCCCTACTGATTCACGCTATTTGCAATAAACAATGTACATTGCCGTATGCAAAAAGGATTGGATTGGATTGGATTAGTCTTTTTGATTAAATTTTTTTGAAGTTTTTTTATATGGAGTTTTATTTTTCCAGTAGCCCTATTCCAGTACATCGTGAAATAGGAATTGAGAAATAAATTATAGCAATTTTTTCATAACTACCTAGTATTCCGTGTCGCGGGAAATAACAAATTCGTATTAGAAAATATTTCATTTATTGCACTTTTTTCTCAATTCCCAATTCCCAGGGAAATGCCGGAATAGGCGTACAGATGGCGTTATGACGATTTTTTGAATTTTTTTTAAATTGAGTTTTAATTTCAAAATGGCGCTACAAGTTCACGATTTTTACTGTGGTAAAATATGAAGAAGGCTTCTATATAGGGGGTTTTGACAGTGCGCATGTTAAAACCCAGCGGGTTTCTGATAGTATATTGCTTTACTACTCTACTAATACGATAGTAATTATTTTGACGAGGATAGTTTTTTAAATAACTTTTTATTAATATGATTATTACGAATAATTTTTTTTGTTCATGGAATGAACTCAAAATACCCATTACTTCTGAGGGTGATATTATGAAAATGGTGATATTATGAAAACCGATAGTGATAAGTTTTTGGCAAAAATTATTTGATTGTGTACTAAAATCTAATATTTCAATAATAGCTGTGTTCGATTCGACTGAAACAACTGAAAAATTGTATACAATTGTTGTTGTGTTTTCAGTTGTTTCAAGCTGGGTTTTAACATGCGAACTTTGGACAGTGAAAGTTTTTATTAACCAATCAACGAAGGCAATTTTATATTCACCACAAAATTCTTATTTTGGATTGGTTAATAACACCATCTACAGTCCGCAGTTCGCATGTTAAAACCCAGCTTCAGTCAAATCGAGCGCACTAATTGTTTTAACGTTAATTTTATTTCAAATATCATCCGGTAGGAATTGAGCTAATTTTGGATGTTTAATATTTTTAAATAGCCTCATAAAATGTTGGTTTGCAATTATTTTAATTGTTATATTTAGACTGCGTTCTTATTGATGCTAAATTGTACTAAACGTGCTAAATCAATTTAGTCAACAATTTATTTGACTTAAATCTAAATCAACATTTTAGCCGTGTTCGATTTGACTGAAACAACTGAAGCAACTGAAAAATTAAATGCAATTGTTGTTGTTTTTTCAGTTGTTTCAGTCAAATCGAACGCACCTTTTGTTTCCAAATAATTGTGAAGAAATACATACGTAAAATAATATTTGACAACTTGATTACATTCCTTTAAATTAAAATTCGGTAATTTTGTAAAATTTAATTTAGATTTAGCAGTTTCGTACAATTTAGCAGCTAATTGGAACCCAGGGTTAATAGTTATTAATTGTTATCGTCAATTTTATTCGACCTAGTTGTGGATCAAATTCAATAGATCTTGGTAATTCTATTACATTGTAACTGCAGCTCAACGATAGTGAAAATCTGTCTTTGCTACCATGACTCTACCTTTTGGTTTCGCTCCTGTTCCATCTGTTTCTGTCCAATATAAGTTATCAGCAATCCAATCAATAGACACAGATGTCAGTTTAGAATTTTTTTTTCATATTTAAATCTTGTTTATATCCTATTTTAATATTTTCCTTTTCCACAACGGAATTCTGATATTTCGTCAGATCTATCGCCGCAATCATTGGCAAAATTGCAAGTCCATTGTCTGTTGGGAAGGAAAATTAGAGACAAAAAAATAAATGAAAAATTATAAAAGATCTGATAAATTGGCTTACTTTGGAATACAACGATTACTTCCACATTTCAAATCTGTTTCTGCACTGCATTTAGAAAATTTTTCTGGAAGCTCGTCACTATTATCACGGCAATCGTTAATACCATCACAGAACCCAAAACATCGAGCGACGGATTTGCACCTTTCATCAAAGCCAGCTTACATGTGCCGTCAAAGAAACTGCACAGACGTTGCCACTCATATTTTCCAGGCCAATCAAACTATCGTTGCATTGCCAAATGGTTGTTCTGTGATGGTTGTTGTCTCGCAAGTGTCCCGCATGTGCACACCGCACGATGTAGATAACCTTTTCAGATGTCCTGAAAATTCTACCAACCTGACGAAGGAAGATTTATGGTACCGCCAAAGGACAGTAGCAGAGTTCCGGAACCTGGACATGGAGCCGGAGTATTAGCACCAAACCCGTTGCTACAACAACAACAACCATTATAGAACAACCATTTGGGAATGCAACAATAGTTTGATTGATCTGGACAATGTTGCCATGCAGTTGTGCAGTTTCTTTGACGACACATGTACGCTGGCCATCTGAATCATTACCGCAATTATTATCAAAATCATTCATCCATAATTTTGGAATACATCTTCCATTTTAGCAACTGAATTCAGTTTCTGGATCACTCCCACGTTTATCTGAAACCAAGAATATGATTATCGACCTAAATTAAAAAGATTGTGTTTCATTGGATACTTACGATACACAGCAGGATCTTCATCACTAACGTCATTACAGCATCGTCCACCACATCTCATGTACCGTCACAAATGGTGGCTGATGGTGTACAATTTGTATTACCAAACTGGAATGTGCCTGCTCAACAATGACGATCAACCATTGTGGAGTTGAATCTTTTCGTTTACATATATGTTCATTTTATAGTACATAGTAACCACCAGGTATATGTGTTATTATGGTTTTCCATATTATTCACTGTTTGTGTGGAAGGAAGTTTATATTATTATTATTAATAAAATAAAAAATTAAAAATAACCAGTAAAAAGTATATTTTTAAATATTGCATTTTAACCACCAGGTGTATTGGAACAATGTTGTGAACAAACTGCAGGAGTTTCGATTCATTTATCAATATCAGCACAAGCTTTACCATCTGTCAGCAATCTGAAATAGTGAAAAGAGATTTTATTATAGTTTTCCTTTAGTTTTTAAATTTTAACTTTCTTATATCCTTGATTGTAATCACAATAATGGGGACTATTCAGTAAAATCTTCTATCAAAAATTTCTGCTATTCTTTTACTTTTTGTATAAAATTTTATTTTACCGTTATAAAATTTCATACAAAAATACAAGAATAGCAGAAACTTTTGATAGAAGATTTTACTCAACAGACCCCAATCACTAGTTAGAGTATCGACACTCTTATGTCCGCATTGGTTAATTTCACCTTTGGCACATTCATCTACGTTACAACAATAAAGTGGTTCATCAGAATCATCAGAACAATCAGAGGCTTTGTTACAAACCAAATGATAATCGATACATTTTCCATTGTTACATGTTAATTGACCAGTCGAACATGTGTTATTATCCTTTTTTACAGTCGATTTCATCTGCGCATGATCATCACAATAATCTTTAACATCACAACGATATTGATTACGAATACATTTGAAGTTCTGGCATGTGAATTCTTGAGATGACCATGTTTTGTATTTAGAGTTACAGAACTTTTCTTCGTCAGAATTATCACTACAATCGTTATCATGATCACAAAGCCATCCTTTATTAATACAGCGACCATTTTGTTGAGAAATTGTTCTTCGCTACATGGCTGTCGTGTTGGACAGCTGTGCATTGTAGTATTTTCATCTGCTCCATCTACACAATCTGGATCACCATCACAAATTCATTTCTTTGGTATACAATGAGCACGTCCCCATGATTTAGTATTTTCACATGTAAACTCATTTTCTTCGTCACGATCATCTAGATTCTTGACAAATGCATTAAATTAGTTTTGAAAACTAGAAATTGATTGAAGTTAATTTAGAGTTGGAGAAAAATACTAATATCACCAATTTTTACCAATGCGTTGTTTAAATACTGTTTTTAATTATATAAACGATAGTCTGAACACAACCAATCAGATATTAATATGATGTGTGAATTTTAAAAAAATTCATCGAAAACAAACTGGCAAAATAGGCAAAGGTTTAATCTATGCTTTTTTAAATCTAGATAAATATGTATTTCGGCAAACGGCTGTAAAGTTTAACTTTACTGTCGCTGGGGAGTAGCTAAAGTCTTACTTTTTAGCCGGCGTTTGCAAAAGTAACGCCATTTTTATTTTGTCTGCCGGCGGCTGTAAAGTAACTTTCATATTTTTACGGCGGCTGTAAAGTAATTTTCATATTTTTACGGCGGCAGTAAAGTAATTTTCATATTTTTACGGCGGCAATAAAGTAAAATAACATGATATTATTAATTTGTTCAAAACAGAATGCATTTCAGTTCATTTTAATGAATCAAAATCAATAAAAATAATTTCAGAAAATTTATTACCTAAAACATATTTATAAAAAATTTGATGCATTAATTTAATATTTTGAAACAAATTTAAACGTTTTCCGAAAAAATAGTGTATTGAATTCGGAGCTCAAGTGACTTTTTGTGTTTCGTCTATAATTGTCAAATTGCCAAACTATAGACTCAACACAAAAAGTACAACTTTAGCTCCTAATTCAATAATATACTATTTCAAGCGGTCTTTATATTAAAAAGCGAGAGGATGGCGAATTCACATTGTGGCTGGTGCAGTATTTAATCGAAAACATATATTAAATCAAATATATTTGATCCATTTTTCATTTATTATTTTATAATTTATTCATTATACATATTTTTAAATTGATATCTCATTAAAAAAGTCAGGCAAGTGTGAATATAATTCGCTCGCTGAGGGTTCCGTGTAATAATATTTGAGAAAGTTTTTGTTAGTATAAATTCACATTTATTTGAAATTATTCTACTATGCTATCGGGTTACCCATATTTTTAAATTTAATCCAACGCAATCCTTTCAATATCACGAATCAAACATAAATGGACTTACGCAACTTTCAAAAGGCTCACATTTACACAAATTAAATTTGAGAAATATTTTTTGAGAAATTTTATCGAAGCAGTATTGTGTTATTTTTTCCTAAATTTTGAAGCAACCAATTTATTTAATTTTATTTAATATTAATTTACAGAAATCGAAAGCTAAATGCTAAATGCTAGGATTAAACAATTTTCTCAATTACAATTTATACTCGTTCAAATATAAATGTGATACCCAAACGTGGGACAAAAAACATTAAACTTTTCAAGAAACTTCCGTTTAGGGTTAATTCATCTTTTCTATAATTACAAGTTTTGTGCAAAAACCTCATTTAATCTGTAAATGCCTGATAATTGAATAAATAAATACCTGATAATTATACCTATAAGTCTAGTCTTCCATTATATACAAAATCTTACTCGTCTCAAATCAATATTATTTTTTACTACCAATATTCACTGAGAAAATAACTATTTTGATTTTTTTTAATTTTACTTACATATAAGAATAAATTAAATTTAGCACTATTTCACAATTGATTAAAATGAACCAAACCTTCTGGTTAATTTAATTGTTAATTAAATTTTAATTAACACAAACACTGATTTCACATATTCGTTTAAAATACAAAACAACAATGACCAATGTTTTCTATTTTCTGTTACGTATTTTCTTTGTTTAATTTTCTTACATTAAAAAAAAATTTTACACATAGGATATTTATCAACTACAGTTATTATCAGGTAAATTCAACGTTTTTAAATGATGGTTTATATGATGTTATAAAGTAACATAACGAAAACTTAACATTATACTTTACTTCGTTTTTATAAATACGATCTAATTAATAGGTTTTATTTAATCGTAATACTAATGGGATTTTATAACTAAAATTCAACGTTATTTCGAAACATATAATTAACATATCTCCAACGTTTTACAGTGGCACATAATAATTTGGTTATTATATTTTAGTTTAAATGTTATCATATTATAACATGTATCAAAATAACTTATTGTCAACCGATTTATAACAAAAACCAAAAGTTATTTTACAACCTCGGTTATTTTTTGTTGCTTGGGTAATCTGCATTTTCCTGTGAATTCGTTAACTTTTTCGAGCCCCTCGTAGTTTTGATTTTTCAACCAATCGTTATTGAACGAGACGTAATAACATTTTCTTTTACTGTCATTGTTTTGTTTGGGATTATTTTCATTTGACTGATATTTATTATTTAATAGTCAAATTAAGATACGCACAGTTTTATATGGGCAACTAATTAAATTCAAATGTCAAAACCATTCAAAACTAACAACAAAAACTATAAAAAAACTAAAAACTAAAACATTAACCCAATATAGACATAAAACATCAATTAGCTTATACGTAATATGGAAAAACAAAATATCCAATGAACCAACATAAATAACCAAAAAACTCATTGCAAAACTAAACTCGGCCGGCTTCTAATACACAAAGTTTCGTTTTTTTTATTTTCAAACGAATTCTGTTTATTTGAATTGAAAGAAATTTGGCATTTTTTTATTTTTATGTAATTATTATTTCGCCCGGAGATTTGCCTTCCAAACCCTGAGTCCGGAGATTTGCCGGCAAACCCTGAGTCTCCGGGTGAAAAATACTCAGTTGGTAACCCTAGTTATTGTGGACTCTAAGCATAGACGAGAGCAAGTCTCAAGGGCAAAATAACAATAGAAATTGACATCTATAATTGCAATTTGTAAGTTTATCAACCAAGTTTACAAACACGTTGTATAATGTATGGTAAACATGAAAGTTTATAAACCAAGTTTTTAAACGTCCCAGCTAAAAATCCAATATTGATAACAAACGTTATTGATGTTGTTATCGACCAGCAGAACAAAGGAAAAACTATAAATTGTTATCTGGGTGCCCTGTCTCACTTTTGTAAGCAACAGTCAGACATTTTATTAAATTCCAAAAGTGATGATTGTGTTGTGATTTTTATAAATTGAAGCAGTAATTATTATATTATAAAACACCTTTTATAAAATTAATATTCTAACAAAACAAAAATCTAAAAAGTTGTATGTTAAATTTTTTTATGTGTAAGAAACATATATATAATTTTTTAAAATTTATATTATATATAGTGCTAATCTATAACCTAAAATAAAATTTAAAACCTAAAAATATTTCAACTTCATCAAAATATATAATTGTTGTGTTTTTTAAATGTAAATATGTAACCGTTTTTTAAAATAAAATATATGAAAATAAAATTAATATAAAATTAAAACCACCCCGTTTTTTATTTATATCAATTGTATTAAAACCTAATAATGATTTCAATAACTTTTTCAATAAAAGTTATTGACAACGACATTGGTAACAGTTAATTGATTGCGTTATCGATAATAATAATCGATAATGTGGTGCTACAGATTTGAACAAAAATTATCGATGACATTTTAATTTGGTGTAGATAACGCGTTATCGATATATAGATGCTGCATTATCGAGTGTTTACCAATAACTGATCGATAACACTCCTAACTGGGGTGTTTCATAGTGTTTGGGCTGCTTTATATTTTATTTGTTTGCATAATTGATACTAAGTTTACACCAGGATCTAATAGGTACATACTATACTTATTAGGTCGACTATGGTCGATGTAAACAGTTATCAAAAAAGTACGTACCAAATATTTGGTAGGATGATTTGCTACGTATCAAATTAGGTACGTAGCAAATAGGTATTATTTATACGGTGTGAACACTAAAATTAGGTATGACATTTAAAATATTGGTTGCGTTCATTATGACAAATAAACAACCGACCACCATAACTAATATTAATCGTGATTGATCTTCTGTCAAATCGTTTTTTTGTTTGTTTGTTTTCCTTTATTTCTCTGAGAGAGAAACCGGTTTGTCTTCCCAAAGACGTGCGTAAATTTTTCATTTGATTCAAAATTGTACAATTATTGCGAGTTTCTTTTAAATCTATAAGAAAAAACCTACCACAAAAAAATAATAGTTTCTCCCTCACTGCTACTATATAAAAAGAAATAAGAAAAATGACAGATTAGGATTTGATTCTAACCAAACATATAAATTTTAATCTTTTATCTATTAAAAATAAACTACACAATAATGAAAAGTTGATCGCCAGCTAGTTTTCATAATATACTTTCAGGATGTATACATAACTTAAATATTTGCACATTGGCATTATAAAATAATAAAATATTCACTATTATAAAATCACTGGAAATAACACAATAAATGTAAAATACTCTCGTAATTATTTTCATTCATTTTATAAAAATTAGCACAACTAAAAATAATAGATTGTACTTTTTGTTTCGTTTTAAATTATTTAATTGTTTTTAATTTATAATTTAATACAATAGTTGGTTGTTGTAAATAAACAGAAATGCAAATGGCAAAATGAGAAATTGAATATGACATATTAGCAAACACGATTTCTTATGTCTTTCTTCATACAATTTTAAAGTTATGTTCTCTCTATATTTATATATATACTCTAAGCAAATAAAGGAACAAATTGTATGGATATGTTTGACCCACTAAAAGTGTTATACCAGATTTACTAGTAACTGACTATTAACGCGTTATAGTAACAAGACCAAGACAAACCCAAGACCGCTCGAACAAAATGTCCCACCTCGTCTTGTATAACATGTCTGCCCACTAAAAGTGTTATACCAGATTTACTAGAAACTGACTATTAACGCGTTATAGTAAAAGACCAAGACAAACCGGAGACCGCTCGAACAAAATGTTCCACCTCGTCTTGTATAACATGTCTAGGGTTTGTCTGGTAAGACGTGTCTTTAGTTTGTCTGGTCAGACATGTCTTTAGTTTGTCTTGGTCAACCTAGATCATGTAACCAGCTTGGTATAGAAATTAAAATTTTTTAAGTAAAACATTTGAATAATTTTGTTTAAGTCTTTTATTATCTGTAATAAAATAAATAAATATAAATATATAAATATTTTTTAAAAAAATATGTTCTAATTATTACTACAATTATAGCAAACATTTAATTATCATATGACAATCTGAAAAATAAAATGGGGTTAAACTAAAAAATTACGTATACGAAAAGTGGGTAATGAGAGGGGAAGAATTAGAAATTGTGTCGGAATATAAATACCTGGGTATAGTACTAACCCCGAGAATGTCATTGCAAAATCATCTAAGGGATCGTTTGAAATCAGCTAAAATCAGCATAAACAGTATATGGATGAATCTCATAAAGAATAAAAACGTAGGATTAGATACGAAGGTTAAAATATTTCAGTCGTGTTCTCGGTCTATATTATGTTATGGAGCACAAGTGTGGGGGTTCAGAGAATATGAGGCAGTTGAACAGCTGCAGTACTATTTCCTCAAAAGGGTAATTGGTCTGCCGGTCAATACCCCAAACTATATGCTGTTGATAGAAACGGAAACAAAAAAGTTATTTCTATACACGTTTAAGCTACATATAAACTACGTATTAAAGTGTCTTTCTCAACATGAGGGTCGTTTTCCGAAAATTGTAGCGAAAGAAATAATACGGCAAAATACATTTTGGTACAAGGAGTGGAATGTCTGGTTAGAGAAACTGGGACTGTCTATAAATCTCGAAAACCTAGTCATTGCAAGAGAGCAACTGAACAATTTGTTAGGAAGGATCGAACTGTTTAACTGGCAGAAACTATACGAGCGAGCGAGGCAGGGTGTCCGTCATGACCTGTATAACCAATTGGAATACGTCGGAATACCAAAGTATTTCGTGGAGGATCTTGATCTACAGACAATACGGACTATCTTTCGTGCTAGGGGAGGACTGCTTCGATTAAATACACAGCCTGGGACTGGTAATAATAGTATGATGTGCTCTCTCTGTAATTTAAATGAACCGGAAGATATCAAACATTTTATTGGAATCTGTCCAATACTTAAACAAGTCAGATTAAAGTATTTAGGGAATAGTGTAATTAGCAGAAGGGGAGTTATCGATATTTTAAACGGAAGGGACTGGCACTCGTTATATAAATTCTTACGGGCAGCATGTATATACCGACACGAATTAGTTCTAGAGTTTAACTTCTAATTTACAAACGAAAGTTAAGCAAAATCTTCAATGATTTTTTTTTTTTTGTTTTTTAAACAAAATATACCATCTAAGTACCTGCTATATTAATATGGAAGTTTTCTTTATTGTTATTAGTAAATTCTTCTGTAGTTTAACTTGCATTATTTAATTAGTTTTATTGGCTACTTTTAAATCTAAATCTGCTTTCCTACCAAAATTTTGTTTATCATGTCTTTGACTATGTTAGATTTCAATATTAATTTTAAGAATATTTCATAAGCTCGAATTTTTTTTTTTTTTAACATTTACAAATGAATTTTTATTGTTGCTATCCCGACAGACGGCTTCGGCCATTGTTCGTGGTTTATAAATAATTTTATATATTTGTAGATTTACACATTGCAATCTTTACTGAATTGAGAAATTATTATTATTATTATTATTATTATTATTATTATTATTATTATTATTATTATTATAATGTTCTTAATTTTAAATACATATAACAACATTCAATTAATTTGAATATTTATACTTATATATAATTATAAGTACTTACTTTTACAATTTCCTTAGTTATTTTTAAAAAAATTTGGAATAACTTAAATTTTATTAATAAACTTTAATTATAAATTCACTTTATTTAAATTAAATGACCGACATATAAATAAAAGTCGTGTATAAGCAGTGGCGCTATAAAAGATATAGGTCTATCTCGCTTCCACTAATGCACTCTTATGAATGATAACAAACTAAAGACGTGTTATACTAGTAACAAAAAATTTAGTGGGGACTCAAGCATGTTTGATATGTTGCCATGGTATAACGAATATTTTCATTTTACCATGATATGTTGCGTTCGATTTGACTGATACTAGTTTCCCACCGCAGAAATTTACTATCCCAACGAATTTCATTTCTACAGTGGAAAGTTTCTATACCTTTTCCATAGGAAGACCACACTACGATTCTATCTCATGGTATAACGAATATAAGGTATTCTTGACAGCTAAACGAAAATTTTGTGTGACGTCATCCGGCGTAAATATAAAGAAACAAAAAATGTTTTAATTTGAAAATTAGAGAAAACATAATTTTTACGTTATGGTTTTCCTTATTTTTTTCATTAACAATTTGTTTATTAAGTTTTCTAACTCTAAAGAACATTTTGCAGGGTAGGAAATTCGACGTCCACGCCATGCTGCAGGGGTAATGCAGACAAAATTAGGTTGGTGTATCGGAGACAAGCAGAGAAAAACTGCTTAGTCTATTACGCTACATCACCGCGAATTGGCGCCTTAAAACTTCTTATAACCTTCCTTAACATCATAACAGAACCATTAACGAAAATTTGGGTTGGGACTGAGGTTAATACCATCACTCCGAAAAAAAGCTTTGCTAAATTTGATAACCAAAAAAAGAATACCAGACACTAACAAAACAACAGAAGTTTTACCTGGACGTGAGAAAGAACCAAACTACCGAATCGGAACGTGAAACGTGTGCAGCCTGATCGCTCATGATGCTTTAATAAGCCTAGAAACAGACTGAGAGGCATAGGATGGATATCATTTCTCTGCAAGAAATTAGACAGCCAATAATCGGAAAACAAAACTCGAATAGTCACTCTTTATGCAGTAGTGGTCATTCTTTTCGGAATGAATTTAGTACTGGTTTCCTTGTTGGTGCACGCATACAAGAAGCCGTGTTGAAATTCATCCTGGTCAATGAGAGGATTTGCTACTTAGGGGTACGCGGTACATAAAACAATATTTCTCTTATTGCCTTGCATGCATCTACTGAAGCTAAGACCGTCAATATTTTCTCCATAGCTCTAGAGCAGGTTATGAAATCAACACCAACAATGATATAATGGTGAGAGAATGACTGAGTTTGCATTATCAAATAATTTGAGAATTGCCAGTACTTTCTTTTCGCATCGATCGATTCATAAGCAGACTTATGTTTTTAAACCGATTTTAAACCGTTCCTTTATATGTGCAAATATTGGAAGTAACCACTTCCTTGTATGTTCTAAGATAAGGTTTTACTTTCAACGATCAATTCAACGATCTTTTACTCGTTAGAGTATTTAAAAGTTTGTCTTTTAAAGTCCAATCATTTTCAGTGAAGTGTAAGGAACAAACAATCTTATAATAAATACGAACATTTTCTTTTTCCACATGATTCTATCCACTACAAATTGATTTATTTTTCTGGAAATTAAAAAACCTTATGTTTTGAGTATGATTTTTCACATTTGTTGAAAACTTTTGGTTTTAACGTAGTTCGGCATTTAAATTTGTATATGTTTTAATAGTAAAACAAATACTAAAGTTCATTAATTAATGAATGAATTAATTTCAATCATTTCATTAACTAATAAATTAATTTATAAATCATACTAAATATATTTTTAATTTAAAAACAATAGCTTTTCTCATTCATTCATTCAACAAACGTATTATATAAAACTCTGAGTGACGTCAATCAAAATCAAAATGGCATCGCTGTCACTCTAGTGAGAATTGACCTTTTTACTTAAACGTCAAAATGAAATATTAAAAATACTTACAAATATCCGGGTGCCAATAGTGAATTTATGTTAATACAAAATCTTCAGTTTTTGTATGAAAAGTGTTAAAAAATAATTTAATAATATAACTAGGAATTGTTAATAACATTTATAAAAGTATTATGTATAAACTGGTTAAAAATATTCAATAAATTTGTGTTAAATCAATGTTTTTGGTTGCCAGTAGTGATGTTTAGTTAGTGCAAAATCTTCAGTTTTGTATATGAAAAGAGTCAAAAAACAGTTTAAACTAGTTAAATAATAAACTAAACTACAAGTTAATAAATAGTATTAATACAAGGGTATATATAAATTTGTTAAATATATTCATTAAGTTTATGCTAAAGTCAATGATTTTTGTTTATAGTACACCTTTTTTCCCGAAAAAAACTTGACATATGTGATCAGCTGATTTGTATTTCGAAAACCTTAAATAATTGTTATTTCTTGCAAATCAAGATCGATTTGTGTTGTATTTAAATTGTTTTTAATATATTTGCATTATTATTGGTTTTGCAGTAAATTTTAATACATAATTACTGATTTCTAATTATCATTAGACAAAATATAGCGATGTAACGACAGATTACATACAGAAATATAACGACGTAACGACAGATTACATACAGCAATATAACATTGATTTTAACATAAATTTATTGAATATATTTCACAAATTTAAACACACTACTTGTATAAATATTATTATTAATTTGTAGTTTAGTTTATTATTTAACTATTTTAAATCATTTTTGGGCATTTTTCATAAATAAAACTGAAGATTTTCCAGTAACTAAACAACACTGCGGGGAAACAAAAACATCGATTTAACAAAAATTTATGGAATATTTTTAACCAGTTTATACTTACTACTTGTTTAAATGTAATTAACAATTCCTAGATAAATTTTCAGTTTATTTTTTAACACTTTTCATACAAAAACTGACGATTTTGTATTAACAAAATTCAGTTTTGGCTCCCGGCTTTAAAATCAACTATTTTATCTGTCAAAATATTTTAAGGAAAATACTCAATACCTTATTTTCATTTTACCATGATTCTATCTCGATTCTTGCTATACAATTTTAATGACTTTTGATTGGTTAAATCTCTGATGAGACTGCCATCTATAAACTAATTTTACAGAACTGAACTAACACAAGAAAAACGTAACAACAAACATTGAATAACTTTATAGTTTAAACGTGAAAGCGAAGGTAAAAAAATTAAGTTCCAAAGCTAAAAATATACAACGAACGAGAACATTCAGGTTTACAAGCTTTACTAAAACTAGATTTTTTGCTTTTTAATTTCAATTTTGTAATTTTACGCTATTTTGATGAAAATTTATGTTTAAAATAAAAATATTTGCTCAAATTTTTACAGAAAGTCAACAACAATGGCGAATGATAAACGATTTACGTTCTGGTAAGATTGAACGTGGAAGACGTATCCAGGGAAGAAAGCATGTATAAAAATTTAAATAATTTCTTAAATCATCTTCATATTAAACTAAAATAATTTTAAAATTTATTTCAATAAATTAATTTTATATGTTAGTAAATTTTATAAATTATTTTTTTTTAATTTATTTTATTATTAATTTTATAAATTATTTTTAGATACATTGCAAAAAACAAAATGATGAATATGCTATACCAACAATCGTTATAAAAACATTACAAAAATAACATTTAATTTAATATTTTAGTTTTCTAATTTTTAATAAAAATTAAACTGAAACTATATATTAACCTAAATAAATACGTACTTAGAAAAAATTTATTAAAGCTGTAACTAGATTCAACTAAACGAAAATGTGTTTTAATTATTTCAATGTTTTATTCAATTTATTTCTCGATTTCTACCAATAGAATCGTAGGTGAAAAATAACAAAATTTCTATAAAGAATCGTTAAAGAAAGTAGTCTAATGGTGCTATTACACACAAATTAAATTCAGTTGCTATTGTTTTGTGCTTAGCTACACGTGATGACAGACTGTGAACTTTATTCATCTATATAGTTACATACAATAATGGTGTTACCATATTAACATATTTTATGTTATAGCAGTTACCATAACATGCTCTCTTTTTCTTTTAAATAATAAACTTAATTCAAACTCTTTAAGAACAAATTTCTAAACTAAACTTAAAGTAAACATATTCATATTAAATTTAGCATGTTATGATTTATCATCATAATTTTGTTCAAAATCTTTTAAATATTCAGGTGGCTTTTTGTACCGTTGAGAACGTCTTATGATTGGGGTTGTATCATTTGTATCATTCACATTGACTGGTAGCTGTTGTTGTTGACCTTGATGTTGTGACTGCTTATTATGACTGCTTATTATATCATTGTATGTTGCTGACGTATTTGCTTCATCTAATTCATGACCATGATCATCATTATCTTTTTCAGTGCTGACCTCATGAGTTCTCTCATTAGTATTTCCATCTTGACTATTTGTATTGTCTTGAATAGCTTCTGTTGGTATGTTGAGGTTTCTTGATATATGAGTGTGTATATCTCGTCGATCTTCTTGAATATCCATACTATGGGTATGTGGCGGATATGATTGAATGTAAGTATTTAATGATGGTAGCTTAATATTTTTTTGCTGTATCATTCGACGTAGATTGTTGTTCATTTTCTCCGTTTGGTAAGTGGTTGAATTCACTTAGTTGTTGTCGATTACGAATGTATCTCTTACCGTTGATATCAATTTCATACGCACGACTCGATAGTTGATGTTTGACCATTGCAAATGTTTTATGTTTGTCATCAGGACGTAATTTCACCATTACACCCGTACCGATTTCTAATTCTTTTAATGGTTTCGATGACTTATCATAATATTTCTTTGATTTTTGTCTTCGTAGTTTAATTTTCTTGCTAACATCTTTAACAATTTTTGGTTTTAGATTTCTTTTAAGTCTTGGTAGCTCTGATCTGATGTTTCTTGACATTAAACGTTGCGCTGGTGAGTATCCAATTTCATTTGGAGTATTTCGATGTTCTAGTAATGCTTTCCAAAAACACTGTTTCGACGATTCACATTTTTTTATAATTTTTTTTATTATTTTTACAGCGGATTCTGCTTTTCCATTTCCACGAGGATAATATGAAGAAGAGTTAACATATACGAAATTCCATTCATAACTGAATTCTATAAATTTTTTATTTTTGAAGTTGTGAGCACCGTCAGAGATTATTTTTTCTGGAATTCCGAATCTTGAAAAGCATATTTTGCAGGTTTGTATCACATCATCTGCAGTTGTCCCTCTCGTGAATATTGTTTCGATATAATCTGAATAATGATCTACAATTAACATGACATTTCGTTTTTTATTTTTATATTCAGCTTCACAGAAATCCATGGAAACAATTTGAAACGGATATGTTGGTATTTCATGTGTTTGCATCGGCAATTTTTGTTGATCATCGGAATGTATAGCGCAAATATAGCATGATTTTATTTTTGTTTTAATGTCTTTTGTAATGTTAGGCCAGAATATAGTTTGTCTGCATCTTTGTAGACATGCTTGGATTCCCTCATGTCCATAATGCAGTTTATTAAGATATTTTTCTCTTAACTTACCAGGTATTACGAATCTGTCGTCTTTGAATATGATTCCATTTTGAATTTTTAGTTGATCTTTTACAGATGCATATATTTTTATTTCTTCGTTTATTAATTTCTTTTTCCAATTTGTTTTTATTTCATGTACTAGTTGTTGTAAAATATCATCATTTTGAGTTTCTTGACGAATCTCATCAATTTGTTGATTGTCAATCTCTTCAGTGTTATATGGTTTGATATGTTCTACGACTTTTAGAATTTTGACTATTTCATCATTTTCTAAGATTGCTTCATTTTCTTTCACAGGAAGTCTTGATAGTAAATCAGGTATTATTAAATGTTTACCAGGAATGTATCTGATCTGTAAGTCATATTTTTGTAGGCATAATCTTAATCTTTGAATTCGTTTTGTGCATTTATGAATAGGTTTGTTGAAAATGTTTTTTAGTGATATGTGATCAGTTTCTATTATCACTTTACTCCTTCCACTAATGTATTGATTGAAACGTAGACAAGCAAAGGTAATTGCTAATAGTTCAATTTCACATTGCGAGTAATTTTGCTCCGTTTTCGTTAGTGACTTACTTGCAAATATAACTGGATGTTGGTTTTGCAAAAGAACAGCTCCTAGTCCTTTTCTAGAACCATCAGTTTGCATTACTACATCTTCTTCCAGACTATAATATTTTAATATCGGAACTTGCACTATTAATGATTTCATGTTTTCGAATTCATCATCTTCTTGTTTATTCCAATAGTATTTTCCAGATTTGATCATATTGCGTAAATATATTGAGGTTTTTGATAAGTTTGGAATGAATTTAGTTAGGTAGGTTATCATTCCTAAGAATTTTTGAGTTTCAGCAATATCAGTAGGTTTGCTCATATTTTTAATTGTAGATATCTTCGATTGATCAGGTTTGATTCCATCTGTTGTCAATAAGTGACCATAAAACTTTACTTCAGGAACAGCTAGTTTCATTTTTTCACGATTGATTTTCACATTTGCTTCTCTTAGTATTAGAAATAATTGTTTTAGATTCTGATTGTGATCTTTCAATGCTTCTTCTATAGTATCACCTTTTCCTATTACAAGTATATCATCAGCAATCAATTCGACTCCAGTAAGTCCTTTAACAATTTCAGATAATTTTTGTTGAAATATTTCAGCAAATGCATTAATTCCAAATGGTAGTACTTTAAATCTATAACGACCAAAAGGTGTCCAGAAAGTTGTCAGATCCATACTGTCTTTGGATAAAGGTATTTGCCAGTAACCGTTTTTGGTATCTATCAGACTGAATATTTTCGCATTCGTTAGTTCAGGTAGCATTTCATCTATAGTTGGCATTTGATATTTCGGACGTTTGATAGCTTGATTTGGATATTGAGGATCTAAACAAATTCTTATTTTGTCCTTTTTCTTCACAATTACGATGTTGGATATCCAATCAGTATGATGTTCAACTTTTTCTATTATATTTATTTCTTCCAGTCTATTCAGTTCTTTTTGTAGAATTTTCCTTACAGCTAATGGTATTCTACGAGGAGATTCTTCGATTGGTAATATATTTTTATCCACATTAAATTTTACTTCGGATGACACTCTTCCATCGCCTTCAAATAAATCATTAAATTCGTTAATAATACGTTCAGCTTCTAATTTTAGATTTTCACTTTTTGTGACATTTAGTTTCATCACATTATCCAGGTTAAGGGTATTGTTATGATTTTCTACACTGTTTATCATATTTACTTCAGAATTAGTTTTATTTACAGATATCAAATTTAGTTTTTGGCATGCATTTGCAGATAATATAGGTTCTACATTGCCATCAACAATTTGAAATAATACATTATACACTTTGTTATTTGCAAGACATTTAATGATAGTTTCAGCAATAGCGGTTATAGTTTCGCCGTAAAATGGTTTTAATTTGACTACACTTTTTCTGTATTTGGGACGTTTTGTAATGTTTAATAAATTATCTTCACCTATCACACAGCATGAAGCTCCAGTATCCCAGCAAGCCATTACATTTTTAAATGTTTTATCTTCATGTTTCATTTGTATGTTACCTCTCAAAATTTGTTTGTTTGTATTACAGCTGCTTATAGTCTCGAATTTATAAACATTATTATCGCTGTCTGTCTCACTATCTGTGTTTGCTATATCTTCTAATTTTTTTATGTGTTTCTTCTTTGGTTTCTTATACTTTTTCTCTTCATTCTTAATATTCCTTAAGTTAGTACAACAGGATGCAAAATGGTTTTCTTGTTTACAGTTAATACATGTTTTGCCAAATGCTGGACAGTATATTTTTCCAAACATGTGTTTTTTTCCACAAAATTTGCATGTTAGCAGATTTACATTAGATTTATTATTTTCACGTCGAGAATTTTCGATTTTGTTAACATTTTCTTCAACAATTTCATTTTGATTAATTGATATCATATTCATTTTCATCATTTCAAGATTTCTTGTGTGCATCTCATTTATCTTGGCTATATCAGTAGCAGATGTTAAGGTTAGGTTTTCATCCACATGTTGCATTAGTTGATTTCTAGTTTTCTCATCACGTAATCCAAAAATAAATTGATTACATAACATTTTATTTTCCATGTTGGCAAAATTACAGCCTTTTACCATAGA
The DNA here is from genome assembly GCA_963693315.1 of Diogma glabrata. NCBI lineage: Eukaryota > Metazoa > Arthropoda > Insecta > Diptera > Cylindrotomidae > Diogma > Diogma glabrata. The sequence continues at coordinate 139,915,181 of OY856186.1, read as the reverse complement.
TAGTAATCGATTTACATATGTTTCGATACTTTCAGTTTCATTTTGGTTTATGTGTTGAAATGTGTAGCAACTGTATCTGGATGTTATTTTTGGTAATAAATATTTTTCAAACGTTTCCAGTAGTTTGATTGGATTTTCTTTTTCAGTATTTGTAAACTTTTCAGTCATTAAGTTGTACAAATATAATCCATCTCCATCAAGACAATTTTCCAGGTATGCAAATTGTACTTGCGTTGTTTGAGTTGACATATTTTTTACCAAGCAATAATTTCTCCATTGTTGCATGAAAATTTTTAGATTTTCCAGATTCTTCACATCACCATTTTTTTCATTTATTTTCCATTTAGGTTGATTCTCACCCATTTTTATTTATTTTCAGAATAAATTTTGTTTTCAGAATAAATTTTATTTTCAGAATAAATTTTATTTTTATTTCACATCTGACACCATGTTTTGTGCTTAGCTACACGTGATGACAGACTGTGAACTTTATTCATCTATATAGTTACATACAATAATGGTGTTACCATATTAACATATTTTATGTTATAGCAGTTACCATAACAGCTATCATCAACTTTTCAGATGATAGTATTTAGTACTTTTGACTGTAGATGGCGAAAAGATCAAAAACTGCAAGAAAATACAAAAATTTTACGAAGTAATAATAATTTTTAAACAACAATTTATAAAAAAATCATTAGTTATTTAGTTTTAATATTATATTATATAATCGATTATTTCTAAATTGTAAATAAATTATTTACTGTAAAGGTAAATGAAATGATAAAATGGCGACAACACATTATAGAGCAGTTGTTGTAGCTTGTACAAGAAGAAAATGCGCTAAGATTTGAAAAAAAAATGTGAATCGAAAATACGTAAAGAAAACGTAAAATTTTGACATTAAAATCTTGAAAATATGTATTTAATCATTTTATACTTAATATAATATAATTATTATTATGATTTTAATATGAAAATCAATTAATTTGATAATCGGTTTTAAACCGGTTGAATTTGCAGATGAAATCACCTGACGATTTTCTAGCAGTTAATTAGTAAACCAAATAATTTTTCAAAAAGTCAGTTGCTATCAGCTAACTTTTCTTGCAGTTTTTATATCTATCTCGCGCATGCTGTCCCTCTTTTTCTCATACAAAATATTTTTCATCAACTTTTCAGATTATGGTAACTGCAAAATTGATTATGGGAGCTGAATTTAATTTGTGTGTAATAGCACCATAAATTTCACTATGGAATCGTTGGGGAATATTCCATACCGATTCAAGTGGTAGTATTACATGATCAATCGTAGTAGAGCATTCGTTCACGAATCTGGCGGATATTTTATTTTTTTGCATACAAATTTCCATTCCTTTTCCATCACGATTCTACCTCAGAGAAGTTTCTTCAACGATTCATGAACGAATCGATAACATTTTATTCGCTGGGATGTAGTATAGCAAATATTTGATATTAGTTTGATTTCTCACCGTTCATATTATATTAATAGTGTATTCTTTTCGGCTGTACCGAACAAATTTCAGTACAGTTCCAACACCGAGTTATTTTTTTTGTATTGAAATTCATTCCAAAAGAATACAAAATTCGATAATTCGGTGGTGGAACTTGTTCGGTACAGCCGAAAAGAATACACTATAAGATAATGTTTCCGTGGGAAACCAAACCTAACTTGACTTGACACTAGAATAAAATTTATATGTATATCAATATACCGTACTGTCAATTTTATATTTGATATTAGCGTTATAGTTTTTAAAATGAAATTTACAACCCAGAGAAAATCAAACTAGATTTAGACCAGCCCTGCCACTGTTTTTTAACAGCATAAAATACATATAAGTTTTATTCTATAACGTCTTTTTTAAATAATTCTCTCACGAAAACCAAACGTCTACGTTGACTACGTTTTTCATGTCCTATTCCTTTACAATGCTATATTAAACATATCCATATCATAATCAACAATTAATTCATACACTTTAATTTATTAAATATCAGAAATGAGTCTTGCAGACTAAAAATCGCAAGAAAACACAGTTGTTACAAATTTCATAAAATAACATTTCACCTATAAAATAATAATTACGTTTCACACCGTCGATATTATACTTTATTTGATAAGTATTATATTTACTAGCTAGCAAATGAAAATAGCAAATTTAAAATAATTGTTGTGATAGTTTGCTTTCACACCTATGCTATTATATTATAAATTGCTATGGTGGGAAACTAGTATGAAACAATTGAAAAAAAAACAACAATTGCATACAATTTTTCAGTTAACATAATGTCAATCTCTTGTTACTTTACGCAAATAACTTATTTAATAAGTTTAATAGAAAATTAAAGAAAACAAAGTGTTTTATAATTTTACTGTTACACTATATATATTTCAGCTTGTTTGGCCATCTTCTGGAGTAATGAGTCATTACTCCAGAAGATGGCCTAACAAGCTGAAATATATATAGAGAGTAATAGTAAAATTATAAAAGTTTTTCTTTAATTTTCTATTAAACTTATTAAGTAAGTTATTTGCGTAAAGTAACAAGAGATTGACATGTTATTTGAAAACTCACGCCAAGTGTCAACTGCAGTGTTAATTTTTCAGTTGTTTCAGAGCAAGTGGAACACCCGGCTATAATCGTTTGTTGATCGCAGAAAATAACTGATATTTCAAATTTGGTAGAAATTAAATTTGAACGTATTTCCAAATACAGATGTATGTATAATATCGAATTTAAGAGAGGTGATAACCTACCGGAGATATCACAACTCAGTCAAGTTTAAAGACAGTTTTAAATTACCGCAACCTAGAATTACATGAATAATGTTAGTGACATCCAACATTTGTGGTCATCTTTATACAATATCAAGAATCGTAAGGAATGGAAGTTATCTTTCAAATTACCAATCCGGCAATCCATTGTCCTATAAGCTATTTAGAACCATGCAATAAAACTTTCCACAAAAAACAAACTTAAGATTTTATATATATATATATTGGTTTTCCATTACAATTCTTATTTTAGATCATCTTTTTAAGAAGTGAATTGATTTTATCTTCACGATTACCAAAATCACCCCCTTGAACGTAATGGTTGTTCTTTTTACGCCATCCACCAGTTGGAGTATTTAGTTTGAAGGGCCATAAAAAGTTTGTTGCATATTTAAATCTTGGTCCAACCGTTATTATTTCGTGAGCTAAATCTTCAATACATTGGATTTTATGTGCTCTTCTCATTTTACGTTCAATAACGAAATTGTCTGTTATTGGTATTCTTTGTCCTTTTTGCTAAAAACAAAAATTCATAAATTTATTTTTATAAATAAAATATTTTTAAGAGAAGTAATATGGTTTATTTTTAAATAAACCTACTTTTACAAATCCACGTTTGTATAATAAGTCGCGGACGGCTTTAACATTCGGATAACCCCATGTAATATACGGTTCACATATACGTAGCATGTTGACAGTAGCTTTGTTTAATTTTACAAAAACACCATTATTAATCTGTCTTAAACGAAATAATTGAAGAACTTTACGAACTTTTGGGGCAACTTTGTTAATACTAAAAATAAACAAAATATTCACAATTCCATAATTTAAATTTAAGGTTATGTTCTCACCCACGAATACGCATAACAAAGGCTAATTTTGGTTCCGCTGGAATATAGTAACTACCTTCTTTTTTAGATGTTCGTTTCATCTCAACTTCATGTTGCTCTAGTTTCTTATATTCCCTTGCATATCGTTCAGCTCTATGAAAATTCTCTTTACGTCTTAACAAAATGACGGCATGTCGTTTTTTTTTTAATTTTAAAAGACGAGCCTTCAGCTCAGTTCTTGTTTTTTGGACTTTAAGTTTCGTTTCTGGAACAACAGGCAGCTTTTTAGCTTCATCAGACTTTTTAACTGCAGCAGGCATCTTAAATTAATCAAAAAAAATAATTTATAATCACTAAAATTAATTTATTTCACTATTTTAACGGAACAACACATACGTTTCACCTATCTTTAGCACGTTGCCGAAAGAAAAGGTCTTACAACTCAAAAGGAAGTTGAATAGTTGGCAGCACTGATAATGTTATTACCACTGAACTGAAATTATTTGCTATAAATTTTTTTTCTCATGTTTTCGAAAATGAAATTATACAAAAATATCTACGAGGTCTCCAAACTTTCCACTTTATCAAAATATCAGTTCTAGACAGTGTTAAGTTGTGATTATAAATTTATTTTGAGTAAAAAAGTAGTAAAAATGGGTAACTAGTTTTACTTAATTTGCACACTCCCGTGTGCCGACACAAACTAAATGAAAATGATGTAGTAAGTTGAAAATCTGTTTTGTATTATTTGTTAATTTGTATCAAAAAACAAGCAAGATTCAAATAAAATTATTTTGATGGACGCCATTTTGTATCGAAATTAATCAATGCTGTCATTTTTAAATTCTAAATATTCTTGTGAAATAGAAAAGTATCCTGGTTTCATAATTGCAATTAACATTTTTATGATTAAACTTTAAAAGCAAATAAAAATGTTACTTTCTACTGGATGACGTAATGCAGCAGCATATTACCGTATACTTTTCTCAGAATTAGACTGGAGAATATGTTTGGAGAGCTATTAATTTTTGTTTACATATTAGGAATTACACATTCAATTATTTGGTTTTTGCCAAATTTAAAATTAAACAAATTCTCTTGATATAGATTTTGTTATAAAATTTTGTTATATTTTTTAGTGCCAAAATGGCGCCTCACAAGGCTATCTTGTTCTCACAAGACTCCCAAATATTTAAAAAGGAAACATATTTTATATCACCGATTATATCATCCAATTTGGAAGGATTATTTATCTTAGACTCTAACATTGAACCAAATGATGGAGTCCTTACAACTTCCAGTCGATATCGAATGGGAAGGGAAGACAGAACCTCTGTCACCTTTCCATTTATCATCAATTTACTTTGAAGAAGTACCATTATTTGAAGAAAACTTTGCTGAAAGTATGAATATTTTAAAATTTAAACTACATAAATCTATACAAATAAATATTTTGAAATTTACAGATTTTATTATCGAAGACACAATTTTACTAAACAGTAAATTGCATATTGACAAATTACAAGAAATTTTGCATCTAAACGAAGCATTAGACGAAGATGATATTATAATTAAACAAGGTAGGTAAAAGTAAGATTTTTAGTTCATACTACATAGCCAATAAAAATTCTGATCTGAATTTTAAATCAATAACATAAATCACAATTAATAGCAGAAATAAATACTTTCTCTTTGGTTTTTTATTAACATTTGTTTTTAATGTAAAAACTTTTTTTTATGTTACTTTTATATCTCTAAATGCGAACAATAGTTTGATCAAATAAAACTACAATGTACATAGGTATTATGTTTTTATTATTATATACTGAATTTGACGATGATCACATAGTTTAATGTTTTATTCTTAAAAACGGTGTCTACCCTTTTTCTTTACAAAATAAACTTATACATATTAGGCAGAGGTGAGAAAAGAACGTTCTTTGCTAAAGCGCCCTACAGACGATCTAACTTGTCGGACGACCAAATTGGATGTTATCTCCACACGATCCAACTTAACATCCGATTTTGACAATTCGTTTAACAAATTCAATTTATTAATTCATATATATACCAAAATACTTTTCTAAAATTTTCTTTGTTTCTCATTCTATGAAATTTCAATTGAACTAAAATCGTCCGACAATAATACACACCATCCGATTTGTTTGGTTGATCGGATGGGAATTTCCATCCGACACATCCAACTTAATTTTATCGGAAAGACATGCATACACACTATCCGATTTTACATCCAATCCAACCAAATCTGTCCGACCGTCGGATTGTCTGTAGGGCGCTTAAACGTTTCCCCATATAACGAGTGTTTTATATATTCGTGTTCTTTTGTATTCTCATTTCGAAACAAATGAAAACAGTGAGAGAATTATTAAAATGTTTCTGTTTATTTTTATTCTGTTTTGTTTATTCTTTATATTCGAATGGTTAAGGAATAAAGAATTATGCGAATACAAACGCGAATGTATTTACGAATATATTCTTAGGATTGGGATAATTTTTTTGGGTTAAAAAATAAAAATTTTATACGTTTTTTCGTATTAATACTCCACTAACTCGTAAGTTTATATTTATGAAAACTATTAAAATTTCATTTTTGGACTTTTATGTTATACGGAGTATAATACCAAGAATAATTTTAGTCTGTCTTTGGGCCGAAAAACAACGAAATCTTCACTAATTGACGGAGATTAAAAAATTTTACTTCGTCAAATTTGATGATCTACGGGGATCTGTAAAGGTCTAGGGTTAGATCACTAGATTGCAAATGCATCAAAAATTTGTGTTGATAGATTTTTGTTGATAAATCGTTTGGCTTGTTCAATGATTTTTTGATAAATCGTTTCATTTTTCCTATAAAAAACGCAACGGATTAGCTGGAATTAAACTCAAGCATGTAATGTAATGTGATGATATATTTTGTTGTTTACAACATCGCATTTATGTTTTGTATTGGTTTTCCTTTACTTCTTTAGCTAGAAGTAAAAACACACCATTTCACCTTCCATGAAGTAAATACTAAACCCGTCGTACAAACCGAAGTCCTGACACCTCGTAGCAACATTCAACGCTTACCACCGCTTAAGCCGGGCATTCACACACAACAGAATCCGAATTTCATAGAAATTTGACAAATAAAAATTCGGTTTCTGTAAAATTTGTATGGAATTCGGTTTCTGTTGTATGTGGTTTCAAGCCTTTAGTCTTTAATAGAGCTCGAAAATAAAAAAATATTCTAAATTCATTGTCTTTTTAGCAAGTAAAATCATTTCAATATAAAACAATTAATTATTTATACCAGAAGTTATTACTCATATTAAAATTTTTTGAATTTTTTTTAAGTATTTTGTAAACATAAGGTAGAAACACAACACGGACGATAACGTCGGACGATAAAAAAAAACGTCTAAAATTTCGCTGTTGCCCACCAAACGTGTTACACCAGACTCACTAAAGATTTACTTGTAACGTGTTATTATAACAAGCGTTGTAAAAGCACAAGACAACTCCAAAGAAATGTCACAGCTCGTCTTGCAAGACATGTATAGGCTTTGTCTTGCAAGACTAGTCTGTAGTTTTTCTGGTCAGACTGGTCTTTAGTTTGTTTTGTCCAACCTCTATATTGCAAAATAACCTTGTGGCTTGTTATTTTAATTTGTTTTGGTTATAAATGAAATATCTTTTAAAAATTTCATAGTTTTATTTTATTTAATTTTAGTAATAAAATATATCTATAAAATAAAAATAACTAAATTCAAATGCTTCATTGCAATTATTAAAGGGATAAAAAAATAGTCATAATATAATATATAATCAAAATCTTATTCAGAATGAGTTTTCCGCCAGTTATAACGATTGTGATCATCGAAAAGGTCTCTTTTCATCGATGCTTGATCAGCACCAACGGTTTAGCTTTCCATGAGTCTAATGAAGTAAAAGTATATAAATTACATAAAATGAAAATGGCATGGTTTTATTATCTTACCAAACAGAATTTTGCTGCATATAGCAGTACTTCTTAGTGCTAGCTTTCCATTAACCAAACGAATCAATTGGTACGTTTTACTAGGGATATAATCTTTAAATTTGTCTATTTTTGTTCCAAAATTATGTTGATATAAATGCGTGTAAATTTTGACGTTTACTAACGATGACGCAATAATAAAAACAACAAATATATACAATTAATTCAATGAATTATTTGTGATATTACATCACTCCGATGGAAATAATCCCATCATGAATAATAAGACTGAATCTAACAAAATATGGTGTGCAATTTATGAAATTTTTTTGCTATCCACAAAATTGTCGATCGATCTAGTTTCGAACCGATAAGAACTTTTTATTACACTTTAAAAAAGTATATCATTCTCATCAGGGCTAGCCGACTAGATACACTACCAAAAAAATTTTTCGCTATATAAACCTAAAATAGGTCACTTCTCTAGCGAAGTATAAGAAACCAAAAAACTTTCATAAACATATGATATTAGATTCAGGTTTAGTCAATTTGTTTCTCTAATTGATCACTATTGTTGTTATACTCTAACCAAGTTAGAATTGGATAACAAACTTGTATCGGTAAGAAGAAGATGACCATCTTCACTTGTGTCTATCGACACATTATCTACAATTAATTCAATGAATTATTTGTGATATTACATCACTCCGATGGAAATAATCCCATCATGAATAATAAGACTGAATCTAACAAAATATGGTGTGCAATTTATGAAATTTTTTTGCTATCCACAAAATTGTCGATCGATCTAGTTTCGAACCGATAAGAACTTTTTATTACACTTTAAAAAAGTATATCATTCTCATCAGGGCTAGCCGACTAGATACACTACCAAAAAAATTTTTCGCTATATAAACCTAAAATAGGTCACTTCTCTAGCGAAGTATAAGAAACCAAAAAACTTTCATAAACATATGATATTAGATTCAGGTTTAGTCAATTTGTTTCTCTAATTGATCACTATTGTTGTTATACTCTAACCAAGTTAGAATTGGATAACAAACTTGTATCGGTAAGAAGAAGATGACCATCTTCACTTGTGTCTATCGACACATTATCTACAATTAATTCAATGAATTATTTGTGATATTACATCACTCCGATGGAAATAATCCCATCATGAATAATAAGACTGAATCTAACAAAATATGGTGTGCAATTTATGAAATTTTTTTGCTATCCACAAAATTGTCGATCGATCTAGTTTCCAACCGATAAGAACTTTTTATTACACTTTAAAAAAGTATATCATTCTCATCAGGGCTAGCCGACTAGATACACTACCAAAAAAATTTTTCGCTATATAAACCTAAAATAGGTCACTTCTCTAGCGAAGTATAAGAAACCAAAAAACTTTCATAAACATATGATATTAGATTCAGGTTTAGTCAATTTGTTTCTCTAATTGATCACTATTGTTGTTATACTCTAACCAAGTTAGAATTGGATAACAAACTTGTATCGGTAAGAAGAAGATGACCATCTTCACTTGTGTCTATCGACACATTATCTACAATTAATTCAATGAATTATTTGTGATATTACATCACTCCGATGGAAATAATCCCATCATGAATAATAAGACTGAATCTAACAAAATATGGTGTGCAATTTATGAAATTTTTTTGCTATCCACAAAATTGTCGATCGATCTAGTTTCGAACCGATAAGAACTTTTTATCAGAGATCGTAACTCCTCATTTTTTGATCATCATCTTTTGCTTTTTCTTAGTTTTGAATATTCATATTCAATGAAAAAAAAAATAAAGCAAATCCATGAATATTTTTTTCTTGTCCTTTTTTGAATATCTTTGTTCATAATCATTTTTAATCATATTTTCGTTTGAGAAAAGATGTTCAAAAAGTTGATCCTAATTGAAAAAGATTGAGTATTATCACTCATTTTTTGTTTTGTTTTGATTTTGAATTGAGGATCTTACATCTTTTTTCAAATTGATGCTCATCGGATCTTTTTTCATACATTTTGTTGAAGAAAAAGAATGAGTTTCATCAAATTGAATTTTTTCTTATTCATATATTGATGATTGTTGTTTAGTAAAATAGAAAATATTTTATAGAATAAAAATTTAGGTTTATGGTTGTTTCTGTTTGTTGTTTATTAATCTTATTATTTAGTTTATTAGAATAAATGGACCTTTGTGAGTATATACAGGACTGCAAAATCATTAATTATTTTTAATGATTTGGTTTGAGATTTTGTTAATATTCAATTATGGTTTTGGTTTTCCTAAATGATAAGTTTTGGTTTGATTTTTCGAAACAATAAATATTGGTTTGGTTTCAATTTTAGGACAAGTTTTGAGTTTGGGTTCGGTTTTGGTTTTTATAAATGATAAGTTTCGGTTTTCACTTTTAAAAACCGAAATCTTATTGTTTGGGTTTTCGTCAGACAATTTATTAAAAATTACACTATTTCTTTTAAAATTTAAACCATTCCCATGTTTAAGAAAAAATGCCGAGTCAATTAATAATGAGTAGAAAGTATTTCATTTCATCGCGTAGCGCCAAGTACATTTAAAGAACCAATGGCAAGACGGATATGAAGTTTTCTACCGAGGTTTTATTACTATTTTTTTCGAATTTGGTTTTGGCTTGATGATTTTTAGAATGTGATATCGGTTACAGTTTGATAATTTTTAAAATGTGGTTTTGGTTTTGGCAATTTTACTTCGGTCTGACAGACCTAAGTATTGCATTCATGAGCCAAAAGTGAAATTCTTACCCCCACTTTTTTGGTATTTCTCGACGTTTTAGGACCTACTGATTCTAAAAAAGCAAAAAAAATGTATGTCTGTCTGCCGGCCGTCATTAACGAAATCTAGAAAACCACTGGCGGGATTTCAAACATTTTTTTTCTAAAATTAGGTATACTCAAGAGACAGGTCCGAAATGTACCGGAAGTGTGTCAAAAAATCATTAAGTGTGTCAAAAATAGCAAATTTTCATATCTTTAAAAAAACGTTCATTTTAAGTAATTACTGATTTCGAGTAGGAACATTGAATTTGGAAAAATCTTGATGGTAGGGATTGGTATGTGAGATCAAAAACTAGATCATTGCATTAGATGTTTGTCAAAAAAATTTTGTCAAGTGTGTCAAAAGAAAGATTTTTATTTTTTTTTACCCAATTTTTGGAAAAAAAATTTAGCTGTTTTTATGAAGGAAATGCAATTGAACATGAAATTGAACATGGACATTTTTGAATTTGTTTTAGTTTTGAAATATTTTTGGAATTTTGAAAAAAGATTGTATTTTTGATTTTGTAATAATTTTTGCAATGTTTTTAGAATTTTGGAAAAAGGTAGAATTTTTTAATTTTATATGTATTTTTAAGAATTTTGAAAGAAGTTTAAATTTTTGATTTTTAAGAATTTTCGGAGTATTTGTAGATTTTGGATTTAGAATTTAAATTTAAATTTAGAATTTTGAAAAATTTAAAATTTTTGATTTTATTATAATTTTTGGAATTTAGAAAAAAAGTTTCAATTTTTGATATTGTTATAATTTTTGCAATATTTTTAGAATTTTGGAAAAAGTTTGAATTTTTAAGAATTTTTGGACTATTGGTCAGATGCTCTACGTCGTACATTATTATGTGAAAGGATTTATTATTTGGTTTTCCATTCTTTAAAAAGATCATAAAAAACCAAAAAAAATTAAATTCTCGTCCATCAACGTCTTAAAAAACATGATGGTGTAGAACCTAGGTTTTAAAAGGTTTTTATGTGTTTTGTGACATACATTGTAATTCTAAATATGTCAAATACTTTGAAGTTGCACAAATTTTTTTGAAATGTTTGGTGAAAAAGATGATGAACAATGTCATTGAAGCCACAATTTTAAATGGTAAATTTGAACCGGAAGATGTAGTGTTGCCACGTATTCCAACAGATATGGCATTTGAACCCAAACGTTTCGTTTCCAGTGCAACTAACTTTTACAATGTCCATCAACAAATCACAAGGACAGTTACAGCAAGTATGTGGACTAGATTTGGAGAATCCGTGCTTCTCACAAGGCAACTGTATGTGGCTAACGCGTTAGGAAAACCATTCCGTTAAACGGAAAAACAAAAAATAAAATGTACCCATAAGTAATCGAATAAATAAATAGAATTAAAACGACATTTTGAAATTCTATCCATATTAAAATAAGTTTAATAAAAATAAAAATGACCCAATGGAAATTGAATGTTATCTTAACGAATTTTTTCGAATTTTCTTTCTTATGACATAGTGGCAATATGCGACGAGCATAATGTTAAATAAACAAAACTTTTACACTATTTGGTGTAAAAAATAAAAGTTTGGGAAATTGTGTGAGTGATTTGAGAGATTTTTGTGTGTTTCGTGTCGGGAACAAATACAATTCATGAGCACTGTGAACATTTGTGATTTTTTTTTTATTCTGTATAATGTTCTATATAGAGATGACACACCTCTACTAATTCAACAAGTCATTTAAATTTTTTTATTGCTTACTTGAAAACTTATTTGATCGCCAATTTTTCATATATCCGAACTTAGCTAGAGTGCTGATTATTTTTCATTCATATTTTCAAAAAGTACAATTAAGAATTATGCTATCATTTCTCATTACCACTTTTTTGAAATCATTGCTACTACGTCAACAAAATGTCTGCGCACAAACTTTATTTATAAGCGTAGCAAAGCACGCCGGGTCCTGCTAGTGTACCATAAAAAAGCAATTAAAAATTTAGTCTTTGAGTCTTCATCAAGCACATACAATTCATGCAAAATATTAAGAAGAATTTTTGACAAACACATCCTTTTGGAATCGTTAAAACAATGAACTTTTCAAATTAGTTGAACATCTTTGAAAAAAACAACTAATAGTTAATTCTTTTCTACTTGTTCGGTACAAGTTCCGACTCCGAATTATCCAAATTTGTTTTTTTGCATTGCTTTTTTTACAAAAGAATACAAATTCCGTTAGTTCTGTGTTGGAACTTGTACCGAACAGGTAGAAAAGAATTCACTATAAAACAATTGGTATTGGTACCGATAATAAATTAAATATAAAGGAATAATTTCATCAATTTAATACAGTAGTAAATATTTAATTATATGGCGTTTGGCATCAAAATATTTCAATTGATACTAAACTTCTATCCTATGAAATATTGAACCTTTACAGCCTTACTGACGACACCTTTCCACCGTTTTGCGGATGCCAGTGACTTCCATGGCTCTCAGGGATCTCCTAATCTTCGATCACATGCAGCAGCAACCAATAATTGCAATGATTGAAAGTTCTTCAATATTTTTATCATTTACCATAAAGTGTATAATGCTGGAGTGCATTCTTGTTGAGTTCAATCCAACCAAAACCAAATTATGTCGTCTTTCATTGCTGGAGAACATAAAGATTGTCACACCAATAATCGGTTCAAATATCCCTTTGTAGAAGAATTTCTTTTCAACATGATTATTTTAATAGGAATGTTAAGTGGAATTCATTGACCATATCCGTTTTTCCTGATGCATTCAAATTTTATTATTAGACATTAATCATTATCAAAAAATGTCAATCACCATGTAAAACAATTAGCCTAACTATTCTAACTAAAAATATCTTCTTTTCATTTGCCCAAATTCTTTGCTATTCAAATTGACATTGTATTTTCGGCTATTAAAATAGTTTAAGTAAAGAATATTTTACGTTTAGCATGCTAAACATATCCAATTAATTAAAAAATATATAAAATTCACAGCGCAAAATAAACATCGAAATAATTCGTTATCAAAACCAAATTTACATATTTCAAGCTCAGTACCATAAATTAAATTTATTCAGTAATTTTATCAAAGTATCCATATATAATATCATTCTTACAAATGTTTTCGCTTTCCATACAAATCAAATCATCCTCAAAAATGTTATATCGATTTTTTCTTCATTCATCATCATTTGAGTATCAAAATTGAACTCTTTTGAGTCTCAAATGAAAACGGATCCTCAAGTTGACGAGATAAATTTGAGAAAAAAGAGTTCACTTTATCTTTTTTTATTTTGTTTTTACTACAAAACGAACATCAATCTTGAAAAGAAACGAAAAAATGAGTGATCATCGTTTATCTGAAATTATGGTTGATCTTTGACGAATTGAGTGGAAGGAAGAAATGAAAAAAGAATTCAACAAAAAAAAAAATTTCTTCACTCAAATAAATTGTATATTCAAAATAGTTTCGATTTTGCTTTTTCATGATAAATTTAAATCTTTAGAAAAATGATAATCTTCTATCTCTGCTTTTTATTACACTTTAAAAAAGTATATCATTCTCATCAGGGCTAGCCGACTAGATACACTACCAAAAAAATTTTTCGCTATATAAACCTAAAATAGGTCACTTCTCTAGCGAAGTATAAGAAACCAAAAAACTTTCATAAACATATGATATTAGATTCAGGTTTAGTCAATTTGTTTCTCTAATTGATCACTATTGTTGTTATACTCTAACCAAGTTAGAATTGGATAACAAACTTGTATCGGTAAGAAGAAGATGACCATCTTCACTTGTGTCTATCGACACATTATCTACAATTAATTCAATGAATTATTTGTGATATTACATCACTCCGATGGAAATAATCCCATCATGAATAATAAGACTGAATCTAACAAAATATGGTGTGCAATTTATGAAATTTTTTTGCTATCCACAAAATTGTCGATCGATCTAGTTTCGAACCGATAAGAACTTTTTATTACACTTTAAAAAAGTATATCATTCTCATCAGGGCTAGCCGACTAGATACACTACCAAAAAAATTTTTCGCTATATAAACCTAAAATAGGTCACTTCTCTAGCGAAGTATAAGAAACCAAAAAACTTTCATAAACATATGATATTAGATTTAGTCAATTTGTTTCTCTAATTGATCACTATTGTTGTTATACTCTAACCAAGTTAGAATTGGATAACAAACTTGTATCGGTAAGAAGAAGATGACCATCTTCACTTGTGTCTATCGACACATTATCTACAATTAATTCAATGAATTATTTGTGATATTACATCACTCCGATGGAAATAATCCCATCATGAATAATAAGACTGAATCTAACAAAATATGGTGTGCAATTTATGAAATTTTTTTGCTATCCACAAAATTGTCGATCGATCTAGTTTCGAACCGATAAGAACTTTTTATTACACTTTAAAAAAGTATATCATTCTCATCAGGGCTAGCCGACTAGATACACTACCAAAAAAATTTTTCGCTATATAAACCTAAAATAGGTCACTTCTCTAGCGAAGTATAAGAAACCAAAAAACTTTCATAAACATATGATATTAGATTCAGGTTTAGTCAATTTGTTTCTCTAATTGATCACTATTGTTGTTATACTCTAACCAAGTTAGAATTGGATAACAAACTTGTATCGGTAAGAAGAAGATGACCATCTTCACTTGTGTCTATCGACACATTATCTACAATTAATTCAATGAATTATTTGTGATATTACATCACTCCGATGGAAATAATCCCATCATGAATAATAAGACTGAATCTAACAAAATATGGTGTGCAATTTATGAAATTTTTTTGCTATCCACAAAATTGTCGATCGATCTAGTTTCCAACCGATAAGAACTTTTTATTACACTTTAAAAAAGTATATCATTCTCATCAGGGCTAGCCGACTAGATACACTACCAAAAAAATTTTTCGCTATATAAACCTAAAATAGGTCACTTCTCTAGCGAAGTATAAGAAACCAAAAAACTTTCATAAACATATGATATTAGATTCAGGTTTAGTCAATTTGTTTCTCTAATTGATCACTATTGTTGTTATACTCTAACCAAGTTAGAATTGGATAACAAACTTGTATCGGTAAGAAGAAGATGACCATCTTCACTTGTGTCTATCGACACATTATCTACAATTAATTCAATGAATTATTTGTGATATTACATCACTCCGATGGAAATAATCCCATCATGAATAATAAGACTGAATCTAACAAAATATGGTGTGCAATTTATGAAATTTTTTTGCTATCCACAAAATTGTCGATCGATCTAGTTTCGAACCGATAAGAACTTTTTATTACACTTTAAAAAAGTATATCATTCTCATCAGGGCTAGCCGACTAGATACACTACCAAAAAAATTTTTCGCTATATAAACCTAAAATAGGTCACTTCTCTAGCGAAGTATAAGAAACCAAAAAACTTTCATAAACATATGATATTAGATTCAGGTTTAGTCAATTTGTTTCTCTAATTGATCACTATTGTTGTTATACTCTAACCAAGTTAGAATTGGATAACAAACTTGTATCGGTAAGAAGAAGATGACCATCTTCACTTGTGTCTATCGACACATTATCTACAATTAATTCAATGAATTATTTGTGATATTACATCACTCCGATGGAAATAATCCCATCATGAATAATAAGACTGAATCTAACAAAATATGGTGTGCAATTTATGAAATTTTTTTGCTATCCACAAAATTGTCGATCGATCTAGTTTCGAACCGATAAGAACTTTTTATTACACTTTAAAAAAGTATATCATTCTCATCAGGGCTAGCCGACTAGATACACTACCAAAAAAATTTTTCGCTATATAAACCTAAAATAGGTCACTTCTCTAGCGAAGTATAAGAAACCAAAAAACTTTCATAAACATATGATATTAGATTCAGGTTTAGTCAATTTGTTTCTCTAATTGATCACTATTGTTGTTATACTCTAACCAAGTTAGAATTGGATAACAAACTTGTATCGGTATTCTTACAGATGACCATCTTCACTTGTGTCTATCGACACATTATCTACAATTAATTCAATGAATTATTTGTGATATTACATCACTCCGATGGAAATAATCCCATCATGAATAATAAGACTGAATCTAACAAAATATGGTGTGCAATTTATGAAATTTTTTTGCTATCCACAAAATTGTCGATCGATCTAGTTTCGAACCGATAAGAACTTTTTATTACACTTTAAAAAAGTATATCATTCTCATCAGGGCTAGCCGACTAGATACACTACCAAAAAAATTTTTCGCTATATAAACCTAAAATAGGTCACTTCTCTAGCGAAGTATAAGAAACCAAAAAACTTTCATAAACATATGATATTAGATTCAGGTTTAGTCAATTTGTTTCTCTAATTGATCACTATTGTTGTTATACTCTAACCAAGTTAGAATTGGATAACAAACTTGTATCGGTAAGAAGAAGATGACCATCTTCACTTGTGTCTATCGACACATTATCTACAATTAATTCAATGAATTATTTGTGATATTACATCACTCAGTCATCAGTCTTATTATTCATGATGGGATTATTTCCATCGGAGTGATGTAATATCACAAATAATTCATTGAATTAATTGTAGATAATGTGTCGATAGACACAAGTGAAGATGGTCATCTTCTTCTTACCGATACAAGTTTGTTATCCAATTCTAACTTGGTTAGAGTATAACAACAATAGTGATCAATTAGAGAAACAAATTGACTAAACCTGAATCTAATATCATATGTTTATGAAAGTTTTTTGGTTTCTTATACTTCGCTAGAGAAGTGACCTATTTTAGGTTTATATAGCGAAAAATTTTTTTGGTAGTGTATCTAGTCGGCTAGCCCTGATGAGAATGATATACTTTTTTAAAGTGTAATAAAAAGTTCTTATCGGTTCGAAACTAGATCGATCGACAATTTTGTGGATAGCAAAAAAATTTCATAAATTGCACACCATATTTTGTTAGATTCAGTCTTATTATTCATGATGGGATTATTTCCATCGGAGTGATGTAATATCACAAATAATTCATTGAATTAATTGTAGATAATGTGTCGATAGACACAAGTGAAGATGGTCATCTTCTTCTTACCGATACAAGTTTGTTATCCAATTCTAACTTGGTTAGAGTATAACAACAATAGTGATCAATTAGAGAAACAAATTGACTAAATCTAATATCATATGTTTATGAAAGTTTTTTGGTTTCTTATACTTCGCTAGAGAAGTGACCTATTTTAGGTTTATATAGCGAAAAATTTTTTTGGTAGTGTATCTAGTCGGCTAGCCCTGATGAGAATGATATACTTTTTTAAAGTGTAATAAAAAGTTCTTATCGGTTCGAAACTAGATCGATCGACAATTTTGTGGATAGCAAAAAAATTTCATAAATTGCACACCATATTTTGTTAGATTCAGTCTTATTATTCATGATGGGATTATTTCCATCGGAGTGATGTAATATCACAAATAATTCATTGAATTAATTGTAGATAATGTGTCGATAGACACAAGTGAAGATGGTCATCTTCTTCTTACCGATACAAGTTTGTTATCCAATTCTAACTTGGTTAGAGTATAACAACAATAGTGATCAATTAGAGAAACAAATTGACTAAACCTGAATCTAATATCATATGTTTATGAAAGTTTTTTGGTTTCTTATACTTCGCTAGAGAAGTGACCTATTTTAGGTTTATATAGCGATGGGATTATTCATGATGGGATTATTTCCATCGGAGTGATGTAATATCACAAATAATTCATTGAATTAATTGTAGATAATGTGTCGATAGACACAAGTGAAGATGGTCATCTTCTTCTTACCGATACAAGTTTGTTATCCAATTCTAACTTGGTTAGAGTATAACAACAATAGTGATCAATTAGAGAAACAAATTGACTAAACCTGAATCTAATATCATATGTTTATGAAAGTTTTTTGGTTTCTTATACTTCGCTAGAGAAGTGACCTATTTTAGGTTTATATAGCGAAAAATTTTTTTGGTAGTGTATCTAGTCGGCTAGCCCTGATGAGAATGATATACTTTTTTAAAGTGTAATAAAAAGTTCTTATCGGTTCGAAACTAGATCGATCGACAATTTTGTGGATAGCAAAAAAAATTTCATAAATTGCACACCATATTTTGTTAGATTCAGTCTTATTAACAAATATATAAATTGTAATTAATGTGTAAATAATAATACTTATGTCGTTTTCTTTTTGCCAGAGCAGAAAGAGTGATTTTTTTTTCATAAAAAGAATATGACAAAATTCGATCTAGTTTTGTAGTTGTGTTTGTGAAACTGTCATTTAATGTTTTAGTAATTAATTGTATTTAATTAAATAATTTGTATTAGTTTTTAATTTAAAACACGATTTAAACATAAGATTTATTTAAACAATAACTATTTCACTTAAAAAAAAAATAATAATATCTAAATGCGTTTTGTTTGTTTACAAATTTTGAGAGATGTGTAAATGTATTTGTGCAACTCTATTGTATTTAGAACTTGCTCTACGAAAAAATCTAGATCTAGTGCAAAAAGAGTGCTTTTTTTGTCAAATAGAATACGTAATGTCAAAAAAAAATCGATCTAGATCGAAAATGGGCGTGTTTAGTGCAATTGTTTTGGTAAAAAGAAAACGACATTACAACCTGATATTACAACTCAATTACAATTTGCTATTTAAAATTTAATTACATAATTTGAATACTGAATAATTAAATTTTATTTATTAATTCAACCAAAATTATAACTTAAAGCATTCAAAATTGTGTTTTTAATGTAGGTTGACATATTTAAGCAAAACAAAAAATAGTTTGATTTTTATCGCAGTGGCGCTATGAGAAATAATAGTGCTGTCTCGCTTTAACTAATGGGTTTAAATGAATGGTAACCGACTAATAACATGTTACAAGTAAAAAAAAATGTAAGTGTAACCACAACAAAGGCGTTAGCGTGAAAAGCTGTCAAAAATAAAATTGCATAAATTAAAATACTTTGTTCTTTGTCAAAATGAATTTCACAAACTTCAATTTTAAAAATAGCTAATTTTTACTAATAAATAAATAATAATAATTTTTCTACTAATAACTAATTTTAAAAATAAAATACAAAATACAAATTATGAAAATAAATAAATGAATAAAACCGAACTTTGAACATAAACTGAAAATTCAGTGGACAACTCAAAACAAAACGATTACAACTTCAGAAACGCGAAAAACATCAGAAAATCATATTTTTCAGTAGGCGGCACTATCACAATAACATTAAAAATTACCCTTGCAGCCAAATAAAAATAAAATTGATATCTGGCAATAATCATCGCCGACGGTAAATTAGCAGGCTGATTCTGAGTTAAGAGGTCTTAACTATGATTATTTTTGTTATGACAATTTTTTAAGAGGAATATCTTAATTGCGATTCTGTGAACGTTATCATAAAAAAGCTCATAATAATTCTACCAGTATTTTAGAGATCTTTTAAATGGCTATTTTTGTATAAACAAAATTATTATAAAATGTCATATTTTCTTTTTAAATAATTTAAATACATATTAAAATACCATATAAATTATTATTAAGAAACATGCCAATAATATATAGTAGATTTGTGGCGAACATCTAAATTTAAAAGTTAAAAATCAAATTTACCATGCGAGGATTTTTAATTCAAATTAACGGAACACAAAATAGTTTTAAGTTCTTGTTTTTTCTTCTTTAGCTCTTTCGCTAAAGATTTTTTTTAAATTATCGATTTATCAAAAACTTTTAAGTCTAATTATCTGGGAAGTTCCTTTAATATTTTGCTTTAATTATTTATGTGATGAACCTTAATTAGAAAAATAATGTTGATTTAAACATTTTCGTTCATCATTTATTCTTTCAATTGTGAAGCTAAACTTAATTAACTTTAACTGTGGAGAACTTAAATTTATATGTGCATTAATGTACTTTAAATGTAGTGAACTTAAATCTAAGTTATATTACCTTCGAATGAAAATGTTCTTATTTTAAAGTACATAGTTATTTTGATTATTAAAACATTGTAATCAACTAAATATATTCAAAATCATTTTGAAAGAAAATTAAACTTTATTATTTTAAATGTGATTGAGTGTCTTAAATTATAATTCACAAATATGTTTTGGTAATTTTTCAAGAAGAAAACAAAACTGACTAAATTAGATAATCATCTGCTTATTTTGGGATTACAAATATGTTTTTTATATCTGATTGAATAGCGTGAATGACTAGCTATGTTAGAAGAATATCAACTACAGTCAAAATTTTATCCTCATTTAAATCTTTGATTTTCGATAGTATATAGCGTTAAGAACAGAGTTGGTTTGTTTTAAACACTGTTTAAAACAGTGTTTAAAACAAATTGTTTATTTTTAAAAAAACAATGTTTTAAACAAAAATTGTTTTTTTTTAATTATTTGCAATATTTGCTATGCAATATTTGCTTATTAATAATAATGCTTATTAATTAATAATAATTATTTGCAATATTTGCTTATTTGCTACCCAATAGAACTGTTGTACTCTGTCGTGTTTTACCGTTTTTAATACGTTTGACCAATACATTTGAGGGTAGCGAAATCCGAAATTCGACGTCCACGCCGTGCTGCCTGGGTAATGCTGACAGAATTAGGTTGGTGTATTGGAGACAAGCAGATTAAAAACCGCTTAGTCAATGACGCTACATCACGGCGAATTGGCGCTCTACAACCAATGCGACTCAAGCATCTTCTAGATGTCAGGGGGGGCTTGGAGCGGGCGTCTGTCTTGAATCAAGCGGCTCGCTATATAAACGTGTAAAAAAGGTTGTTTCTGGTGACCTTAATATGCAGAACGGACCCATTCACGACAATTTGGGTTGGGCCTAAGGTTAACACCCTAACCCCGGAAAAAAAACTAATATGTTAAATTTGGTTATCAGAAAGAGAAAAACAGACCCCGACAAAAAAAAAGAATTTTATCTGGACGTGAAAAAGGACCAGACTACCGAATCGGAACGTGGAACGTGCGCAGCCTGAGCGCTCCTGATGCTCTTAACAGAGGCTGAGGTATAGGATGGATATTATTGCTCTACAAGAAATTAGACAGCCGATTATTGGAAAACAAGATTTGGATAGTCACTCTCTATACTGTAGTGGTCATCCTTCTCGAAGAGAATTTGGAACTGGCTTTCTTGTTGGTGCACACATACAAGAAGCCGTGATGAAATTCATCCCGGTCAGTGAGAGGATCTGCTACCTACGTGTACGCGGTACATATAACAATATTTCTCTTATTGCCGTGCATGCACCAACTGAAGCTAAGACCGTCGACGAGAAGGATAATTTCTACATAGCACTGGAAGAGGTTATGAAACAAACACCAACACGCAACTTCATTATGGTTCTTGGTGACTTTAATGGACAGGTTGGAAGAGATATCTCTTATGGAAATGTGGTGGGTCCCAACAGCTTGCCTTTGAATTCGAATGATAATGGTGAGAGAATGACTGAGTTTCTCTCTCTCTCTGGCGTTTACATCCCATGAAGGGATTTTGCCGTCTGTGCCACCAGCTTCCAATCATCTCGTTCCATGACCAGTTGACCCCAGTTTCGACATCCTATATCACGAAGGTCTTGGATGATGTCATCACGCCAGCGTTGTCTAGGTCTTCCTCTTCGACGAACACCAGCTGGTTGTTGTTGGGACGCTTTATCATTCTTTCCAATGGAGCCCTTTCTACATGACCAAACCATCTAATCCGGTTGGATTTAATGAATCCGATTACATCGCAGCCTCCAAGAAGCTGTCTGATTTCATGATTCATTCGGATTCTATACTGATTTTCAGCAACTTTACATGGACCATAAATTGTTCGTATGACTTTCCTCTCGAATGTTGATAGAATTCTACAATCGGAGGAAGTCAGTGTCCAGCTTTCACTTCCAAATGTGAGCACAGGTCGGATTAATGCTTTGTAAAGTGTGAGTTTGCACGACTGCGAAAGATGTTTGGATCGCAAAAGTTTTGAGTATGCGTAGAAAACTCTGTGTGCGGCTGAGACACAGGCTTTAATATCTGCCTGCATGTCATTTGACGATGTTATTACAGATCCGAGGTATTTGAAGTTTTCTACACGTTCCACTTCATAGTCGCCAATATTCAGATTGCCGGGAGGTATATTCCTGGATGTTGTTAAAAGTTTAGTCTTGCCGGTGTTAATGCATAATCCAAGTCGTTTAGCATTTCTTTCAAGCTGAGAGAGACTATCCTTGATATCGCTTGTTCTACGTCCGAGAAGCACAATATCATCTGCATAGCCAAGAACTTGACTAGATTTGTTATATATGCAGTTTTGTGTCTCAATTCGGCTTTTTCTTATCGCGTACTCCAGCCCCAAATTAAATAGTATGGGCGCGAGTGCATCACCTTGTCGAACACCTGATGTTATATCGAAAGGATCAGAAACAGACCCTTCGATTACTATTCTACAATTAGATCCCGATGTTGTGAGCTTGCACAGAGAAACAAGTTTCTCTGGGATACCAAGGCATATGAGTGCGGACCAGAGGTTGTCGCGGATGATACTATCATATGCTTGCCTGAAATCAACGTAGAGCTGGTGAATGCTGATGTTGTACTCCCAACATTTTTCCAGAATCATCCTTAATGTAAAACATTGATCTGTGGTTGAGCGGTTGGGACGAAAACCACACTGATAGTCACCTATGATAGATTCGGCGAACGGGATGAGTCGAGCAAGTACAACATTAGCTAGTATTTTATATGCAGTGTTCAACAGTGCGATGCCACGATAATTTTCACACTTTAGACGGTCACCTTTCTTATGTAGCGGAACAATGAGAGCTGTTTTCCATTCAGCAGGTAGTTCTTCTTGGTCCCAGATTGCAAGAATCAGATCGTATATAAGTGAGACCAGAGCTGCTCCTCCATTTTTCAGAAGTTCTGCGGGAATTCCATCGAAACCTGGTGATTTGCTATTTTTCAGTTTTTTAATGGCAGATTCCACTTCTTCTATTGCTGGGTAAGGGACAAAAATCTCCTCAGTTGATGGAGCAATTGCTCGAATAGGATGAACTTCGTTCGTCCTATTGAGTAGGTCTTGAAAGTGGGATCGCCACACTCCCAGCACATCACGTTCACTTGTTGTAAGTTCATTATTTTCATTTTTGATGGCTGTAGATCTTGGGTGGAAATCTTTTGTCAGATTCCGTGCATTGGCAAAACACTCTTTTGAATTTCCGTTGGCCGCATGTTGGTTGATGTATTCGATGCAGCTCTTCATGTGTTCGCGTTTTTTTTTACGTAGAAGTTTTGCTGAGGCTTTCCTGGCGCATAGATAATCAGCTTGGGAGCTTCGGGTGTTCCTTGTTAACCATTTTTCTCGCAGTTTTTGTTTATTTTCAACGGATTGGCGGCACTCGTCGTCAAACCATTCGTTGTGTGATTTCGGTGGTCGTTTTCCGATTGTAGTTTGTGCCGCGGCTATAATGGTTGATTGAAACGTTTGCCATTCTTCTTGTATGTTTAATGGCATCTCAGAAGAGATGTCATGCTCTTCTATGTTTTGTGTTATTATTTCCTGATATCTATTCAGCGTTTCCGGATGTTTAAGTGCTTCGACATTCCAGCGCACGGTCTTTTTTGTTTGTCTGTTAAATGTAGATGATAATTTGCACTTGTACTTAAAGATGACAAGCATATGATCGGTGTCCATATCAGCACCTCTGTATGATCGAACGTCAGTTATACTTGTAGAGTGTCTCTTAGAGATCATGACGTGATCGATTTGATTTTCCGTTCTTCCGTCATTTGATTTCCACGTTGCCTTGTGAATTCTCTTGTGAGGGAAGAAAGTGCTGGAAATTACTAGATCATACATCATAGCCAGCTCGGCTGCGCGAAAACCGTTATTGTTGCTGGTATGATGCAAGCTGTTAGGGCCGATATGTGTTTTAAGTTCTGCAATCCTACCGATTTGAGCATTAAAGTCACCTACCACGATTTTTATATCGTGCCGCGGGATGTTATTGATGACTTCCTCGAGTTCTAAGAAGAACAGGTCTTTAATATCATCTGCTTTATCTTCAGTAGGTGCATGAACATTGACGATCGTTACATTGAATTTTTTCGTGCGGATTCTCAGTGTACATAACCGCATATTAATTGGGCAGAAGTCGATAACATGCTGATTCACGCGACGGTGTATAAGAAAGCCAACTCCAAATTCTCCTCCGTTTTGATGACCGCAATAATACAGAGTGTATCCTTTCGCTGTTTCATGGATTCCACTACCTGGCCATCTTAGTTCTTGTAATGCCACTATATCCAGTGTGTAGCTCTCGACTTGTTGGGTGAGTTTTAGGAGATCTCCAGGTCTTCTAAGGCTTAGCACGTTCCAGGTTCCTATTTTTAAATCGTAGTCCGGGTACAGTTTCCGAGATCGTTCCAATAATGAATCCGAGATATTCCGAGGCCTGTGTACAGAATTCATGACAGTAATTTTTTTACGGAAATGGGGTGTTAGCCCTTCGCCCAACCCAAATTTTCGTGAATGGGTTCGTTCTGCATCTTAAGGTCACCAGAAACAACCTTTTTACACGTTTATATAGCGAGCCGCTTGATCCAAGACAGACGCCCGCTGAAAGCCGCCCCTAACATGGAGAACACACGCTTTCTACACATTTATATAGCGAGCCGCTTGATCCAAGACCGACGCCCGCTCCAAGCCGCCCCTAACATGGAGAACAGACGCTTGAGTTGCATTGGTTTTATGGCGCCAATGACTCGCCATGGTGCAGAATCATTGAGTATAAGCAGTATTTACTCTGCCCCTCTCAACTACACCAACCTAATTCTGTTAGCGTTACCCAGGTAGCACGGCGTGGACGTAGAATTTCGGATTTTCGCTACCCAATGACTGAGTTTGCATTATCAAATAATTTGAGAATTGCCAGTACGTTCTTTCCGCATCGATCGATTCATAAGCAGACTTGGGTCTCACCGAATGGAAATACTCGAAATCAAATTGATCACATTCTAGTAACAACACGTTTCTTTTCGAGCGTTCTGGATGTGCGATCCTTTAGAGGTGCATACATCGGAAGTGACCACTTCCTTGTATGTGCAACGATAAGGTTCCACTTCCCAAATCCAGGCATTCCAAAATTCAATCAACGGAAACGTTTTAACATCTCATCATTAAAGAATGCTGAAACAGAAGAGAGATATCAAATCCATATTGCCGAAACATTGGAAAAATCAGAAACCATTAATGGAGACGTCGATAAGTCATGGTATTTGCTCAAAGATGCTGTTTTAAGCGCTGCTGAGGGAATACTTTGACGACCAGAGAACCACTCCCAGAAGCCATGGATGGATCAAGCATGCCTTGATGCTATTCAATACAAAAGAGATTGCTATCTGAAGTGTCTACAAGGACGCAACACCAGGTCCACGAAGGAGAATTATAAACTGGCAAGACAAGCCGTTACAAAGCTATGTAGACGAACGAAGAGAGAATGGTGGAAGAGACAGTGTGAGGAGATTGAAAGCTTCAATAAGGAACATCGATCGCGTAACTTCTTTCAACAGGTTAAAACCTTAGAGAAGGGCCCTCAAACTAGATCGACTGCTATTCAAAACGAAGATGGGGAGCTACAAGTAGACCTTAAAAATATTTTAGATACTTGGGCCGCTTATTTTGAGAATCTTCTCAACTTAAGTGACCAGCAACAAGTCGGGCGACGAGCAAAGCTTATTCGTGTGTCAAAGGTACATGTAGACGAACCAACCAAAGAGGAATTCGAAGCGGCGCTGTCTAAATTAAAACGCAATAAAGCACCTGGTATCGACGATATAACATCCGAAATGATTGTACATGGTGGCGAAACTCTATCCTTAAGATTGTTTGAACTTGTTCAAATGATCTCTGGAGGACTGAAACCATGCCACAGGACTGGAACACAGTTATGCTGATACCAATCCATAAAAAAGGTAATCGCCTACAATGTGCAAACTACAGAGGAATCGCTCTCCTTTGCACAGCATATAAAATCTTTTCTTACATTTTGCTATCCAAAATCAATCCTTTTGCTGAACAACTGTTTGGAGAATATCAGTGTGGTTTCCGGCGGGGCCGAGGTACTACCGATGCACTTTTCTCGATAAGGATGATTTTGGAAAAGTGCCGAGAGCTCAACATACCTGTGCACCAACTTTTCATTGATTTCAGGCAGGCCTACGACTCTCTCGAACGAGAGACTCTATGGTCTGTTCTGGTGTCGATGGGAATTCCTGGTAAGCTGGTATCACTATGCAAAATGACAGTACAGAACTCTCAATGCTGTGTACGAGTAGAGAACGAAATATCAAAGTTTTTTAAAGTCGACTCCGGTTTAAGACAAGGTGATGCTATCTCTCCTATACTTTTTAATTTAGCCTTGGAATATGTGTGCCGTCAAAAGAAACTACCGACTAATAACAATATCTTGTCAATAAACTCAGTACAGATGATTGCTTACGCTGATGATGTTGTCATCCTCGGCCGAAGTGAAGCTGTTATGAGTGAGACTTTCAAGTCGCTTGAGAGTGGTGCTAGAAAAATTGGTCTGCAAATTAACTACAATAAAACCAAACATAGTTTCAAGGGAGGCTGAGAAGAAAGATTTGATGTGCGGCGATGAACGAATTGAGGGAGTTGAATCTTTTAAATATTTGGTATCAATGCTTGACTCAAACAACAGCATACTTACAGATATAAAAGCTCGAATCGCTGCAGGTAATCGAACTTTCTACTCAATTAAACCTCTCCTTGGATCACCGTATGTATCAACTAACACCAAGCTCAAGTTATACAAGACATTGATTAGACCGGTTGTGATGTATGGGTCACAAACGTGGACCCTTACACAAAATGACGAATCGCATTTATCTGTATTTGAGCGTAAGATCCTACGCTACATTTTTGGTCCACTTAAGACAGACGATGGAGAGTATAGAACCCGGTATAACTTTGAGATCAGAGACCTTCTTGAGGGTCCTGATATAATAGGTTGTATCCGTTCTAATAGGATTGCTTGGTTTGGGCATGTTCTACGAGCCGATTCACAGTCTGGAATGATTAGCAAAATGTACGTTAGTACCCCAGGGAGTGGTCGACCGCGAGGTAGACCACGACTACAATGGGAGACTGACGTAATAAACGACCTTAAAAAAATCGGCTGCCATGGTAATTAATTCGCTGTTGCGAATGACCGTGGTGAATATTCAAAGCTGATCTACCTGGCAACGCTCCTACATGGAGCATGAACGCCTTAAAAAAAAAAAGTACATTTGACCACCTTAAAGCACCTTTTGTCACCTTAAGCGTCATCAAAATTTTAAAAAAATTTTAAAGTTTTCATATGTTTTTTTGTTAATATAAAATGCGTTGTAAGGTGTTGATGAACGCAAATCTTTGTTTTGTTTTTTTTTTTTTCAAAGAAAGAAAAACTAAACAATAAATTCTATCACATATAAAATATGTGATAGACCCATGATGATAGGATAGGATACATAACCCATGATGATAGGATAGGATACATAAAATAAAAATAAAATAAGAGATAAAAAGAAAATGTCTTTTAAAAATTTGCAAAATTCCAAAATTAAAAGGGGGTTGCCAATAATCCAGCTAGTGGTATATTCCTTGATCATGTGACGCACTGTCTTCCTCAATTATTAGCCCACACATAGAGTTATATCAAAGCTCGATTCCTCGAGTAAGCAATAACGTGCCATTACCAAGGAATACTTCATAGATAAAATTTAGGGTTGACTAGGTAGTGATTGATATCTTACTTCTATTTCCTGTGGTATGTGATATCTCACGTTCACTCGTATGTCAATACCAGCCAAACTGTTAGTAAAAATGTGCTGAAGGATCTGTTATTCGATTCCCGACAGACGTTCGATGTAGGAGCAAGTGCAATTTGTTTAATTGTTAAATAAAAAAGTGGTAAATATATGCTATTCCTGTGGATCAAAAGGAACATCTCAATTTTGAAAAGGAAATAAAGATTCGTTACGAGACGAGATGTGTAAAATTGGCTTACGTATTTCATACCAGTGATATATATTAACATTTTTTACCAGATACTTTACATAGGCTTGATAAAATAGGTTGAGGAACTTTATCAAATTTTAAAACCAGTGGCAAATGCTTTGAACAAATGAATCAAATTTAGAAGCAGTTACGACATGATTTAGATTTTATTTTTGGCCATCAATTGTGATGCAAAAAATAATCAAACACGCATATTCAGCATTTTTGACTCCGTTACATTACGCTATATTTTAAATTTAAATAAAATTATATTGCTTTAAAAATTCAAAATCTTGTTGTTTTCAATAGATTTTTTGTTAAAGGTATATCGTTACAGCGAATATTCTTATAAGAATGATATCAATATCGTAATGTGTGATTTACAATCGCTCGAAACTCAATTTCTTTATTTAATCAAATCGTTTACCTATTTTCCATAATCTTTTCGAGTTGAATTATTTAGGTGCATCAGGGTGGTTATTTTGTAGCGTTATCTCTGCTACTCGGAAATACGTAGGCGCAGAATTCTTATCATAATTCAAATTTCTGAAGTTTACGTTAGCCAATTAAGACAACAATGCCATTAATTTGAGGTGTTAACTATTCTTAGTCATCTTGGGACAACTATTTGAGTAGCTACTGAGAATATTCAAGAAATCTTGAAAATCTTAAACGTGATCCTTAAGCATAGCCACAAAATCTTGATCATCTTTCCGAATATATTGAGCCTTTTCAAAGAATCTTAAGAAAATTTGGACGTACAGACCCTCTTCAGATAATCTAGAGAATCATGGGAATCTTGAAAATCTTTAGACGGCCCTGATTAATCTGAGAATATTTAAAACACTTTTTTTCTTTAGAGTTTTTTTCACTCCAATTACATATTTTCATTTAAAACCAAAATAAAAACGAATCTTTGTAGTATAAAACATATTTAAAACAAAAACAACAAAAAACACAACAAAACTGTTCTAAACAATAAAAAACGCGTTTTAAACAAAAAAAAACAGTTTTTTTTGTTTTTTTTTTTTTTTTAAACAGTGTTTTTAACCAACGTTGGTTAAGAAGAGCTGTAATTTATAGCTTGATTGGAAAGCTATAGATTTTGGTAAAAATCAAGTTTATGTTTTGGAAATTTTTTGAAGATATTAGTAATTTTTGTTTGTGAAAATATTCAACCGCCATTTTACTGAATATGAATCTTAAAATGTATTTTATTTTATAATAATTTATATACAATTAATATAAAATTATACCATATATTGGTTATTATTTATTTTGCAATAAATTTGTGAAAAAGAATGATTATGTTTTTGCTTAAAGTTTATAAAATATTAGCACAATAAAACAACATCAAAACGTGAAACTAAGATATTTGAAAATATGATATCTTCAATCGCCATTTTATTTAAAATCACTATCAAGATATATATTTTTATTTTATAATTTTTATACAAACTAAAATAAAATATAGATAATTATTATAAATGTTATAAGAATTACATAAATAATTCATAATTATTATTTTATCCTCTATTAATATAATTTTTCATACAAGAATTCCAATAAAAAAATATAGAACGTCAAGTTGTGATGCTTAAGATGACCATGTTTGATGATCTTAAGTTAAAAGGTTATTTTTTGACATCTCACAGTTGTGACTACATACAGAATCGCATTTAAGAGGTTTTAGTCTTAGCTAAGAGAAAAGTCTTTGCTATGACTATTTTTACATCTGTGAGGGTATGTCAGAATCAGCCTGTAGAAATAAGGTAGAAACACAACACGGACGATAAAAACGTCTACAATTTCGCTGTTGTAACCACAACAAAGGCGTCAGCGTGAAAAGCTGTCAAAAATACAATTGCATAAACTAAAATACTTTGTTCTTTCTCAAAATTAATTTTAAAAATAACTAATTTTTACTAATAAATAAATAATAATAATTTTTCTACTAATAACTAATTTTAAAAATAAAATACAAAATACAAATTATGAAAATATATAAATGAATAAAACCGAACTTTGAACATAAACTGAAAATTCAGTTGACAACTCAAAACAAAACGATTACAACCTCAGAAACTCGAAAAACATCAGAAAATCATATTTTTCAGTAGGCGGCACTGTCACAATAACATCAAAAATTACCCTAGCAGCCAAATAAAAATAAAATTGACATCTGGCAATAATCATCGCCGACGATAAATTAGAAATAGAATCTAAATTTTCTCCGACGAAAACTTTTTCGTTTATCGCTGTAGTTGTGTTTGAAATGTATGTATCCTGTGTATTCTAATGTTACTAACGTCGTCTTCGGACGATTTCGCCCGTGTTGTGTTTCTAGCTATAGAATCTAAATTTTCTCCGACGAAATACATACACAGGATACATACATTTCAACTACAGCGATAAACGAAAAAGTTTTTTTCGTCGGAGAAAATTTAGATTCTATTTCTAATTTATCGTCGGCGATGATTATTGCCAGATATCAATTTTATTTTTATTTGGCTGCAAGGGTAATTTTTAATGTTATTGTGACAGTGCCGCCAACTGAAAAATATGATTTTCTGATGTTTTTCGCGTTTCTGAAGTTGTAATCGTTTTGTTTTGAGTTGTCAACTGAATTTTCAGTTTAAGTTCAAAGTTCGGTTCTATTCATTTATATATTTTCATAATTTGTATTTTGTATTTTATTTTTAAAATTAGTTATTGGTAGAAAAATTATTATTATTTATTTATTAGTAAAAATTAGTTATTTTTAAAATTGAAATTTGTGAAATTCATTTTGACAAAGAACAAAGTATTTTAATTTATGCAATTTTATTTTTGACTCAGCAGCTGCTAACGCCTTTGTTGTGGTTACAACAGCGAAATTTCAGACGTTTTTTTTAATCGTTCGCCGTTATCGTCCGTGTTGTGTTTCTACCTTTAAGTTAATTTTATTTAATATAAATGACGCAGTTTCGTTTACTCGGCAATCGACTAGCGCAACCAGTCAAACGGTCGAGATCCCGCGCTGTCATACTGGCAGATCGCAGAAAGACTTCTTTGTCCGAACTGCATACAAATGGAATAGTTTGCCGGAATCCATAGTCTCAGGTGGTTTCAATCCGCAGAGGTTTAAAAAAAGCGTTCATCAACACCTTAGAGCGCAAGTTGTTGTGGGACCTACGTCTTAAAAGGTATTTATGTGTTGTTGTGACACATATTGTGAACCCTTTAAACACAACATTTTTTATTTAAATATGCTAATATTTCCTATTTGTTATCAATTATCATACATACACTTGTGGGTACTTTATTTTATTTAATAGTTTGCGTATTTTAAATCTAGTTTTCATTAAAATATGTTTTCATCTAGTTTTCTTTACAAACTTTAAATAATCAAAATTTTTTATTGTTTTTTCAATTCGTAAAAAGTAAGTCGAGTTTTATTTTGAACAAAAAATTCAAATAGTTAAAATTAAATTTTTGGTTTTGGCAGGGCTCCCGCTGAATCCATTTTTTTTGTTTCTTTCCATTTTTTTCCATTTTTTCCATCATTTTTTCATTTTTTCCTTTTTTTTTTTAAATTTTTTAAAATACATATATACATTTTTGTATTAACTAAAAAACTTTTCATTATTGATTCATTAACTAGTTTTATATATAATGCAAATTCAGGGAAATAGTAGGCGAATATGTGAGTAAATAATTAATTTATCGATATAAACCTCGATAACCTTTTCGTCAACCGACCACCATAACTAATATTAATGGTGATTGATCTTCTGTCAAATCGTTTTTTTGTTTGTTTGTTTTCCTTTATTTCTCTGAGAGAGAAACCGGTTTGTCTTCCCAAAGACGTGCATAAATTTTTCATTTGATTCAAAATTGTACAATTATTGGGAGTTTCTTTTAAATCTATAAGAAAAAACCTACCACAAAAAAATAATAGTTTCTCCCTCACTGCTACTATATAAAAACAAATAAGAAAAATGACAGATTAGGATTTGATTCTAACCAAATATATAAATTTTAATCTTTTATCTATTAAAAATAAACTACACAATAATGAAAAGTTGGTCGCCAGCTAGTTTTCATAATATACTTTCAGGATGTATACATAACTTAAATATTTGCACATTTGCATTATAAAATAATAAAATGTTCACTATTATAAAATCACTGGAAATAACACAATAAATGTAAAATACTCTCGTAAGTATTTTCATTCATTTTATAAAAATTAGCACAACTAAAAATAATAGATTGTACTTTTTGTTTCGTTTTAAATTATTTAATTGTTTTTAATTTATAATTTAATACAATAGTTGGTTGTTGTAAATAAACAGAAATGCAAATGGCGAAATGAGAAATTGAATATGACATTTTAGCAAACACGATTTCTTATGTCTCTCTTCATACAATTTTAAAGTTATGTTCTCTCTATATTTATATATACTCTAAGCTTTTCGTCGATCAATTAATAGTTTTAGTAATTAAACTCAAGTAACTAAGGAAAAGGTAATTTGAATTATGCAATTCAAATATTTTGAAATTCGAATATGTTGAACTTCTGTGAGAGTAAAACTCCATATGTGAAGCGATGCTATTTGACGTTGAAATTTTATCATCATTTATCAGATCTACATAAGTTAGACATTGTTGTTTTTATTCAATTTCCAATTCTAGTGATTTGTTTAGTTTGAAGTTTGCTCTACGAAAACATATTTTACTGTTTTCCAAACTCTACTGATCTACGAGTTTGAAAGACAATCTCCAACTAATTGAGATGGGCACTAAAGCAATGTATATTCTAAATTTTATTTGAATGGATATTTCTGTTTATATAAAAAAGAATGTTTATGTACATTAATATGGTAATTAAAAGTTATAAACATAGTTTTAATTCTAATATAGATGTCCATGTAACATTATATTTGCCATAATATATATGTAAAGAGCAAAAGCCGCTACCGAAACGTTGGCATTCAAAAACACCGACAAAGTCGCCAAAAAGTACCTTATTTATTATAAAAAACGCTGAAAATTAAAATTAAAATATTGTTCTGTTAACCTACAAACAAATGTAATTTTGCCTGGACATCTATATTAGCATAAAGGGTTGGGTTGCCAACTACTACAAAACATAAACCCGAATAAATCTTATGCAAACCCGAAGATTTCATTAAATATTATAAATTTCGATAAACAATCTCAAAGTATTTATAAAATATGAACTTAAAACCTCCTACTCCGATATGTCAAAAACTTTGGTCTGTGGGCAGGCCGAAGGGTTTGGTATAGTGAGTGATTGATGAAGACTGAAATATCTAATTTGTTTGTAGTTTTCAATTTTCCCCAAAACGTTTTAATGGCATACAGACGGACATTTTTGTTTGCCCAGTTAGACTGGTTATGATTCAAAACGTCGAGAAATGCTTGTACACTTGTTGAGAAATAATTGTACACATCCCCAACCTCAATTTTTTTAAAATGCATTTTATTTTCTCAACGAACGAATCTTTGTTGTGTTACTCTATTTCTTCCTTCTGGTTTTGGTATTTGTTATTTCTCGTATTAATCTGTTAATTTAGCCATTATTTAGCTTCGTTCTCCAACTTCGTAATCGATTTCATTAACGTCCTTGGTATCTCAAAAAACTTTCTTGGCATCCAATACCATCTCAACCAAAACAAACCTCATTTACTTGAGCTAGGTGAAACACAAGTTTCAAATATTAATAATGTACGATTCAGCTGTAAAAATCATTCTCCGGAGCTTGCATTTTTAAACACCGTGTTGTAATGATATACATATATACGCTATGATTTTAAACATACAAAGCTCCCCCAGTATGAACAAGTAGTATTTCTGTATTCTGCCTCAGTATTTCTGTATCTGTCTCAAAGTCATCGCAAATAAACATGACATCTATTTGTGTTATTTACACCGTAGTTCTCCTTACCACCAGTAAGTAAAGGAGTGATATAAGGAGCGTTTTAAACGCTACATGGAGGTTTTCTGGAATAGTTGGGTGGTTGGAAAAATATCAGGTCGGTTCATTTAAATGCCTTTTTTCACAAAAATTAGAATTATCGAAAACACACATTTAGAGTAACAATAGAAGTTTTCTAAAAAGTATTGTGGACTAATAAGAACAGTTGGGCAGGAAAATATCGAGTCGGTTATAAAATTTTTTTTTTTCGTAGAAGTTATAATATCGTTGTTTTGATAAATTGTCGTTTTTTCACAAAAGTAATTATTGAAAATAAGCATATAGAGCAAATGCAGAGGTTTTCTAACACGGTTTTTGGATAAGTAGTAATAATTGGGTTAGAAAATATCAAAAAGAGACATTTGCGCTAAAAGAAACGGTTTTCTGGACCAATAGGAGCAGTTGATTTGGAAGATATCAGCTCATGTTTGTTGTAAATATTGAAAAGAAGCATTTATCTAAACGAAAAATTTTCTGTACCAATAAAAAGGGTATTGTTAGATAATAGGTTGTATGGTTTTGAATAGTTCAAATTGCT
Source organism: Diogma glabrata (assembly GCA_963693315.1). NCBI lineage: Eukaryota > Metazoa > Arthropoda > Insecta > Diptera > Cylindrotomidae > Diogma > Diogma glabrata. The sequence goes on along the minus strand of OY856186.1, from coordinate 139,880,055 downwards.
GAACGCAAAATGGAGAGGTTTTTGAGTAGTTTGCAGAGTGTATCAGCTTTTCACTAAATTATGTTAATTTATGAGATGTTGTATTTTTCCGGCAACGTAGTGATGTTCCATGTTAGCTTCTATTAAATTTCTAATCAGAAACAGAATATACATCGCTGCCCAAAACTAAAAACAATGTCCTCATAAAAACCTTTTACCGAAAACTATATAAAAATCCTTAACACATACCAAAGTCTTGATATTCTAAGAACAACCCCTTCATATTGTTACGTTTTTCCAACCTTACTTAGAATTCTGCTTCCTCTCAATTAGATAAACGCAATTCCCAAATCTTCCGAGTTTTATTACACCAGGTTTTATTAAGTATTCAACTCCTTAATTGTTCCACAACAACTGCAAAACAATACAGCAACAAGATTCCTATCTAGAATATTCTTCAAACAGCTTCGAAACTCAAACGTTTTGTTTACAATTAATTTAATTTAACATAATCACATATTCACAACTGTCGCAGTTAATTTGATTTACAATTTTACACCATCGCAGGTCTAAAATAAAACTATTCTTAATTTTGCAAGGAATCCCTCCTTATAAACGATTCTGGATAATTCGATAAATCTCGATTATTCGGGGTCACTTTTAGAAACCTTAAGAAAATACTAAAATATTCGATTATTTACGTTATGTTGATTTGATTCATAAAGTAATTTAATTGTATTTCATGTTGACCATTTTTCTAAGAAAAGAATGTTACCTTGTTTTATTGTTGAAATATTGTATATCGAAATTTAAGGTTTTGTATTTCATTGCGTTTATATAGAATCGTAAAAATATTTATTTACATTGAAATAAAGAATAAAACAAAATACAATTATGAAATTAAGTGCTTTTCCTGTTTAAAAATTATAATAAAATGATCAAATTTTAGTTCAGTCGTAGAAAAATAATTATACGTTTTAACGCCGCACTGGAGAAAATAAATATATTTACTCCTGTTTGATAATTTACATTTTATTTAAATTATAACAAATTCATGAGTTTATATTCATTTGATAAAGCTAAGGTTCACCAAACATTATCTTTAATTTTTTATAAGTAAAATATGTTTTTTTTATTCAATCAAAAATTATGATAAGCCTAACAAAATGCTCTCGATTTTTTTTCTCTTAAATAGAATATACAAAGTTTATATTTACGTAATGGGATAATTGATTTTTTCTACACCCGTACTATAAAAATACACTTATATGACCAAAATCCGTTTTACAATGATATTCATTTCGGTACAGATTTTATTACGATACAGATTTTTAATCAATAGAAAGAAACCCATAGTTTTTCAATCAAACATGCTATGCATGTACCGTTTGTTGAAATTTTCGTATGGGAAAAAAAATTGAACTTTGAAATTTGAAAATTGAAATTTTCGTTGTAATTTTCGTTCTTCTTCATGGAATGGTTATTAATACACTCGCATGTACCATACGTCGTATCCCGGTTAATGTTCGTGTATTAATAACCGTCATTACATGATCGTAGCATAATATACTATTCTGACTGAGTTTAATTTACTGAAATGTTGAGTAAATATTAGTATTAGATTTGTTTGATTTTAAATTGGGTCAGTTCGTATATCAATATCGTTTTTATAGACATAAAACCTTTTATGATGAAAGTAAATTCATTTAGATATTTCACATCATTTGATATGTGTTATCTACGTTATAACAAAACAAAAATATTTAATTAAATAAGGGTTTTATTGACCCAATCAAACTTTCTTCCGTATAAAACAAAATTGTATAATAATATAATTTATTTAAAAATAAATTTATTAAAAATATCTTACTACAACTTTAATAATCAAATTTCAACTTTAATAATCAAAATATATTTCCTTAAATTTGTAGTAATATTGGTAATATGAATATTATTTTTATTGTCAGGGTAAACATTTATATTGTAGGAATGATATAAATACAAGGATTATTGTTTTAATTCTTTTAGCTGATAATTCTTGGTGCCACAAAATGAATTACAATGAATCTACGCTACGCCATATATACCTATTTTTGGAGAAAATAATTCGATCGATTTCGTTAAGAGTTTCTGATTTCTCGACCTTTTATGAATCTCGAGATTCGAGAATCCCGAGTTTATCAGCGATTGTGTTTCTCGAGAAATTGGGAATAATTATTTGAATTTCTCAAAATTCTCGAGAATTATTAAAAATTAATTTTAACAAGAAAAATAACCCTCCGTTTACTTTCAAAATTTCCAGATACAGAAAAATGTCTCTCGTTTTCAGTGTCTGTAGGTTTTATCAAAATTAAAGTGTTTCTTAGAAGTTTAAATTTTTTTTTTTTTTTATAAAATGTGTTGTGTAGTAGGAATTACAATATGTGTCACAATAACACATAAAAACCTTTTAAGACCAAGGTCCCACAACAACATACGTTCAGAGGTGTTGATGGACGTAAATCTTTCTTTTTTTGTTTTTTTAAATTTTTTGTTAAAGAATGGATAACTAAACAAAAAATCCTATCACTGACAAAATATGACATAGGCCAATATTTTATGATAAAATAGAGAAAATAAAAGTAAATTAAAAGGTAAATAGCAAATTTTTACAAAAATTTGCGGAAACAAAACAAAAATGTAGTTGCCAATAATCCAGCCGGTTGCATATTCCTTGATCCTGTGACGCACCGTCTTTCTTGAATATCAAAGCCCACACATAGTTATATGAAGGCTCGTTTCCTCAAGGATAGCGTCCCATCATCAAGGATTATTTCACAGCTAAGATTGAGGGTGCTACCGTTGACTGAATACAGTTCATCCGCCACCACCCCTAAGATGTCACCTTGGCTAGTGAAATCTCACTGCTATTGCCAGTGGTATGTGATATCTCACGTTAACTCGTATGTCAATAGCAGAGACTGGAGTACGCGGGGTTGTCACACCCGTAGATCAAAAATAAAATAAATTTTCAAAACAATAAAAACTCATCCCTCCATGCGGTGTTGAATTGAAAGTGATCTTACCAATAGCTTCAAATATATTCATTTCCTTAGATACTGAGCGGTAGTTGTCATTTATAGTTGACTGCATTCTCAAACTCTCACGAATACTTCTAAATTTAATTCAACGCAACCCCTTTTTCTCTAATTCTGAGTCCGATGGCTATATAAGGTCTTCACTTTCGTTGATATCATTCGTCGATATATGTAATGCTTTCATTGTAATTAGAAGAATCAATTTCTGGTTCTTTAAATAATTTTCAAGAGATTTCTTTTGCAGTTTTAATAATTTCGCTTCTAGAGCAAATAGAAAAAAATCATTTTCCTCGGGTGGACTAACTTTGGATTGTGAAGAAATTTCAATAACGAATTTATTGAGTTATCTCTTCCTTTAAAAATTTGAGATTGTATTTCAAATATAAAATTTAAGCTTATTTCTGAATTGTTTTTCCGAAGAGATTTGAATATAAATTTTAGAACTCCCTCTGCAGATAATAATGAGCCAGCCTGACGGTTGAACGCTTTTATTGATTTTGAATGGCACTCAAAATATTTAAAGCAACTACATAATCTTATTTAGTATTTCAAAAATGATTTAAATTTAGAAGATTTAAAGTTTTTAAACTGCTCGCTTAACTGGCAAATACCGTTCAACCATGGTTTCAATAGAATTCGGTTTAGCTTTGCAATCCAGGAGTAATGGCAACTCGTTTTTCTCTTCATTTAATTTTTTTATATAATTTTGCAAAATAGCATTGCGCACTGGCGAGGTTTTATATAATTTTACAATAACACAAATTTTTGCAATCGTTTCTCGTATTTTGATTCCATACTAAATTGGCAGCTAAAAATTCATTTTGTTGTACAACTGAATTGGAATCACTATTGGAAGCTTCACTTTCACTGACTTTTTAACTGGTTTCATTTTCTTTATAAAATATTGACAATATCGCTTGGTGTTTCCCATAACTGTAACATAACTGTTGGTAAGCTGGAGATATTTTGCCTATTTCAACATTACGCTGGCTCATCGCTTGTAGTGAAAACAATAGCTGGCACATAATTTTTGTAGGCTTTTTCAGCTGGGTATGAACCTTCAATTCGCATCAACCCTAGGTTTTCCGATTTCCCATTAATATAATACAAATGTATACGTTCAAATATCTACGCTTGCAAAAACTTGTCCATTCATCAATTGCTATCGTAAACATTAGATTGAAAGCCTTCATTTTGGTGATCTTAGGTTATTTTGCTATAGAAATAAAAATAGGTTTTCCCAATATATTTATAACAAATAACATAATATTATCCCAAATTCGTATTAGGTACTAGGGGGTATCCCGCGGGCTTCCCCCCCCCCCCTTCCCTCCCCCACCCCTTCCTCCCCGCACGTCAACGCACTTAATCTTTTCATCCAACTTTGTTGTATTATCTCTTTTATTGTAATACCTCTTTATATACTCTGTTAGGTGTATTATTGCCATTCGCCAAAATGAAAAGATTTGCGGCATCACCAACACGTGAACATGCTACATACAATTGTCCATGGGTGAAGCAACCTTGGTTTAAATCAACACCAGCTCTCTTTAAAGTTTGACCTTGTGATTTATTAATAGTCATTGTGAAGCTAACATTTATGGGGAATTGCAATCTTTTAAATTGAAATGGATAATTTGATGGGATGATAGGTTTTCTAGGTATAAAAACCATTTCGCCTTTACCACAACCGGTAATAATGATAGCTTCGATTATATTCTTTCGTAAAGAAGCTACGCGCAATCGAGTGCCGTTGCAAAGTTTTGGTGTGTTTAAATTTCGAAGCAGCATAATGGGAATACCAACTTTTTGATCTATTTTATGAAGTGGAAGACCAGGAGCAATGATACTGTTCAAAAATTCTACTGGATAATGCACTGCTTGTTCTGTTTGGCATATTGTGTTAATGGATATATATGAAGTTTACTCACCAGGAATTTTTCCGTTATACGATTATTTAGTGACAATACTTGGTCATTTCTTGGCGCTAAAATAGATCTTTCACACAACCATACATCCTCTTTTGTGGTAATATTGTGGATGTCGTCATAAATATCAGATATTAAAGCTTCAGTATTTGTAACAATTTGGCATAGAGTAGCTGAAATTTCAATGTCATGATCAATATTAATCTCTGCATTTTTTCCTTCACCAATATCTAAGAAAACTTCAAACCGAGAATTCCATACCTCTGCTTTGCGCTCTCATGTTTTGCTTTAAATGGAGTGTTTTAAAATGTCTCCATAGTACTGAGCGTTTAAGACACGCATTGACCTCATCTGCTCTTGTACCTTTAACGACAACTGGCAACGTTTGCCTGAAATCACCTGCGAATAAAAAGGTTACTCCACCAAATACTTGATTAATTATTTCTTAAATCCTGCATTGTTCTATTTACAGCTTCAATCGATACTTTGTTTGCCATAGTACACTCATCCCACACTACGAAAACACAATCATGTAGAACTTTAGCTCTGTGGCTATTCTTTGATATACCACAGACTGGATTTTCCATACGATCAGCTTCAATTGGGATTTTGAACATAGAATGAGCTGTTTTTCCTCCGGGAATTAGAGTGGCAGCTATCCCTGAATTACTAAATACATAAACACACATTCTAATTCTTCTCTAAATAAAAAATCTTCATAAGCAACAAATGAAAAAATCTTGCAAGTCAGGTTTTAAAACATGTACAACAAAATAAAAAATGTGTCTCTATATAATACTCATATATTATTAGAACAATTATAATTAACCAACATTTAGGCAAACTCGTTGCTATGAATTATACTCATATATGTAAATACATATATATAATTATTAAAACAAATAAAAACCAATTGTATGTAATCAACATTTAGGCAAACTCGTTGCTATGAATTAAGTAATGGAGAATTCTAATATAAAAATTATATATTAAAAACTATATATTCTATGAAAATAAGTAGCCTATGACATTCCGGACATTCCTTTCTTTATGAATGTCAAGTTTCATCTAAATCAATTCAGCCATTTCGATGCTTATCCCGAACAGACAGACAGACAGACATCGAATTTTATTTATATAGATTACTGTTTGCATCGACATCTAGATTTAACAATCAGAAAGGGATGCAGATTGACATTAACAATTTTTGTTACGTAAAAAATACTAAAAATAATAATATTGAATGATTTATGGTGGTTGTTAAATCTCGAGATTCTCGACAATTTTTCTCGATAAATGGAAATCTCGAAAATGTGGAAATATCTTTTCTCGAGAATTCGAGAGTTCAAAATTACAATTCTTTCTCGAGAATCTCGAGACCGGATTTCTCGAGCAGAAACTCTAATTTCGTTGCAACAATTGGGTTCAAAATAAAAAATATGTTTGTTATGTAAAATATATTTGTACATATTTCCAATTAAGATGTTAATAAAAATTTTAATTTTTTATTAAAAAAATTTAAATTAAATTAAATTTAATTTAAAATTTAATTATGACCTTAATTCTTATGAAATAGTTATTTGTTTAACTAGGCAGCAAAGTAGTAGATTGACTGCCGCCGCTGATAGTTCATAGCCGAGCGAAGCGAGGCTAGGAATTCAGCCAAGGCAGCCAATCTACCTTGCTGCCGAGTTGAACATATAATTTTTTCTCCGATTAATTACAATGATATGTAATTTAATAATTATTACTTTAAAAATAAAGCAAAATTTTAAAAATGAAAAAAAAATCGCAATTGTTGGAAGGATTAGTTGTTATGGAAATGTCATAATAATTATAGTTTGACAAATTAAAAAATTTCTGCCAGATTCGTGGAAAAATATCTAAATAAGTCTGCAAAATTTATATTTGCTGTCAATCGGAGAAAAAATCAATTTTTTTCGAATCAAATTTCAAAATTGTGTAATGGTGCTATTACTCACAAATTAAATTCAGCTCCCATAATAAATTTTGCAGTTACCATAATCTGAAAAGTTGATGAAAAATATTTTGTATGAGAAAAAGAGGGATAGCATGCGCGAGATAGATATAAAAACTGCAAGAAAAGTTAGCTAATAGCAACTGACTTTTTGAAAAATTAATTGGTTTACCAATTAACTGCTATAAAATTGTCAGATGATTTCAGCTGCAAATTCAACCGGCTTAAAACCGATTTTCATATTAAATTCATAATAAAAATTATACATTTTAATAATTTTGTTTGTTCAAACTTAACAAGTATTATAATAAATTTCACTAATAAATTAAAATAAAAACGCCAATTTTTTGTTAACTTATAGTTTTTATTTACTATATACGTATAAAAAAGCTATGCTTTCATCGACAGTAGTATATATCAAAACTACAAGTCTTTCGCATAGCTTTCGAAATACGTATATAGTAAATAAAAACTATTAGTTAACAAGAAATTGGCGTTTTTATTTTAATTTATTAGTGAAATTTTTTATAAAAATTATATTATATTAGGTGATTAAATACATATTTTCAAGATTTTAATGTGAAAATTTTGCGTTTTCTTTACGTATTTTCGATTAACATTTTTTTTTCAAATCTTAGTGCATTTTCTTATTGTACAAGCTACAACAATTGCTCTATAAATATATTTTGTGGTTCTAACCCAACTGAAATCCGGTTAGTCTCGCATCCTAAACAACTACATGAGTAGAGTTGTTCCTGAAAACTATTGACAAGTGTCCCGCATGTGAGGGCACGCAGCACGATGTAGACCACTTATTCAATTGACGAAGGAAGATTTGTGGTACCGCCCAAGGGCAGTATCAGAGTTCCTGAACCTGCACATGGAACCGGAAGATTAGCACCAAACCCGTCGCAACAACAACAACCTCTTAAGAAATACTATTATTGAAATATTATGAACTTCAATTTTTATTTGGCATATATATATTTAATGAAAAATGATTATCAATGTATTTCACAATATTTTGACTAAAAAATTGGCCCTTAAGAGACGTGTCTCGTGTATCCGACGCGTCACTATGGTTTTTTAATTGACTTTTTGGTTATTTGCTATACCGGTCATTTCTGGTACCGAAAATCGTTTACTTTGAAGGTATAACAAAATCTCGTTAATATTAAATATTTAATAATATTTAATTTTTAAAATACTCCTTGGTTTAATTCGCCAAAAATTATTTTATTTTATTTATTAATATTTATTTACATAAATAAATTAATAAAAATACCTTGATTAATTTCGGTTTAATTCAACCATTTTCAAGAGGAATAAAAATATTAAAGAAAAAACATTAAACATTGTAAAAGTTAAACAAAAAGTAAAACAAAAAAATTTTAACTACTTTAATCAGAACATTTTAAAATTTGCAAAAATAAAGGTAGAAAGAAAGTAATGGACAAAAACATTTTTATAATTTTTTTTTTTTTTTTTTAATAAAATGTGTTGAGTAATAGGGTTTAGAATATGTGTCACAACAACACATAAATACCTTTTAAGACCTAGGTCTAGACCTGGGTCCCACAACAACTGGCGTTCTGAGGTGTAGATTAACGCTTTTTTTTAAACATCTGTGGGTTGAAGCCACCTGAGACTAAGGGTTCCAGCAAACTATTCCATTTGTACGCAGTTCGAACAAAGAAGTCTCTCTGCGATCTGCCAGTATGACAGCGCGGGATCTTTACCGTTTCACTGGTTGCGGTAGCCGACTGCCGAGTGGAACGGGGGTAAGAATAAGTTTGAGGCATGATGCCGCTGATTTCATCTGAGCACTGCTGATGACGATATTTGTAAAAAACGACGAGGTCAGCAACAGTGCGACGATGTTGTAGGGAATCAAGTTTTAATGTCAAAGTTCGATCACCTACAATTCGTATAGCTCGCTTTTGAACAGAGTCCAAGAGGGCCAAGATGGAAACAGAGGCAGCACCCCAAACTTGACAGCAGTACTCCATACAGGGACGAATATAGGACTTATAAACATGGAGCAATTGGTATGGAGTGAAAAATTTTTTGCATCTATTTAGGAGGCCGAGTTTTTTAGACGCGCTTTTTGCCATCGCCATTACATGATCATTCCAGAGTAGGTCATTTGAAACTGTGACACCCAATAAACGAATGTTTTTACATTCACCTATTGGTTCATCACACATACTAAATAAAATATCTTTGGGGAACTCGGTCTTTAATCTGGAAACAATCAACAGCTGTGTTTTGGTGGAGTTGAAATTGACAAGGTTTTGGTCACCCCAGTTGGCGACTTTATTCTTCTTTGTTCACGTTTATGGCAGCGTCTCTCCGGGTAGGATTAATTCGTTCGTGCATTTTACCTTTTGAAGGAAGGGGCTCGAACGACTTGTGCAGAGTACTATCATCTGCAAAACTATTTATTGGGTTACTGGTGATTTTCAACAATTCGTTGATATAAATCAAAAATAGGGTTGGGGACAATACTGAGCCTTGGGGTACACCAGCGTTAATCAAGGTTGGCATGATATATATCAATGATATATATCCGATATATATCATTGATATATATCACGATATTTATTCACGGATATATATCATGATATTTATAAAAAAAAAAATAATTAACTAATCCTACCTTAAAGTTGGAAAAACTGTTAACAGTCGCAGAACTGCCCGCAAAACGCATGCTAAATCGAGGTAACCTGGTTCAGCTATGCCAAGACCATGAAGCTGACATAGATCCTGACATAACTAAACTTATGACATAAATATTGTAATGAATGTTAAACATATGCTTTGTTGTCTAATGTCAATAGCAGTCGCTTTAGATAGAGCTCAAAAAGAGAAAACGACTATTGCCGTTATAGTAGATATTTAGCATAAACTTGAAGCAGGTAGCTAGAACAACCTGTAGAAGTTAAGAAACTTTTTATCGAAGGAGAGACATGGTTTTAAATGCACCTCAACACCTAGCTAATTTATGCTGGACCATCGATTTATAGCTAAACGATTGAACAAAGAGAAGAAGCATATACTTCATTATTTAAATATAATTATTTCAGACTTTATTCCATTTGCAACGGCGCTTTTAACTGAATCTACACCATTTCCAAAATATGTATTTCAATTTCAGTTTAGAAATACACCACCAATGGTGTGGTGGAATGGAATGACTACCCAAGTAGAGTTTTCCTGGCCCATTTATGGGTAACGGTACTTGGCTTTTGTTATTGTGCCAGGCCAGTACTATAGAGCCATTCATCGACCGATCTATGGTTAACAGAAAATAGCCAGTATTTAGTTACCTCTGAATGGCTAAATACCGGCCCATGAATACTTAGCTATTGTTATTGGGCCATTACTGGAACCATGAATCGACCAATCTACGGTTTATAGAAATTAATCAGTAAAGGTTATTTTAAATGACCATTTTAAATGGCACGTTAATGGTTAGCATTAATTGGCTATTGTTATTGAGCCAGCACTGAAACATGAATTGGCCGATCTAGGTCATTTGGTTAAATTTCACTACATTAGAGATATAGTTTAATTATCGTATCTCTGTTGAATGACTATGATAATAAAGTAAATGTTGGTATAAGTTTTAAGTTTTTTTCTTTAGACATTTTTACTTTATTTTAATTATTCTGTATTTAATTTATGTAAATTTACAAATGACATTATTTTGTATATTTTTATTGGACTTGTCATGGTTGATAGTACTCGGCCATTACTTCAATACTGGTCATCATTATTGGTCTGTTACTGGGCCAGCTGTACAACCCTGTATGGGGTATTGCTGTTTTTTCTCCGACAAATGAATGGGAGCCATTTATTGTACGAAGTTATCAACATGAAAAATTATGTTAATGACTGAGTCATAGTTGCAAGTACTATGAGTCATGATTGCCAGCACCCGGCCATTGTTGAACTACTGTCCGCCAGTAATTGACCATTACTGGACCAGTACCCGACCATTGTTGAATTACTGGCCGCCAGTAATTGACTATTACTGGACTAGTTGTATAACCTTGAATGGCCCATTGGTGGCTTGTATCTCTGGCCCTTTAATGGAAGTCATTTATTGTTAGTTATCATCGAGTTATCATCGAGCAACATTTTGTTTATGGTCCAGTTATGGTTGCCAGAACTCGACCATTGCTGCAATACTAGTCGCCTGTAATGAACCATTACTGGACCAGTTGTACAACCTTCTGTGGATATTGATGATGCAATTTGGTCAAATAAACAAGACAAAGCGAACAAGCGTATTTGTCATTTGGACTCGTGCAATCGAAGATATAGACGAATAGGCTTGATAAATTGCCTATAAACTAAATAGGAGCTGTCATATTTGAATCTAGTTTATAGGCAAAGAGGTAAGAAACGAGGAAGTGATGGGTTGCACTGCATGCAAGTGTGGAAAGGGCCATATATTGTATAATATTTAAGATAAACAACTTATTCAAAAATAAATATCAGAACTTGATATATATCGGATATATATCTGATATATATCGGATATTTTGATATTTATATAAATATCATGATATTTGCCAACCTTGGCGTTAATTAGTTTAGACTCAGAAGAAAATCCGTCTAAGGTTACCGAAATGTATCGGTTGGATAGAAAATTTTGAATCAGCTTCACAACATTGGGATGAAAACCGTACGCAACGAGCTTGTTGATTAAGTTGGCATGCCAGACTCGATCGAATGCCTTGGAGATGTCTAAAGCGATAACGTATGTTTCACCGCCTTTATCAAGTATGCTGTTCCAACAATGCGCTACATAGTTTAATAGATCGGTAGTTGATCTTTTGTTTCGAAAACCGTATTGGCTGTCGGATACTAAATGATTTTCTTCCAGAAATTTTGAAATATGTGTATTAATATAATGCTCATAGACTTTGGATAGGACCGATAGTAAAGCTATTGGCCTATAATTTGAGATATCGGATTTTGGTCCCTTTTTGGGGACGGGCTGGACATTTGCCAACTTCCAGCACGAGGGAAATATACCAGATTTGTAGGATTGGTAGAATATTTTAGTTAAAGTTGGTGCAAGTTCTTTGAAAAAGGTTTTTAAAATAATGGGTGGAATATTGTCCATTCCTGATGCTTTGTTGATGTTTAACCCCTTTAAAAGTTTAGCGACTATTTTGGGTTTGAAGTGAAGTTCATTCATATTAACTCCTGAAGACCGGATTTGGGGTATTTCTTTAGGAGTTTCCAAAACAGTGGAGTTCAGAGCAAAGCGTTCAGCGAACAAGTTAGCTTTTCTTGCGGGATCATTGACGATTAAATCACCATCAATAATAGGGGGAATAGAAAATTTTGTACCAGAATTTAAAGAATTAATGGCACTGTAGAAACTCTTGTCAGAAACAGACATAGACGTAAGTTTTGAGGCTTTCGCTCTGTCAATTTCGGACTTTTCGTTTGAGATAATCTGATTAGATATTTTGTTGGCCTTTAGATATTGGGATCGATTAGTGGGAGTTTTGTTATGAATCCAAATATTAAATGATCTACGTTTGTTTCTAAGTGCCGTTTTGGCAGCTTTCGAATACAAGTATTTTTGTTTGGGTTTTACTATGGAGAAAGGGACAAATTTATTGATAGCAAATTGGATGGTTTCTGTAAAGTTTTGAGCAGAAACATTTACATTGTCAGTGTAAAAACAATGACGGTCGAAAGGGAAACCATGGAAAAAATTTTGAAGACCACTCTTATCCATTTTTGAGTAGTGAAATATTTTACGGGGTTTGGGAGCTGTAGTTTTAAGTAAATCAGTTTTGATAACTGATGAGATTAAATAATGATCAGAATTTCCAATACTACCTTTCGCAACATCGACACTCGTAATATCTGGCATTGTGGTAAGATAGAGATCTAGTAGAAAACTATTATCACCGCCATTACGGGGAGTGAAAGTCGGGCTTTTAACAATTTGGAATAGGCCCTGAGACGCGGCAAAAATTTCTGTCAGTTTTCCACTATTGTCAACATCGTCGGTCGATTTGGAGAATTCCAACCATGATTTGTTGTGGACGTTGAAGTCACCGGTAACGATAACTTCACAATTAGGGGACTTTGCTCTAATCTCGTCCATAATTTTTGTCAGTATATTAAAAAAGTTTGGGTTACGTTTGTTGGGGGACCGGTATAAAGCTATTGTAAAAAAAGTCATTTCTGGAAGACAAATCTTTAAAACCATTGTATTGAAGCCGTCACCGTGTAGTTCAAAATTTGGAAAGCGCGTGTACGCAACACTCTCATGAATGAATGCGCATACGCCCTGATGGAGTTTGAAAGCTGATTCGAGCCTATATTTGGAATTAAGCGATTCTATAAAGAGAAAATTTTCAGAAACTTGTGTTTCTGTAAGGAATAGAATGTTCGGTTTGTCGTGCTCAAGATGATGTTGCACGTGGTCATGGTTAGCGTTCAATCCGCAGATGTTTTGAACATGTATTTTAAAATTTTTTATTGATTCATATATGTTTTGTCCCTGCAAATTCCGTGGACATGCCGCTTTATGGGCGGGTGGATTGCGCAAATTTGCTTTACCACTTGCAGACTTATTTTTTTTCGGTTGTACTGCCATATATATATCAAAATGTTTATTTTATTTTTTTGTGTTTTATTTTAAAATGCATAACTAAGTAAAAAATCCTATCATACTACAAAATATGACATATGCCAATATTTCATGATAAGATGAAGAAATAATAACAAAATAATAAGTGAAAAACAAATTGTGAGAAATTTGCAGAAAACAAAACAAAACTAAATGCCAATAATCCAGCTGATGCAGCGCACCCCAGACGCACCGCCCACCACCTCAATCGAGGCACAAAGCCCACACATAACTACGTGTTGGTTCGATTCCTCGGAAGAGCTAATGAGCGGTACCGCTACGGAACGCTGCCCAGCTAAGACTGGAAGTGCTGCCGTTGACTAATTAAAGTTCGTCCGCCAGCACCCTAAGATATCATCTTGGCTAATGACATCTCCTGCCATTGCCAGTGGTATGTGATATCTCACGCTAACTCATATGTCAATGGCAGGGACTGGAGTACGCAGGGTAGTCAGACCCGTAGATCAACATTGATCATAATCGATCAAAATCGATCCCTCCTGCGGATTATTGAATATACTTGTAAAGACATTTATTATGTTATACATGATGGGGCGTACGGTCTGTTGGGAATTTGCGTAGCCCTTCCATAGATTTTCAAGGTCCGAGGGGAAAATACCGACACAACAGTAAATGTCATGCTCTTCTAGACTTTTAACCATATCTCTTTGTGTTGTTCTATTTCATTCGGTATGTGTAGTTCTTCATTATTTGTTTTGGAATCGTCAATTAAATTTAAGTTTTGTTTTTCTTTTATTTTATTTTCATTATTGCAAAAAATGGAACTATTTGCCCTTGAAGAGTTTATTGAATTTTTGTTATCGCACATTTGGAATGTAGGTCGACTCTCATTTTGACCTACTGTAGGCAGAAGGTTTGGAACGTCGTTTTTTAATATTTCATTTGGTTCATCAGCAACTATTCTACTTAAACAGTCAGCTACCCTGTTTTTCGTTCCTGGTACATAGACAATGTTATAATCGAATTCAGACAGCTTATGATGAAAGCGTACTAGTCGTGAGGTCGGATCTTTTACGTTGAATACTCCCTTTAACGGTAAATGATCTGAGAAAACGGTGAATTTCCTTCCTTGTAAATAACATCGAAGAGTTTTTGTGGCCCAAACTATTGCCAACAGCTCTTTTTCGATTGTAGAATACTTTTTTTCAGCCTTATTTAATGTTCTACTAATAAATG
>OY856186.1:139677451-139865029 GCA_963693315.1 Diogma glabrata | reverse complement strand
TATATATATATGTATATATGTATATATATATTATATATATATATATATATATATATATATATATATATATATATATATTATATATATATATATATATATATATGTCTTTTATGATGTCGGACATTCTTATTGCCGATGTGCTAGAATCTTGATTAACACAACAAATAGTTTTCCAAGGTGTTTCATCATAAAAGTTTCTCAGTCCCTCCCAGTTGGCGCGTTTATAGCTCCAAACGCGACGAGGATTTGCCTTAATTTGTGTCGGTGATGTGAATTGCACTATTGCTGATATTAGTAGATGGTCCGATGTTCCGAGGGGTTGTTCAACTTTTGTCTTCGTAGTATCTGGTTCGTTTGTCAAAAACAGATCCACCAAATTATTGTTATGATGTAAATTGTCTGAGATTCTAGTGGGATTCTATCATTTGCGTCAAACCGTGATAATCTGCGAGTATCAGTTCGGCTTGTCTTCCTACGTCGTCAGTGCGCGATGAATACTTAAGCCATTCTTTATTATGAATATCAAAGTCTCAAAGAATGGCCAGTCTTGCTTTGGGGTAGTCCGTGGTAATCTTGTCTAGATTAGCCGATATTTGATCGAAAAAGGGACATCCTGGGGGAGAATTTGGGGATCTATATAATCCTATTATAAACATAGTTTCATCAACACCTGAGATCTTCAGTGCTATAGAATTATGGTGCTTAGAGTTCAACTCGTAGGCCTTAATTCTCATACATGAAAGTGAATCTCGAACAAATACACAGACACCACGCTTGTTATAAAAGGAATGTTCCAATTCGTAACTAGGTATCTGGTATTTATCGGGATCCAACTTCGATGCTTTGCCACTAACAATTGTTTCGGTAAGAAACAATATGTCAGGTTTATTTTTTTCAATGTAGTGATGAACCTCGTTTAGATTCGAATTGAGACCTCTTATGTTGGTGAAGTCAATGCTAAGCTGTTGGTTCATTTTGCGCCCATTTTGTTGAGACAAAGACTTACCCTTTGACATTGCAGGCAAAGCTACTGAAATTCGGCCAGGCCTAAATTTCAGAACTAAACAGTACAAAAGAAACTGGGTGTCTCTGTCACAAAAACACGATAGCAGATTTCATGCAACAGTAGCACGATAAGAGAAAAGCAAAAAAAAATGGGACACAAAAGACACTAACAAAATTGAAGAGTACAAATAAAGGGTTAAATTCTAAATTCCTAACTTTTGTCAAAAACAAGACATTTCATAATCAACTAACTGATTTTTTCCAACTCCTAAAATAAGTCCGAGGTGGAAGGAGCTAGATCATGTAAAAAACTTCACAAAAAATATCTCAATCAATCCAAAAAAAATCACTAACATCTAAAACGAAATTTTTTGCCTTCTGTTACCAAGACAAATTTACGCTTTAAAATAATAAATAAATTTATTACATCAAAGAAATAAAGGTAAAATTTTACCTGCCTACCCCTTAATAACAGTAAACACAAAATACCAAATAATTTTTTAATAAAGAACAATCTCACCAATTATATAATTGTACGCGTCCGTTCTTCAATACTTTTATTTTTATAAACACTAACACAAACACTATAACACTTATTAGCTACTTATTAACACTTATCAACACTTATAACACTTATTTTCGATTACTTTTGTTTTTTTTTTGTTTTCTTTTTCTTTTAATTTACGAGACCACCTTCTTCGTCCGACTCCGAAATATGAATCAGATATGAATCAATCGATCAATAAATACAAATTCACTTACCTTTTCTTAGCAAATTCACAACGAATTTTACCAAACTAGATCCGAACTATACCACGTTCACTAAAATACTAAATAAAACAGTTCACGGCCTGTTTATGAAAACTGAGATGAATCAATAGTTCTTTTGAAAAAGAAAGAAATGGCCATATTTATAAGAATGTACAATGCGCAATTTGGTTTAAGCGCAAAATGCTTACAAAATTAGAGTGCCGAATAAATGTAGCATTTTTTTCTAGTGCCCATTATTGTATCATTTACCCTATGCCTTTGTATCATTTACCCTATGCGTTTTTGAGTTTTGTTTTTTCTCTTTTTTTTGCGTTGTCGTCAATGTCATATGTTTAAATTTTATTATTTTTAAACTAAATTTATTCTTAAATAACATCTCACTTGAAGGTTTTGTACAATCTTATTTGTTTTTATATAAGTTCATCAAATTCAAATTTGTATCTTAAATTATTGTTTCAATCAAACTTTATAAGAAAGTTGCTATAAGTTAATAAGGGTTTGCAAAAACTTTATATGTATATAAAATAGTTTTCATAACAAAAAAACATACGAAAAATGTAATTTTAAAATGTTTATGGAAGTAGAATATTTGTTACGTTTCTTATCATTAATACGCTAATCTGGAACCCAAATATTTATTACGGTTTCTATGTGAATTTTAATTATTGGAATAATTCAATTAGACTCGTTTTATTCCTTTATAATCTAAGATTTAAAATTAAAAGTTCAAAGAGGTTTAAAATTTGATAAATAAAATATGTAGAATGAATCAGTTATTTTTTATACAATTGCAAAACGTGAGGTTCGTTTATCGTTAATTTAATATATTTTGATTAAGGCTTTATTATTTATGCCTAGATTTTCATTGAGAAGCAAAAAAGCATAATTTATTTTCTGCTAGCACAGTTTTAAACTTTTTTCTATTCAACATTAGGCATGCTTAGCGTATATTACAATCAATTATAAAATAATGTCTATGAATATACAAAGATAAGATATATTAACACGGTAATACAATTATAAATTAAGTTTGTTCGAAAAATTTATGAACGCTAACTTTAAACTTTTGAGTATTAAAGTTATCAGGGAAAACTCGCGAAAACAAGGCGTTCCAGAGATGAGAGGCTCTTGTCTTGTAACATTGAACGACTACAGTTCTACACTTTATCAATTGAACTGTATAAGGATGAGCCATTAGCATTGCACTGGTGTGCTGCTATAGTTTTGCTGACTTAGGTAAAATCGATTTGATCTCTGCCGAAAATCGTTCATCCATAGTATATTAGTTGATGAAAAACGTGATCTACGCAGGTGAAGAAGTCGAAATTTGAACTTGACCATTTTTGATTTTCCTGAAACTTGACATATAAGTAGTATGGGCAAAATAAAAAATACAACTTATTTTAAAATTTTTTTAAAGTGCATGATTTGAGCATAGAGGGGCACCCCAACATGCATGAAAAATGAAAATTCTGCCAATCTGATGTAACTTTGAAATTAAATTGCTCAAGAACGGCTATACTGATTTCATCAAACTTTTTTTTGTTTGATAGATGATTAGTTAGTCCTTTGAAAAAAATTAATTAATTGTTTTTATAATTAATTTTTAAATAAAAATATTAAAAACACTTTTTTAAAGATGGCGCTAGGGTCGAAGATCAACTGGAATTTAATAAATTTTTTTTCTGAAAATAGTTCTATCCTTACTCTAAAATATATCAAATTAACTCAGAGGCGTTAATTTTTGTTCTTGAGATATTTAATTTTAAAGATTTTTAGTACGACTGAAATTCGAATTTTTCTTCATTTTTTCAAACAACTTCCATTAACAAAAAATTTTAAAATCAATTAAATTAACTTTTTTTTTTAAATATAGCTTTAACCTTACTTTAAAATAACCTTACTTTAAGGATAGAACTATTTTCATATTATAGAATTAGGAGCTAAAGTTGTACTTTTTGTGTTGAGGCTATAGTTTGGCGGCCGACCGTAGGGAGGCCGACAATTATAGACGAAACACAAAAAGTCACTTTAGCTCCGAATACAATACACTATTTTTTCGACAAACGTTTAAATTTGTTTAAAAATATGAAATTAATGTATCAAATTTTTTATAATTATGTTTTAGGTAATAAATTTTCTGAAATTAATTTTTATTGATTTTAGATCATTAAAATGAACTGAAATGCATTCTGTTTTGAACAAATTAATAATATCATGTTATTTTACTTTACTGCCGCCGTAAAAATATGAAAATTACTTTACTGCCGCCGTAAAAATATAAAAATTACTTTACAGCCGCCGTAAAAATATGAAAGTTACTTTACAGCCGCCGGCAGATAAAATAAAAATGGCGTTACTTTTGCAGCCGCCTGCTAAAAAGTAAGACTTTAGCTACTCCCCAGCGGCAGTAAAGTTAAACTTTACAGCCGTTTGCCGAAAAACAAATTTTTGTATATTTTTCGACTGAAATTTGATTTGATTGAAAAACGGCCAAAACGATTTGAATTTTTGTATTGCATATTTTGTTTTGTTATGTTCGTTTTAATTTAATTAATTAATTTAATTCTTGTTTTATTTATTTGTGATATACACAAGAATTGCAATTCCAGATGATTGTCGTTTAAATTAATCTAATGAACTAAATTTAAATTATAAAGAAATTTTTTTTCTCTATTTGTTTTGGAGAGTAATTTAATTATGATAAAAATTTTATTTTTGTATCGAAAAATTAGAGAAATCTAGTAAAATTGTTATTTATGATTTTACTGAATTTCTGATTATTATTTTACTAAATTTCTTTCAAGCTGAGAGAGACTATCCTTAATATCGCTTGGTCTACAGCCGAGAAGCGCAATATCATCTGCATAGCCAAGAATTTGACAAGATTTGTTAAATATACAGTTCTGTGGCTCAATTCGGCTTTTTATTATCGCGTACTCAAGCGCCAAATTAAATAGTACGGGCGCGAGTAAATCACCTTGTCGAACACCTGATGTTATATCAAAAGAGTCAGTCGGAAACTGACCTTCGATTACTATTCTACAGTTTGATCTCAAAGTTGTGAGTTTGCACAGAGAAACAAGTTTCGCTGGAATACCAAGGCATATGAGTGCGAACCAAAGGTTGTGGCGGATGATGCTTGCTAGAAATTAACGTAGAGCTGTTGAACGCTGATGTTGTACTCCCAACATTTGTCCAGATTCATCCTTAATGTAAAACATTGATCTGTGGTTGAACGGTTGCGACGAAAATCACACTGATAGTCATTGATGATATATTCGGCGAACGGGATGAGTCGAGCAAGTACGACATTAGCTAGTATTTTATATGCAGTGTTCAACAGTGCGATGCCACGATAATTCCTAGACGGACCTTTCTAATGTAGCGGAAGAATGAGAGCTGTTTTCCATTCAGCAGGTAGTTCTTCTTGGTCCCAGATTGCAGGAATCAGATCGTATATACGTGAGACCAGAGCTGCTCCTCCATTTTTAAATAGTTCTGCAGGAATTCCATCGATACCTGGTGATTTCACATTTTTTTATTTTTTGATCGCAGTTGGGTAAGGCAGTGGTTCTTAACCTTTTCGCAGCTGCGGCCTCTTTAAAATGAATTTTTGGCAATCGCGGCCCCCTTATAATAAAATATTCTCGCGGTCATATTGTACACTATAAAATAATATGTATAATAATCATATATAATATCACGAGTCGTCAAATAATAGTCGATTATTTTTCATAATCATTATTACGAATGTCATTTGAGGTCCCAAGTGCGCATAGCGCACGAGGGAAATTTTTAACCTCAAATGGCATGAGTGGTAATGTTGAAAAATAATCGAGTAAAAAATAATCGAGTAATAATTTGGTGACGAGTTGTATTTAGCAGACAATTTAACGAACAGAAATAGTAACATTATTTCATACAACATAATCATATATAATAAAATATTATTTCATTTTAGTAGGCGCATAAATGTTATAAATTTGTAATTTATTTTTGACAAATAAACATAAACATGCAATCATTTATGAATGAAAACGGAAATTTTTACTATTTGCAAATTGCATTTTTACATAATTTTGTATGTGAATTTTTGTTTTAAATTTATATATTAAGTAGGCGGAAAATATTCGAAAATATTCGCTGTTCCTTCCTACCAGAAAAAAATAATCGAAACAAATCGTTTTGATTTGCTAAAAAATAGTAAATGAAGCGTTTTTATTGGACCTTATTGAAACTTTGTTTAGTGAGTTGAATTGTCATTTAATATTCATTTTAAAACACTGACATATTATGAAAACAATAATTAATTGATAGTTTTTAAATATGTCTAAAGCAGAATATTATTTTATTCGCAAATTAATTTTACTGTATTCAAAACTATAACATAAAGCCTTCAAAATTGAACACTCATGTAATAAAGATTTGCAAAGGTGTCTTGATCCACTATTCCGACTGCTATATTCACGACCTCGTCAACACCACTACTTTGACGTCAGTGGAAGAAGACAACATTGCCGTTTATCGGCAACAAAGAACCAAACTTGTCCATAAGCCTATACGAAAAACATTTTTAAGAAATATCTACTTTTAAAATGGACAGTGAGCTATTTCGATAGTACGGACAATACTTATTTAAAAATATTAGTGTTATTTCACTTCTGAGACTGCGTTCCAATTGCTGCTAAGTTACATTTTTCAGAACTGGTCGTTAAATAATCATTATGAATGTATGACAACAAAAACACGCTCAACATGGTATCTGGGGACATTCAAATCTATTGAGATAAGTGGTGAGATTCAATTTTGTTGATTTGATTCATAATAAAAAAACCAATGTAGTCAACTATTTATTTGGCTAAATCAACATATTTATTCTAAATAATTTTAAAGCAATTAATGCTTTTATCAAAATCTAATAATAAAATGTCTGTGGTTGTTCTTATACTATTTGCAATTTGCATAAGAGTTTTTCTATACCTGTACTATAAAAATGCACTTATATTTTTTTTTTTTTAATAAGAAGTGTTGTGTAGTAGGAATTACAAAATGTGTCACAACAACACATAGATACCTTTTAAGACGTAGGTCCCACAACAACATGCGTCTTGAGGTATAGGTGGACGCTTTTTTTAAATCTTTGTGGATTGAAGGCACTCGAGACTATTGATTCGGGCAAAGCATTCCATGTGTACGATGTACGCGCAAAGAAATCTCTTTGCATTCTATTACTATGACAGTGAGTAATCTCGACAGTTCGACCGCCCGCACAAACCGATTGACGAGTAAAACGAGGAAAAACATATGTCTGAGGCATTATGGACCAAAATCCGTTTTATAATGATATTCATTTCGATACAGATTTTATTACGATACAGATTTTTAATCAATAGAACGAAACCCATAGTTTTTCAACATGCTATGCATTTGACGTTTGTTGAAATTTTCGTATGGGAAAAAAATTGAACTTTGAAATTTAAAATTTGAAAATTGAAATTTTCATATATAATATCACGAGTCGTCAAATAATAGTCGATTATTTTTCATAATCATTATTACGAATGTCATATGAGGTCCCGAGTGCGCATAGCGCACGAGGGATATTTTTAACCTCAAATGGCATGAGTGGTAATGTTGAAAAATAATCCACTACATAATAATTTGATGACGAGTTGTATTTAGCAGACAATTTAACGAACAGAAATAGTAACATTATTTCATACAACATAATCCTTTGTTGTCAAACAAAATTAAATATTATTTCATCTTAGTAGGCGCATAAATGTTATAAATTTGTAATTTATTTTTGACAAATAAACATAAACATGCAATCATTTATGAATGAAAACGGACATTTTTATTATTTGCAAATTGCATTTTTATATAATTTTGTATTAATGAATAATTTGTAGAAAAAAGTTTATTTAGAAACTAATAATTATCCTAAGATTTGAAAATTAAAAAATGCACCTTTTCCTCAGCCTGTTTATTTTATTTTAGTTGCTGTCGTTTTGAAAGTGAAAGAACATGAAAATTTGCTCTGTCCAGCACCAGTTGTTAATTTGCCTTAATATATATGTAAAGAGCAAAAGCCGCTACCGAAACGTTGGCATCCAAGAACACCGACAAAGTCGACAAAAAGTAGTACCTTATTTATTATATAAAACGCTGAAAATTTAAATTAAAATATTGTTCTGTTAACCTGCAAACAAATGTAATTTTGCATGGACATCTATATTAGCATATAGGGTTGGGTTGCCAACTACTACAAAACATAAACCCGAATAAATCTTATGCAAACCCGAAGATTTCATTAAATATCATAAATTTCGATAAACAATCTCAAAGTATTTATAAAATATGAACTTAAAACCTCCTACTCCGATGTGTCTAAAACTTTGGTCTGTGGGAAGGCCGAAGGGTTTGGTATAGTGATTGATGAAGACTGAAATATCTAATTTGTTTGTCGTTTTCAATTTTCCCCAAAACATTTTAATGGCATACAGACGGACATTTTTGTTTGCCCAGTTAGACTGGTTATGATCCAAAACGTCGAGAAATGCTTGTACACTTGTCCAGCGTTAGGGCGGGTTATAGAACAATGGCCCGCAATAACAAATTATTTTAAAGTAAGTCAAGACACTCGCAACTCAACAACTGAAATAAAAAAAATGATAGCAAAGAAACTATTGTTCGCTGAACTCCTCTTTTTGTTTAACTCGGCTTCAATTACAACTAAACTACATGATTATATAATATGAACAATTATTAAATCCAAATAATAGAAGTGCTTCAAGTGTTAACACGCTTTCCTTCGCTTCCGCGAAGGTTTGGGAAACATAAAATGGATCTTAGTATTTTTCTAATTATTTAATTAATTAAAAAATTATCCATGAGGTTTGCAATACTATTGCAAATACAATAATATGTAATTGTAATTCGGCAACCACTAAATGTGCCGAATGCAACCACTAAATGTGTAAATGAGAACAAAATGTGCAAAGGAATTTATTTTAAAAAGCTTCCGTAATATATTTCCATATGCTTTCTAGTGGAGTACGGTTCATGATGATGATGGTAAACCAGACTTGCAGTTATTACTTTCACTTAGGTGTGAAACTGCAAGCTATAGTAAACTCTGAACTGTGTGAAGTCCATGACGATAGAGAGTCTACGTGTTATATAATGATCAACTTATGCTAGATTTAAATAAATTATTCATAATTAACAAAATTTCACCAGAAAAATACTAAAAAGAATATCGTTCCTATTAGCAACAGTTTATAAATAATAAGTTTATAATTGTATGCCACTTGTGGTAACCTAATTCATTCACAAGTGCCTCGCTTTGTCCAACACGATGAAATTTTTTTTAAAAGACGGTATTACATTGGTATTTGATCTTTGTAATTAGGGTTTCTATGATGACAATGTTTTCTGTCAGTGAAATTGAACGAAAATTAAAACTAACTAAATTCCAAGGTACCGGTACAATGGTTTACAGAATTAATAATTATATCGAACTGAATCGATTATATTCAAAGAATATATTTTGTTGTAACTTATTTTCATGAGAGTCTAAAGCAGCAAATTGATATTGTTAGAATGATGGTATATAGAATGGTGATAAAAACAAATCACGAACGATTAGATGTTTAATATTAATCTATTTGGGACAAGGTTGGCATGATATATATCAATGATATATATCTGATATATATCATTGATATATATCACGATATTTATTCCCTGATATATATCATGATATTTAGCCTAACATATCTAACAGCCTAACATATCTAAACTTATGACATAAATATTTTAATAAATGCTAAACATATGCTTTGTTATCTGAAAACAATAGCATTTGCTTTAGACAGACCTCAAAGAGATAAAACGACTATTGCCGCTGTAGTTGAAATTTGGCATAAACTGGAATCCATCTTAAAATAGAGAAACTTTAGAAGTTAAAAAACTTTTTTATCGAAGGAGACACATGGCTTTAAATTCATATCATCACCTAGCTAATTTATACTTGACCATTGATTTTAATGTAAGCGTTTGAACAACCACCAAAGAGGAGAAGCATATACTTCCTTATTAAACTATAATTATTCAGACTTCATTCCATTTCATTTGCAACGACACTTTTACTGAATCTACACTATTTCCAAAATATGTATTTCAATATCAGTTTAGAAATACACCACCAATGGCGTGGAATGGAATGACTGCCCAAGCAGGATTCTCCAGAATTTAAAATTCGACCAAGCACTGGTCCATTAATGGTTAACAGTACCTTTTTGGCGGCGTTAATGTTTCTGTAGAAGCGTTGCCAAGCTAATCAGGTTAACAGTACTTGACTTTTGTTGTTGGGCCAGTACTAGAACGATTCATCGTTCACCTATAGTTTAATTATCGCAAATTTCACCTATAGTTTAATTATCGCATCTCTGCTGAAAGACTATGATAATAATGTTAAGGTTGGTTAAATTTTTTTCTTTGGACATTTTTACTTTATTTTAATTATTTTGTATTTAATTTATTTAAATTTACATATGATATTTTATATTTTTTTATTGGCCCTGTCATGGTTGCCTGTACTCTGTCTTTGCTGCAATACTGGTTATCATTATTAGTTTGTTACTAGGCCAGCTGTACAACCTTGTATGAGCCATTGCTGATTTTTCCTCAGGCAAATGAATGGCAACCATTTATTGTCCGAAGTAATCAACAGGTAAAATTATGGGCCATTGGTTAATGGCCGGTTTATATAGTTGCCATTGTTGAATTTCTGGCAATTGACCATTACTGACCTAGTTGTATAACATGGTATGGATCATTGCTGGCTTTTTCTTTTTCATTTATTGTTCGAAGTTATTATTCAGTAACATTATGTCAATGGTCCAGTTATGGTTGCCACTCGACTATTGCTACATTACTGGTCGCCAGTAATGGACAATTACTGGACCGGTTGTACAACCTTGTATGGGTATTGATGCTGCAACTTGGCCAAATAAACAAGACAAGAGGGCGAGCGTATTCGTCATTTGGACTTGTGCAATCGAAGATATAGACGAATAGGCAATGGATAAATTGCCTATAAACTGAATTGGAGTTGCCATATTTAAATTTATTTTATAGGCAAAGAGGTAAAAAACGAAGGAATGATGCATTGTTCTGCATACAAGTGTGGAAAGGGCCATATATTGTATAATATTTAAGATAAACAAATTATTCAAAATAAATATCAGAACTTGATATATATCGGATATATATCTGATATATATCGGATATTTTGATATTTATATAAATATCATGATATTTGCCAACCTTGATTTGGGACATACTGCTGCCGCAAATTTGTAAGAAACTTTCATATTATGTATCTCTCATGTACCAATACTTCGATTGAAGTTTCGATGAACGGAACTAATGTTAACTTAAAATCTATTCGACATCTAAATGTGGACTTAGCACATGATTCGAGTAATAAAGAAATTCTGAATCTGGGCAGCTGCGGCTTACGTACAATTAGTAATGCATTTAACGCTAGAGTTATAAAACAACGAATTGATCTGTGGTTGCTTTATTTGCTTGCTTTAAATGCTCCTAATCGAAAAGCTGATGAAAAATATTAGATATTAAAAATATTAAAATATTCCTCATGAAACTTTGTTCAAAATGGTTGAACAAGCCTCTTAACTCTTATCTGGTTTTAAGAAATATGTTAATGAAGTTACTAAAACTAAAACTTTAGTTTCTGAAACACTTAAAGATGAACTACTGGATTAAAAATTGTCTGTTTTTATATTGTTTACTTTTGAGATGCAACCATTTTGTACTCGGATTCAATCAAATAATCTTTTAGTTCCATTTCTTCATAAAAATAATTTAACAATTCATTTTATTTCAATTTTAAAAACAATATGTACGAGAATCATTCTATCTGATATTTTCGAGTTGTCGTTGTTGTAGCGACAGTTTTGGTGCTAATCCTCCGGCTCCATGTCCAGGTTCAGGAACTCTGCTACTGCCCTTGGTCGGTACCACAAATCTTCCTTCGTCAAGTTTGTTTCATTTTCAGGACAATTAAATAGGTGGTCTACATCGTGTGGAGTGCCCTCACATGCGGGACACTTGTCAATAATTTCAGTATTAATTCTACTCATGTAGTTATTTAGGATGCGTGACCAACCGGATCTAAGTTGAGCAAGGATGGATCTAGTGCTACGGGGCAATTTCACCTCTTCGGCAGCGACTTTCTATTTAGAACACGATTTGGAATATAGTTCTTTATTGCGTTTTCGACCGTTTTGGTGTGGAGTGTTTTTAAGCCAGTCCTATATGTAGATTCGTCGATGTTACCAGAAACCTGGCTATCTCTGATATCTTGCAGAAAGCATCTCGCTGTCTTCCTTATATCTCTGGGTGGTTCTATTGTAGTTAAGGTGTCATTGCAAGGATGTTGCTCTTTGTGACAGGCCAACAGATATTGTTTGGTTAGCCTTTCATTATGTTTACGGACGGGCAATATGTTACTTTCCTCGTGTAGGTGATCGCGGTGGGCCATCAGGTGACATCCGGTTGCGGTTCGCAAGGCAGCATTTTGTGTTGTTTGTAACTTATTCCAGTAAGTGTTGGCAACTTGAGGGGTCCATATGGGTACAGCATAATTTATAATGGGTCTTCCTATTGCTTTGTTGTTAAGATCGTGTTTTTATCTTTGCCCCATGAACTACCCGCTAGTGCTTTCAATGCGTTATTCCTGTTATTCAAACTTGAGTTTATTAGTTGTGCATGAGCATTAAATTTAAGCAGTGGGTCGAATGTTACACCCAGCAGTCTCGGATTTTTACTGTAGGAATAAGTATGTTGTCTATGCAGATGCTTAGTGTTGAATTTACCTCCTTCGTCCATGTGGTGAAAAGTGTAGAGGTGGACTTTTCAGTGGAAAGTTTTAGTTTTCTGGTTTTAAACCAATCATTCAGAGTATTGAGGTAGGTATTCAGGATATTTGTGAGTTGCTGCAGGCTATTTCCCGTTGCAAGCACTGTGCAGTCGTCTGCATATGACGTCATAGTTATTCCTTCTGGTAGGTAGAGATTGAACAATGACGATGAGAGAACTCCGCCTTGAGGATCTCCTTGTTTTAGCACTCTCATTTTGGATTTGCTGTTACGGAACTCAACATATGTTTGGCGACCTCTGAGGTAATTGCACAACCAGCGCTTCATTAAACCTGGCAAGCCTAGTATTGAAGATATCATCCAATAGAGCAGCGTGCGACAATGTGTCGAATGCTTTTGACAGGTCAAGTGCGACTAAAATTGTTCTAGCGCATGGTTGTTTTTGATTCAGACCATCACTGATCTGGTTTTGTATTCTGTGTAGCGCGGTGGTTGTACTGCGTGCTCGCCGGAAGCCATGTTGGTGTGGCGCCAAATTACAGGATCTTGTCAGCTGGGGGAGCAGAAGTGCTTCGATGAGTTTTGCGACCGATGAAAGAATGGATATTGGTCTGTAGGACTCTCCCTTTTCTTCCGGTTTTCCTGGTTTCAAAATGAGGCTGATTCTGGCCGTTTTCCAGATATTTGGTATCTGTAGAGTATTTAGAGATGTATTAAGTGTAGTAGTGAGGAAGTTCAAACCTTTGGGTCCGATGTGTTTGAGCATGACGGCTGAAATGCCGTCGGGTCCTATAGCTTTTGATGGTTTAATTTTCCTTATTGCATTCTCCACCTCTTCTTCGGAAAATATAGTATCCTCCAAGTTGTCAGTGTTAAGCTTGCGCATGTGTCTCAACACTGATCTGGTCCCTTTCTCGTGTTTACGCTGCTTTTCTGGTCACGAACCAATAAAGAAACAAAAGGAGAGAGTTAGTGAGAGGATCAAACCTGGGTACTAGTAAAAGTCTTTGGAAAGTCATTAAGGGCCTAACTCATCCTCGACAACCACAAAATAATTGCATGATCTCCTTCGACGATATCCCTATTGAAAACCACAGGAAATGCGCAAACAAATTTATATTTTCGAGTCAAGGTTTTTCTTATATTAACGATTAAAAGTGTTAACAAATGAATAAATGTACACTTTTATTAATTTTTCTATCAATTAAAAAATACCGTAGTATAAAAATTTTCTGAAAAAATTAAAAACTGGCTCTGGATAACCTGAAAAAAGCAGGGAATTTTTTTACCGTAATATTCTAGATACCCTTATTACACATTTTAAATTGTTTGTTTTCAATTTTTTTCCATTATTTCCATTTTTTTAAGGAAAAATTTCCATTTTTCCATTTTTTTCATTCTGACTTTAAAACGGGAGCCTTGTTCATTATTTGAAATATTAAAATCAAATTTTTAATCAGTGTTTGAGATGTCAATAAATTAAATAATTTGTACGTTCTTTATCAAATTCACAATTACATATCTGAAACTGTTTGAGATAATTTGGAAACATTGAAAACAAAACGATTCGGTACTTTGAATACATGCATGGAATTTGGTTTTCATTGCTTTTGTTTAGGATAGGATATTCAATTTGTTTTATTCTGGAGATATGACCCCCATGGACAGGATTTTAAAGTGTGTATTCATAATTAAAACTCCCTCCAGATATTAGTGAAGTTTTTTAATTTTTGGATTTTAAATTACGTTCCGAAATAAATACACATTTTCGAACTGAATATTAATTTTCAATAATATGCATACGCGTTTTAAATGGAACTAAATTTATTTCACCTGGTAATTTGCAAATAAGAATTGTCTCCACGTCTAGCCAACGACTATATATTCGCATGGTCACGTTTTTTTTATTTACAGTTGCATACTACTTACGAAATGGAAATCGAAGATTTTTTCGTTTTCTTTTATTTTAGATTTTCGGCCGCATACACGGGTCCATGAAACACAAAAAACGAATTTTTAATAACTGCTGACGTCGCAAGCGTTCCTTTGGTGATCTACTCAAAAATTCCTTTGAGCAACCAATTTTTTCCAAAGGAACACATTTGATTTTAAACCAGGGTTGTTAATATACACGTATAAAACGTTTTATACGTTACACGTATAATACGTGACGTATAAAACGTATATAACGTATAAAACGTATAACTTGTTTTTGTTTTTGAAATTCATTCATAAAAAATTAAAAATAGTTCTTACTTCAGATATTAATTATATTTTTAATTTTTATACTCAGTAAAAATATAATTAGGTAGTTATAAATTATTTATATATTTTATAATTTATAAAAAAAAACTATTTGTTTGGAATTTTCTTTTCTAATTCTTTCGAATAGGTCCTTTGATACCTCTATATTAAAATAATAAAAATAAACAATGTTTTATACAAATTCTTAAAAAGCAAACAAAAATGGTAGTCTACGTACTGACCGGCCTGCCAACCAACCGTAACAACCGATGAAAACTACTAGAGCGATTTTAAAATTTTTTGTTTCAGAAAATAGCTTTCATCAATGATAAAAACCACAGGGACGAA
Organism: Diogma glabrata; assembly: GCA_963693315.1. NCBI lineage: Eukaryota > Metazoa > Arthropoda > Insecta > Diptera > Cylindrotomidae > Diogma > Diogma glabrata. Next base: position 139,849,748 of record OY856186.1, on the reverse strand, counting down.
TCGAAAAACTGTAAAAAAATGGTATATTTATTTTGCTTAAAAACGTTTAAGCAGTAAGATTGAATGTAGAGAAATCTTGAAAGTTGGCATTTGAATGTAAAACCAGGAGCTTGATTATTATAAGTGTGTCAAAAGAATGATGAATGAAATACACTACCGCTCAAAAAGATAAATACACCAGTGAATTTTGAATTTCCCAAGAATTTTCGAATAGGGCACAATGAACAACCACTTCAAATAACAAATTATTTCATTTTATTACTATCTATCAAATTTCATATAAAAAAAAACAAATATTGCATCAATTTTCTTAAATTCGAGTATCCTCAAAAAATCCACCTTTTGCTTTAATAAGAGTGCGGCATAATCGGGGCATTCTCTGTGTACGTTTATCCAGAGTTTCTGGAGTTATTTGATTTCAGCATTGTTGTAGCAGCTCCCAGAGATTTTCCTGCGATGTTGGACCTTTCTCTCGAACCTTACGATCAAGTTCCCCCCATAACAACTCTATCGGATTTAAATCCGGAGACTGTGGAGGCCATACCATATAATTAAGGAGTCTTCGTTTCTCCTTTTCTTTTATAAAATTCCGGCATAACTTAGAGGAATGTTTGGGATCATTATCTTCCTGAAAAACAAATCCTCTTCCAATCAAACGACCGACGCCCAGATGGCAGAACATTCTACTCTATAATTTTAAAATATCCTTCTTTTTTCCAGATACCCTTTATTTTTATAAGATCTCCTGTTTTGTTGTTGCCGAAACAACCTCAAACCATTACAGAACCTCCAACGTATTTGATTGTTGGTATGATACAGTCTTCTAAAGCGCGAATACCCTGCCGTTCATGAACAAAAACTCGTCTATGTGACCCGAAAATTTGAAATTTTGATTCGTCGCTCCATAAGACTTTCCTCCACTGATTGACAGACCAATCAACATGTTCTTTAGCCCATATTAATCGTTTTACTTTATTTTGAGGCCGTAATAGGGGTTTCCTCATCGCTATTCGACCACATAAACCTATAGCTTTCAACCGTCTCTTTACAGTAGAAACGGACACGGGATATGAGCGATCGTTATTCATTTCAGCGGTCAGCTGGGGCGCTGTGCTTCGTCAATTTCTTATGCTGGAGCGAATAAATTCATTATGTTCCCGTTTTGTGGTTATTCTGGGTCTACCAGTCGACTTACGACTCTGGTAGTTCCCCGTTGCACCATATATTCTTATTGCGTTTTGAATATCACCTATGGAAATGTCTAATTTTTTATGAATATCGCGTATAGAATGTCGATTTATGTAGAAAAATGATTATACTACGTTTTTCAGGCGTTATATTTTTTTTCGCCCCATTGATGTTGCCGTTCTTATCGAAACACTGCATAAACACAAGATTTGAAGAATACAGTTAATAAGTACATAATTACTTATATTTTAAATCTATACGTACATTGACAAGCTTATTAATACACTTATTAATACAAACAAAACACTTTTAAAATTATTTTTGAAGAACAGGACACCTAAAAATGAAATTGCACTTTAAGAAAAAATAGAAATCAAATGCATCGAAACATAAAAAATACGAAAAAATTGCATATCATAGCCATCTTATGGGAATTATATTAAGGGAAAAATGCCAAAGAAGTAACTCATACATACATTAACGTTATTGACATTTACTATGTTGGAAATTATCAGTATATCAAAATAACGGTAAAAATTGAAGTGTATTTATCTTTTTGAGCGGTAGTGTAAATTAATTTTGATTCCAAATTTTTTGACAAACATTTACTTAATGGGAAACATTTTGGATTAAAACGTTTGGTCCATAATAGCTATTTATGTATTAAGGGCATAAAGTATGTCTTTTCCGCTTGAGAGTGAAATTGTTGCTCGAGGCGTTAGCCGAGAGAAACAATCACTCGAAAGCAAAAAAGATATTTTATGACTGAATTGCATACAAGATTTTGGTACGAGTAAGATTCTGTACTATTTGCATAAATAACAATGCATATATTTACACAAAATAGTAAAATATTTATTTAGAAAATTATTTTATCCAAGCAGTTTTTCGAAATAACAACTTTAGGCATTGTTATTTCAATTTAAGGCATTGTTATTTCAATAGAAAAAAAGGCCTGCTTTACGAACACTTTTTGAATCACAAAAGTGCAGTTTATTCGTACAAAAAATTAATTATTTGGTATCATGAAATGTTATTAAATTTATGAAATATGGTTCAATCCAGCTTCAACTACTCTCTATCTAATAGGGCTTTTAAAATATTATGTCGTTGCAGAATAAAAGTCGTTTTTTTTCATAGCAATTAGGGAAATTATCAGGGATTTTTAGAGATGTTTTAAAGAAATTTTGTTGTGTGAATCCGGGTTGAACCACATCTAATTAATAGGTACAGTTTGAAAATGAAAATATCACGTTGTTGCAGCAAATATTGTTTTTATACAAAAATTGTAATAGTTAAAATATGTATTTACGTCAAACGGAAAAGTATAGTGAGAAGTTTATTGAGTGAATTCAATTTTGTTCATTGATGTAATATAGGTACGGTTGGAAATGTCAAATTGTTGCAGACTAAATTTTTTATATTATATTTTGAAAATGTGGAAAGTTTTCTGAACTAACAGGAATATTGGATAAGAAACTATCATGACGACGTTATATTTTCTAAAGCAACTGTTCCTATTAGTCCAGAAAACTAAGCTGTATAAATAAATATTAAATATCACGAGTACGATGAATAATACGCCCGCGATAATTTTACATAAATGTATTTTTATCGACTAAGGATTTTACTTTTATACGGTATAAAACGTATATAATTGTGTGTTTTATACTATACGTTTTATACGTACGTATAATACGTGTTTTATACGTTACCGTATTATACGTTACAACCCTGTTTTAAACCAAATATAAACTGAAAATTTTATTTAGAGAGCTCATGCTCAAAATCAGTTTAATCAAAATCTATTCAATTTTCAGTCTAGTAAATTATAATTCAAGGCAATTTTATTTATTTGTAAACCGGTGATGCATTTAAATAAATAAAAACATGTATTGTTATGTTTATTAAATGTCTTAGAAAAATCATTATTACAGCCCTCACTATGCTTTTGCTGTTAATTTCATACTCGAGTGATGAGTATCATTTTAGCATTGTTTTACAATATACCAACTGCAACAACCATAAATATTTCATTTTATCCCAGTATCAGTTTCATTTCAGCTATTTTCTTCCTAACAATTGTTCTTCGGCATCCTAGCTGTCAATTGGCAAGTGTTGCATAAACTCGAAATATATAATGATCTAAAAATGATATGCATACGTGCATAAGTGCATACACATTCGTACACCTAGATTTAAAAAACGGTTTTGATTTAAAAACTTCTTTGGTATTGAAGTAAAAAAATCCGGTAATATTTTCGCGGCCCCCCAAATACTTTTCGCGGCCCCCTGTTAAGAATCCCTGGGGAAAGAAACCAAAATTTCCTCACTTGACGGAGCAATTGCTCGAATAGGATGCACTTTATTCGTTAGCGTTAGATTCATTCTTTCGCGTCGAGTGGGGCTATTTCAAGAACGTAAAGTATTTTTATCTCGCGTAGGAAATGCATTTTTTTCTATGATCGTTAATACATAAACGATATTAGAAATTATTAAATTAGAAATAGTCGAGGAAAATTAGCTTCAAAATCCGTAAAACTTCTAAGTCCTCAGGGACAGCTCCGATTTTGATGATTTTTTTTTTTAAATGTGTGTTTTTATATATTATTTGAAATCAGAAACATTACAATGTGCGCAAATAAATATTTATGTTGTTTAAACAATATCAACAAAATTTATGAACAAATTATTTTTTTAACAAAATTTATGTAATAAAAGAATTGTTATGTTCAAATTTATAGAAAATTTCATTTAATAATAACATAAAAATATGGTATTATAAGAGTAGCAAAATATGTACACGCTATGTCTAACTTCTGTATATACATTTGTCATTAATATAGAGACTTTGCTGAGTTTTACAAACAGACACGTTTTCCGCTCCGAATTCTTTGAACCTTGTCCGATTAACATGAAATTTGGTGAGTAGTTCAGGAATGGCTCAAGGAACGAAAGTGGCATAGCGCTGATGTGCCCTTATATCCTGGGGTGGATTCCACCCCTTCTCGAGGGCGGAATATTTTTCACTCAAAGTAACTCCAAAAATAGATAAAAGGACACATTTGAAGTATAGAATGTTGTATAAGGTTTTTTTGATAGATCGATATTTTTCGAGTTATTTGCGATTGAAAACTTATATTGTTCGTTGAAAAACGCATGGTTTTTGATAGTTTTTTGAAAATAACTCTTAAACTTAGCGTTCTCTCAAAAATTTGGTAATCAACAAAAATGAAACTTAAAAAAACCAAGAGATTGTTGTTTTTATGAGGTTTGTAGGTCCAAAATGAAGCAAGTTATGGTTCAATGACGAGACATTTTTTTAACGACTTGGTTCGAAGAATTCAACGTTAAATAACGGAAAAATAATGCATTTTTCGGACAAAACTGTCATACTTTTTTGTAATTATTGGAAAGACGTTTAAAATGGGCACTAGTTCAAGTCGTTTGCATTAAAAAAAACCATGCTATGATGCGGGCATCTCGAATTCAAAATAGAAACTCAGCGTTAAAATTTCGGTCATTCCTAATAGAATTTATATTGACCATAGGCCATAGCTCCTTTACAACTAGCTGTATTTTAGTGTTACCTATGTGATCCAGAAGTTTTGCTAGATTAGAATACGTATTTTCCGAAAAAAGTTTGATAATAATGAAAAATGACTTTTCAAATTTCCTAAGAAAGTACCTTCTGTTCAAAATAACTCTAAAACTAACAAATATACGTAAAAAAATTCTCCAGACAAAAACGTAGGTTTTTTCTTAACCAAAAATTGGTTTTATTTTATTTTCTGTGGGATAAAAAATACCAAAGATATAACTGTTTCAAGTTTGCATTATAGTGCACGGATCACTCCTTTCGAGTCGTTCAACCCTTAACAATTTGAAGGTGAAGGGCTTTGTAATTGATTCACTTCGTGAATCGGATTGGACTTTTATCACTTTGTTTCTGTTCAATATACTGTTAAAACTATACAAATCACAAGCACATCTGATATTCCATCGTTTTTATAGTAGGAAAAAAATAAAAGTTAAAGCAAAGGAGATCACTCCCGCCATCCGGATTGTCCCTACACGGATCTTAAATTTTGGAAATCTCTTATTATTCTTCAATTAGCCTATCATTCTAAAAACTAAGTTGAACCACACAAAAAAACTAAATTTCAATACTAATATAAAATTAGAAAAATACCTTATTTTAAACTGTTGATTCTGTTTCCACCAGTTGCAATACCACGCTCCAAAGTTGTTGAATTTTGATCTGGATAAGCAGAGATATTATTTCGGATACCAAGTGAACTTCTTTAAGCCAATATTTGCTTAATTCCTGATTTGAAATATTAGAATATCCATTTGAAACTACGGCACCACTACTATTGTTGTTATTATTATTCAAAACATTGACATCTTTTTGATAATCCAAATTTGTATTATATATTGGAAAAAAAACATCTGGTGTCGCATGATGAAACATTTTCATCAATGCTAACTTCTTATAAAGTGGACAATTACAAGTCACAACTGGCCATAATAAATCTTTTTATTGTATTCTTATTAATGTTTACAACCATAATAACAATAATAATTTCATTTCAAATTATAAATTTGACTTATATTTTTAGTATTTGATGTTTTTATTATTACACATCACATTAATTAGCAATTAATTTAAAAGAGCCAACACATATATTAACACCTTAATGAATCTACTGAATTTTTTCTAAAATCAACTCTGAAAATATTTGTTTGAAGCACAAATATGGAATGAAAAATTAAAATATCCAATTGGAAAAATGTGATTTTTCCTTTTTTACATCTTATGATGTCAAAACAAATCGGGTAATATTGAAAATTCAGCAAAGATTAATAACGACAACGACATCTGTTCGTTAGAATTGGAAATAAAATTGAGTACGTTCGTTTGCTTTTTATAGTATATTCAAAATTTAACTAGCAGTTAAGTTTTAGAAAATTTTAAAATTATTATTAATGTAAAAATGAACGGAAACTAATGAAATACATTTTTATTGAATTGAAAACAAAGAGGAATTTGGTTTTATTATTGTTTTGCGATTATTGCGATCGTTACAGCTTAGGCATGTTGGAATATATATCATAGCTTTGAAAGAACCTATAAATCGAGTTTTTAATGAAAGTTGTAACTTTAAAATTGAGAGTTATGTTACTATGAATCATACATGTTCAACTCATATAATTTAAATTATATGAAAATAGGACTTTATTTTTTTTTGTGGGATTATGGAAATGCTTATTCATTATATGGGGACTTCTCCGCCCTTTAATCATCGAATTAAAATGATCGAATTTCCTGAATTTATAGTTTACACTTTCTGAATTTAGAATTATATATTTTCATATTTAAATGTAAAATAAATACAAAATAATTTATAATTGTTTACAATTTTTTTCTTACAATATTCGTATAATTTAAAGCTTTTAAAAATTAAAAAAGAAAACAAAACAAATTTTTTAAATTATACTATTTAAAAGTTAAAAAATACCGTGACAAAATTTTTTCTCTCCATAAATTATGTTTTTATTATTTAAACAATATAAATATTTAATTGCGCACATTGTAATGTTTCTGATTTCAAATAATATATAAAAACACACATTTAAAAAAAAAAATCATCAAAATCGGAGCTGTCCCTGAGGACTTAGAAGTTAAAACCTAATTTTCCTCGACTAAAATAGAAAAATTAAAATTCAAAATTCATGTTTAATTTTTTCATGGTTGCTTCGTTTTAAAAACTTTGTAAAATTATATGAAGAAACCATAGCAACTACAATTTGTTATTCTTTATACACTACATGACTAGAGGAAAAACACACATTTTCACAGGGGATTTAGCATGCTTGAAAATAAACTTTTCATCTGCTATCGTAGAAAAACGATATTTATTTTAAATTATCAAATTAGATAATCGACAACATTACATTCAAAATTCATATTTTATACTTTGATCAATGTGTCCCAAAAGATGATAATTATCTTCTTACACTAATTGAAACCTTTCCATAAGTTTTATCATAATTACTTCAGTATTGTAGCCTGTAGTGTGCATAAAGATACTGAAAAAACTGCCAACAATTAAAAAAAAATTTTTATTCACCGGAAGTAAAAAACCGGAAGTTGGGATGCAGAATTTTTGTAAATCATACTAAATGCTTATGTACAAAGTTTCATCCAATTCGTTTATCAGGTACAGATGTTATTGAGCTTTAAAAAAATACAGGTGTATGGGACACCCCCCACCACTTTGTTCACTATCGCTCAAAAACTAATCAGTTCTTTGCCATACATGTTTGCATTTTTTTCCAAAGTGTCATCAAAATTGGTTCACGAACGAATGCTGTGTGCTCCCAAAAAACATTGAAAAAATGATGACACAGTAAACTGGTGTTCGGGAGACCCCGTACCACTTATCCCAATATTGTCCAAAAACTAATCAGTTCCTTGTCATTTAAGTTCCCATCTTTTTCCAAAGTGTCATTAGAATTGATTAATGAATGAAGTCTGTATGCTCCCAACAAACTTTAAAAACAAAGTGTGAAAAGTCAGCAGTTGTGTGGTAGACCCCCGCCACTTTGATCAATGTGTCCTAAAAGATGATAATTATCTTCTTACACTAATTGGAACCCTATTCCATAAGTTTCATCATAATCACTTCATTATTGTAGGCTGTAGTGTGCATAAAGACACTGAAAAACTTCAAAAAAGTACAAAAAAAAATTTTTTACCGGAAGTAAAGAACCGAAAGTTGGGATGCAGAACTATTTTAAACCGTACTACATACTCAGGTACCAAGTTTCATCCAATTCGCTTATCAGGTACAGAAGCTATAGATCTTTAAAAAAAACAGGTGCTCCAGGGACCCCCCACCACTTTGTTCACTATCGCTCAAAAACTAATCAGTTCTTTGCCATACATGTTTGCATCTTTTTCCAAAGTGTCATCAAAATTCGTTCACGAACGAATGCTGTGTGCTCCCAACAAACATTGAAAAAAATGTGACACATTAAACAGGTGTTCGGGAGGACCCCCACCACTTATTCCAATATTATCCAAAAACTAATCAGTTCTTTGTTACTTAAGTCTCCATCTTTTTCCAAAGCGTCATTAAAATAAATTAATGAACGAAGTCTGTGTGCTCCCAACAAACTTAAAAAACAAAGTGTGAAAAGTCAGCATTTGTATGGTAGACCCCCCACCACTTTGATCAATGTGTCCCAAAACATGATAATTATCTTTTCACACTTATTGGAACCCTATTCCATAAGTTTCATCATAATCACTTCATTATTGTGGGCTGTAGTGTGCATAAAGACACTGAAAAAACTTCAAAAAAGTACAAAAAAAATTTTTTTACCGGAAGTGAAAAACCGGAAGTTGGGATGCAGAACTATTGTAAACCGTACTACATACTCATGTACCAAGTTTCATCCAATTCGCTTATCAGGCACAGAAGTTATAGAGCTTTCAAAAAAACAGGTGCTCCAGGGACCCCCCCCCCCCCCCCACTTTGTTCACTATCGCTCAAAAACTAATCAGTTCTTTGCCATACATGTTTGCATCTTTTTCCAAAGTGTCATCAAAATTCGTTCACGAACGAATGCTGTGTGCTCCCAACAAACATTGAAAAAAATGTGACACATTAAACAGGTGTTCGGGAGGACCCCCACCACTTATTCCAATATTATCCAAAAACTAATCAGTTCTTTGTTACTTAAGTCTCCATCTTTTTCCAAAGCGTCATTAAAATAAATTAATGAACGAAGTCTGTGTGCTCCCAACAAACTTAAAAAACAAAGTGTGAAAAGTCAGCATTTGTATGGTAGACCCCCCACCACTTTGATCAATGTATCCCAAAACATGATAATTATCTTTTCACACTAATTGGAACCCTATTCCATAAGTTTCATCATAATCACTTCATTATTGTGGGCTGTAGTGTGCATAAAGACATTGAAAAAACTTCAAAAAAGTACAAAAAATTTTTTTTACCGGGAGTGAAAAACCGGAAGTTGGGATGCAGAACTATTGTAAACCGTACTACATACTCATGTACCAAGTTTCGTCCAATTCGCTTATCAGGTACAGAAGTTATAGAGCTTTCAAAAAAACAGGTGCTCCAGGGACCCCCCACCACTTTGTTCAGTATCGCTCAAAAACTAATCAGTTCTTTGCCATACATGTTTGCATTTTTTACCAAAGTGTCATCCAAATTGGTTCACGGACGAATGCTGTGTGCTCCCAACAAACATTGAAAAAATACTGACACAGTAAACAAGTGTTCGGGAGACCCCGTACCACTTATCCCAATATTATCCAAAAACTAATCAGTTCTTTGTTACTTAAGTCTCCATCTTTTTCCAAAGTGTCATTAGAATTGATTAATAAATGAAGTCTGTATGCTCCCAACAAACTTTAAAAACAAAGTGTGAAAAGTCAGCACTTTATAAAGTACATGAAGTCAGCACTTTATAAAGTACATGAAAATACCATGCAATAATAATTTGTTATTTAGCAAAAATAATTTTTTCTACTACCCAACATAAAAAATCTACTCTCTATGTTTGTTCATTGCATCGAAAACTTCAGTTTCCTCACCAGTGATTAAAAAACCTATACAAATTACTTTCGTACCTAGTGACGAAAGTAATTTTTTAAAAGCCATCTATTTGCTAATTTCTTAACTAGAATAAACCATCCTAGAACAACACCCATTAAGTGAATCAATTGATTGAATGAAATAATTTTGTTAGTGTTAATTTATCTCTCTCTCTCTTGGGAAGATGACGTTAATTTATTTTTGAATTATTTACGAACCATATACATTAAAAATGTAAAAATAATAATAGTCTAATATATAATCTTTTTATATATTAATACGCTAACGAAAAATTTTGAGGAGCCTAAGGCTTTTTTATTCGCAGATGGATTCATTTAAAATTTTCACTGCTAACTGATATTAGTGTAACTTTGATTTTAAAGAGTTTTCACACAAATCGGATCATAAATAAAAAAGTTATAGACGAATTAAATTTATTTTTGAATTTAAGCGAACCCCTCCATACAATATGAAATGGACTTGCCCAATTTATTTTGTCTATTTTTTATTTTATTATTTTCTTTTTTCTTTTTTTTTTCACAAAAACGATACGATGTTATTTTGTTATTCTTTTATACATTGTATTTTATTTTAGTCTTCTTATGTACATTGAAGTGAATGAATGTGAAAATTTTGTTCTGTTTTTTCTTCATAAATGAATGGTGTCATGAATGGTGTTAATGGTAAAATGAATGTTGTGAATGAAGAAATGAATTGCACGTGGTATTTATCATTTTAAAATTCATAATATTTTTTATCATCGTACTGGTACTGTAATTCCTGCTTATGGTCGACCTCCAATGTATGCACAATTATATTTTTATGATGTTGATACTGCTGCTAATATGATAATGAATAGAAATGCCAATGTATGTGAAGTTTTTCTTATGCGTGAGATAGGTTTTGAGTTAAATCGTGTGAATCCTTTTGTTCGTTCTTTTAAATCAATGCAAGAATTTTATGAAAGACCTGAGAATGTTACTGCTGATGTGTCAATGGTTATAAAAGTTAAGAGAATATGATATTCGTCGTTTTAATGATGCTGTTCAAACTGATGTGGCTGCTATTTTTAAAAATGATGATGGTGAACCGCCTTTTGAAAGAAATATGATTGTTTTTTCAAAAAATGCAAATGAAATTCGTTCTATTTCTGTCCTTGATTCTTCTTTGGATCCTTTAGCTTATCCTTTGTTGTTTCCAAATGGTGATACTGGGTGGCACGTTAAAATTCCACATAATTTAGTTTCAACTTCACGTGCTAATGTGCCACATACAAAAGTTACAATGTTCCAATGTTCCAATATGCATCTTATCGCCTTGCTGTACGTGATGGTTTTAGTCTTTTGCCTCGTTCTCAAAAATCATTTCTTCAATGGATTGTTGATATGTATGTTTGTATCGAAGGTACACGGCTTCATTACATTCGTTCAAATCAATCTGCTCTTCGTGCTGATTTGTACAACAATTTAACAGATTTCTTGCATCAAAATCGCAATGGTGATGATAATATGATAATATGCAAGTAGTTGGTCGTAAAGAAATTTTGCCATCTTCTTTCACTGGTTCACCACGTAACATGTATCAAAATTACTTGAATGCAATGTCTATTGTACAACATTTCGGTAAACCTTCTTTATTTATAACAATGATATGTAATCCTCAATGGCCAGAAACTGTTAATAATTTGAGTAATTATGAGTCTTCTAATTTTCGTCCTGATATTGTTGTGCGTGTGTTTAAAGTGAAACTTAAAGAGCTCATAGATTGTTTAATGAAAAAAAAGATTTTCGGTTCTGTCAAAGCACTTATATATACCATTGAATTTCAAAAACGTGGTCTTCCGCATGCTCATATTTTGTTAAATTTGTCAGATGAAAATAGAATTGATGGAAATGAAATGATTAATAAATTTGTATGTACTGAAAGCCCTGATCCCATTCTTTTCCTAAATTACATGAATATGTGAAACATCATATGATGCATGGACCATGTGGTGCTCTAAATCCCAATTCTGTTTGTATGAGAGATGGTAAATGTAGTAAGAATTTTCAAAAACCTTTTTCTGAAAATACTACAGAATCTGTGTATGTTTATCCTTTGTATCGTCGACGTGATAATGGTATGAGTGTTGATGTACGTGGTGCATCTCTTGATAATAGATACTAGGAGGGCCCGGTGTGCTTCGCTACGCTTATAAATAAAGTTTTTGCGTAGACATTTTGTTGACGTAGAAGCAATGACTTCAAAAAGTGGTAATGAGAAATGCTAGCATATAATTTTTAATTTTAAATATATGAATGAAAAATAATCAGAACTCTAGCTGATCAGTTCGGATATATGAAAAATTAGCGATCAAATAAGTTTTCAAGTAAGTTTATTTGATCTCTAACTTATTTGATCGCTAATTTTTCATATATCCGAACTAATCAGCTAGAGTTCTGATTATTTTTCATTCATATATTTAAAAAGAAAAATTAAAAATTATATGGTAGCATTTCTCATTACCACTTTTTGAAATCATTGCTTCTACGTCAACAAAATGTCTACGCAAAAACTTTATTTATATGCGTAGCGAAGCACGCCGGGCCCTCCTAGTATTTATATATTCGTTTTAAATAGTATGGTAACAAACTGTTGGTGTTAAGATATTTTAAAAAAAAATTTATTTCACCTATGTATTTAACAAAAACGAAAAAAATATTTATTTTACGTAAAATAATTTAAGCTGTTTTAAAATATATCAAAAATTTACGTTAGTTAATTTAAATAAGGAAAACTCAAAATAGCTCGAAGTTTTTATTCGAAAATCTGAATAACAACTTATATATGGGTAATTCTTTTATAAACCGAACACCTTTCTGACCGACCCATTTTTGATTTGGCTGAAATTTTGTTTAGGGGTTTTCTATCAAAAAAAAAGATATACGTGTTCGAGGATTTTTTTTTTTTTTTTTTTTTTGGAAAATAGAGCTGTTCTAAATTTCGAGAATTTCGTGATTTTCGGCTTGAAGACTTATTTTCAAAAATTCATAACTTCGGTTTTATAGAAGATAGAACGTTTTTCTTTTCTTTATTTGAAAGTTAAAAGATGGAATTTTTTAAAAATAAATATTTTCAACTAAAGTTATTAACAAATTCCTATTGTTATAAACAAATAAAATGTTAAAATTAAATTTTAACCATTGCCCCACCCATGAAATTAGTTTTTAATATTATCATCGTATTTATCGTTCAATTTTCTATAAAAAAAGTATTTTTTTTAATGGAGAAATGATATTTACTGTTAGAAATAAATTAATTTATCGAGCGCGGGACGACAAAAAATTCCATATATGGGTCATTCTTTTACATACCGAACAAAATAGGACAAAATGCGACTAAGACATTTTTGATTCAGCTGAAAATTTTTTTGAGGGTTCTATATAAACATTACGATATACTTGTTTTCGGATTTTTTTTTTATTTTGTTTTTTAGGGGAAATAGAGCGGTTCTAAATTCCGAGAATTTTGTGATTTTTGGCTTGAAGACTTGTTTTCAAAGATTTATAACTTCGGTTCTGGTAGAGATAGACACTTTTTGTTTGTTTTATTTGAAAGAATAGAGATGCAATTTAAAAAAAAAATTATTAATTATAAAAATTATTAACAAATACCTATTGTTATAAACAAATAAAATTTTAAAATCAGTTCTTAGTAATTATATAAAAAAAATAAAGAGTGTTTAATGTAATCATCGTGTTCTACGTTCAATTCTCAATAAGAAACGTATATTTAATTAATGAAAAAATGAGTTTTACTGTTACAAATAAGTTAATTTTTCCAGCGCCGGACGACAAAAATTTATAAAATTTGTTATCGTATCGCGCTCGATAAATTAGTTCATTTCTAACAATAAAACTCATTTCTCTACTAATTAAATATACGTTTCTTATTGAAAATTGAACGTAGAACACGATGATTACATTAAACACTCTTTATTTTTTTTATATAATTACTAAAAACTGATTTTAAAATTTTATTTGTTTATAACAATAGGTATTTGTTAATAATTTTTATAATAAATAATTTTTTTTTTAAATTGCATCTCTATTCTTTAAAATAAAATAAACAAAAAGTGTCTATCTCTACCAGAACCGAAGTTATAAATCTTTGAAAACAAGTCTTCAAGCCAAAAATCACAAAATTCTCGGAATTTAGAACCGCTCTATTTCCCCTAAAAAACAAAATAAAAAAAAAATCCGAAAACAAGTATATCGTAATGTTTATATAGAACCCTCAAAAAAATTTTCAGCTGAATCAAAAATGTCTTAGTCACATTTTGTCCTATTTTGTTCGGTATGTAAAAGAATGACCCATATATGGAATTTTTTGTCGTCCCGCGCTCGATAAATTAATTTATTTCTAACAGTAAATATCATTTCTCCATTAAAAAAAAATACTTTTTTTATAGAAAATTGAACGATGAATACGATGATAGTATTAAAAACTAATTTCATGGGTGGGGCAATGGTTAAAATTTAATTTTAACATTTTATTTGTTTATAACAATAGGAATTTGTTAATAACTTTAGTTGAAAATATTTATTTTTAAAAAATTCCATCTTTTAACTTTCAAATAAAGAAAAGAAAAACCTTCTATCTTCTATAAAACCAAAGTTATGAATTTTTGAAAATAAGTCTTCAAGCCGAAAATCACGAAATTCTCGAAATTTAGAACAGCTCTATTTTCCAAAAAAAAAAAAAAAAATCCTCGAACACGTATATCTTTTTTTTCGATAGAAAACCCCTAAAAAAAATTTCAGCCAAATCAAAAATGGGTCGGTCAGATTTTGTCCAAATCTGTTCGGTTTATAAAAGAATTACCCATATATGATATATCTATATGTTGCAGAATTTAAAATATTTTTAGCAAAAAATTTTTTTTCCAAATTTTGAGTTTTGTCTGTTTTTGAGAAAACCTGAATAACTTGTGCAACCTGCACCAAAATTCGTGTTTTTTAACTTAAAAGAAAGGATATTGAATTAACTGTAGGCTCCAATAAATTAAAAAAATTTACAATCATTATTTGTTCAGAATTTATAGCGTTGAATATGGAAAAAATTTTAAAACACATACATTTTTGGTTTTTTTTTCTACTTTTTTTGAGTGTAACTTCCAGAATCCTGTATGGATTTTTACAAAAAAATGCTGAAAAGGTTTGTTAGTATCTTAAAGATAATGCATTTGTTTCAGTACTATATTCAATTTGTTTGTTTTGTAAAATATGCGATACAAAAACCGGAATAACCTTTTTGTTCACCGAAAAAATAGGTTTTTCGCGAATATCTCAAAAACAAGAGTTAACCTAAAAAAAATGAATATGATATTCGTATTCGCAGGAAAAGTTGAATTTTATTTCGGGAGATTTTTCTTGTAAACTAGTGTAATTAATAATAATTTTTAAAAAAGTAGTAGAAAAAGTACAGTGGTGGTATGATTGAATAAAAATTCGACTCGGAAATATTATAACTATTCGGAAATTTAAAATGGCATACGATTGCAAGCATTTTTCGAACATTTCTGCCGGAAAAATTTTCGAATCCATTTTGCTTGTCGGAAATTTATATTTGATGTTTTGTTCTAAAATCTAAATATATTAAGTTATGTTTTTTTATACGTTATGTTTTTTTATATATTATTTTTACATTTGTTTAATAAACATTTTACAATTGAAAAGCTATCCATAATCGCCTCGGCTGGTAAACTGTCCTCTTGTTTCAAAATACATATGTTGTTTTCGGCATCGTTGAAGAATATACTATTACACTAGTGGAAATAGTTATTTAAGTAAATAATAATATAATAATAAAATAATAAACGCCCTATTCTTGTTAAATTGAGTTTTATTTCGCTAAATACGTATTTCGAAAGCTATGCTTTCATCGACAGTAGTATCTAAAAAACTCGTATAGTTTTTTAGATACTACTGTCGATGATTTCGAAATACGTATTTAGTGAAATAAAACTCAATTTAACAAGAATAAGGCGTTTATTATTTTATTATTAACGATTCGGTTGTTTTTTCTTTCGTTTGAAAAAATATTTATCGTTATTTTAATAAAATAATAATTTTCAATATTATAATATTCCAATTATATATATATATTTATAGTTTACATAAATATTTTAAACTTATTATCAATTGAACGGTGAAAAATTTAAGTAAATCTTCAGATGCAGATTTTTCTCGAACCACCGTGATGAAAAAACAGAAAAGAGCCAGATCGGCTTCATTGTCGTCCAAAATTAAAAATTTACAACAGCTGAAACAAACTAACACCAAACTTCTGCAAAGCAGAACTACAAACGAAAATAATGAAATTGAAGAACTTACAATGGATACTGGTACTATAATTCAATCAAACATTCCTATTTCAAATAGATTTGATAACATTGAAAATATTATTGATACCCCATCTTCTTCCAAATCAACTAAACAAGGTACGAAAATTAAAAATAATATTCCTCCTATTATTATTGTAAACTATAGTTACTCTAATACTGTTGCTGTGCTAAAAAGTTTAAATATTGTTGCTTACGACATTAAAATTATAAGTATTGGATTAAAGTTGATTCCACATTCTGAAGACCTTGCAATTTTTAATAAATTGGATCTATTAGAAGTGGAACATTTTACTTTTGAATCAACTGCTACTAAGTCGATAAAAGCAATAATATATGGAATACCTTCTGTGATTCAGATTACATCCATTAAAGAAAGTTTGGTTGAATATGGTATTGCGGATAAAGACATATTGCAAATTATTCCAATACATTTCAATGAAGATAGAACAAAAACTAGATTTCATATTATCAAATTTAACAAACAAAATGTTACAAAACTTCAAATATTGAATATCAAAAAAATTTCAAATGTGATTGTAAATGTTCAACTATCCTTCAGAAATGATAATAGACCTACCCAGTGTCGCAGGTGTCAAATGTATGGCCATGGCACATCTTTTTGCCATAAATTATATAAGTGTTGCAATTGTAGTGGGAATCATCCAACTGAAAATTGTCAAACTCCTGCAGCGTTAAAATGTGCAAATTGTCTAGCTGAACATTATGCCAACTCCAAGGACTGCCCTAGTCTTCAAGAATATAACATTATTAGAAAAAATTCTAGTATTAGTCGTCAAATAAATAAATTAACTCTGAATAAGCAATCTGGTTGGAATCGTTCTAAAATGCTTCCAGGTAACTCCACCAACACTGTTGCTAAAACACTACAAAACTTTCCACCACTTAATCCACCTAGAAAAACATCATTGCATTCTAAATGGGAATCTACTTTTTCAACTAATTCCTACCAACATAATAATCAGTTTACATATAATACTAATAATGTTTATCAAAATGATAGTAATAACAATACTCCTAATAAAATCGATGATAATAATTTATTTTCGCCTGATGAAATCACAGAATTAATAGCTGATATAATAACTAAAGTATCAGTTTGCAAAACAAGAACTGATCAATACATGTGTATTACAAGTTTATCGTTTAAATATTTGTACAATGCAAAGTAATTTGGACTCTCTAAAAGTAATAATATGGAATTCTCAAAGTCTTCGAAATAAAACTATTAAACCTTCGACTTTTTAAAAGAAAATAATATAAGTATATGTCTTGTAACTGAAACTTGGCTCTTACATTCTGACAAATTATTCCATCCTAATTTTATTATTCATAGACTTGATCGTCCTGGAAAAGTCAATCGTAGAGGTACATTAATTGGACATGGAGGAGTTGCTATAATAATTAATAAACAAATTCATCACTCATTGCTTGCCTCTTTTAATTTAAAAATTATTGAAGCTATGGTATAAAAGTTCAAACTTCCATTGGAGATCTTTGTTTTGTGTCCGCTTATTTTCCTTCAACAAATGACCGTAATAAGTTAGCCCTATATAAATCTGATATCCAATCACTATCAAACATTTCTACCAACTTTTTTATTGGAGGTGATTTCAATTCTAAGCATATGTCATGGAACTGCAGTCGCAGAAATACTGCTGGCAACATTCTCTATAATGAACAGCAAATTAGGAATTTTGATATTTTATTTCCATCGTATCCAACACATTTTTCTAACATTTCCTCAGTTGGATCGACCCTAGACATTCTACTATGCAATAATATTAGCTTAGTATCGAAATTAACTTCACTTCATAAATTAAGTTCTGACCATCTTCCAGTGTACTTCGAAGTATTTACGAATGGATTTGTTACAAATAATCATACACACCACTTCCGTAACTATAAAGAAGCTGATTGGCGTTCTTTTAAAAACACTCTCTCTACTTCTATTGATCTCAGCGTCTCTTCTTTGTTACATAACGTATCATCAAAAAATGATATTGATCTGTGTGTTTCATATATAAGTAACGCAGTTATTGAGGCTGAAAATTTGACAATACCAATTTGCACTGTATCGAATACCAGAAATGATCAGATCCATTTTCCAAACGATATACTAGATCTTATAAGATTGAAAAATTTAAAGCGTAGAATTTGGCAACGTAGTAGAAATCCTCTTCTAAAAAGATAGGTAAATGAACTAATTAAAGAAATTGGCTGGAAAATCCAAAAGATTAAAAATATGCGTTTTGAAACTCATTTAATTGACATCTCAAAGGATTCTACTAACAAAAAAATGTTTAACCTCTCTAAGATTTTACGTAAAACCAGACATTCAATTCTTGCGCTCTATACGGAAGCTACTACGGATTCACCTCGTAAAATTTCAATTACAAATGCTGAAAAAGCTGAATTGTTTGCAGAACATTTTGCAAAAATTCATCAAGATAATCAATCGTTCATCCCTGAATTTAATGTACAGGTTGAGGAAACTCTTAATAATTTCGAAATTGATGCTGTAAACAACCTTCAATCTGATTTTTTAATTAAACCTAAAGAAATCATTCAAATTATTAAAGCACTAAAAAATTCCAAGGCTCCAGGACTTGATAAAATTAACAATCGATTGATAAAACATCTTCCTAAAAAAGCTATAGTATTCCTCACGCAACTTTATAATGCGTGTTTGAAATTTTCATATTTTCCTATTGAATGGAAAATCGCTAATGTCCTTCCTGTCTTGAAACCGGGCAAAGTTAAAACAAGTATTGATAGCTATAGGCCTATTAGTTTACTAAATGTTTTTGGTAAAATCTTTGAACGTACAATATTAAAGCGTTTTGAGCAGTTTGTAGAACAAAATGCAATTATTCCTCCTGAACAGTTTGGCTTTCGAAAATACCATTCCACCTCTCACCAGGTTTACAGAATTTGCAGTAATATTAAAGCAAAGTTAAACAATAAAGAATCCACTGCCTTAATAACCTTTGATATTGAAAAAGCGTTTGATAAATTTTGGCATAAAGGTATCATTTTTAAATTACTTCATTTAAATTTTCCTAATTATTTGATTAGAATTATTAACTCCTTTTTAAGTGATAGACAGTTTTTAGTTACAATTAACTATTGCAGATCCACGCCCAAAATTGTAAGTTGTGGTGTTCCACAAGGGGCTGTCCTTTCAGAAACTATAAAATACCTAGGAGTTATAATAGACAAAAGATTAACATCAGTATATTACATAAAAAATCTAAACTTTCAATTTCAAATAAAAGACTTTTATATACATCCATCTGACGTAGTACCTTATTATATGCAGCACCCGTTTGGTTTACCAGTTCCAATATTCACCTTAAAAAACTACAAACAGCACAAAACAAATGTCTCAAACTAATTTATAACCGACCTAGATTATTCTCAATACAAGATCTCTCCATTGTACCTCTTGTGATTGACTTCATCACTAAAATTAGAGAAAAATTTATAAGTAAGTGTCAAATAATTGAAAATAATTTAATAAACCAACTAAGATTTTGATAAACATTTGCAAGCTCTAACACATCTTTATATAATCTTTGAGAATTCGAATTAAGCTTTAGGAAAATATAAAATTTTAAATTACCTTGTTAAACTTTACAATTATTTAAATATTAAATAATTGTATACACTTTTTTGATATTAACATAACGTTTAAATCTAGTTTTTAAGTTTAGATTTAGTTTTTGTATTTTTGTTTTATTTTAAGTTAGCCACAACCATACACAGGGTATTTTTGTTTTAGATAACTTTTTTTTCCCGGCATAGCATTATAAAATATAAAAATAATTATAATAAATAAAATAAATCTTTAAATTGAGAAAAATGTATAATAAAGCTAAAAAATATTTTATTTTATTGAACTCTTAAATTGTATAATATGTTTTTAAACTATAATTGTAAATATATAATAAAAATAAATTGAATTGAATTGAATTATTTTATTATTATTTAAATATCTTGATACAGTTTAGAACTTTTAAATTTTTTTTTTTTTTTATAATAAGAAGTGTTGTGTAGTAGGAATTACAAAATGTGTCACAACAACACATAGATACCTTTTAAGACGTAAGTCCCACAACAACATGCGTCTTGAGGTATAGGTGGACGCTTTTTTTTTTTTTAAATATTTGTGGATTGAAGGCACTCGAGACTATTGATTCGGGCAAAGCATTCCATGTGTACGATGTACGCACAAAGAAATCCCTTTGCATTCTATTACTATGACAGTGAGTAATCTCGACAGTCCGACCGCCCGCACAAACTGATTGACGAGTAAAACGGGGAAAAACATATGTCTGAGGCATTATGGACCTGATTTCATCCGAGCACTGCTGGTGACGATATTTATAAAAATCAACGAGATCAGCAACAGTGCGACGATGTTGCAGGGAATCAAGATCTAATGTTAAATCTCGATCACCAACAATTCGTATAACTCGCTTTTGAACAGAGTCCAAAAGAGCCAGGACAGTAACAGATGCAGCGCCCCAAACTTGACAACAATACTCCATACAGGGACGAATATAGGACTTATAAATGTGGAGTAATTGATGCGAAGTAAAATATTTTTTACATCTATTGAGGAGGCCGAGTTTTCTTGACGCGCTCTTTGCCATGGCCATTATATGATCGTTCCAGAGTAACCCAGGTAACAATTTAGCCTAGGTAATCATTGAGTAAAGCTTTAAAAGAGGAATTTAAAATGGAAGGGGAAATTTAAAATTCTTGAACTATGCATGAGAAAAGTTTTTTACAAGCTCTACTCAAGGAGAAAAGGCGTATGAAAAAATATTTTTTATTCAAGAAGACATATATAATGCTTTATACATGTTTTATATAAGTGTTTGAATAAAGTTGTACAAAAGTTGTTATTCAAGGCTTATTCATATACTGTCAAAATGTTACTTGAATAAAATGCTTGAGTAAATCTTTTCTCAAGGGAATTACTCAGTGCCTATTCAAGAAGTGATGCCACTGAAAAAAAAATTGGTGATTGTTTCCTTTAGTTATTTTGGTTAATTGGCGCATTAAACTCCTTTTTTTGTATATTGCTGCTATTGAGTTAATCTTTTATCGGAAATTACAATTTATTTTACACATTTCGCCTCTTTACAAACGCCTGTAGCAGGGATCGAACTCATAACCTTTGATTCTCCAGGACCGTACGCTATCCACTTCTCTATTTAGCAGCTGTCATAAAGAAAATTGAAACTTAATCACTTTTTAGATTCAGTTCTTATATTATTCTTGATGGGAGATTTTCCATCGGGGTGATGTTATATCACAAATAATTTACTGAATTAATTGTTGATCATGTGTCAATAGACACAAGTGAAGACTAGTCATCTTCTTCTCACAGATACAAGTTTGTTATTCAATACTAGAATGTCTAGAGTATAACAAAACAGTGATCACCAGAGAAATTAATTGACTAAACCTGAATTTATTAAATGTATGTTTATGTAAATTTTTTGTTTTTACACTTCGCTAGTGTTGTAACCTAATTTTTGGTTATATACATTAACGTTGACATTTTTTGGTAGAGTTTATCTAGTCGGCTAGCCCTGATGAGAATGATAGACTTTTTTAAAGTTTAAAATTTTCTCATTGGTTCGAAACTAGATCGCTCTAAAATTGTATGGATTGCAAAATGTTTCATAATTTGCACCATAATTTTTTAGATTCAGTTCTTATATTATTCTTGATGGGAGATTTTCCATCGGGGTGATGTTATATCACAAATAATTTACTGAATTAATTGTTGATCATGTGTCAATAGACACAAGTGAAGACTAGTCATCTTCTTCTCACAGATACAAGTTTGTTATTCAATACTAGAATGTCTAGAGTATAACAAAACAGTGATCACCAGAGAAATTAATTGACTAAACCTGAATTTATTAAATGTATGTTTATGTAAATTTTTTGTTTTTACACTTCGCTAGTGTTGTAACCTAATTTTTGGTTATATACATTAACGTTGACATTTTTTGGTAGAGTTTATCTAGTCGGCTAGCCCTGATGAGAATGATAGACTTTTTTAAAGTTTAAAATTTTCTCATTGGTTCGAAACTAGATCGCTCTAAAATTGTATGGATTGCAAAATGTTTCATAATTTGCACCATAATTTTTTAGATTCAGTTCTTATATTATTCTTGATGGGAGATTTTCCATCGGGGTGATGTTATATCACAAATAATTTACTGAATTAATTGTTGATCATGTGTCAATAGACACAAGTGAAGACTAGTCATCTTCTTCTCACAGATACAAGTTTGTTATTCAATACTAGAATGTCTAGAGTATAACAAAACAGTGATCACCAGAGAAATTAATTGACTAAACCTGAATTTATTAAATGTATGTTTATGTAAATTTTTTGTTTTTACACTTCGCTAGTGTTGTAACCTAATTTTTGGTTATATA
This sequence comes from Diogma glabrata, assembly GCA_963693315.1. Classification (NCBI taxonomy): domain Eukaryota; kingdom Metazoa; phylum Arthropoda; class Insecta; order Diptera; family Cylindrotomidae; genus Diogma; species Diogma glabrata. Next base: position 139,827,056 of record OY856186.1, on the reverse strand, counting down.
CATTAACGTTGACATTTTTTGGTAGAGTTTATCTAGTCGGCTAGCCCTGATGAGAATGATAGACTTTTTTAAAGTTTAAAATTTTCTCATTGGTTCGAAACTAGATCGCTCTAAAATTGTATGGATTGCAAAATGTTTCATAATTTGCACCATAATTTTTTAGATTCAGTTCTTATATTATTCTTGATGGGAGATTTTCCATCGGGGTGATGTTATATCACAAATAATTTACTGAATTAATTGTTGATCATGTGTCAATAGACACAAGTGAAGACTAGTCATCTTCTTCTCACAGATACAAGTTTGTTATTCAATACTAGAATGTCTAGAGTATAACAAAACAGTGATCACCAGAGAAATTAATTGACTAAACCTGAATTTATTAAATGTATGTTTATGTAAATTTTTTGTTTTTACACTTCGCTAGTGTTGTAACCTAATTTTTGGTTATATACATTAACGTTGACATTTTTTGGTAGAGTTTATCTAGTCGGCTAGCCCTGATGAGAATGATAGACTTTTTTAAAGTTTAAAATTTTCTCATTGGTTCGAAACTAGATCGCTCTAAAATTGTATGGATTGCAAAATGTTTCATAATTTGCACCATAATTTTTTAGATTCAGTTCTTATATTATTCTTGATGGGAGATTTTCCATCGGGGTGATGTTATATCACAAATAATTTACTGAATTAATTGTTGATCATGTGTCAATAGACACAAGTGAAGACTAGTCATCTTCTTCTCACAGATACAAGTTTGTTATTCAATACTAGAATGTCTAGAGTATAACAAAACAGTGATCACCAGAGAAATTAATTGACTAAACCTGAATTTATTAAATGTATGTTTATGTAAATTTTTTGTTTTTACACTTCGCTAGTGTTGTAACCTAATTTTTGGTTATATACATTAACGTTGACATTTTTTGGTAGAGTTTATCTAGTCGGCTAGCCCTGATGAGAATGATAGACTTTTTTAAAGTTTAAAATTTTCTCATTGGTTCGAAACTAGATCGCTCTAAAATTGTATGGATTGCAAAATGTTTCATAATTTGCACCATAATTTTTTAGATTCAGTTCTTATATTATTCTTGATGGGAGATTTTCCATCGGGGTGATGTTATATCACAAATAATTTACTGAATTAATTGTTGATCATGTGTCAATAGACACAAGTGAAGACTAGTCATCTTCTTCTCACAGATACAAGTTTGTTATTCAATACTAGAATGTCTAGAGTATAACAAAACAGTGATCACCAGAGAAATTAATTGACTAAACCTGAATTTATTAAATGTATGTTTATGTAAATTTTTTGTTTTTACACTTCGCTAGTGTTGTAACCTAATTTTTGGTTATATACATTAACGTTGACATTTTTTGGTAGAGTTTATCTAGTCGGCTAGCCCTGATGAGAATGATAGACTTTTTTAAAGTTTAAAATTTTCTCATTGGTTCGAAACTAGATCGCTCTAAAATTGTATGGATTGCAAAATGTTTCATAATTTGCACCATAATTTTTTAGATTCAGTTCTTATATTATTCTTGATGGGAGATTTTCCATCGGGGTGATGTTATATCACAAATAATTTACTGAATTAATTGTTGATCATGTGTCAATAGACACAAGTGAAGACTAGTCATCTTCTTCTCACAGATACAAGTTTGTTATTCAATACTAGAATGTCTAGAGTATAACAAAACAGTGATCACCAGAGAAATTAATTGACTAAACCTGAATTTATTAAATGTATGTTTATGTAAATTTTTTGTTTTTACACTTCGCTAGTGTTGTAACCTAATTTTTGGTTATATACATTAACGTTGACATTTTTTGGTAGAGTTTATCTAGTCGGCTAGCCCTGATGAGAATGATAGACTTTTTTAAAGTTTAAAATTTTCTCATTGGTTCGAAACTAGATCGCTCTAAAATTGTATGGATTGCAAAATGTTTCATAATTTGCACCATAATTTTTTAGATTCAGTTCTTATATTATTCTTGATGGGAGATTTTCCATCGGGGTGATGTTATATCACAAATAATTTACTGAATTAATTGTTGATCATGTGTCAATAGACACAAGTGAAGACTAGTCATCTTCTTCTCACAGATACAAGTTTGTTATTCAATACTAGAATGTCTAGAGTATAACAAAACAGTGATCACCAGAGAAATTAATTGACTAAACCTGAATTTATTAAATGTATGTTTATGTAAATTTTTTGTTTTTACACTTCGCTAGTGTTGTAACCTAATTTTTGGTTATATACATTAACGTTGACATTTTTTGGTAGAGTTTATCTAGTCGGCTAGCCCTGATGAGAATGATAGACTTTTTTAAAGTTTAAAATTTTCTCATTGGTTCGAAACTAGATCGCTCTAAAATTGTATGGATTGCAAAATGTTTCATAATTTGCACCATAATTTTTTAGATTCAGTTCTTATATTATAATCACTATTGTTTAACAAATTATTTGTACACATTTCAAGTTTCGGACCACTACCACGACCATGAAATCATTTTTATTCAAATATTTTGATTGATGCATATAAAATTGTACTAATGGTTTCCTAAAATGAGAATATATAGGTTTTTGTTAAAAATAATATTGGTTATGATTGAGGACAATCTCGAAATGAAAATAATTTTGCGTATTCATATACGATATATAAAATAAAAACGTGCCTGGCAGGAATCGAACACATGCCCTATAACGTCTTCCTCATCGTTTACCCTTACGCATTCATTCATTAAATCAATTTCCACGACAGGAATAAAACAATTTGGCTGGTTAATAAATAAATGTTAAATGATCATATTAAATAAACGTGCTACGTTATATTTTCCATAAGTCAGTTGCAATCTGTTGCAAGTTTTTATATAATTTTTTCCCAAGCGAATTGCGCACAATATGGCGATTACATACATTTAATACAAAAAGGAATTGTATGACAAATTATCATCAGTTTATTTATTTGTTGACCAACTCAAATCTATATAATGATTTCTGATGATGAACCATCATCAGAAATGGTAAATCTCAATCAATATATAAACCATCATCAGAAACGTTTGATTAAATGGTTGCGGAATAATGGCAATTGCAAATTTCCATTGACGAAAATATCTCTACCATTTTGAAATAATCTTTTGTATTAATCAATAATAGTTTGTTAAAGTTCTTAAAGGTTTGTTCACTTTTTAAACACATCAATAAGTGATTTAATAAAAAAAAACACACAATCGCGAATTAAACAACGAACTGTCAAAAATATTGACAGATCGATTTGTTGTAAATCTTTTAATATTCATTGAAAACAGCCGTATATAAGAAATATTACTTGAGTAACAATTTTGTTGAATACTACTAAAATTATTATACATAAATAAAGTTGTATACAAGGAATTATCCTTGGGTAAGAATCTTCTTGGATTCTTCCTAAAAGTTGTACTTTAATAAAAGTTTATATAAGGGATAGAATTCTTGAGTAAAAACATTTTGAAAAGTTATATGTGAATAAAACCTTATAAAAGGTATTATACTTGAGTAACATTTGCTTGAATATGCCCTAAATATTTTTTATTTATTTATTTATTTATTTGTTTATTTGAAAAATATTTATACATAAGGCCTAGCCTTTTAAATCGTACAAATATATAGCCTTACACAATTATATAATCAAGATTATAGTCGATGACAGAAAAATAATAAAGTAAGAATAATATAGAATTAATGAAAATTAAAACCAGAAAGAGAAAAAAAAAATACTTAAAGTAAACTAATAAAGTAGATAAGAGGAGAATTAATTAAATAGACCAATTATAAACTATAAACAAAGAGAAAATACTTATAATATAAAGAACAACAACAATAATAAGTTAAAAATAAATTAAAAATAAGATAAAAATAAGTTACAAAACTGCTCATACATATATGCACCACAAGCTTGAATAATATGGTCTTACACAATGCTGTTTCAAGTTTAGTTGGAATAATTTAAAAAATTTAGGCGAAATTGTTACCTGGGATATTGTGACTCCCAATAAACAAATGCTTTCACATTCGTCTATTTGGTCGTCACACATATTAATTGAAATATCGTTGGGAAACTCGGTCTTTGATCTGGAAACAATCAATAGCTGTGTTTTCGTGGAATTAAAATTGACCAAATTTTTGTCACCCCAATCGGCGACTTTTTTTAGGTCCTCGTTTACATTTATGGCAGCGTCTCTCCGGACGGGATTTATTCGTTCATGCATTTTACCCTTTGAAGATAGGGGGACGAATGACTTTTGCAGTGTACTATCATCTGCAAAACTATTTATTGGGTTACTGGTGATTTGCAACAGTTCGTTGATATAAATTAAAAATAAAGTGGGAGATAAAACTGAGCCTTGGGGTACACCAGCGGTTAATAATTTAGACTCAGAAGAAAAGCCATCTATAGATACCAAGCCATCTATAGATACCAGCGGGATGAAAATCGTACGCAACGAGCTTGTTGATCAAGTTGGCATGCCAAATTCGATCAAATGCTTTTGAGATGTCTAATGCGATCACGTACGTTTCACCACCTTTCTCAAGTATGCTATTCCAAAGATGTGCCACATAGTTCAATAGATCGGTTGTTGATCTTTTGTTTCTAAAACCGTATTGGCTGTCAGATATCAAATGGTTGTCTTCCAAAAATTTGGATATGTGTGAAATAATATAGTGCTCGTATATTTTAGACATGACTGGGAGTAAGGCTATTGGTCTATAATTTGAAATATCACATTTCGTTCCTTTTTTTGGGACAGGCTAGACATTGGCCAACTTCCAGCAGGATGGATAAATACGAGATTTATAGGATTTATAAAATATTTTGGTGAGGGTTGGTGCAAGTTCTTTTGAAAATGTTTTTAGAATAACAGGAGGAATGTTGTCCAGACCAGAAGCTTTGTTGTTGTTTAACCCCCTTAAAAGTTTTTCGACAATTTTGGGTTTGAAATGGAATTGTTTCATATTAACTCCTAAAGACTGGATTTGGGGTATTTCTTTAGGAGTTTCTAAAACTGTTGAATTTGAAGCAAAGCGTTCCGCGAACAATGTAGCTTTCCTTGCAGGGTCAGTAATGATTGAGTCACCATCAATGATAGGAGGGATAGAAGATTTAGTACCACAATTTAAAGAATTAATGGCACTGTAAAAACTTTTGTCAGAAATTGACATACTCGAAAGTTTTGCCGCTTTCGCTCTGTCAATCTCTGCTTTTTCGTTTTCAATTATCTGGTTTGATATTTTATTAGCCTTTAAATATTGGGATCGATTAACAGAGTTCTTTTTATGAATCCAAATATTAAATAATCTACGTTTGTTTCTAAGAGCCAATTTGGCTGCCTTCGAAAACAAATATTTTTGTTCGGGTTTCATTATTGAAAAGGGAACGAATTTGTTAATACCGAATTGAATGGTTTCAGTAAAGTTTTGAGCAGAAACATTTACATCGTCAGTATAAAAACAATGACGATCAAAAGGGAAACCTTGAAAAAAACTTCGGAGACCATTAGTGTCCATTTTTGAAAAGTGAAATATTTTACGGGATTTGGGAACTCTAGTTTGTAGCAAATCAGTTTTGATAATTGATGTGATTAGATAGATAATGGTCAGAATTTCCAATACTACCCTTATCGACATCGACACTCGTAATATCTGGCATAGATGTGAGATAAAGGTCTAAGAGAAAACTTTTATCACCGCCATTACGAGGAGTGAAAGTTGGGCTTTTTACAATCTGCGTCAGGTCGTGCGATGCAGCAAATATTTCTGCCTGCCTTCCATTGTTGTCGTCGTCGGTCATTTTGGAAAATTCCAACCACGATTTGTTGTGGACGTTGAAGTCACCGGTAACGATAACCTCACAACTTTGAAATTGTGCTCTAATTTCGTCGACAACATTGGTCAAGTCATTAAAAAAATTGGGATTATGTTTGTTTGGGGACCGGTATAGAGCTATTGTGAAAAAAGAAATTTCTGGTAGACAAACCTTTAATACTACTGTGCTGTAGCAATCACCATGTACTTCATAATTTGGAAAGCGTTTATATGCAACACTCTCATGAATGTATGCACATACACCTTGATAGAGTTTAAAAGCTGATTCAAGCCTATATTTGGGATTTAGTGTTACGTCATAGGGATAGTTTTCAGAAACTTGTGTTTCTGTAAGAAAAAGAATATGCGGTTGGTCGTGCTCGAGATGATGTTGCACGGCGTCCCGGTTGGCATTCAATCCACAAATATTTTGAATGTGTATTTTAAAAATTTTTTTATCAAATGTGATAGTCATTTGATCAAAATATAATTTGTTTTAAAAATGGGTAACTAAACAATAAATCCTATCATATAATAAAATATGACATAGGCTAATATTTCATGATAGGATGTAAGAAATAATAAACAGGTAAAAACAAAATTTTTAAAAAATTTGAAAGGTTACCAAAATATTTATCCATATTGTTCCCACGAGTTTAGACGCAATAAAGGTCATCAACAGGCCTTCGTCTATACCTGTTAGAAGTCTATATACAACTGGGGGCGACAGGTGCCCAGAGGATGGTACTTTTGTGGTTTGACCCTGCAAGAGTCCTCTCTAGTGTGTACCCACCAGGGGGTGCTAATAAGGGAGCACCTTCCCGCGACCCGGGCGGCTAAGCTAAGGTCCCCGTTCCCGCTAGACATGTCAACAGGTTTACGGTTTGCAATAGCAGGCTAGAGCCCACTATAGCTCAGGTACCTCGGGTTCGACAAGTCCCGTATCACGGTCTAATCAGACCAGTGACCCCTGAGGGGGTCAAATTAAAATGTTATTTATGTATTAAAGGCAGTAAGAGTGTTTTACCGATTGAGGATGAATGTTTTGAGATCGAGACGAAGTCGAGATCTTTTATATATCCGAAATCGGCAATACATACTCTTAATGCCCGAAATGCTTATAATAATTTTTGCACTATCAATAAAAATTCAATTAAAATTAGTTGAATAATAAAATTCATTTTAAGTTTTAATGTTTTAAAGAAAATTTCTTAAAATTTCATTTCAAAATAGTAAGATCTGCTTTTCATCATAATCTATATTGGTTTTTTTGTTGCAAAACTTATTTTTTTCGAATATTTTTTCAAAATAAATTGCTTTTAAATATTGGAATGACAATATTTTAAAAAGAATATATATTGAAGATGAAACTATTAAAATTGACATTTTTTTTAATAAAAAGTGTTGTGTGTAGGAATTACAAAATGTGTCACAACAACACAAAGATACCTTTTAAGATCTAGATCCCACAACAACATGCGTTTTGAGGTTATGGTGAACGCTTTTTTTTAAATGTTTGCGGATTGAAGGCACTCGAGACTATGAATTCAGGCAAAAGCATTCCATTTGCACGATGTACGCACAAAGAAGTGCTTTGCATTTTGTTACTCTGCCGTGCTAAGCACAAAGGGCGTATCTTGAATTTTTGACATTTCGAGATATTAACACTTTTTAATTTTCAAGTTTTAGATTAGTTTGACAATCAAAACTATATTTTTAGTCAAAAACATTTCAAATTTTGGTTTGAATCAGAGAGATAGAAGGTTATATTATTTGTTAATTTTGTAAAATATTAATTATTGGATAATCAAATAGTAGATTTGATACTTTTAAAGAAGATACGGTATATTTAAAAGAGTAATTTTTGAATTAAAAAATTAATTAAATGGTTTAAATTATACGATAAAAATGTCCATCGACTGTTATTATATCATCTTAGATGCATAACTCATTTTTGACAAAAAATCAAGGCCGAGTTTTCTTGACGCGCTCTTTGCCATGGCCATGGACATACATGATTATCTAAAAAAATTGCTTTTATTCACACCCTTAGGGCTCCCTTACCAGTAAGCAATTAATTACCGCCTGTGTGATCGGTAAGTAATTACTTACCAACCTGTGATTTGTAAACGAATCTTACTGTGTTTATTTAAGAATCAGTAAACATGCAAAATCACCTGATCGTTGCAAAATAGTTATTTAAGTATTAGTAAGTAGAGTAAGTAAGAGTGTTTTACCGATTGAGGATATATGTTTGCTCTAATATATCCGAAATCGGTGATACTGTTAATGCCCAAAATGCTTATTATATTTTTTGCACGATCAATAAAAATTCAATTAAAATTATTTAAATAATAAAATTCATTTCTGCACTCGAGTACCACAATACGATATATATCGAAACTCGTTTGAGTGCGGAACTGATTTTTCATTTCAGCACTGTTTTTTCATTTCCGCACTGCTTTTTCATTTCCGCACTACTGCTAATTTAAAAGACTAAACGGTGCGTTTGTGTTGGTAAACATTTTTATTAATAAAGTAAAAATGAATGAAAACATTACTTTTGACCAAAGTAGAAAGAGCAATTATGCAAGTTATTGAATGAATATCCTCCAGGAATCGGTGGTTGTGGCAAAGGCTCTCCAACCACTTTCAAGTTTGTTCGGCTTGTTTGCTTCGAAATTATTGTAACAGTTCTACCGGCTGAAACATTGCCATTTTCAATGATTGATTCACTGGATTGAGCAGTGGTTGATGAGGTCGTTGAAACGTTATCAGCTCTAACAATTTTCGAACCCATGATACTGTCAGCAATTTTACGTTTATTGTTGAGCGAATGTTGAATGTATTTTTCTGTAACCTTATCAGACTCCCAACCACCATGTTGCTTAATTGTAGTTAAATTCACACCCTAATCTGCCAACAAGGATGCAGATGATCGACGGAAGCAATGACCAGTGTACTCCCCGGTGACGAAAGATTCAAGAAAATTGCAATTGTTTTCGTATAGCCTCCATACGTGTTAATGCCGAACTCAAAAAGAATCTGTCGGTGATAACGCCATGAGGACGTAGTCCTGAATACATCTTGAAAATGTCAACCAAATTTACGTCCCGATCACTTCCTTCGTTGATGACAAATTGTCGAATGATTTTGGTTTTCGTTTTCGGTACGGTAATTTTAATGCCATTGTCCATGTATTCGACATCCTTTGCGTTCAAATTCAACAATTCGCTTCGTCGACAAGCATAGACACCGACAATAAGGGCCACCTTAAAATTGTGAGGTAAGGAAAATGAAACAAAAAAATTATCAGCAAATTTTACCTTCGTAACCAAATAAACATCGTCGGGAGCGTCCTTCAGGAATTTCTAGATTTCTTCAATGGTGAAGATTCTTCAATTCTTCGCAAAATAATTGTCATTTTTACGCTTCAAAAGAGCTCGCAAATTGTTGAATTTTGAGATATCGATGTTGTCCTTCACGTTCAACGTGGAATTTAACATTGAGTAAATGCTCCATGTAGTTGACGATTGGAATTGTTTCATCTCGGTATTGAAATAAGCAAGCAACTTATTTTCGTCAATCACTTTAATTTTTTTTTCACTGCACCATTGTTTGAACGCTCGATACGTTTTTTCGTATTTTTCTTTGGATATTACCGGCAATAAACCTTGCAAAGCTCTTTCTGCTGCTCCTTCCAAATCGGAATCCTCTCCTGAGATCATTTTTTACAGTTTCTCAATAAAATACACGCGAAATGAAAACACGTTTGTAGTGTGGGAACAATCAAAAACAAATTACGTTTTTTTCTTGCATATAATCCAACTTGCATATTGTCAAGGCGTTGTTGATCCGCGTAGTTTTTTTGTAGTGATTTTTTGTAATTTTTTTTTTTATTTTTTGTCTATTGTGGTACTCAAGTGCAGAAAACTTGTGTGCAACTCGTTTTGAAATGAATTTTTTTCAGCACACGTCCTAATTTTCAATGCTCGCTTCGCCCGTATTGAAAACTTAGAACTAGTGCTGAAAAAATCTTCATTTCAAAACTTGTAGCACAAACTACTATTTTAAGTTTTAATGTTTTAAAGAAGATTTCAAATTTCATTTCAAAATAGTAAGCTCTGCACAGTTTAAAAAAAATTGAATATGTAATGCAAATTGATACACATATAGGTCCTACGGAAGTTTCCATTACAAAACAATACAAAGCTTGCTATATAAAGTTAAACTAATGCTCTTTGTATCAATATTTAACAGAGAACTTGGAGTAAAATATAAAGCTTGTTGTTTAAAAATGTCTGTTATCTGCATTAAATAATATTACGCGCAACATTTTTTTAGTATGACATTTTAATGCAAATTACATCATAATTTCGAGTTACTTTGGTTATTACGCACCTGCCTAAATTAATCAAATTAAAATAAAAAAATTACAACCGAAAAAATTAAAACATACATACCACCTTAATCACTATTATTATAGACTTTCAGCTGAGAAGCGATAACTAAAACATACATGAAACGATTTTAACTATATATTTCTAAAATGGATAATACTCTAGTAGATTTTGAAATTTCATTAAATTTTTAATGTATTAAATTGTAGCAAGGTGTATTAAAACTTCTAGCTGTTCTATAGAAATAAATTATGATGCAAGAGTTGTTTTAAATTTTATAGATATGCATTAAAATTAGGTTTAATGCAACATTTACTTTACAATTCAATAATAACCTGCAACGCTTAGCTCCTATTGCAAGACTTGCTTTAAATATTACAGTTACTTTTTCAACTGTGTGCGTTTTATCATAATTCTATAGGTTTTTTTTTTTTCTAAAATTTTCAACCCAACTATTTGAATTGGTTCAGAAAATTTCTTCGAAAACCTCATCTCAATTTACCGTAAACGCTTCTTTTTAAAAGTTACTTATATGTAGTTATATTTTTTGAAAAAAAAAAAACGACATTTAGGGCCGATTGTATGAACGCGAATAGAAGATATATGCTCGTATATAACGTCGTTTGTATTGTATGAATCACGATAGAACAAAAAATGTATACGATGATTTTGTTTCTATCCTCCGTTTTATTCTCTGTTTTCCTTGTATAGAAACAGTGGATAGAACAATTTGTTTTTTTTCTTAACATGCGCATATAGCAGGATAATTTTGTGATTATTTTTGAATTTAAATTTGTGCGTTCCTAAAATTTCTTTTTCGATATAAATTAATAGGAAAATAAATAATATTTTTAATATAATTTTAATATAATTAATTTAAGTGTTAAAATAATTTTTATAGTTAATGTTTATAGTTAAATTTATTTAATAGAAAAGTAAAAGAAAAAGTATTGCACATAAAAAAATACTGCTATAAATATGCAATAAAAACAAAAATACAAAAATTCTCCGTGTTCATACAATCGACGAAAAATAAAATTATCGGATGAAGAGATAACTTTATTCTCGAATTTTTTCTATCCATCGTTGTTCATACAATCGGCCCTAAGTCTGCAACAAACTGACATTTTCCTACCACACATAGCCATCAGTTGCCAAAATTGGCTTTACTCAAAAACTTCCCCACATTACTTTTACGTTTAGCGTAAATGCACCCTTTTACTTATTACAACTTTTGTAAAAAAAACAACTACATAGCTTTTTTCATCTTTTTATAAATTTGTCATCCTCGGCCAGTTTTTTAACAATCTCATATTTTTCATCTATTTATCATAAATAGCTTTTATTACATTTGGCAATCATACATATTTTTTTTCATTCCTTTATGCAGATGAAGAAAATTAGTACTTTTTCGTCATCCTTTTTATTTATGTTTATAACAATCCTTGCATGATTGAACAAACGTTCTGAAAAATAATTCACTTTTTACGAAGGAAAGCATCAAATTCCTAATGACATTGAAAAAAGACCACAAGAGCTTAAAAAAAATGACAGCTTAATTGTCATTTTAATGTTTTTACTTCTATAGCTAATTCATATTTTTATAGTTTGAATTTATTTTTTGAGTTTTTTTTGAATAATTTAATGGGTAATGAGTAACTTTACAGTTCTTGAAACAATTACCTTGTTAGACATTCTGAAACTATCATTTCGTAATCATTAAAAAAATCGCAAGGTTATTTGGGAGAAAATATTTTGTACTTTTTTAATAATTTGGTTTAACATTTGTCTGACGACAAATTTTTCTATTTTATTTGCCCATTAAACAAAATTTATTATTTTTCTAGCAGTCAATAGTATATGTAATAAAAATTTTAATACTTTCGTTGAGATCAATTTTTCATCACAATGGTTTTAATAAGCTCTTGTGTGTTTTATAATGGTACGTTCATTTGAAAGCACTGATTTTTTAATCCAATTGTATCAACTTTGATTTGTTTTAAACTAATGCGGATCATTTTTATAATGATAAACAAATATTGTAACATCAAAATTTCATAACGCAAATCTACATTGTATTTTTCAACAATCCCCACCAAATCCTTTAGCTGAATAGTTGTTTCAAAGTTACTGCTCATCGTACAACGTCTTAAGGCTTGAAACCACATACAACAGAAACAGAATTCCATACAAAATTTTACAGCAACAGATTTTTTTCTGTCAAATTTGTATGAAAATCTGTTTCTGTTGTATGTGAATGCGAATGGCCCGGCTTTATACGTAAAGTCAGTAAACTCCTGTAAAAAATTAAAATGCTTGAAATTCGCTACTTTCTAAAATTAATTGTTTAGATTAGTTAATTTAATAAAACTAATTAGAGCATATAAATTTAATTGATTTAATGTTTATTATTTTACTATCAATATTAAACAGTGGGTAAATATTGACTATAAGAGCTATGTGGTTTTCATGACCCTATTTGTTTATTACTTGTTGATGCTAGTTTTTTATAAAAGTAAATTTTTTAAATAAGGTGTAGTATCTAATAATTCTGAACATATTCATTAATTACAATTTTTATTATTAATAAAAATATATTCTCGTTTAATTATTGTCTACAAAGATAATGTTTCAACTCATTTTGAAATACAATAAAAAACTACAAGCAAAAAAATCAAGTTTCTATCTTGCTTTCATTTTTCCAATATTTGTCTTTATCCCTGGGGTGCGTTTCGAAATTAACTATGGTTAACCGCGGTTAACTTTACTCTACCAAATGTCGTTCCATAATTAACCACAAAATAAAAAATTTACTGGATCGCAGATGTACTAGCGTTCCAAAACTATAAAAATTAGCTGTCATAGTAAATTGTTACGTCACTACTTTAACTTTGTTATACTCAAGTCTAGAGCAGAGTTTGTTGAGGCTTTAATGTCAAAACGTATAAATATTTAAAACGATATGTCAACCGATTTCTAAAACACAATATAATTTTTTAAAATAAAAGAAAATTTTAATTGTTGAGGAAAAAAAATTTAGAAATTATATTGTTTTGTGAATATATATCGTACATTTAATTATTATATACTAAGTATTTAATAATTTTTAGTGAAATGTTTTATTTTTGTTGTTTTTATTTGATTCTGAAGACTGAAAAATAAATTATAGAAATAAAAAACATATACTCCATTTTTAGTTTTATTTATCTTAATTAGAATATTAGTTTTTATTAATAATTAATATTGTTTGTTCAGAGTGACGTGAATAATCCATAATTTAAATAATGATTAAAAAAAACTTTTTTATTTTTTTAAAACAATTACAAACACCATTTATTACTCACTTATTTTTTATATTTTTTCTACCGGTTTCGATTTTCAAAAAATCATCGACTGGAACAATATGGATTGGGATTAGGATTGGATTATTGCAAAATATTTTTCCAGTCGATGATTTTTTGAAAATCGAAACCGGTAGAAAAAATATAAAAAATAAGTGAGTAATAAATGGTGTTTGTAATTGTTTTAAAAAAATAAAAAAGTTTTTTTAATCATTATTTAGTTTTTATTAATTTTGAATTTTTAGCGGTCTTTTACAATTTAACTTTGACAGCTTTACTATGGTAATTTGAATTTAATATTTGACGTCACTATTTTGACTATGACATTAGTGACATTATTACCTTATGGTTAACCGTGGTTAATTTCGAAACGCACCCCTAACAATATATAAAAAAGTCCAAGCGGCAGGTATATCCGCTAGAAATAGTTAGATTTCGGGATCAGACAGTTTTGTATACAAATAAACTTGGGTGTGTCAGATTAGTTTAAATAAAATAAGTAGAAACAGTAATGTGCCCATAATTATGAAAGTGGTCTAAGTCATACATTTCTTGTTTTGAGATATTTAAAGGTTTGCAAATGATTATATTAAGAAACATTTCTATATTATGAAAAAATTTATTTTAGAGCTTTGTTAGTCTTAAATAATGAAAGTTTATATTGCATGTGAAATTTTGTATAAATCTCATTCCGAAACATGCTTTTTGCAGTTTGAATTGACTTAGACCATTTTCAAAATTAACTGAACGGCGTATAAATGACTTAACGCAAAAGCAAACTTCAAAATTCTAATGTTATTTATTTTTTTTTTTTTTTTTTAATAAAATGTGTTGTGTAGTAGGAATTACAATATGTGTCACAATAACACATAAAAACCTTTTAAGAACAAGGTCCCACAACAACATACGTTCAAAGGTGTTGATGGACGTAAATCTTTCTTTTTTTGTTTTTTTTATATTTTTTGTTAAAGAATGGATAACTAAACCAAAAATCCTATCACTGACAAAATATGACATAGGCCAATATTTTATGATAGAATAGAGAAAATAAAAGTAAATTAAAAAGTATATAGCAAATTTTTACAAAAATTTGCTGAAACAAAACAAAAATGTAGTTGCCAATAATCCAGCCGGTTGCATATTCCTTGATCCTGTGACGCACCGTCTTTCTTGAATATCAAAGCCCACACATAGTTATATGAAAGCTCGTTTCTTCAAGGCAGCAATGGCGTCTCATCATCAAGGATTATTTTACAGCTAAGATTGAGGGTGCTGCCGTTGACTGAATACAGTTCATCCGCCACCGCCCCTAAGATGTCACCTTGGCTAGTGATATCTCACTGCTATTGCCAGTGGTATGTGATATCTCACGTTAACTCGTATGTCAATAGCAGGGACTGGAGTACGCGGGGTTGTCACACCCGTAGATCAAAAATAAAAATAAAAATTTCAAAACAATAAAAACTGATCCCTCCATGCGGGAGATTCCATGCGAACTCATTATTTTGTTCACATTAACTTTCACTTAAAAAAGAGCAATTTTGACATTTAGGAGGAACAGATCATTTTTATGGGACTATGGGCCGACAATATAAAAACTTTGCAACACAACGTTTTGGCAATTATTTTTGACATTTTGTTCGACTTTTTTGTTTTTTTTTCTTCAAATTTTGTCTTAGATTACTATCATAACTAACACTATATGAATTACAGTTCTGTTGAAATAACAAGTACTCTATAATGGATCTTTTTTGACAATATCGTACAAATTACATTGGACTAATTTAGTTTGAAGTAATTTGATGCCATATAACGCATAAACTCTTTTTTTTTTTCAAATTTTGACTTAGACCACTTTCATAATTATGGGCACAAATATCCAACAAATTTATCAAACCAAATTAAATACATTAACCGCCGAAAATACTTTATCAATGCAATTTCAGAACAGTTATGGTTAATTTTGTTAAAACTACTTAATAACATATTAAATCCATCGAAGAGCAAATTAAAGTCCTAACTACGTCACATCTACAATACCACCACACATTTATAACCAAAAAAAAATATCAAACACCTTTTATACCTCAAAAACTACAAATATGTATCTATCAATTTTGGAAAACTTTTGTAAATCTGTAATCAATATTAGGCCATTAATAATAGGAAAAAAAATTAGATAAAAAAATAATTCGTTACAGCAAACTAACAACGGGATATTGTAGAACACGATATTGTAAAAGAGGGAAACATAAATCGAACCGACAGCTGCTATCCGGGGTAGAATGGGGAGGGTTTTTAGGGGTTGAAAGGGGTTTTTCGTGATTTCTGGCTAAACCGTGCATCCTATCAAAAAGAGTCATATCTATAGGAAATAAAAAGATCTACAACTTTTGTACGGACCATTTTTACCCTCACCTCAAAATTTTTCGAAAAAAATGTGAAAAACCGATTTTTTTGTTTTTTCTTGTTTTCTTTGACAAAAAAAAATTTATGAAGTTCAAACGTTGGCAAAAGATACCTCCATTTATTGCAAAACGGCAGCAATTTTTTGGAGGGAAATATTTAGACGTTGTTGTTAACGTTAATTTTTTTTAAAAGAAAACCAAAATTTAACTGCGATTCCTCTTAAAACTACGCAACCTTAAGAGTACAGTTTTGACTCATTTACTCGTTGTTACATTTTTTTTTGATAAATGGTAAAAAAGGGTATAAAGCTATGGAAAAAAAGGCGAGAAAATTGAAAAACCGAAAAAATTTGCTTTTTTCGTGATAATTTGCATATTTATCGTTGAATAATTGTTACCAATTAATAAAATCATATTATTTTTTTTATGATTACGTAAACGACGATCATTCGGAAATACATTTATGAATAATTATATGATTTCGTTTTCGAACTTGATAAAAATTGTTCGAAGAAATAATCAACAATTAGAATTTCAGTCGTACTAAAAATCTTAAAAATTAAATATCTCAAGAACATGAATATTAGCCTCTTTGTAAATTTGTAATATTTTAGAGTAAGGATAGAACTGTTTTTACAAAAAAAATAACTTTCAATTAATCTTCAACCCTAGCGCCATCTTTAAAAAAGTTTTTTTAATATTTTAATCTTGCTTATGCTTAATCTTTTTTGACACTAACAAGTGGAGTGTCATATGAAAGAGCACTTAATTTAAAAAACATTGTAATTTTTTTTAGAATTTTACGGTGCACAGGTTTTGAATCATTGTCAAAAAAGTGCAACTGAAGTAGATCCCCCTCTCTACGTTTCGACGTTGATTGACAGATAAATTTCAAAAAACAGACAGAGATAGGAAATTTGATAAACCCTGAACTAAAACTATAGCGAAGTGTCACATAATTATTTTTCTGTATTTTGAGGGGGTGAGATTGAGGAAGAGTGAAAAAAATCGTTTTTGATCCTAACAAGTGTGGGGTGTCATAGGAAAGAAAACTTAATTTAAGAAACATTGTAAGTTTTTTTAGAATTTTGCGGTGCATTATCGGTGAATTATCGTTAATTATTATTGAATTGTTATTTAAATTAATAATGTATATTTTCCAATTTAAACCATTTACAAGTTGATGTAATTGCATCTCTCCTTAGTCACCCTAAACTGCTTTTGCTAATATTTAACGAGATTCAACATTTTGTGTATAATTTGGATCAATTTTCAATTGACATTGCTATTGACTTTTACGAGGCATTTGTATGGCGATATAAAAAGTCTACAACACAACTTTATTTAAATTATTTTTGTCAGTTTGTTCTTCTAGGATTCACGGAACCCTAGGCGAGCGAATTTTATTCGCACTAGACCGATTTTTTTTATATTTAAAAGGTTAACAAATAAACTAAAAAATCGGTATTTAGCATTTAACACAATCGGTATTTAAATATAATATAAATATATGGCTATGAATTATAATTCAAGATTAAATAATATGTACATACACAAAATAACTATTGTTATTATGAAAAAATAAAAAAAATTTAAAAAACACACTTTTTGAAAAACGAACTAAAAAGTAGTTATGTCTTTTACAATTATATTTTCTTTGATATTGTAAGAAGAAAAAATATTTAAATGGTATTTAACACATCTTAGCATAGATGTTAAATTTTTGACTAATTTAAAATGCTAATTTTCGATTGACAAACAGTTTTCCGTTCCCATTTGTTACATAAAATAAAAGTGGGTGGCGCATTCAGAAAGGAAAGGGAATAAACGTTGGTATTCTCTCTTGTTAGAGATTAATATAGCATACATTTGTTCCTTTTCTATATTAATGTATGCGTCACCCACTTTTATTTTATGTAACAAATGGGAACGGAAAACTGTTTGTCAATCGAAAATTAGCATTTTAAATTAGTCAAAAATTTAATATTTGCATCTATGCTAAGATGTGTTAAATACCATTTAAATATTTTTTCTTCTTACAATTTCAAAGGAAATATAATTATAAAAGACATAATGCTGGTGTTAATGCAAAATTTATTTGCTACTTTTTAGTTCGTTTTTCAAAAAGTGTGTTCTTTAAATTTTTTTTATTTATTTTTTTATTTTAGAGTTTTTAGTTATATAAATTTACCTACAAATAAGTTAACCACATTATTTCACAGAGAATACACCATAAGTAAAACTAGCAATTAAATCACTTACCGAAAATTTAATATTCTTTGAAATTTAAAGTAATTTTAATTTTAACTATAACAATTGTAATTATGTTATTTAAACATCCAGTGTAAAATTTTAGTACAGTACAGTACAGTGTAATTTTAGAGCAAAGAAACTCATTGTATTAATTTTAAGTTGTACATAAATTATTTAATATGAGATTTCGCAAATGTCAAGTTTTTTTCGGAAAAAAGGTCTAAATTATAGAGCTTTTTCCTTAAAATACGAATCGTTATATTACTGTATGTAATTGACAGATTACATTACATGTTAATTAGAAATCATTAATTATGTATTAAAATGTATTGAAAAAATAATAATTATGCAACTATAGTAAAAAAAACTTAACGAGAACACAAAACAATCTGGATTTAGAAGAAATAACGATTATTTAAAATTTTCGAAATACAAATCACTCATTATTTACAATTTAAGGCCATTTTTTCATATAAAAATAACAAAAATTTGTAATATGTCCTCTATTACAATGAGATACTCAGTATGAGCAAAATTTCAGCGCGGTAAATGGGTCATTCAGATCTTATGGATTTTCATACATAATAACTGATTTTTAATTATCATTGCTGTATGTAATCTGTCAAATACACCAAAATAACGATTTGAACTTTAAGATAAAAGGTCTATAAGCTTTGAAATTAGAACGAAATGTCATACTTTTATTTTTTCTTCAGATTTATAAAGTTTTTTGCTTTAAAAGTTTTAGAAATACGTACTGACTGCTTCAACAAACTTGTCTTTTCAATTTGGGATCAATCACATAATGGGAAATTACTGAAAAATGAATCACAAAATTCCACCCATCAAAGCTCTCAAGAGTCAAGTTAAATAAAAGTGTGTAATAAAGGATCTGATGGAGACAATTAGGTTTTTACTATGGTAAATTGAAATGTTAATTCCATGTAAGTGTATATTAGAATAATTTGTTACCTGATTTGATGCAACATAAGGGGGTTCGGACCCCCCGCAACCCCCGTGCGTACGCCACCAACTCTTTCTTATTTATATTAACGATTTGTTGGATTCAACAATTAGTCCTATCCATAGTTTTGCTGATGATAGCACGCTTCATGCGTCTCATGAAAACCCTAAATTATATTTACCGTTAGCGCTTAATAACTGTAGATCAAATTTGATAGATTCATTAAACCATAACCTAACCGTTTCCACCCTTCGGATCCAAGAAACTACAGACCTATATCAATTTTGTCGGTTGTTTCTAAAGTATTTGAGAAATACATTAATTTTAATATTATGAGCTTTTTAAAGTCATCAATATTACTTAATGAAAGACAATACGGATTCCGTAAAGGAAGAGCGACGAGAGATTTACTTTCTTTTGTCACGCATATCTGGAACAAGTCGCTTGAACAGCATGGTGAGACTTTCGGCGTTGCCCTTGATATTGCCAAAGCATTTGACAAAGTATGGCATAACAATCTCATTTGCGAATTGAGATGCTATTGCTTAGACGAGCAACTTATTTCTTGGTTACAAAGCTTTATATCTGAGCGTAATTTTCGACTTAATGTTGATGGTGTCTCATCAGACACCTTTTCAATTAATTCTGTTGTTCCTCAAGGTTCCGCTTTATCACCTACTCTTATTCTTCTCTATATTAATCACTTGCTAGGTTCAACAGTTAATCCCATCCATAGTTTTGCTGATGATAGCACACTTCATGCGTCTCATGAAATGCCAAAGTTTTATGCACCATCAAATCTTAATGTCGCTTGATAAAACCTGATTGAGTCATTAAATATTGATTTAAAAACAATCTTAGATTGGGGAGTTGCTAACAATGTTGAATTCAACACAAGTAAAGCTCAAGTTTGCCATTTTTCTTGATTATCAACACCTAACCCGTTTTCATTAAAGTTTGATTCAAATGACCTTGAAGAGGAAGAATCTGTTAGACTTCTAGGAATTGAGATTGAAAATAGTATGAAATGGAATTCTCATATTTTTCGCCTAGCTCAGAACGCTGTTAAAAAATTAGGATTTTTAGGTCGTTGTCGTAAGGTTCTTAATAGCGAGCAGCTTCTTTTAATATATAAATCATTTATGCGTGTCTGCATGGAATATTGTTCTCACATATGGGGTGGAGCTAACCTTAAAACTATTTTGGATAGGGGGCTCGCATTAGCGAGCTATTAAGTGTGGAATTCAATACGAGCAAAACACAGGCTTGTTATTTTTCTAGATTATCCAAACCTAATCCGTTTCTTTTAAAGTTCGACTCTAAAGATCTTGTAGAGAAAGAATCTTTTCGACTTCTAAGAGTAGAAATTGAAAATAATCTGAAATGGAATTCACATATTTTTAACCTAGCTAAGAACGCTGTTCAAAAATTGGGCTTTTTGGGACGATGTCGTAAGTTTTTTAATAGCAAACAACTTCTGTTAAATAACAAATCACTTATACGTCCCTGCATCGAGTACTGTTTTCACATGGTGGAGCTTATTATACTAATTTGAAGTGCCTTGATTCTGTTCAACGCAGAGCTGTTAAAGTGATTGGCAACTCAACTCTTACTAATGAGCTTGATTCTTTACAGCACAGACGAAATGTTGCTGATGTGACAATTTTCTACAAATACATTATGGATGAACGAACTTCTACAGAGATTAA
Organism: Diogma glabrata; assembly: GCA_963693315.1. Lineage (NCBI taxonomy): Eukaryota > Metazoa > Arthropoda > Insecta > Diptera > Cylindrotomidae > Diogma > Diogma glabrata. Next base: position 139,806,125 of record OY856186.1, on the reverse strand, counting down.
ATCAATTTTACCTGAATTAACAAACCTATCGCGTAACACCAGAGCTAATGTTGTAGCCCATCCTTTTGCGGTTCATATAAAATGGTGCAGGACTATTGCTTTTCAACGTGATTTTGTTCAACAGAGTCTCGCATCTCTGGAATGCGTTTCCTTCATGGGTTTTTCCTGATAGCTTTAATCCTCAAAATTTTAAAGTTAGCGTCCATAAATTTCTTAGAGAAACTTAATTTATTCAAACTTAATCCCAATGTAGTAGTTGGCATGGTATCTTCGGATATTCAGAGATGTTAATTAATAATTTATTATAATTAACACTAAACATGCGCCTAATTTAGAATTTAAAAAAAAAACATTTTGTGTATGTATAGGTCACCATATAAAGACACTTTGCTGAGTTTTACGAACTGGCACGTTTTCCGCTCTGAATTCTTTGAACCTTGGCCGATTGAAGTGAAATTACGTAGTTGGTAGGGATGGCTCAAGGAACAAAAGTGGCATAGCGCTGATGTGCTCTCTTACCATGGGGGTCTATTTCAACCCTTTTCAAGGTTAGAGTATTTTTTACTCAAAATAACCCCAAATATAGATAAAGGAACACATTTTATGTATAAAATGTTCCATGCTTTCGATAGATCGATATTTTTCGAGTTATTCGCGATTGAAAACTTATATTGTTCGTTGAAAAATGAATGTTTTCAACATAAACTTAGAGTTCTATCAAAAAATGTGTAATCACCAAAAATGAAACTTAAAAAAACGAAGACATTATTTTTTTATGAGCGTTGTTGGTTCAAAATGAAGCAAGTTAGGGCTCAATGACAAGAATTTTTTTAACGACTTGGTTTGAAGCATTCAACGTTAAATAACGGAAATTCGATGCATTTTTCAGATACAGCTTGCTTTCATTTTTTGTAATGATTGGAAAAAAGACCTTTAGAATGAGCACTAGTTCAAGTAGTTTGCATTAAAACAAAACAAGCTACGATGCAAAAACGTTGGGCAACTCGAAATCAAAATAGAAACTCAGTGTCAAAACCTCAGCCATTCCAAACAGAATTTATATTGACCATTACCTCTTTACAAATAGCTGTATTTTAGTGTTACTTATATGATCCAGAAGTTTTGCTAGATTAAAATACAAAAAAAAGTGTGATCATAATCATAATGAAAAATGTATTTTCAAATTTCATAAAATGTACCTTCATGTTCAAAATAACTCTAAAACTAAAAAACATACGTAAAAAATATTCTACACAAAAAAGGTGATTTTTCTTAACAAAAATTGATTTTGTTTTGTTTTCTATTTCTCTCTCACATACCTACCTCTTACGTATTTACCACTCGCGTATCTACCGCACTTATCTAGCTATTAGAAGAACGTTCTGATGTGAGATAAGATTAAGATATCTTATAAAATTACTTCTAATCTAGAAAATATTTTGGAAACTAGTATATACTGGACATTAGTTTTGTACGGAAACGCTAGAGACATTCAATTTGATAAAATGAGTCGTTTCGAAGACTTATCAGCATATCTGGAGAAGATACGCTATGAATCATTCATAAAAGCAACCACAAACAAAACGAGCTCAAGTTGTCCTCTTTGGGTCCAACAGTTAGACTCCTCTGAAGATATTATAACTCAACATTTAAGGGCACTGCGGTGTCAACTGCTAGAATTATCCTCCAATTTACCCACCAGAAAAAGTTGATAGTGGTAGTACCTGTACCTCTACAATTTTTTTTTTTGATTTTTACTATTTAAAAGGTAATAAATACCGTGAGAAAATTTAATTTCTGCATAAATTATGTTATATTATTTAAACAATATAAATATTTAATCGTGCACATTGTAATGTTTCTGATTTCAAGTAACACAAACATTTTAAAAAAAATCATCAAAATCGGACCTGTCCCTGTCCCCTGAAGACTTAGAAGTAAAAACCTAATTTGACTCGACTAATTGGTAAAAACCAATTTTTTTTACAAAATTTGCAGGAACAAAACGAAAATGGAGTTGCCAATATTCCAGCTAGTGATATATTCCTTAACTATGGCTTTGTCAGTGATTAAATCATACATATGAAAATCCCAAACATTGGAAATAGAAAAAAAAGGCCAGAAATGTATCCTTAGTGAATAGTGGCGCTGGCAAATAGCTATGGTCATTATGTAATGAAGTGCCTCTCATGATGATAATGGGAGTGGCTTAGCAGGAAGCGTACCTAGAAATGTTGTATTGCCGTTCGACTTAGTCTCAATCATCGTGGATAAGAGAGATATTAATAACCTGCTGCTTCAGCACAAATACGGAAATGTACGCATTTTTTTAAAGTAGATCAGAAATGGAAACAAATACAAGTGTGAAAATGAGACTCTGGCGACCCCCTTCTACGAAAGAACCACGGTCGGCACGTTCAACCGCCTCGTTCACTCACATACGCCCACACACACACATTCACACCCCTAAATCCCATGAATAGTAAGGAAAATCAATCAAATAGACTCACCCATGGTTGTATCCGCCTGGCCTCCAATCCTGCCTAAATCAGCACTCCATCAGCACGGAATTATAAACGTTGATTAAAGTGGTCATCACATGCGTTGAATGAATTGGTAATCAAAATCGTTGAATAATTTGTAATCAAAATCGTTGAATAATTTGTAATCCAAATTGTTGAACAAAATTGTAATCAAAATCGTTGAGTAAATGTGTAAACATAAACATCGAAGAAATTGGTAATTATAAACGTTGATTAAATTGGTCCCCATAAGCGTTGAATTTTATAATCAAAATTGTCGAATAAATTTGTAAACAAAATTGTTATATAAAATTGTAATCAAAATCGTTGAATAGTTTGTAATCCAAATTGTTGAGTAGAATTGTATTCAAAATTGTCGAATAAATTTGGAATCACAATCGGTGAATAAATTTGAAATCGAAATCGTTGTATAATTTTATAATCCAAATCGTTGAATAAATTTGGAATCAAAATAGTTGACGAAATTTGTAATCATAAACATCGAAGAAATTGGTAATTATAAACGTTGATTAAATTTGGTATATAAAAAAAACAGTCGTTGGATAAGTTGGCAAACAAAGCCGTTGAATCAATTGGTTATCAAAAAGGTTGAATAATTTGGCAGACAAAACCGTTGCATAAAATTGTTATCAAAAAGGTTGAAATAAATTGGTAAACGTAATCGTTGAATTTTATTTATAAATCGTCGAACCCATTTGTAAATCCATTCGTTGAATATATTTCTTATCAAATTCGTTGAATAAATTAATCAAAAATGCCGAATAAATTTGTTATCGAAATGGTCGAGTAGATTCGTTACCCAAAATCGTTGAATATATTTGTTAACCAAATCGTCGAATATATGGGTTAACAAAATCGTTGAATATATTTGGTAGCAAAGTCGTTGAATAAACTGGAAATATAAATTGTACGAAACTATGTTGTCAAAGTTGGCCGAGTTGATATGAGTTAGATGAACACATGGTATCAAAGCTTGGCAATGACGGTATAGATGATTTATAAAAACTTGGTTGTACACGTTGCCAATGATGATCCAAGTCGGAAGAACATACTTGTCATAAACTTTGACATGCTAATGTCAATATCGCATGAAATCTCGTTATGGACTTTGACAAAGATGATATAAATTGGATGCGAGATCGTCGTCTGAACTTCGATATGACCATATAGATACGCTACAGAAATAGGTAAACGTTGTCGATGTTGATTCCAGACAATGTAGCTGTGATGCGACGGCACCAAAATGTATGCTGTCTCCAAATAGCGGGGTATAGTAGCTTCACCAGGAAAATATAACGGTAAGATCCTGTACCCAAACGGTCATTCAATCAGACGGTTGTCTGTTCCACAACAAAAAAAACCAGCATATGAAAAAAATCGATACACCACGGTTGATTGATACAATAATTTATTTAATTTCAAGATCGTCACGGTGACGCATATAATAACACTATATTGGGGCCTATTCAGTAAAATCTTCTATCGAAAGTTTGTTATTCTTTTATTTTTTGTATGAAATTTTATAACGGGAAAATAAAATTTCATACAAAAAATAAAAGAACAGCAGAAATTTTCGATAGAAGATTTTACTGAATAGGCCCCATTATTTAAATCACACATAGGTAAAATTTAACTTAATTAAATGCCTACGTAAACTTTTATTAACCTAGAATCAAGGTCAGTTCAATCGACTATCATAAGTATTAAAGGTATTCATTAATTATTAACAGGAACAAAAATAATCATGAAGTATGTATATCAACAAATCATTTTACTAATAGCTATCTAATGTTAATAGATTCTTACACTATGATTTACAGCAATAAAAAAAAACACAAAACAGCAAACAAAATCGATAATTAACCTAGTTCGATACATTCGAAAAATCAGCCGACACTTAAAAAAAACGAAAACTGTACATCTCTTAACAATAATGATAATGTAAACTTTTGGTATATACCGTTAAAAAAATGACTAGACACGAAAACCGGAGTTTTTCTTCATTAAATGTACCGTAAGGTTTCACGAATTCACTGGAGCAAGTTTGCTTTATATAAAAAAAACGTTCTCAAGCAAACTATAATGCCAAGGGCAATTAACTAGATATTAAATAAAGTTACCTTAGATTTGCGAATCTTCAAACAAAATTTCACCATATGCGCACCAAGAAATATATCACGGATTTTGTATACTGTTACACATAACACAGACACATCACAAAACAAATAAATATTTTTTTTTGGATACATGGATAATTCTTTTTTTATGGAGATTACTTTACATTTAATTTCTTTCTTTTTTATTAACTTTTTGTTTTCTATAATTACGTTAATAAACATTTTCCTTGGCAACCGTAAAAATGAATACTTTTCTAATAAAAATCCGAACACCTGTTGCCAGTTGTCAAAGCAAAACCCAATAGGATAATTGTAATAATATTAATCGACGTCAAACATCAAAAATCAAAAGTAATAGAATGAGCGTATTCGTGTGAATCGCAATTAAACTAAGAGAGTGAAAAGGCTACAGTGGCTGATTATATAGCCAAATTTTTAGTCTCGCAATAACTCGAATACAGTGTTTAGATGGGAGATAATTAATTTACATCAGATTTTCAAATTATTGGGAACTTTTTATAGTTACACAAAACCGTTTGCTATTTGATAATATTGTACGAAAATAAGGTTGTGACCCAAAATATTTCCGACACATCCATAACTTTTATAATTGAATTCAAAATGAATTAAATACAGATTCGATCAATGTTATGATGTTTAGACATTTATTAAACTACATTCTACTATATCCGTACAGTGAAGTTCAGTTCAATAACGGAAGGATTGTTTAAAGTAAAACACTCATACAAAGACAAATCAAATGTTTAACAAAGCAAAAATAGTAATTCGTTGCATGTTGACGATTGGAAACAAAATACGCGCAGCTGTTATGAGGTTTCGAAAATTTCGTTGTTTCATTACGGTTTGTGTTTAAAAAAAATTCAAACTCAAGTAGTAAGGCGAGAACAATCGAATGGAAGTATAGCGCGCGTCAATTTTAGGGTGTTGTAAGATTAAATCTTAGTGGTTATACGGAGGATAATTAAAGAAAATTATTAATTAATTCAAATTAACCAATATTATGTTATATTAATGAATAAATAAATCAAGGTAATTAGTGCAATTTTCTTTCTCCCATACGTTTGTCCGGCCATTGAAGACTTAGTTAGATTTTAAGAAAAATAAGGAAACGATGGGTTAAGGGAACCATACGAAATATGACTATTGATGATGAATGGATGGGAAACTATTACAAGCGGTACAGATTAATATAAGAAACAACAACTAAGGAAACTGCGACTGTATTCACTATGTTCAGACATTAGTCCAGACTATCCATTACAATTATTTCGTAAGGTCAAGTTTCAGATTCGCGATTATGTTGTTGCTTTTTATTGCAAGAAGTTATTGCATAAAGCTACATATTTGAATTTCCAACAGAGTTTATAAAACAGGTTGGGATACAGACTTTACAGTTCTCTATAGAACTCAAAGGTTTAAAAAACTTAATGTTAATATGTCCTCTGGGACTGTTTATGTCCACAAACCTGGGGCCCTATTCCCGAACAGATAAATGTGAATTTCGACAATATTGTGAAGTTTGTAGTGCATAACATTAAACGGTAACGGTGACGATTTTCCGGAAAACAAATTTCACAATATTGTCTTATAGGGCTATTCTGATAGTCGTGTCGTATCTAACGCTGAAAAATTATTTCGGATCGTACCGACTCTAAAATGGTATTCTGTGAGTCGTACGAAACGACAAATTTTTCACCACTACTGTATTATTCACCAATAATAAAAATTGTAATTTGACAGATAAAACCTATCACAATCTTGTTTATTTTGAATTTTTTTGAATATTTAATAATAATACAAATTAGTTTAAAACGGAATGTTGTATAGTAAAATAAAAATAAATTATTAAAAGATTATTTTTATTCACTTTTGCAAAGAAATTATACGATTCTTTTATTATTATTGAATTACAAACACAATAAAAATTTAGTTTGATTATAAACATCGATGTTTATTAAAATTAATCCTTCATTTGGTGAATTACAGTGTCAAAAGTAAAATATTACTTTAATTTCATCATTTCCTTATTTTATTTTAATTTTAAAACAAACATTTCTTCAATTTAAAAATTTTTCTAGAGAGTCGTAGCCAAAAATGGCTACGACAAAAATTGATGTTTTTGACATATAAAGACGTATCGTACGACTATCAGAATATCAATTTTTTTTACCTTTGTCGTATTTAACGAAATTTGTCGTATCGAAACGACTGTCAGAATACCATTTTCGTTTTATCGTGTCGTACGACGCTAAATACGACTGTCAGAATAGCCCTGTTAATGCAATTTAGACAGTATTGTGAAATTCTTTTTTTGTAAAATCGTTACCGTTACCGTTTAATGTTATGCAATACAAACTCATAATATTGTCCAAATTCACATATATGTGTTCAGGAATAGGGCCCCTCACTGGCTCATACATTCTTTCACATCCTGCTACTAATAAATTTGGTAACGTGGGTGAGTTTTTTTGCACAATAATCTCACTAAAGTAATACAAGATTCTCTGAGAATCTTCGAGAATACAAATCATAAAAGCACTCTCCACATTTCCTTTCAACTGATTCAGAGTTCTTTAATCACACAAGTAAATCTGACCATAACCTATAATCTAGATAGATTGATCATAGTTTTGTACGAACTTGAAAACTGAATACCAAAACCCGAAAAACAGATACCTGCTTTGTATGGCATTATAAAAAATCAAATTAAGTCAGTGTTTATTATCAATCGAATTTTGTTTCTTAAATAAAATGTGTTGTGTAGTGTAGTAGGCATTACAATATGTGTCACAACATCCGTTCTGAGACCTTGATGCACGCAAAGTTTTTGACTTTGTTTTTTTTCCAAAGAATGGATAACCAAATAATAAATTCTTTCACATAATACAATATCTGTGGCATAGACCAATATTTCATGCTAGGATAGAAAATATAAAAATACAATAAAACGCCAAATTTTTAAAGAAATTTTCAGGAACAAAACTAAAACTGGGTTGTCCATAATCCAGCTAGTTGTGTATTACTTGATCATGTTCCAAACTGTCTTCCTCAATGATTAAACTATGTTTCACAACATCTGCAACTTCGGAGGTTAGGGGTTAATTAGGGTTTCTCATTTCCCGTAGAAATTCAAATCCCGGGAAGCCGGGACAAACAATATTAAATTCCTGGGAAATCCCGGGAAACGCTAAAAAGCTATATTTTTCTAATTGGGTGGTAGAAAAATGTGTAAAATTAAAACAGCAGAAAAAATGCGCTATTGATTTTTAAATTTCCATTATTTTTAATTAGAAAAACTTCAAAAATTAAATAAAAAAGAATACATAAAAACAAAACAAAAATGAGTTCATAATACTAATTTTTAAACAATTTTCCAAAAAACTAGGTTGTCAATGGCGCCATCACTCAATTTTGTCCGAATTTTCGTGACAAAACGTCCATTGAACCATCCATTGAACCATCCGTCCACGAGAACCATTAAACATAAATTAAGAGAAATGAAGCGCAAGTTTTAGGTAGATTTCTCAGAAAAATCTACCTATTTTAAGTTTGATTGGTTTTAATTTGTTGTGTTTATATGTGTCAAAAAAACCATACAAAAAAACCATGATACCATGTGTCAAAAAAAAACATTTTCCTAATTTTGAACGAAATTAATTACTACAGAGGGAAAAGAATTAAAACTACTCGTATGTGGCATCTCACGTTAAAATGTGAATGTACTGGTGTTCGGGACTGGTGTTCGCGGGGTTATCATACCCGTAGATCAAAATTTAGAAAAAATACCAATCAACAAAGACTAATCCCTATTCTCTTCATGCTTACAATTTAATGCATATCATCATGTTACCCGTCGTCTCATCAGTACTCTTGGGTGGTTTTATTTTAGGCAATTTTAAAATACAATGTTTTTGTGAAATCTTGACCTGGAAAGAAATTTATATACAGGTTTTGCAGTCCAATTTCAACCTTTTGCACATCAAATTCAACCTTTCGCAATTCAAATTCAACTTTGAAAATCAAATTCGACTTAACGTAATTCAATTTCAACTTTTTGCAAATCAAATTCAACCATTTGCAAATCAAATTCGACCTAGAAAGCATTAATGATAATTTTATATTTTCTACTGTCTAATTAATGGAACTTACCGTTGATCAAATAGATGTACATACATAAACGACGCAATTTGAACTGCTACGACGATCAACATATAACGAAGGACATTTTAGTTTTGTGCCTAATCGTATTATAGCATTTTTAAATGGATATTGTGTTTCAGCTGATATGTTTAGCTTCTAAATCCATCGCCGAAATATTTTTTAGTGTTATGGTCTGACTTCAATATTTTGTTTGAGATGTTGTTGTAGCGACGGTGTTTCTCTGCCGGCTCCATGTCCAGATTCAGGAACTCTGCTACTGCCCTTGGGCGGTTCCACAAATCTTCCTTCGTCAAGTCGGTTTGTTTTTCTGGACAATTAAATAGGTGGTTTGCATCATGCGGCGTGCCCTCACATGCGGGACACTTGTCAACAATTTTCTGGTCAATTTTGTTCATGTAGTTATTTAAGATGCGTGACCACCTGGATCTTAACTGCGTTAGTATGGATCTGGTGCTGCGCGGTAATTTGACCTCTTCCGCAGCGACTTCTGGTGGCTTACTATTGAGAACTCAATTTGGGACGTAGTTGTTTATTGTGTCTTTAACAACTTTCGTATGAATTATTTTTAAGTCCGTAAGCTCTTCGATGTTGCCGGTTACTTGGTTGTTTCTGACATCATTCAAGAAACATTTCGCAGTATTCCTTATGTTTCTAGGTGGTATAGTTGTGGATAAGGTGTCATTACAGTGATGCTGCTCTTTGTGACAGACCCATACAGACCCATAGATATTGTTTGGTAAGCATTTCATAATGTTTAGGGATCGGCAATTTGTTACATTCTTGGTGCAGGTGATCTCTGTGAACCATCAAACAAACCGGTTGCTGTTCACAAGGCTGCGTTTTGTGTTACTTGTAGCTTATTCGAGTGGGTGTCAACGAATGGAGGTGTCTATATGAGGGCAGCGTAATTTAAAAAAGGTCTTCCATGCTTTGTACGTTGTTATGATCGTGTTTTTATCTTTGCCACTACCATCTAGTGGTTTCAATGCATTGTTCTGTTTTTTTATTTGTTGTTGTTGTTGTAGCGACGAGATGTGGTGCTTCCGGCTCCAAGTCCAGATTCGGAAACTCTGCTACTGCCCTTGGGCGGTACCACAGATCTTCCTTCGTCAGGTCGGTTGGTTTCTCTGGACAATTGAAAAGGTGGTTAGCATGTTGTTGTTGTTGTTGTTGTTCTTGTAGCGACGAGATGTGTTGCTATTCTTCCGGCTCCAAGTCCACATTCAGGAACTCTGCTACTGCCCTTGGGCGGTACCACAGATCTTCCTTCGCCAGGTCGGTCGGTTTCCCTGGATAATTGAAAAGGTGGTTAGCATCATGCAGCGTGCCCTCACATGTGGGACACTTGTCAACAATTTCCTGGTCAATTCTATTCGTTTAGTTATTTAAGATGCGTGACCAACCGGATCTTAACTGCGCTAGGATGGTTCTGGTGCTGCGTGGTAGTTTTACCTCTTCAGCCGCGACTTGTGGTGGCTTGCTATTAAGAACTCGATTCGGGGCGTAGCTCCTTATTGTGTCCTCAACGGCCTTGGTATGTATATTTCTTAACCCCGTCTTATACGTAGGCTCGTCGATGTTACCGATGTCTTGATTGTTTTGAACATCTTGTAGGAAGCATTTCGCAGTCCTTCTTATGTCTCTAGGTGGTGTTTTCATGGATAAGGTATCATTGCAGGTATGTAGCTCTTTATGACAGGACCAAAGATATTGTTTGGTAAGCATTTCGTTGTGTTCACGGACCGGCAATATGTTACATTCCTCATGTAGGTGATCTCGGTGGGCCATCAAGTGACATCCGGTTGCTGTACGCAAGGCTGAGTTCTGTGTTATTTGTAACCTATTCCAGTGGATGTCAGCGACTTGGGGTGTCCATATGGGAGCGGCGTAATTTATGAAAGGCATTCCTATTGCTTTATATGCTGTTATAATAGTATTTTTTACCCTTACCCCACGAACTCCCCGCTAGAGCTTTTAATGCATTATTTCTGTTTTTTTAGTTTTGTATTCACTTGTTGAGCATGAGCGTTGAATTTAAGCAGTGGATCAAATATTACCCCCAGCAATTTTGGATTTTTGACCGTAGGAATGTTAAGTGTTGTATTTACCTCCTTCGTCCATGTGGTGAAAAGTGTGGAAGTGGACTTTTCGATGGACAGTTTCAATTTTTTGGTTTTAAACCATTCATTCAAGGTGTTAAGGTAGGTGTTTAGGACAGTAGTGAGTTGATCCAGGTTGTTTCCTGTCGCAAGCACCGTGCAGTCGTCTGCATATGACGTGATGGTTATTCCTTCCGGTGGTGCCGGTAGACTACTTAGGTAAAGGTTGAATAATGAAGGTGAGAGACCTCAACCTTGTGGAACTCCCTGTCTGAGCGCCCTCATCTTGGATCCAGAGTTACGGAACTCAACGTATGTTTGGCGGCATCTTAGATAGTTGCACAACCACCGCTTTATTAGACCTGGCAGATTAGTGTTGAATATGTCGTTCAGTAGTGCAGCGTGTGACACTGTGTTGAAACCTTTTGACAGGTCAAGTGCAACTAAAATTGTTCTGGCACAGGGTTGTTTTTGGCTTTGACCATCGCTGATTTGGTTTTGGATTCTATGAAGCGCGGTGGTTGTACTATGTGCTTTCCTAAAGCCATGTTGATGTGATGCCAATTTGCAGGATCCAGTTAACCGAGGTAGTAGCAGAGCTTATATCAATTTTGCAACCGATGAGAGGATAGAGATCGGTCTATAGGATTCTTCCTTTTCTTCAGGCTTGCCAGGTTTCAAAATGGGACTTATTCTAGCCGTTTTCCAGATATTTGGTATCTGAAGCGTATTTAGAGATGTGTTGAGTATGGTAGTGAGAAAGTTCAACCCTTTGGGTCGAATGTGTTGTAGCATGATGGCTGAGATGCCGTCTGGTCCAATAGCTTTAGATGGTTTGGATTTCTTTATTTCCAACATCTTCTTCGGAAAATATGATATCGTCGAAATTTTCAGTATTAAGTTTGCGCATATGTCTTAATACTGACCTAGTTTCTTTTTCATGCTTACTTTGTTTTTCTGTAAAGTGCGTGTTGAATTTTATTGCGCATTTCCTATGGTTTTCGGTTGGGATATCATCGAAGGAGATCATGCAGTTGTTACCCGTTTGACGCGGATGTGTTAAACCCTTAATCACCTTCCGCAGACTGTTATTTGTGCCAAAGTTTGACTTACTCACTAAATCTTTCCATTTGTTACGTTTATGTTCCATTACTAGCTTATTTATCTGCTTGTTCAGGCCCGGAATTCTAGAATCAGTTGGATCTGCCTTACGGATGTCATCTCTTTGGGAGGAAAGTACACAAGCTTCGTGTGGGAAGTTTGGTTTAATATTTTGTATTCTGCCGGCTGGAATGAAGCGAGATCTTGCTTTGTTAAAAATTTCTCTGAATTTTCTTTCCCCAGAGAGGGCGTCAATTGGTAAAAATTGCTTACTGAATTCCATTTCAGTAAAATTGGTAAAATTATCCCAGTCTGCTTTATTAAAATTAATATATGTCTTCTTCTCGGATTTCATTTCGTTTAAGGAACGGCTTAAGGTGATTATGATCGGCACATGGTCTGATCTCAATGCAATTTCAGTTCTCCATTCAGCGATTGGCATTAATGACATGCTGGCAAGTGAGACATCTGGAGAAGAGTATGAGTTATTTGTTGCTCTTGTTGGTTGTGGTTCACTGAGGACTCCAAAGTTGGAGCCGTCAATTTGATCAGCAATGTTTTCACCTCTTGAATCAGTGTTCAAGTGTGAGTGCCATAGATCATGGTGCGCATTCATATCGCCGAGAATTAGACAGCCTTTGGTATAAAATAAATGTCCTATGGGCGGTTCATAACCTGTATCACAGCTGCTTAGTGGTGGAATATAAATATTGACTAGATTTATCTCCGTATTTCCGGATTTTATTGTAATACCCAGTTGTTCTAGGTGTTTATCAGTTCCCGGTACTGCTAGTAATGTGGCTGTACGGTAGATAATGGCTTTGTGTACGATAAAGGGAAGGCCACCACCTTTGTCCTTTCCTCTATCCAGTATTTTAATTCTATAATCACAGATACTAACACTAATCTTAGATCTAACATTTAATTTGGTTTCTTGTAAAACCGAGACTAGAATATTGTTTTTATACATAAAGTTTATGATATCATCGATTTTGTTTATGAGACCGTTACAATTTAGCTGCATTATTTTCACATCACTTGGCGTTTCCGGATGTGTGTTCATTCGCATTTTGTTCTGTTGCGAGTTCGTGTTTGTATGTTGAGTTGATGCATTGTAACATGGCGCTATGTAGTTTTTGGTCCATTGCTTATATGTTGCAAGATTTGAGCGGTTCTTGAGATGACACCATTCTTTACAGCTATTACACTGGACGGATGTAGTGTTTGCCCTTAAAATGTTTTTGCATATTGCACAATGCCATATTTTAGTTGGTCCAGGATTTCTTTCAATACCGGCCATGACGAGGAGGATTTGAAGCAGTGAGGCCAGTGACAACTGCTTCTTTATCCAAAAAATGGAGCGTCGGAGTAGCACCTTTCGTCGAAATTTTTGTGATGGTCCTTGGTCGGAACTGGCTTCCGAGTACTTCTGGGGCGTAGACCCGTCCATCTTGAGAAGTAAGGTGGTTAGCATCATGTGGTGTGCCTCACATGTGGGACACTTGTCAACAATTTCCTGGTCTATTTTACTCATGTAGTTATTTAAGATGCGTGACCAACCGGATCTTAACTGCGCTAAGATGGTTCTGGTGCTGCGTGGCAGTTTTACCTCATGGGCAGCGGCTTGTGGTGGCTTGCTGTTAAGAACTCGATTCGTGGCGTAGTTGTTTATTGTGTCTTTGACAGCTTTGCTATGTATATTTTTTAGCCCCGTCTTATACGTAGGTTTGTCGATGTTACCGATGACTTGATTGTTTTTAACATCTTGTAGGAAGCATTTCGCAGTCCTTCTTATGTCTCTAGGTGGTGTTGTCATGTATAATGTATCATTGTAGGGATGTAGCTCTTTATGACAGGCCTAAAGATATTGTTTGGTAAGTATTTCGTTATGTTCACGGAATTTCAATATGTTACTTTCCTCGTGTAGATGATCTCGGTGGACCATCAAATGACATCCGGTTGCTGTACACAAGGCTGCGTTCTGTATTATTTCAAACTTATTCCAGTGGATGTCAGCGACTTGGGGTGTCCATATGGGAGCAGGGTAATTTATGAAAAGCAATTCCTATTGCTTTATAAGCTGTTATTATAGTGTTTTATGTTTACGCCTCGAACTAACCGCTAGAGCTTTTAGTGCGTTATTCCTGTTTTAAAGTTTTGTGTTCATTTGTTGAGCATGAGCGTTGAATTTAAGTAGTGGATCGAATGTTGCCCCCGCAGTTTTGGATTTTGACTAGGAATTAGCATGTTGTCAATGCAGATGCTTAGTGTTGTATTTACCTCCTTCGTCCATGTGGTCAAAAGTGTGGAAGTGGACCTTTCAGTGGACAGCTTCAATTTTTTGGTTTTAAACCATTCATTCACGGTGTTAGGGTAGGTGTTTAGGACACTAGTAAGTTGTTCCAGGTTGTTTCCTGTCGCAAGCACCGTGCAGTCGTCTGCATATGACGTGATGGTTATTCCTTCCGGTGGTGCCGGTAGACTACTTAGGTAAAGGTTGAATAATAAAGGTGAAAGAACTCCACCTTGTGGAACTCAATGTCTGAACACCCTCATCTTAGATCTAGAGTTACGGAACTCAACGTATGTTTGGCGGCCTCTTAGGTAGTTGCACAACCAGCGCTTTATTAGACCTGTCAGATTAGTATTAAATATGTCGTTCAGTAGTACAGCGTGTGACACTGTGTCAAGTGCAACTAAAATTGTTCTAGCACAGGGTTGTTTTTGATTTAGACCATCGCTGAATTTGTTTTGAATTCTATGAAGAGAGGTGGTTTTACTATGTGCTTTCCTAAAGCTATGTTGATGTGACGCCAAGTTGCAAGATCCAGTTAGCCGAGGTAGCGTCTTTCGTCGAAAGGTTATTGTTTAAGATACTTTTAAAAGGTTTTGAAAGGTTTGAAAAGGTTTTTGTTTGATAAGGTTTTGGTTTGATACTTTTAATCACTTTTACAATGCTTGTACAGTAGGGCTTTTGCATATAACCGCTCTACCAAGTTTATTACACTGTTTTATAATATATCTGTCAGTGCTTGTTTTAATGGTTTCTGACGATCAAATCTTCATAAAATCATTTCTAAACAGAACTGGTTTCATTTCACTTAAACTGTCAATATTGAACAAAATTAAATAACCAAACTAAAATTAAGAAACAAACAACGGCACATAAGTCCCATAAATCAAAATACTGCTATATAATAAAACTAAAACAAAAAAGTCAGACAAGTGCGAATAAAATTCGCTCGCCAAGGGTTCCGTGAATGTAAAAGAACACAATATCAAAAATAATTGACAAACAGTTGTGTTGTAACTTGTGTCTTGTAATGCTTTTATATTGCCAGACCATAGACGCATAACAAAATAAATGTTTAATCGTAAATGTCAATAGTAAATTACAATCATTGATTAAAAATGACACAAAAAATGTTGCTTCAGTTTAAATCTTATCCAAAACTGTTTATGGTAACTCAAGAAAGATTCAATTACACCAGCTTGTAAATGGTTTAAATTTGATTATTAGTGTCGAAATTTAGGGGGGGTTCTACATACAAAAAATACTTTTTTTATAATAATACAAAAACTGTGCATTGCAAAATTCTAAAAAAATGTAATGTGTTCTAAATTAGGTGCTCTTTCAAATGACACCCCACTCATTTGGGTCAAAAATGTTTTTTTTTACACTCCCCACACCCATCAAACATACAGAAATATAATTATTTGAGACTTCGGTATGATTTTTATTCAAAATTTACCAAACTTCCTAGCTCTGTGAATTTTTTTCAAATTATTCTGTCCATCAGTGTCGAAACGGTCTGGAATTCGCACTTTTTTAACAGTAACTCAAAAACTGTGCACCGCAAAACTCTAAAAAAAATTGCAATGTGTTCTAAATTATATGCTCTTTCAAATGATATTCCACTCGCTTGGGTCAAAAATGCTATTTTTTTTACCCTCTCCACCCTGTCCCCCTAAACACCAAGAAATATAATTATTTGAGACTTCGCTATAATTTTCTTCCAAAATTTACCAAACTTCCTAACTCTACGAATTTTTCTGTCAAGTCGAAACGTAGGGGGGGTCTGAAATTCGCACTTTTTTGACAATAACTCAAAAACTGTGCACCGCAAAATTCTAAAAAAAATTGCAATGTGTTCTAAATTAGATGCTCTTTCAAATGATACCCCTCTCGCTTGGGTCAAAAAAGATTTTTTTACCCTCTCCACCCCGTCCTCCTAAACACAGAAATATAATTATTTGAGACTTCGCTATAATTTTCATTCAAAATTTACCAAACTTCCTAACTCTGAATTTTTACAAATTTTTCTCTCAATCAGTGTTGAAACGTAGGGGGGAACGGTCTGAAATTCTAACTTTTTTAACAATAACTCAAAAACTGTTCACCGCAAAATTCTACAAAAAATTGCAATGTGTTCTAAATTAGGTGCTCTTTCAAATGACACCCCGCTTGACCACGTTTTAAATAGTGTTTTTACACTTTACCTTCTCATTTCCCCCCCTTAATAAATATAATTATGAGTATGTGACACTTTTATGTATTTTTTATTAAGAACTTACTAATTTTTCTATCATTCCAAATACATTTGAAGATTTTCGATGTGTTACGTTCGGAGCTAATCGAGGTAGGAAAACGTCATTATTCAAAATTATACAAAAAATGGTAAAGCGTAAAATTCCAAAATAAATTTTTAAGGAATACTGAAGTAAAGTCCCTTCATATGATGCCCTACTTGAATCTATAAAAATGTATTTTCTCAAAGGTCTCACATCGTACCCCTGTAAACAAAACGAAAACCACTTTAGTTTTATTTGTATCCGTCAATTTATGTGGACAGTTTAGTTTTATACGCACCTCAAATTTCAAGTCCATAGCATTTATAGTTTACGAGATAATATATATAATGTGAAAAACTCCTTTTACTCTCACCAATAGTGTTCCATATAAAAAACGGAACCTTAAAAATCCAGTACACTCCGATCACAAAATATAAAAACGCAACAAACGAAATTAAATTACCAAACTAAATTAAATTACCAAACTAAATTAAATTACCAAACTAAAATTAAGGAACACAATAGCACACAAGTACAATCGAATATTGATGCATCATAATTATACTATATAATAAGCACTAAAAAAATCAGTTCATTATACTACTCTGTTGTACCAACCGAATGTTCCATGTCATAATAACCTCAAATTAGGTTGTCTTATTTATCGAACACAAAATATAAAAACGCAAGAAACGAATGAGATGTCTACTAGACTCTAGAGAGTTTCGATTGTCTAAGATTCGATTGTCACAAAAGAGGTAATGACCGAATTTATTCTTTCAGTGAAACATATCGGTATATTCCATTAATTAGAAAAGCTTTCTCCGAAGACATCTCAGAATAATGTGAATTTTGGAATTTGTATGACAATATTGTGACATTCGAATTATGTAACACCACTAGTGTAAAGTTAATATAGCAGATGAAATTCACGTAGTTCAAAATATACATAAACACATCATCTATTATTGAAAAGCTTATGCGGCTAGATTTTTAAGAGGTTTAATTTGATTCGCCAATCGCTGCATTGCAAAAGATTGATTTGAGTTGTAAAGGGTTGAATTGATTTGCAAAAGGTTGAAATAGGAATGCAAAACCTGTAATGTGACGTATATTGTAATATTTAGTACACATCACTTTATTTAAACAAAATCTAACCGCATATTACATCTCAAATTCTAAAACAGCCAGATATCTATTATTTATGATGTTTAAACGAACTTACTCATTCAAATCTTTTTTAATACCTATTTCTTGAAAACCAGGCACCAGAGAATTTTTTAGTTTAACAATAATTTCTTGTTTTTCGAACTTTATAGGAAAAGATTAATTTAAATGTTGCCGTACTCATAAAAACATGGTCCTTAATAATTATAATTTATTTTTTACTTTTAGATCAATGGCTGGATGACAGAATCGATATTATTCCATTTACTGAAGATTACACTACCGAACCAATCGGGTTTTACCCAGTCAAACAAACAAATACAACTGAACTTTTAAGAGAATTTGAATCTGTTTACGATTCTGTTGAATACACGCATCTAACACCACCACAAACACCACCGGAAAATAAAAAACTATCGGCTTTTGATCAGGTTTGTCTACATTTATTTTTTTTAATGAAATGAAAAAAATTAATACTTGTTTTATTTTTAGTTTGCTCTGTTATATCCAGTTGCGTCAGATGTTCAAACTAATTTCCAGAACGATACAGTTGCTGCCCCAAAATTATTATTAAAACAACATCAACAGCATCAAAATGATTCTCAATATACATTATTTGTTCCTGATGAAACTGATTTTGCTCAAGAATTGGAATTAGTTGATGAATTAGTACGAAACCGAGCTAAAGATTTACCTGATTGGAATGATGATGATAGCTTTGGTTGTGGATCATCAAGTTCGTCATCATGTTTATCACCACGTAGTGAAAGCTCGTACAGTGAATCTAAAAACTCTCATGAAGATGATGAATGGTATCCAGAATCAAAACCATTAACCAAACGTAAATCAAAATCTCGTACAACCGAAGATCGTAAATCACGAAAGAAGGAACAGAATAAAAATGCAGCTACTCGTTATCGTCAAAAGAAGAAACAAGAAATTGAAGTAATCCTCGGTGAGGAGCGGGCTCTTCGCGATAAAAACAAGGACCTTCATACAAATTATACGGATCTTAAAAGAGAAATAAAATATCTTAAAAGTTTAATGCGTGAATTATATAAAGCAAAAGGTCTTATCAAAAATTAAATTGTTAACTTCAAAGTTTTTATAAAGGTACAAACATTTTAAATTTAAATAAATAGATATAAATTAGTTTTAACAATATTCAGTACGCAGTATAACAAACTTAATTAACAAAATAAATTGAAGATATATATATTTTAGATTATAGATTACCTTAGAGAAAAAAAATTTTTTTAATGTTTTATGTATATGTGACTTTGTGTTAAATTTAATATTTTTTTAGCAAAGTTATTTTCTAATTTAAAATTATCATTAATTATGTATTTTTTAAGTTTTATTTCAAGAATTTTTGTTTTTTAAACTACAGTTAGTTGGGATTTATCAACCTTTTCTACTTTAGGAAAATGTTACCATAAATATACGAAAAACTAGTATGAAGTAAAAGTTATTTACTGAATTTCAGTTGATTATATATAAACATTTTTTTCTATAGACGAAAACGAAAAGGTTGTGGTAATTTAATGTTTTATAATAACAAATCTAAATTTTTCGTTAGTTTTTTTTATTTGACTCAAGTAAGAAGAAACCATTTCTGTATACTTTAATATATAAGTGTAATTAGCTTAAAATCTCAAAACAAAAATATTAATTGGAAATATTAAAAGAAATATGTATATTATTTCTATCTAAATCTTACCATCTGTTATATTTTATTTTTTAAATTTCAATAAAAAATATAAAAAACCTCAACACCCTGAGAAAAAAACTAGTATTTTTTGATTAAAACTGATTTCGAATTGGAAATCAAAAATCTCTTGTTTATTAGATAAGATTTTTATTGAATTTTATCTTAGTGTGAAAATTGTATGTCCGCACTCCGCACCCTTTTTGTATTGCAACTTGAAGTGTTTCTACTAATATTTTAATACGGCTAGCTAATTAATTATTCATTTATTACGTATTAATACAATTTATTTGAATAAAAATATTGAAATTTTCTGTGTTACTTAAAGAACAGGAATTTGTATTCAAGGTGGGAAATAATATTTTTTACACATGTTATTTTGTTTTATAATTCTTTGAATAACTGACAACAAATCGCGATTTTCATATACAATTACACAACACAAAAAACAATACAATCGTTAAAACGAGTAGACTTTTATAATTTGTTCTTTCAAAATTTAATTTGTCGGTAAATCTGATTTTATTTGTTTTCGGATTTAAATTCACAATAAACCTAAATTAAAGTTTTAAATTTTAAAATTATATGTCGTTTTCTTTTTGACAAAAAAGTGATCTAAGAGCAAAAAAGCAGCTGTCAGATCACTTTTTTTTGGATTTCGTATTCTTTTTGTACAAAAAGATTGCTCTTTTTTTGATCTGAAAATATTTTTCTGAATCTGTTTTGTGTTTTAAATCGGGTTTTAAATTAAATACAACAAAAAAATTCAAATTGTAAGTATTAAACATAATTTGTATTATTGATCTTTAATATAAAGAACTTTAATTAACTATTGTTTGCTGCAGTTAGACCGTTGATAAAAATTTTGATATGGATAATGTATTCTAGGATATACTTCAGGCAAATTGGATAAAACATCAAAATGTTGCAAATTAGTTGGTTGCGAGGAGAAGGAATCCATTAAATCTTCAGCAGTATGAGTTAACATTAAAAGTAAAATATTTCGATGATTCATTATTGATATTTAATATATATTTTTGATATTTTATATTTGTTTGATATTTTATAAATTTAATTAATTTAGTTTTATTATTTAAGGTAGTATTTAAATCTTAAGTTTGAGTGTATCTATACTTGAGAATAAAAATTATTGCATATATTATTACACGATAAATTATTTTAAGTGAAATATTTTTTTGAGAAGCAAAATGAAGATTTACCACTGCAGTGCCATCCTTGTGATGCCACGATAATACTATCAATTTCATCTTATGGTTGATTCGAATAATATCTAGAATATCCCAATTGTGACATTAATAAATGGGAATTTTATGCACGGTGAATGTCGACAAATTCCTCAAAGAATTATAAATCATTTACCTTTTTATCTAATGGTATTCGGATATTCAGAGAAGTTAAACAATAATTTACTATATATTTAACTATAAAGAAAAACAAATTAATATTCACAATTGTTTTTGATTATAATTTGTCAATAATGCATTGAATAAATATCTAAGGAAGAGTGACTAGACTTTTTGAGTGAAGCATCTAAATTATAGTATTGGTGCGTTTGAGGGTGTTTGTATTTAATCGTAGGGTGGTACTGTGTATAATAAAATGTATAAACATCGTAGTTTAATTGAAAATCCTTATGGTTATATATGTTTGAGCAATATATTTTACTATTAAAAATAATAGATCAAATCCGTTTAAAATTTAAATCATATTCAAATTCATATTTTTTACACCCACTTTTCATAACAAACAATAACTTTATACAATCCCTGTGAATGAGCGTGTCTAACAAAATTGTTTATACGTGTGGCAACCTTACATTTGAGAAATTAAATGTAAAATTAAATTAGAAAATAATTCATTTTGTGACACAAACTTATTGTAAATATATTAAAAATATATGCTAAATTATATACTGTCCTTGTAGTGTTTTTGTAATGTTCACCAATCAAGAAACAAGAAACAAAAAACTACCAAGCCTTAGACCAATAATTGCTTAATTATTTAATTTATTAACATTAATTTATTAACAAATATTTCGAGGTAATTTTTGACCTCCTCATCAGTGCAAATTTATGTAATACTGTAAACACCATTCCATTGATATTTCGTAATCCTAATATTATGCGGGTAGATATCACAGCTTAGATTTTTTAGATTTTTTAAAACAAAATTTGAGTTTACATTGTAATAATAAATAACAAATAATTAAAATAATAAAATGAAATAAAATAAAATGAACTAAACACACATAATTAAAATCATTTTTCTATGACATATAAAATAAAATAAAATTAAATTAAACTATGTTAAAATCAAAACCACGTCACATCACATCAATAAGATCAACGACCTACAATTGACGAAATATGATGATCCCGCCAATTGTATTGTCTAGACATTGCAATTATTAAATTTCCCCTCATCAGCTGTTTTGTTGAATTTTGTTTTTTGTTGTATATACATCAATGTTGTTGGACAGGTGGTGTCGTCATAAAGCTATATATTAGTGATGTTTGTTTGTATAAAATGCCCATATTTGTTGCAATTTGTAATATGTATTTTATCTTTGCGTTGTTAATTAGTGGGTAGCGAAAATCCGAAATTCTACGTCCACGCCGTGCTACCTGGGTAACGCTAACAGAATTAGGTTGGTGTAGTTGAGAGGGGCAGAGTAAATACTGCTTATACTCAATGATTCTGCACCATGGCGAGTCATTGGCGCCATAAAACCAATGCAACTCAAGCGTCTGTTCTCCATGTTAGGGGCGGCTTGGAGCGGGCGTCTGTCTTGGATCAAGCGGCTCGCTATATAAATGTGTAGAAAGCGTCTGTTCTCCATGTTAGGGGCGGCTTTCAGCGGGCGTCTGTCTTGGATCAAGCGGCTCGCTATATAAACGTGTAAAAAGGTTGTTTCTGGTGACCTTAAGATGCAGAACGAACCCATTCACGAAAATTTGGGTTGGGCGAAGGGCTAACACCCCATTTCCGTAAAAAAATTACTGTCATGAATTCTGTACACAGGCCTCGGAATATCTCGGATTTATTATTGGAACGACCTCGGAAACTGTACCCGGACTACGATTTAAAAATAGGAACCTGGAACGTGCTAAGCCTTAGAAGACCAGGAGATCTCCTAAAACTAACCCAACAAGTCGAGAGCTACACACTGGATATAGTGGCATTACAAGAACTAAGATGGCCAGGCAGTGGAATCCATGAAACAGCGAAAGGATACACTCTGTATTATTGCGGTCATCAAAACGGAGGAGAATTTGGAGTTGGCTTTCTTATACACCGTCGCGTGAATCAGCATGTTATCGACTTCTGCCCAATTAATATGCGGTTATGCACACTGAGAATCCGCACGAAAAAATTCAATGTAACGATCGTCAATGTTCATGCACCTACTGAAGATAAAGCAGATGATATTAAAGACCTGTTCTTCCTAGAACTCGAGGAAGTCATCAATAACATCCCGCGGCACGATATAAAAATCGTGGTAGGTGACTTTAATGCTCAAATCGGTAGGATTGCAGAACTTAAAACACATATCGGCCCTAACAGCTTGCATCATACAAGCAACAATAACGGTTTTCGCGCAGCCGAGCTGGCTATGATGTATGATCTAGTAATTTCCAGCACTTTCTTCCCTCACAAGAGAATTCACAAGGCAACGTGGAAATCAAATGACGGAAGAACGGAAAATCAAATCGATCACGTCATGATCTCTAAGAGACACTCTACAAGTATAACTGACGTTCGATCATACAGAGGTGCTGATATGGACACCGATCATATGCTTGTCATCTTTAAGTACAAGTGCAAGTTGTCATCTACATTTAACAGACAAGCAAAAAAGACCGTGCGCTGGAATGTCGAAGCATTTAAACATCCGGAAACGCTGAATAGATATCAGGAAATAATAACACAAAACATAGAAGAGCATGACATCTCTTCTGAGATGCCATTAAACATACAAGAAGAATGGCAAACGCTTCAATCAACCATTATAGCCGCAGCACAAACTGCAATCGGAAAACGACCACCGAAATCACACAACGAATGGTTTGACGACGAGTGCCGCCAATCCGTTGAAAATAAACAAAAACTGCGAGAAAAATGGTTAACAAGGAACACCCGAAGCTCCCAAACTGATTATCTATGCGCCAGGAAAGCCTCAGCAAAACTTCTACGTAAAAAGAAACGCGAACACATGAAGAGTTGCATCGAAAACATCAACCAACATGCGGCCAACGGAAATTCAAAAGAGTGCTTTGCCAATGCACGGAATCTGACAAAAGATTTCCACCCAAGATCTACAGCCATCAAAAATGAAAATAATGAACTTACAACAAGTGAACGTGATGTGCTGGCAGTGTGGCGATCCCACTTTCAAGACCTACTCAATAGGACAAACGAAGCTCATCCTATTCGAGCAATTGCTCCATCAACTGAGGAGATTTTTGTCCCTTACCCAACAATAGAAGAAGTGGAAGCTGCCATTAAAAAACTGAAAAATGGCAAATCACCAGGTTTCGATGGAATTCCCGCAGAACTTCTGAAAAATGGAGGAGCAGCTCTGGTCTCAAGTATATACGATCTGATTCTTGCAATCTGGGACCAAGAAGAACTACCTGCTGAATGGAAAACAGCTCTCATTGTTCCGCTACACAAGAAAGGTGACCGTCTAAAGTGTGAAAATTATCGTGGCATCGCACTGTTGAACACTGCATATAAAATACTAGCTAATGTTGTACTTGCTCGACTCATCCCGTTCGCCGAATCTATCATCGGTGACTATCAGTGTGGTTTTCGTCCCAACCGCTCAACCACAGATCAATGTTTTACATTAAGGATGATTCTGGAAAAATGTTGGGAGTACAACATCAGCATTCACCAGCTCTACGTTGATTTCAGGCAAGCATATGACAGTATCATCCGCGACAACCTCTGGTCCGCACTCATATGCCTTGGTATTCCAGAGAAACTTGTTTCTCTATGCAAGCTCACAACATCGGGATCAAATTGTAGAATAGTAATCGAAGGGTCTGTTTCTGATCCTTTCGATATAACATCAGGTGTTCGACAAGGTGATGCACTCGCGCCCATACTATTTAATTTGGCGCTGGAGTACGCGATAAGAAAAAGCCGAATTGAGACACAAAACTGCATATATAACAAATCTAGTCAGGTTCTTGGCT
This sequence comes from Diogma glabrata, assembly GCA_963693315.1. Lineage (NCBI taxonomy): Eukaryota > Metazoa > Arthropoda > Insecta > Diptera > Cylindrotomidae > Diogma > Diogma glabrata. The sequence goes on along the minus strand of OY856186.1, from coordinate 139,781,414 downwards.
ATGCAGATGATATTGTGCTTCTCGGACGTAGAACAAGCGATATCAAGGATAGTCTCTCTCAGCTTGAAAGAAATGCTAAACGACTTGGATTATGCATTAACACCGGCAAGACTAAACTTTTAACAACATCCAGGAATATACCTCCCGGCAATCTGAATACTGGCGACTATGAAGTGGAACGTGTAGAAAACTTCAAATACCTCGGGTCTGTGATAACATCGTCAAATGACATGCAGGCAGATATTAAAGCCCGTGTCTCAGCCGCATACAGAGTTTTCTACGCATACTCAAAACTTTTGCGATCCAAACATCTTTCGCAGTCGTGCAAACTCACACTTTACAAAGCATTAATCCGACCTGTGCTCACATTTGGAAGTGAAAGCTGGACACTGACTTCCTCCGATTGTAGAATTCTATCAACATTCGAGAGGAAAGTCATACGAACAATTTATGGTCCATGTAAAGTTGCTGAAAATCAGTATAGAATCCGAATGAATCATGAAATCAGACAGCTTCTTGGAGGCTGCGATGTAATCGGATTCATTAAATCCAACCGGATTAGATGGTTTGGTCATGTAGAAAGGGCTCCATTGGAAAGAATGATAAAAAAAGCGTCCCAACAACAACCAGCTGGTGTTCGTCGAAGAGGAAGACCTAGACAACGCTGGCGTGACGACATCATCCAAGACCTTCATGATATAGGATGTCGAAACTGGGGTCAACTGGTCATGGAACGAGATGATTGGAAGCTGGTGGCACAGACGGCAAAATCCCTTCATGGGATGTAAACGCCAGAGAGAGAGAGAGTTGTTAATTAGTATTGTTTATTGTCTTAAATATTTAAGGATATGAGTGTATGCCGGATTTAACATATCAATGTCAGATTTTAGATTTATTGCTCTTTGTTTGTTTTGGTGGATGCAAATCGATTCAAGAGTCAATCTTTTTGTCCAATGTTCCTCGGTGGTCAATATTTTTGCATCTAGGTAATTGAAAGTATGACCCTTCTCTTTGCTATGGTGGTAAGCAGCGGTATTGTTTGCTTTTGTGTTGTTTGTATTGGTGTCATTGATATGCAAATTAATCTGGACCCCAATTTTTGACCAGTTTGGCCAATGTAGATGCCATCACAGTCGTTGCATTCAAATGAGTATACCACCCCATGCTTTTCTGCAGTATCTACTTTTTCATAGGGTTGCCCTATTAATCTTCGAACTGTTGTATGCGGCTTTAGACCTATTTTTAGGTTATTGTCGTTAGATGAAAACAATCTGCTAAGATTCTCAGATAGATATTTGGAGTATACCAGCCCTTTATAGTTTGTATTGGTGGAACTCTCTGTGGTGGTAATTACGCTTTTTTCATAGTACTGTTTTATTAATTGGCTAATCAATTTATGTGGATAACCATTCATACATAGGATGCTATATATTTTGCTCAAGGTGTCATTTTTGTATGTATCTGACGTTATTCTTAGCATCCTAGAAATTACTCCATATGCCATGCTAATTTTCTGATATTTTGGATGTTCAGATTGGTAGTGTAGTAATCTATTTTTGGATGTTGGTTTCTGGTAGTAACTATGTTATAATTGGACCTTTAATATAATCACACCAAGAAATTAATAATAATGTTACGGTTATACTTAAAGGAATTCGGAGTGAACAGACCGTTCCCATTCGAATCCGAGATTTGGGAATCTCTTATTATCTTTTTCCTTACTCTAACATCAAAAAATATTCATCAATGAAGTGATTGCAAAAGTAAAATGGTGCATGGAAGCATAAATATAAAAAACTAAGAGAATTCTATGGTATTAATCTACAATTAGATAGCTTGTCTTACTTGTGGTTGATTGAAGTATTCCCTGGATGGTTTCCGGATCGTCTCCAATGGTTTTTTTTGTTGATGAACCAATCTCCCATGTGAAGGTATCGGTCAAACACCAATACTTTTCCCGGTACTAATTCATCAATCTGCATCCAACTAAGATCCACTACTTCAATTTAGTCCACTCAATGCAATTGATTGAAATTACTTCTACCACCAATCGTTCAATCTAGCTGATGTTCTATGAATTTACACTTCGTAGCATTTAGAGATGGTTAAAATCATAAACTCAATCCCTTCTGACATCACAACAATATTAATTTCCTTTTTTACAATGAGTTGTGCAAGGTTTAATAAAAATATGTTTATTGATCTATATTTCATATTAAGTCTCATTGAAGTTAGACATAAAGGTATTCTTTTAAGTCGTGAGAATTAAAACAATAAAACAAATCTCACTAATTTGAATTGCAATTCCTTTTCTTTTTGGTTGTCAAAGATAAAAAAAACTAAATTTGTTCACAACGCAAAAAAAATATAACTTATTAGTTTTATTTTAAAATACCGAATACATATTTTATTATTATTTAACAAGAAAAAGGGAGAAAATTATTTTCTCTTCAAAACAACATCGAATTGCAATGATGAAAACCAAATTGTTTTAAATTTAAACATGGAATGAATAATTTTAAAATTAACAATTGCAAAAATGTGATTTTTTTTCCTTCGACATCTTACGATGTCAGAAACAAAATCGGGCAATCTCCGAAAATTCAGTAATGATTAACAACGACATCTGTTCATTAGTATTGGAAATAAAAATTTAGTACGTTCGTTTGCTTTTTATAGTATATTCAAAATTTAACTAGCAGTTAAGTTTTAGAAAATTTTAAAATTATTATTAATGTAAAAATGAACGGAAACTAATGAAATACATTTTTATTGAATTGAAAACGAAGATGAATTTGGTTTTATTCTTGTTTTGCGATTATTGCGATCGTTACACCATGAATTCAAGGTAGAAACCAAGATTTCTACTCTTGAAATCACAAAAACGTCGCCATCCCTTCCATGACAGAAAACCACCGAACTACTTCCACCTATTAAACTGTATCTGGGATCGAGATACCCACCGTCACTGGCGTCAAGACCGATGACCGGTTCCAACACTCATGAAGTCCTTAAGAACTTCACTGAGTATTGAGACCGACCATCCATCCGAACGTCAGCACCATGGACACCCCGATACAACCAGTAAGTATGACCTGAAGATGTGAACCCCAGAGACGACAATCAGCCAGAGGAACAACCCTACCTAACGAAAAGACATCATTCCCTGATGTCTTTCGCGTGATGGACTCCAAGATTCTTACCGCTCATATCTATGCACTCGTAGAGTACATTTCCAATCTTAGTCTTAATCATTGCAGGTAAGAACTTTGGAGCCAATTTTGCCGAGAACTTTTTGGTAGCGTCACTCAAATGATGTTGCCGTACAAACACACGTTGTTGTGGTTGAAAAGTCCGTAGTTTAGATCGCAGGTTGTACTGATGTTGCGATTTTTTGAAGGCTGCTTTTAAATTTTGTTGAACCCGGTTCCTAAGCAGAGTCAAATGATCAGTGCGTTCCATTTCCTCACCAGCATCTTCACCAAGCTTGTGTAGTGATCTCAACAAATGGTAAGTATTTCCATCCGAGATTGGATGTTGACCAAACAATAAATAGTACGGTGAGTACTTGGTAGCAGAATGTACTGCAGCCCGCAGTGCATATGCGATTTCACCAATTTGTGAATCCCACTTGGTGTGTTGACCTTTAATGAACGCTCGAATTGCTGCTAAAACTGACCTATTGACCCGCTCTGACGCGTTACTTTGAGGACTATAAACGCCGGTCCTAATGTGTTTAATGCCGAAATCTGACAAAAGACTTTGAAAGTTCCTACTAGTGAACTGTTTGCCATTGTCACTGTGTAGAAACTCTGGTACCCCATATGTAAGAAACACTTCATTCCTTAGAAAAGCATTCACCTTCGGTGAAGTTGCGTTTCTAAGTGGTTTCAGTAGTACAAACTTCGTAGCATGATCCAGAACTATCAATAACACCGTATTCCCAAGTGTAGAACGAGGATACGGTCCCAAAAAATCTATATAGACTCTCTGCCATGGACGTGCTGTTTCGAATTGATATTGCATCGGAGGACGCAATATCTGATTCGTGGCTTTTGTTTGTTTACATGTGTCGCAGGACACAACATAGTTGTGTACCTGTGACGCCATGCCCGGCCAATAATAAAGACGTCGAAGTAATTCTAAAGTCTTTTTAACACCTCCATGAGCAGCAGTACTATCATCATGATGTTTCTGAATCATGTTTGAAGTCATCGGTTTTGGTACCCAGAGCTTCCACACAGGAACATCGTTGGGTATTGCATCAGATCTTGGCTCAATACGTATGTATAGCTTATCATCCACGACTTTAACTGATGGAAAGTCCTTAGGAGATGATTGAACTTTAGCTATCATATCCGTATATTCGTGGTGCCGATAACCTTCATTGTCGATTTTAATTTCATTAATGTGATGTACTAATGCTTCCGTCAATTCTTCGTGTGTATCGTCATAAAGACGAGATAGAGCATCAGGGACTATATTTTGGGTACCTTTTTGGTGGACAATGGTAAAATCCATATGTTGGAGTTTTAGGCTCCACCTAGCCAGACGGCCACTCAAGTCCTTCTGTGACATAAGCCACTTCAGACTTGAGTGATCAGTCACAATTGTAAATCGGTGACCTTCAACATAGCCCCTGAATTTCTTCACACTCAGAATTGCCGCAAGACATTCAAGCTCAGAAACAGAATAGTTTCGTTGAGCTTTATTAAGTTTTTTCGACATGAAGGCTATCGGACACTCTTGTCCGTCAGTATCAACCTGATACAACACACTACCTACTCCTGTCAGACTCGCATCGCATCTAATAAAGAACTCTTTATTATAATCAGGGTTAATTAATACTGGTGCTGTAGTCAGCAATCGTTTTAAATTTTCGAAAGCGGCTTGCGCTTCTAATGTCCATTTCAGTTTCCCCGAACTCTTCTTCAATAAATCTGTAATTGGTGATACCACGCTTGCATAATTTGGTATGAAACGTTGGTACCAACCAGCCATTCCTAGTAAACGTCGTATTTGTTTTACTGTAGATGGAGCTGGGTACTCAGCAACAGCTCTTACCTTGTCAGGGTCTGTTCGAAGACCATCTTCACCAACCAAAAATCCCAAATATTTCACCTCTCTCAGAACAAATTTACTTTTCTTGAGGTTTATTGTTAACCCAGCCGCTCTTAACAATGAAGAGACTTTGGACAGCAATTCCATATGTTCCTGGAACGTGGAAGAGACTACCAATAGATCATCTAAATAAACAAAGACATTTTCGTGATATTGATGTGGTATCACTTTGTGCATTAGCCGACACATTGTCTGGGGAGCATTGCACAATCCAAAGGGCATAACCCGGAATTGATACAATGGACGACCAGGCACTGTGAAGGCTGTCTTGTCTCTAGATGCTTCTGCCAGAGGAATCTGCCAGAAAGCATCTTTGAGATCAATACTTGAAATGTACTTTGTGCTATTTAGACGACCTAGTAAGCCATCAATCAAGGGAAGTGGGTAAGCGTCCTTTTTAGTTAGCGAATTGACACGACGGCTATCAATACATAATCTGTTTTTACCAGATTCTTTTTGTACCAAAACCACTGGCGAGCACCAAGAACTGTTAGACTCTTCGATCACGCCCATTTGAAGCATTCGGTCAAGTTCGGCATAGACCTTTAGTTGAACAGCCGGCGATGTGGGATAGTGCCTCTGTTTAACAGGTGCACTATCACCAACATCGATGACATGTTCAACCAAAGAAGTCTTTCCGAGCCCAGACACTTCAAATGACGGGAAAGAATCCTTGATCATATCCAGTTCATGTTGCTGATCAGTGGTGAGGTTATGTGTATTAAAATGTTGTAGCTCTGTGCGAGTCAGTTCACTAACAAAGGAAGGAACAATACCGAATTTCTCCCAGAAATCTATGCCCAGGTAGAGCTCTTCTCGTAATCCAGGGACTATATGAAACCGCATTGGTTTAGTGGAGCCATTCACAGTTATTGGAACTTCTATGTAACCTAAAATTTTTGTTGCAGTACCATCTGCCGTACGAATACACGAAGTGTACTTACGGTAAGTTGTACCTGCTGATTCCAATAATTCCAAGGAATTTCTTCCAAGTATTGTGATTGACGCTCCACTATCCAATAGACCTGAGATATGTTTGTCCAAAATTTTTATTGTTAGTCGCGGCCGAGGATCCTTTGTCTCTGAAAGGATAGATGAAATACAAGCTTTACGAAATAATTTCCTCATCCTCCAATATCTGATGTTACGTTCCAGACGTCTAAAATATGTGTGATGTAATGATGGGAAATTAAATGTACTGGGTGATTTTATTCTGGTTTCCTGCGTGGTGATCGATCGTCCTGCGTTGCTACATCTCTCGTCGTTTTCTTCGGGCTCATTGGATGTTGAACCGAGGGTACCATCCCCGAAGCATGTACTCTCGGACGGTAGTTTAACGACGGGTGACAATATGAACAATTTGCGTAAATAACGTCCGGTTTATTACATTTCCAGCAGTGCAATTTTATCCGATTCTTAGAGCAATCAGGAGCTCGATGACCATTTACTCCACATCTGAAGCACACTATTGGTTGTCTAGACATTGATGGACCAGGTTGACTGTTGTCAAATGTTATGCTAGGTCGCTGCAATATCCGTCTCTGTGTTGAATCCACCGCATCAATATATCCATGTTGTTCTGCTTCAGCATCCACCTCATAATCATCCATTTGTTGTACCTCGCTGATTCTTAAATTTGATGTTCTGGTTGGAACTGGTGTGGACCACAAACGTTCAAACTTCTGACATAGAGTCCGAAGTTCATCAACAGAATGTATTGTTGCTGCAAGTGTAGCATTTTTGAGCTCCACACTCAATCCCTCCCGAGCAATCTCCAGCATTTCACGGTCAGCAAATGGGCGTGCTAAGCGACGGTTTAACGAACCAATCTCCACCAGATATTCGTATACGCTCTCCTTTGACTTTTGTTTGCGGTTCAGAAGAACGCGCAAGATCGCCTTATCATCAGTAAGCGTACCGAAGGTTTGTAGGAGTCCCTCCCTTAGCACTGGATAGGTCACCACCTCATGTTCATGAGTTAAGTTCAAATAGTATCTGTCGGCAGCCCCCTTGAGATACCGCGGAACGATAGACCTAAGGTCGTCCCAGTTCACGCGGTCCCTCCTGGCAGCCGCCTCAACTCTGTGAACGAACTCATGAACATCAGGAGAGTGACCATCTCCTGTGAAGGTTGGAACCCAATTTGAGTCATAACGACTCAAACTGTTCCCACGAACCCCTCGGTACTCCACTGGTGCTAACGCTGGAGCCGCGTCACGCCATACCTGGGGAGGTTGGTTGTATGGTGGTGGTGCTGTTAGTGGAGCTTGTGGATAATTTAATGATTGTTGTTGTACCAATGGTGGATTGTTGTGTATGTATTCAGCTTGGAAAGATGGACCCAATAGTGGTATTGCAAGGTCCTCTGCTCTCAAACCTGATTGCTGAAAATATGCCGGTGGTAATTGATCCGACCGTCTCTGTTGTTGATGGTCTGTACGATTCAGACTATTTATTGTCTCAGTTATTGGCTGTACTGGGATCGGTGTGGATCTCTCACCTGGTCGAAAAGCAGGTGAAGCAGATGGAGCAGATGATACTCCTGGTTTGTTTTGTATAATTGGACGTGTTGACAGTGATCCTATTATATCCCAAGCGCGTGACAATTGCGAGATAGCGTAGGTGCGGGCTTCTTGCAAGTCATTGCGAGGACCCAACCTATTCATCCTACCTGTATAATGCAACACTCGATTCGCCAAACCATCTAAGAAGATCTGATTAACCGGTGGTTGAAGTCGACGTACCTGATCTAAAACAACTTGTGCTGCCTGCACCACCGTTTGAGACTCAGCTACCAAGTCTCTCGCATGAGATACCGTTACTGGAACTGCACCATGATTTACGTGGTTTCGCAGTTCCTCTGCCCAATTGACCCCTCTAAAATCCACACCCCGAACCAGACATTCGATCTGCAGTTCACTGGATTCCAAACCATAGAACGGATGGTCCACGCCAATGTGACTTGACATTTTGATGGTAAAATTTATAAAATCCGGAATTCACAATAAAAACGTCAACACCAATAATAAAACCAATTCCAACTAGAAAAAAGGTGGAGTTAATTCGCCCGGAAAAATTCGTCCGATGGAAGTTGTAAAACGCAAAGAAATGAGAGAAAAAAAAACAACGAACGCCCCAATTCAACAAAACACAAAAACCTTTTTGTAAAAACAACCTTGTATAAGAACAAAAAAACCGCTGTCGCCGCTAATCTTTACTGAATCTTTTACAAAAGCTCCCAAAATATTGTAATATTGTATATGTAAAAATATAATTTATTTATTTAATTTCAGATATACTGAAATATATATATATACCTAAAATTAGTTATTGACGACACACCCCTATGGAAAAAATATTTATTTATTTTAAAATTTGAAAAAATATTTAAAGATGTTTATTTATTGGGTGGTCCTCTTAACTCAAAATATTTATTTAATTTTTTAAAAAAATAATAGATATTTATTTATATCTTGATGTTATGCTTATTAAAAAAAATTTATTTATTTAGCTACCTAAAATTAACTTAAATTTAAAAAAAATTATTTATTTAATAAAAATTTTATTTATTTAATTTGTGAAAAATTGTTTGATTTATTTTATTTTTATTTAATATCATAAGAGATTCCCAAAATCAAGATTCGTCTGGAGACAATTTAAAAAGTAAGTATGGTACAATATCCATTTTCATTTAAATTTGAAATATCGCGTTCGCGAGCCCACTCCAACAATGCATGTGAGAACTGACTAGAAAAGCCCCTAACGACCAGATTCTACAGAACAGATTCTCCCCAACCTAATAAAACAATCACAACTGTCACGATTAGACACTAGGTCCATTTCTACTGACCCAGTTGTGCTTGTTTAACCTACAAATAAATTACAACTAAACCTAATGCGAAAGTTGTAGAACGCTCCCGAGCACCAGACTTCAAATCTTAAACTCTATGAAAAATTGTTCTATTGTGAATCTAAATGGAAAAATGGAAAGTTTTTGAATTTGTTTGAGGTGAAGCCTCTGATCCTGAAAGCAAAGTACAATTGGTCCCTCTCTTCATTACACCGAAGAAGCCTCTGAGCAAGGAATGGTACTACTGGTTTGCACCTAAGTACAAACACAGCAACACCACTCCCCGTCCCTGAGAACTTCCTCGCCGAATGAAGAGAAGAAACCAATGTTCTTCGATCGCATAACCCCGGTGGCCATAGGCGATCTAAGAACGACATCATCGTTAAGGGGATAAGCCCCATGGATGGCTTGTTAGGCCTACCGCTGGGAGAAGTGAATCAATAAACCTAATAAACATAAATCAATTCAAGAAAAAAAAACCATTTACTCAAAATAAAGTACTAGCACAAATAGTACTTATTAAAAAAATTATTTGCAGGTAGTGCAAAAATATGTACAATGGCATGGCAAAAGAAAATATTTACAAATTATCTATATACAAAAATTTATTTACAAAAAATATACAATATATACATTATGTACAAAAACAAATTGTACTATGTATATATAAAAAAAATATGTACAGGATTATGTACAATATGTACGTGGTAGCATAAAAAAATTTCAAAAAAACTGCTTCCCCAAAACGGTTTTCTTTTTTCCAAATAAAAAACAATTAGTATTACTAAAAGTAAATGACAGCACAAAAAACAATCTCCAAAAAAATTGCTGTCCCAAAACGGTTTTTTTCAAAATTAAAAAAAAATTAGTCTTAACTAATTATACAATGAGGAACAGGGGCCTCCTGTGGACCAGTCCACTCCTCTACCTGTCGCATGGTCGGTGAGATGGGAACCACCTCAACCAGCTCCTCTATTTGAGTACTCTTGGTCGAGGAAGCTCCCAGCTCCACGACCAAGCGACTCTCCTTCTCCCTTCTTCTCCTCTCCTTCCTCTTCAGGTGAGAGCTCCTATTTCTATTTATCCTCCTTCTCTCACGCCAGCCCACATTCACTTCCTCTGTCACTTCATCCATCTCATCCGCTTCCTCATTCACCCCATTCAACTCCTCATTCACTATCTCACAAATCAATTTATCCAGAAACTCATCATATTTTTCTTCATAAATATCATCCATTATTTCCAAAAATATTTTATGTTTTACTTCATCCAGAATCACATTTATCATTTCATCCACCACATTCCTCGCCTCAACCATTCTCTCTTTTCTCTCTTCATTCGCTCTCCCATCCACTTCATTCATCCAGGGCTCAAACCCACCTGGCCGACACCTCCTTAATAACCCCTGACCCCTCATAATTGTATACATTCTTAACAAAATTCAAAATATATAATTTCCTTAATCAAAACCAAAACGAAACCAATAACTGGTTTATTTCAAGATACACAAAAAGCTGATTGACAACCACGGCCCAAATCGATTGCCACCACCCTATTACCAAAAAAAAAACCACAACTGGTTTATCCTAAAACTTACAAAGAGAAACGCGAAATTCTTTAAATTTTTGAAAATATAAATTTAGAGTACTTATGATAAATATACACATGAACACCCTAGAAACTAAACCTTTATTTTTCCCTCTAGCTTTTTAACAAAATTTAGCTAAATAAACCGACGCGAAAAATAAACTATATATAGATATTAATTAATCTAAATTGAAATGATCAATTAATATATAAATATATACATATAATAATATGAAATGTTCCACAAAAAAAAAAAATTTTTTCAAACAAAAAAAAACCGGCTTGCCAACGCCCAAACTGGAAAATATTTATATATATATCTAAAAAAACTAACGGGTCCCTTTTTGTTCGGCGCTACGAATTATAATTGGACCTTTAATATAATCACACCAAGAAATTAATAATAATGTTACGGTTATACTTAAAGGAATTCGGAGTGAACAGACCGTTCCCATTCGAATCCGAGATTTGGGAATCTCTTATTATCTTTTTCCTTACTCTAACATCAAAAAATATTCATCAATGAAGTGATTGCAAAAGTAAAATGGTGCATGGAAGCATAAATATAAAAAACTAAGAGAATTCTATGGTATTAATCTACAATTAGATAGCTTGTCTTACTTGTGGTTGATTGAAGTATTCCCTGGATGGTTTCCGGATCGTCTCCAATGGTTTTTTTTGTTGATGAACCAATCTCCCATGTGAAGGTATCGGTCAAACACCAATACTTTTCCCGGTACTAATTCATCAATCTGCATCCAACTAAGATCCACTACTTCAATTTAGTCCACTCAATGCAATTGATTGAAATTACTTCTACCACCAATCGTTCAATCTAGCTGATGTTCTATGAATTTACACTTCGTAGCATTTAGAGATGGTTAAAATCATAAACTCAATCCCTTCTGACATCACAACAATATTAATTTCCTTTTTTACAATGAGTTGTGCAAGGTTTAATAAAAATATGTTTATTGATCTATATTTCATATTAAGTCTCATTGAAGTTAGACATAAAGGTATTCTTTTAAGTCGTGAGAATTAAAACAATAAAACAAATCTCACTAATTTGAATTGCAATTCCTTTTCTTTTTGGTTGTCAAAGATAAAAAAAACTAAATTTGTTCACAACGCAAAAAAAATATAACTTATTAGTTTTATTTTAAAATACCGAATACATATTTTATTATTATTTAACAAGAAAAAGGGAGAAAATTATTTTCTCTTCAAAACAACATCGAATTGCAATGATGAAAACCAAATTGTTTTAAATTTAAACATGGAATGAATAATTTTAAAATTAACAATTGCAAAAATGTGATTTTTTTTCCTTCGACATCTTACGATGTCAGAAACAAAATCGGGCAATCTCCGAAAATTCAGTAATGATTAACAACGACATCTGTTCATTAGTATTGGAAATAAAAATTTAGTACGTTCGTTTGCTTTTTATAGTATATTCAAAATTTAACTAGCAGTTAAGTTTTAGAAAATTTTAAAATTATTATTAATGTAAAAATGAACGGAAACTAATGAAATACATTTTTATTGAATTGAAAACGAAGATGAATTTGGTTTTATTCTTGTTTTGCGATTATTGCGATCGTTACAACTAGTTATTATTCTGTTATTTCTTTTGTGTAACATCATGTCCAGGTATGGTATCTCATCATTGTTTTCGATCTCATACGTGAACTTGATTGATTTGTGTTCCATGTTGAGGACTGTGTAAAGATTTTCCAATTCCTCTCTTGGGATTATGGCAAGAGTATCATTCACATATTTTACCAGAAGAGTGGGTGTGAAACCAGCATTATGTGTTGCAGAATCTAATAAGTCGGTTATTACGAAATCGGCCAATATACCAGATACGGAGCCACCTATTGTGAGTCCATCCTTTTGTTTGTAGTACTTGTTGTTCACCTTTACATAGTTGCTTTCCACTACGCAAAGGTTTATCATTTCCCTGAATATATGCTCAGGTATGGGTGTTATTTTTTGTATTTGTGGCCATCATCTGTGTATGGATTGGTTTACTAAATCGATTGGTATCCTTTCATACATGGATACAATGTCAAAAGAAACCATAATGTCATCATTTTCTATTGTTATATCATCCAATATTTGTTTCAAATGATATGAGTTTTTTATATTGTATTTGTTGTTTATTATTGCTTTGGTTAATATGTGGTTTAATTCTTTCGCCATTTTATCCGTAGGGGAATTGTTTGAATTGATTATGATTCTTGTTCCTGCTTTATGGATCTTGGGTGTTGCACGGGCACGTGGTGCTAAATTGTTTTTTTAACATTTTTTATCAAAAGATCCTTACCTGATATATAGAGGGCTCAGAATACAAGTGAATCAAGTCCATAAAAAGCTTTTTTGTGCTACAGAGGTTTAAAGTTAAAGCTTTATAACAAAATTATCTTTTAATATTTTTTTAATTATAAATTAAATTTTAAAAGTTTAAAGAGTAAGTTAGACGCTTACATACATGTTGTCCCTCAAATTCGATGTTATAACCCCAAAAAAACCAAAAAAGTGGACTTGGTTCATATGTATTCTGAAAAATTTTAGGAAGTTAATGAACCAACTCCATGTATTGTTAATAGTTCTTTATTTTTACATTTAGCATACTTATGAACAAGGTTGGCATGATATATATCAATGATATATATCCGATATATATCATTGATATATATCACGATATTTATTCCCTGATATATATCATGATATTTATAAAAAAAATAAATAATTAATTATTTCTACCTTAAAGTTGAAAAAACTGTTAACAGTCGCAGTACTGCTTGCAAAACGCATGCCAAATCGAGATAACCTGGTTCAGCTATGCCAAGACCATAAAGCTGACATAGATTCTGACAAAACTAATCTTATGGCAAGCATTGTAATGAATGCTAAACATATGCTTTGTTATCTAAAGACAGTAGCAGTCGACAGTAGACAGAACTCAAAGAGATAAAACGACTTATGCCGTTTTAGTTGAAATTAGGCATAACTGGAAGTCGATCTTAAACTAGAGCAACCTGTAGAAGTTAAGAAACTTTATCGAAGAAGAGACATGCCTTTAAATGCACCTCATCAGTCATCACCTAGCAAATTTATGCTTGACCATCGATTTTTAGGTAAGTAAACGATACAACAACCACCAAAGAGAAGAAGCATATATTTCCATGTTTAAATTTAATTATTTCAGTCTTCAAGCTTTTAACTGAATCTACACCTTTTTCAAAATATGTATTTCATTCTTAGTTCAGAAATATACAACAAATGGTGTGGTGGAATGAAATTACTACCCAAGCAGGGTATTCCAGAATTTGAAATACGACCAAGCACTAGTTCATTAATTAATAGTTAACAGGACTTGACTTATGTTTATTTAATCGTATGATTTAAAGAAACAAAAATAAAATGTTTACAAAATCACAAGTCCACAACCAAATTTCTCAAATAATTAACGCCTTCTACAGGAACCTCATTTATCTTGTTTATACATACCACCATTGAATTTGAATAAGGGGCATTCATTCACTATGTGGTTCGTTGTTTGAATAACTCCACACATACATAAAGGTGAGGGATATAAGTCCCACTTGTTCATCAGGTAATTACATCGGCCATGTGTTGTTCTGAAACGATTCAGTCTGGTCCACTCTTTACGACTAAGATCGAAGCCGGAAACACAACAAGTAGAATCGATCACCAAACTGGCATTTGGAACAGATGAAGAGTTCCACATACATTTCCATCTTTTCTTTATATCGAACTTAACTTCGGAACTTAAATTCGGAACAAATAACCATGATGGTTTTCTTGATGGCAAACGAGATTCAGGTAAGTCTTGCAAAATGTCATAAAGAATTGAGTTTTGATGTAGATGACACTTTTCAAATTCTTTAATGCAAGGTGCTTCACGTCTTAATGACCCAGGTTCAATGTTGGCTAAGACAGAAAGCCATGGTAAAGGTGTTGATTTTAAAGTTCCAGTTATAATTCTCAAAGCATTGTTAAGTTGGACATCAATTTTATGTGTATGAGAAGAGTTAAGCCAAACAGGAGCACAATATTCAGCGCAAGAATATACTAGTGCAAGAACTGAAGATCTTAAAGTACATCAGCCCCCCAATTAGTTCCGGCAATTTTTCTAATGATATTCACTCTGGAACATAATTTTTTAGCAGTTTTTCTAAATGCGTCTTAAAAGACAATGTTCTGTCAAGTGTGACTCCTAAATATTGAGGAGTAGAATTAAAACGAACTGGAATCCCATCAAACTTGACTTTTAATTTTTTATGAGCTTCTTTGTTGTTCAAATGAAACGCAAATACTTCCGATTTATAAGGATTAGGTGTTAGCCTCCAGTTACGAAAGTAATTAGCCAATACTTATAAATCACTCTCCAAAACTATTTCACAATCTTTTAAAGTAGTTGTTCAATAGCTATAGCAATATCATCGGCAAATTGGAACAGCTTTGATTTAGTTGATGGTAAATCAGCCACATATAAACTGAACAAAATTGGAGAAAAGAACGCTTCCTTGAACGAGACCATTGTTAAGACGACGACTGCTACTTGTTTTTCCATTTAATGAGACCTGAATAAACCGGTTACTTAACATCAAATCGATGAAATTTACCATACAGGAACAGCGTAAGGTAGTTGCTAGTTTTAAAACAAATCCATGTCTCCAAACAGTGTCATATGCAGCAGACATATCTACAAACGCTACTCCAGTTTTCAATTTCTTCTGAAACCCAGCTTCAATAAAACAAGACAAAGCCAAAACTTGATCAGTACAACTTCTGTTTTTCCTAAAACCAGCTTGGGTTTTAGGAATTTTTTCATATATGATTGGTTCAATACGATGTAAAATCATCCTTTCAAATATTTTAAACAATGTACTCAACAAGGAGATAGGTCTAAAGTGAGCAACATCAGACCCATTCTTTCTAGGTTTTAATACAGCTAAGACTTTTGGTTTTTTAAATAAAGATGATAGTTGAGCTGAATTCAAGATTTTGTTAAAGAGTTCCAGAATCCAATTCTTAGTTCTTGGGCCGAAATGTGATATAAATTCTGGATAAATACCATCTAGTCCTGCAGCCTTACCCATTTTAATGCATTTAATTGCTTCCTCAAGCTCAGATAATATAAAAGTTGAGGAAAGAGAAGGAGCTGCAGTTAATCGTTGTTTTTCAATTTTAAGATTTCTTCGTACTTCTTTATATTTATCAGATGGAACTTGCACTTTAGTAACATTAACCAAACGAGAAGCAATATTATTTGCAGTAATATTACTATTTGATGAGGAAGTTGGAGATGAAGCTTCATTACCTAGTTTACGAAGTAAATTCCATGCCTTACGACTAGACTTCTTGAAACTCGTCCTACCTACTGTATCACGCCAAGTTTTACGTCTATGAAAATCAAGTTCATCAAGAAGTTCAGTAGCTACATGCAAATCGTTAGTTCTATTGTATTGTTTATACAGTGTGTTACATGTTTTATTCCAAATTGGAACATACTGTTTTCTAAAACCTCTTGGAATATTCTTTTTGGCAGAACTATTGATAGCACCAACAAACCGCTGATGATCACATTGATTGCATGGAATAAATTGTACAATATTTTCTAAATCTTTAGAAAACTGTTCCCAATTTGATAATCCAAAATTCCCTCTGGGATTTTCTATAGATGGTGAAATTGGAATCATTAACTTATGTTATTCGGCCTGTACTAGAACCATTCATCGGCTGATCTATGGTTAACAGAAAACAGCCAGTATTTAGTTACCTTTGAATTAAGCACTAGCCCATGAATGGTAAACAATACATGGCTATTATTATTCGGCCATTGCTGGAACCATGAATCACCCGATCTACGGTTTATAGAAAATAACAAGTTCAGTTTACTTTAAACAGCTAAATAATGGCACGTTAATGGTTAACATCAATTGGCTATTGTTATTAGGCCAGTACTGAACCATAAATTGGCCGATCTTTGTCATTTGGTTAAAATACACTAGAGTATTATCCATTTTAGAAATATATAATTTGAAAAGTTTCACCTATACATAGTTTAATTATCGCATCTCCGCTGAAAGACTGATAATATGAAATGTTAAAACTGGTATAAGTTTTAAATTTTTTTCTCTGAACACTTACTTTATTTTAAATATTTTGTATTTAATTTATTTAAATTTACATATATTTTATTTTTTTTTATGACCTTGTCATGGTAGCCAGTTTTCGGTCATTGCTGCAATACTGGTCATCTATATTGGTCTGTTACAGGACCAGTTGAACAACATTGTATAGGCCATTGCTGTTTTTCTCTCTGGCAAATAAATGGCAGCCATTTATTATCCGAAGTTATCAACAAGTAAAATTATGTTAATGATCGAGTCATAGTTGGCAGTACTATGAGTCATTGTTGCCAGTACCCGGCCATTATTGAATTCCATTACTAGACCAGTTGTATAACCTTGTATGGGCCATTGCATGGCAGTCATTTATTGTTCGAAGTTATCATACCGTTACATGATGTTTATGGTCCAGCTATGGTTGACAAAACTCTAACATTGCTGCATTGCTGGTTGGCAGCAATGGACCATTACTGGACCAGTTGTTCAATATTTTATAGGTATTGATGAAGCAATTTGACCACATAAACAAGACAAAGCAAAGCAAGTAAGCGTATTCGTCATTTGGACTTGTGCAATTGAATATATAAACGAATAGGCTTGATAAATTACTGATAAACTAAATTGTAGTTGCCATATTTGAATTTAGTTTATATGCAAAGAGGTAAGAAACGAGGTAGTGATTCGCTGCACTGCATACAACTGTAGAAAGGGCCATATTTTGAATAATATTTAAGATAAACAACTTATTCAAAAATAAATATCAGAACATGATATATATCGGATATATATCTGATATATATCGGATATTTTGATATTTATATAAATATCATGATATTTGCCAACCTTGCTTATGAACTAAAAAAGAAAAGTTAAAAATGTCACTTCCTTATTAAAAAAAAAGTCAATTGACATAAAAAACTCATCATCGACCTCACTTTCTTCAGCCGCATTGTTGTCCTGGGTTTGAAGAGTTGTCTGGTGTCCTGGAAGGTTTTTGAAGTACCCATGATGAACGGGGGTATGTAAGGCAATAATGACAACATGTCCTCCTTTTTCTGGAATGTAATTGGTCTGCTGGTTGGGTAAAGCAGACCCTGCTGTACAGTCAACAAACTTTCAAATTCCATTGATCTTCGACCTGGCCTTCTTTTGATGGGTTTCTTTGAGATATCCACTGTTCGGAATGTCGACATTTCACTGAATGATTCCTTGATCTTTATTTGGAAAGGTGCTCCTTTTTCAAATCTTAACCACCGAATCTTAAGCCAAATGATTTTACTACCCTCTGTGTATTTTTTCCTGTTTGTGATTGCAGCTTTAAGGGTGTTTATGCTAAAAAATCTTCTCGTTGTGATTTTACAACGTGAAACTGAGGTTTTTTCACTTTTGTTTTAATGATGTTGTACCAGTCATCAGGCACATTGATGGTCCCATATTTCTTGCTTGCTTTCTCTATAATACCAAATTCAGTGTCGTTGGGAGGGACGAGTGGCCTGGTATCATAAATTTCATATCAATTGTTTTCACATCCAATAGAGGGTCTTGAACTATTTTTAGTAAACAAAGGCTAGTGTTAATCTTTCTATTTTGACCAGTGCACGAGTCAGAAAATAGAACAATGTGTTTGAATGTTTGGGCATGTTCATAAAAGTGTTTCCGAAGGCATGAAACTAGATCTTGAGAACCCCTTCCACCTTCAGTCTCATCTCAAACATGCATATAGGCAGTATTGTTATTATAACAATGAACACCAAAGTTATAGACATAAAGATTCCTCTTATAGTAGGCTATAGAAGTTGTCAGTTTCGAAAAGGCAATGCCTTTTGGAGATCAAATGTACATATTTTTCTAACGATGCTTCCCCGGCATCTTTGTTTAGTTCCGCACGCGCTTGTTCTGCGCGCGTCAAGTGTAGTTCTTTTTCTGTCTTTAAATCAGCTTTCTTTTTCTCATCAGCATTGATTTTTTGAAATAACTTATCACAGTTCCTGCAAGTGTCCTTTGAAAGGGGTTTAATGTGCAAGTTAAGTTTTTTGTTAAACACTTGGTAGTAATACTTTTCTTTTACAGGTTCCTTGTTCTCAAGTTCACATTTTTGTTTGTACAATTCATACATTTTTTTTATGTCCACATCCCTTAATGTGCTCAATAACTATTGCTAAGTGCATATTTCTTGCAAAATATTTTTTGAGAAGATTGTTAAATTCACGTAATATTTTGTTAATTTTTTTTTTCTGAATTTCTTTAGCAACCAATTTATTTAATTTTAATTGTATGTAAAATTACAAACAAACAAAACAATGCATAGATTTAATAATTTTCTTAAAATAAAATTTCGCAAAACATGTCTGTAGAATGTAAATATGTATATGTATGTTTTTTTTATGATGGCATATGGAAATTCTATTTTCTTCACGCTTAATTCCTTGTGAAAATGGGTTCTTTTTCCACTACAGTGTAAAAAGAATAACAACTTGTAGTTGTTATGGTTTTTCATATAATTTTACAAAGTTTTTTAAACAAAGCAACCATGAGCATATCACGTTCTTTTGTTGTAAGCTCGTTATTTTCATTTTTGATGGCTGGATTTTGGGTGGAAATCTTTTGTCAGATTTCACTCATTGGCAAAGCGCTCTTTTGAATTTCCATTAGCCGCATGTTGGCTGATGTTTTCGATACAGCTCTTCAGGAGTGTTTTGCTAACTGAACACTCTAAACAAACATCAGATGGACTTGGTTCAGAATTATTCTGAAAGAAAATCATAATCTATCACTAAACACCAGAACTTGCTGCTGCCTATCGTATATTGTCTGAACTAGGACTTTGTACATTATTGCACTGAAATTCTACATAATTAGTGCATGCAATTGCACTGCTAACTCGAAAATGACAAAAGGTGGACTTGGTTCACTTGTATTCTGAACCCTCCATATGTTATTTTAGCAGCAAAATGCTATGTAATTTTGATATTTTTTTTTAAATGTTTTGATGCAGTACGCCATTTTTATGAATAAATAGCTATATAAACACAATTAATTGTTGTGAAAAAAACAATTTAAATACTAATTTGTATAAAATTTAATTACAATTCTGTATTTTAAGAACAAAATACAGAAAAAACTCTTTAGTTTGTTTTAAAATACGACGTAAATAAATGAAATGACATTGACAGAAAGTGGTAACCTAACGAACACATTAAAAAAAACTGCTTCACCGATTATTTGTGTACTTACACGTAGCGATACTTCCTTATATATTTATTCAATGCAATAATGTCAATTTTAAGTATAATTTGTTTCAGAGCACTGCACAAATAGTAATAATTTACTCGTAATTATTGTAAATACTCAAATTATTTGTATTTGTTATTGAAACAGAGAAAATGTATTGTATTTGTAAAAAGAAACAGAGAAAATGTTATACTCAACTGAAATTATATTTGAAAAATATATTTGAATGTAGAGTATTTACGAATACTTTATATAAAAACTACTATACTTATAACTGGTGATAAAAAAGGATTTGGTTTTGTTAAAATTTGTATTTGAGGTATTTGGATGTATTGGAATGTATTTGGATGTATTTAGAGTACAAAAATAATGATATTCAGTAGTCGTTATCTGGATGAAATTTTTTAGATTATATATGCAATATATTAAAAACAAATCAAAGTTTGAATGTGTTTGGACATTGGATGTATTTAGAAAACAGAAAGGATGATTAGATACCTGTCAATACCTGGTACAGGTACACGGACAATAGTAGCGAGATATCACTAGCAAAGGTCATATCTTAGGGACGCTGGCGTATGAACATGTATTCAGTCAACGGTAGCACCCTGAATCTTAGCTATGTAGTGTGAATGTACTTAGAATACGTAAAATGTATGGGTAGTTTAAAAAGAATTTATTTATAGTAAGGAAAAAAAACTAAGTACTCAAATATTTGAAGTATTATTATTTATTTGGGAGTACAGAAACTTTTTGAGAAAGTCTGAAAAACTAATAATTATCCCTAATGGATCATATGTACCGTAATAAGATCACCATTGATTAAGCAATCGGATTTTAACATGGACATAGATTTAACTACTTAGGCCGTCCGTCACAACCGACGAAATCTAGAAAACGGCTGAAGGGATTTTAAAAATTTTGGGTTTCTAAAAATAGGTACACTCAATGGTAAGAGCCGAAAGGACGATGTGTTCGATAACTGTAACGGAAGTGTCTCAAAAAAAATCGTCAAGTGTGTCAAAACAAGGAAATATGCATTTTTTTCCTTTAAAAACGTTTATTTTAAGTGATAATGAGTAGGAACAAAGAATGTGGAGGAATTTGGATGGTCGGGATTAGTATGTGAGATCAAAAACTAGATTATTGCATTATAAGTTTGTCAAAAAAATGTGGTCAAGTGTGTCAAAAGAAAGATTTGTATTTATTTTTTTAACCAATTTTTTGGAAAAATAAAATTAATTATTTATACGACATGAAATTTTATTATTATTATTGAGAATTATAAGTTAGTCAAAAAAATAATGTCAAGTGTATCAAAAGAATGATTTTCATTTATTTTTTTAGAAAAATGATAAAATTAGTTATTTGTATGAAATGAAATGTATAATGAACATGAAATTATTATTATTGAGAATTTTATTGCATTATAAGTTTGTAAAAAAAAATTGTCAACTGTGTCAAAAAAATGATTTCATTTATTTTTTAGATAAGTTTTTGCAAAAAAAAATTTAGCTGTTTGCTAAACGTAAATATAATTGAAAATGGAAATTTTTGAATTTGTTATAGTTTTTGAAATATTTTTGGAATTATGGAAAAGTTTCAATTTTCGATTTTGTAAGAATTTTCGGAATATTTTTAGAATTTTGAAAAATTTTATAATTTTGGAAAAAGTTTCAATTTTTGATATTGTTATAATTTTTGCAATATTTTTAGAGTTTTGGAAAATTTTAAGAATTTTTGGAATATTATTAGAATTTAGAAAAAGTTTAAATATTTGATTTTATTCTAATTTTTGGAATATTTTTAGAATTTTGAAAAAAAAAATTTTGAATTATATATATATTTTTAGAATTTTGAAAAAAGTTTCAATTTTTGATTTTGTAAGAATTTTTGGAATATTTTTAGAAATTTGAAAAATTTAAAATTTTTGATTTTATTATAATTTTTATAATTTTGGAAAAAGTTACAATTTTTGATTTTGCTAAAAAATACATGTACTTTAATAAAAAGCTATGTTTGTATACATCGCTGCCCAAAACTAAAAACCATGTCCTCATAAAAGTTTTTTGCCGAAAACTATATCAAAATCCTTAACCCATACCGAAGTCTTGATATCTCAGAGCTGTGATATTTCAGCCAATTCATATTTTATAAAATGAATTATTAAAAATCCGTTTTCGTTATTATTATTATTTAACTTTAAATAAAAAATATTTGATTTACTTTTTGTTTTTTAACGATCTGTTCTGATCAGGAGTTGAAGTTTTATTAGGGTTTCCAATATGCATTTATGCTTAATTGCTCACAAAAGCCCCTCCGAACTTAATTTTAAGTTTTTTTCACATGAAAAAATCAGCATTGTTCATATGTAAATTGGTTTTTATCTGTGATCTACGGCTAACAATCCCGCGTTCTCCAATCCCTGTTATTAACCTACGAGTTATCGTGAGATATCAAATATTCCACTGGCAATAGTGGTGAGATATCACTAACGACGGGGATATCTTAGGAATGCTGGCGGATAAACTGTATTCAGTCAACGGTAGCACCTTCAATCTTAGCTATGGAATATTCCTTTTGTTTTACTTTTATTTCATGTTTCATGCTTGTCGTATTTTATGATGCGATAACATTTACTGTTTATTTATCCATTCTTTAAAACAACAAACAAAAAATTTGAGTTCATTAACACCTTAGAACGCATATATCTAATAGTTGAATCTGTGGAGGGATCTATTAGGGATAGTTATTCGTTTTTCATACTTTCTCAAAAAGTTTCTGTACTCCCAAATAAATAATAATGCTTCAAATATTTGACTATATTCAGCTTTTTCTTTTAGTATAATTTGTTTCTAAACTACCCAAATACATTTCACATATTCTAAATATAAGTATTAGTGGTGAGAGTAGAAAAGATATTTTGTAAAAAGTAAGCGGATATTTATTTTTGTTTGTATTTAGACTATTTTATACTTGAGAATATAAATATTTGCAACACTTTTACTCGTAAATGATATGTATCTAAGTACATTTGTGTAATTGTTTATATTTAAAATGTATTTATGCAGACCACTAATTTGTTTATAATATTTAAAAATCATATTATAAACTCTGACATAACCACAAACATTTGTAATGAAACGCTACCTCGTTGGAAATCAACGAAGTCGCATAGCAGGTCGCGTACCTGAATGAGGTTTATTTATAGCCCCTTTTGACTAGCTTCAATCATTAGGATCGAGTAAGAATTCCTGCTACTTCAGCACAAATAACTGAAATGTACGCGAAATACATGATATATACGGAAATGAAAAAAAAAGCAAGTGAAAGGAGACTCTGGCGACCCCCGTACGTGAAAGAACCACGATCAGTCCGTCCAACCCTTCATCCACTCACATACTCTCACACCTCATACACTCTCGCACCCTCCCCCACATGCACACTATCACCCATATCTACATCCATGCCCACATTCATTCACCCTTGAAAGAATCCAATATCATTCAAAATCTCAGTTAACAATAAATTTGTATCATTATCTTCGATATAATTTAATTTTGTTAAAATTTCCTTTAATAAATTTTTTATCATAGGTTTGTGCTTTAATTTTATAAAAAAAAGTATTCTACGTTATCTTTTTGTCAAATTATATGATCCATTATAATTATTATAAAAATAAATGTATAATAATTCATTCAACTGGGTCAGTTTCACCGAATATAATTGGCAATTTTTTTGTTAATAAAATCAATAAGTTATTGTTTACAATCAATACAACTTGAATAACTTTAAATTGATCGTTCCATAAACCCATTAATGATGCAGCTGAATTGAAAACTGTTATAAAATTGTCGGTCAAAGCTAGAACGAATGCGACATTACAAGAAAACAATTTTGAAAATTTGCATTGCTTTTATATGAGAATCATTGTCGGATGACCTTCCTAAATGATTCAAATTGTCTGTATTATTGCAACTACCACTACAGCTACTACCGCTACAATTATTTGCTATATTGTTAATAATTGTTGTAGAGGATGATGAAGTTTCAGTCTTATTTAAATTTATTTCATTTAATACTACTCTGGTTGGTTTCAGATTTAATCAATTCATATGAGTTTGTAATACATTACCAACCAAATCAACCTCCCATAATCTCATACCAGGACGAGCGCAGTGTGTAAAATGGTACGCCCCAATAAATATGATAAAGCAATCAACGTTACATTACCTTTTTTATCACCATAAAATAAATTTCCATCATCATCCATCCAATAAAAACATGTTACAGTTGTGTATCATCATTTGGCGTTGTTATCATTTGTGGCCCTGATGAATTCAACACATCAATCGTAACCACACATATAACCCCTTTTATGGTCGGAAACGATATACATTTTTCATGTTTTGATATTGCAATTTGATTGGTAGGACCATACTTGTTCGGTACTACTTGAAAAAAATTTACAAGGATCGCGTTCGAATATATACACGCTATCCGATGAAGCACCAAATACGATGTACTTTTGGGATACATCACAACATGTATACTTTATTCGTTGTGTTTGTTTTTAGAGGTGAACCAACTATGTCAGATAAATCTTTTAAATTCAATAATACAAAACTTCCACACATTTTTCTTTCTATATAAAAAAAAATCTATGAATAAATCAATTTAATAAAATAAAAATATTATTCAAAAGAAAAAAATATTATCCAAAAAAGAAAAACAAAATATTATTCAAAAAAAAAATATAAAAAAAAAAATATAACAAAAAAATATTATTCAAAAAAAAAATTATTATTCAAAAAGTATACGAACGTATAATCGTCGATTTTTCTTAGTCAAAAAAATAAAAAAAAATATTATCCAAAAAGAAAATAAAACAGATTATTCAAAAAAAATATTATTCAAAAAAAAAATATTATTAAAAAAAATATTATTCAAAAAAAAAAAATATTAAATAAATAGAAAAAACTATTATTCAAAAAACTAATAATTATTAATTACTAGAAGGTACCCGCATGGCGATGCGCGTGCTTCCCAGATAAAGTGGTTGAAAACGGTTTTTTTAGAGTAAATTCTCCTATAGTTTTTTTTAATGTCATTTAATTTAACTTATTTGATTAGTAATATATAAAAAGTTTGACAAAAATGTAATAGTATCATTTTACAGTCAGCAAAGCCATTAAGTAAATGTCTCTAAAGCTATAGATAAATTGACATATTAAATATACACTCTTAGAAAAATCCATTTTGTAATAACACCGAGACCGGGAGTTGCATAAATTCGACACCTTTTTTCAGTAATCTAACAACTCCTCGACGAAGTTAAAAGTTTCTAACTACGCTTAGATGTTCAATTACAATTTAAGCACTTTTTGGAGTGCGCTACCGTTATTTTTGCAACCACATTATATATTTACACCGAAAGGAGTTTTTGTTTCATTTATAATTAATGCATTTATAATATTAACTCCTAAATGAGTTGTCGTTAACGGACCGATCATCGGAAAACGTAAATCACGAATGCCGACAAGAGTAAATTGATTTCGATGAGTATTGTTGCAGTTTTTGAAGAAATTACATGTGTAAGCCATTTGATGTAGTAACAAGTCCAAAGTGTTGTAAAATATTATAGTGAAATTATTATTGTATGTAATTATTACATTAGTGATTGAAATTTGTTTAAAATTAAGTGTTGTTTATTAAATAATAAAATGTGAGTAATGTGCTATATTTTAAATAACAAATGGAATAATGGTGCCACTGTTTTTTATAATGCTAATTAAACGCGGTGTTAATGAATAATTATTTTTTTTGTTAGTTGTAAATACAATTGTAGTGCAGTTTTATAATATATACCTCGAGGACGAAAATCGTTTAATTAAATATAATATTATATTTGCAATTACAGTTGTGATTACAGCTGAAATTAAGTTCTATAATATGTATAGCTATTTCGATTACGAAAGTAATAAAATATTTCACCATGCATTATAAAATATAGTGAAGTACCGTTATTCAGATTCTATAAAACAAATGTATATTTTACTCCTAAAATTAACTCCATTCGGCGTAACATAAAAAGATGATGGCAGAAAAATTAATGTTTCGAGTTTCATATAATGAATTAATAAAATATGTGTTTGTTGAATGCGATGATAAATCAAACATAATGTAACGACTCTTCGTTGGTTCTTTTCGATTATTGAGCAAATACGACAGTAAAAAGATAGATCTTTAGTTAACAAAATCTCAAACTTTATTTAGCAACCAGTTACAGCAACTTCCGATTTTAATTACAATGAATTCCAGGTCTCCAATTTATGCACGATGAACTTCACTGCTTTTCCACAATTTGAATCAATAATACTCGGAATCGTAAAATCTGTATTTACTATTCCACTAAGTTCAAATTCTTTTACTATTAGTACCCAGGCTCAAGTACCACCGATTATTCCTTATACTTAGAGATTGCGATTTCCCGACATTTTTCATGTCTCGAGACATCGAGACTTTTTTGTCTCGCTATATTTGTGGTCTCGAGAATTCGAGATTTTTTTCTCCTATGTCTCGAAAGTCTCGAGATTTCCCCGAGACTTTCATAAAATAAAATAAAATTCAAATAATTACAAAAAATCTTGTAAAATTATTTACTTTTAGTAACTAATTCCAAAAAAAAAGAAAATAATAAGAAATATATAAAAAAAAAAATACAATTCATTATATGTATATAATTATATGATCGTCGCTTTAATAATGAAATGACGTATACGCAAAAGTATAGTTTCGAGATATTTGAGTTTAAAGTTTGATGTGCGCATGCATTTGCATGGACGTTAATTTATAATTTATTAATTCTTACCCCCAGTCATAAAATAATTCGAAAATGTAAAAATGCCAATTCAAAGATACCCTTATGGGGAATGCAGCGCACCTATTATATAAAAACAACGTATAAATAGCATACGTTGTTTCATTATTAAAGCGACGATATATATGTACATCAATAACAAAAATAAAACAAAATCTCTTGCACATTTCATGTAAATGAACAAAAATAATATATTATTATTAGGAACATATTATTAGTAGGAACAAAAATAATATTAAATAATACAAGCTTCTTTAAATATATGTATATATATTTTTTCTGAAAAAAGGACTTGTCTATCAGATAGTGCTATAGATACCAAGATACCCTTTTAAAAGTATGTGAAAAAAATAAAATTTATAAGGAAATTTTCTTCATAAAAAACATTTTAAAAACCAAAGGCTATCTATAGCTCTAACTGATAGACGAGTCCTTTTTTTGGAAACTAAGTTTCCCACTGTTGAAAACTTTCGTTCGTTCTGAGTAGACGTTGGTCTTACTGTTAATAATGCATTTTTAAGCTGGTTTAAATTTGGAGTTATTTGACCAGTTATTTTACATAAACTTATTTCTTTTACCACAGAATTCATATTATTTTTTATATCTGTTGCCAAGCTCTTGTCTACTATTAGTTATTACCCTTTAGGAAATTTGATTGTAATATTAAAATTACGGAAAATAAAATCTAAATTCAAATACAGTCAAACTTCCATAAATCGAACTTCTATAATTCGAATTTCTCAATAAATCGTATTTATATTTCGAATTCTAATTTTGTTTTACTTAATAAATCGTTTCTATATTTCGAAATTTCCCTAAATCGAACAAAAATTGATGGCATTTGGTGGTTCGAATTATGGAAGTTTCACTGTAAACATAAAAGTTTTGGAAAAGAAAATTTTTTTTTAAATTTCTAATTTCTCGAGACTACGAGAATTCCCGAAACATGAATATTTAAATTTCTCGAGACACGAGACATTAAAATATGTAAAAGTCTCGAGATTTCTCGAGACAGGAATTCCCGATCACAATCTCTACTAATACTTTCGAATGTTTGTAAAACACTTTTAATTGCCAAATTAAAACTGACTATCTGATATTCTGTTCGCTTATTTATATCAAAAAATAAATAAATCGAAACTTCTATAATCCACTAGAAATCCATATTACGTAGTCCGTACATCTTGAATAGGCCACACCTATTTTCATTCATACTTGCATTTGTTTTAGCGAACTCAAATTTAATTTATGCAAAATGTATTTGTTAAAGGGAGTTAACTTTTAATTCATCTTTGAATGTAGAAAACATTTAGGCGGAACGTATTGGTTATTTATGATTAAATTAACCCATTCTGGACGAAGTTTATTACAATAACAATTATGGACATCATGTTATCTGGTAAAATAATAGACCAATTTATTATTTTGTGAAATTTGGCGTGAATTTAGTATCCGCGAATAAACAAGCAAAAGCATAATATAGATGTCGGCTCCTAATTTCACACCAAACAATTTTAAAATAAAATGTCTGAACTGTACATGTTGATAGAAAATAGTACTTTCGCAATTCTATATTAAATTAATATGTCTTATTTTTGATATTTGGCAGCATTTATAGCTTTTTCTAACAAATTTAATTTTGTGGAAACAACCTTGTATGTGTTGGAGGATAAAGATGGCGCTGAGATTACTGATGAAGTGTTACAGTATGAAATAAAATCTGGAACCGCCCAAGAAAAAATACTATTTATGAGAAGATGTCAAGTCAAAGGTTTGTTTCTCTAATGGGAAACAGATTTTTTAACTAAAACAATTTACCTAAAAGCAATAATTATCTAAAACAATTTACCTAAAAAATAGTTTGTCTAAAAACAGTTTGTCTAATGATTTACAAACAATTTATTGTAGTAAAACACATACAAATTTTCCTTCACCAAAATGTACAAATTTTCCAAATATATGTGACGATATAAGAAAATTGTTATTATTATTAAATTAATGTAGGATGATATTGATCAGCATATTTTTCGAGTTATTATATGTAATTTGATTTTAATTAAATTGTTTTAGGTAAATTATTTTAGACGAATTGTTTTAGTTGAATTGCTTTTGATAAATTGTTTTTAGGTAAACTGCTTTAAAATTAAATTGTTTTAGATGAAAAGTCCACGAATCATCTCTAATAAATAACTGAAATATCATTATACATATAAAAATATAATACCTTATTTTTAATAGAATACTGCAGAGACGAAGGAACTCAAACCGATCCAATTGATATAAATGAAACAGTTGAAAGCGACAGTGAATTAAAGCGATAAAATTGTTTTATAGGAAATTTTCCTAAAAAAATACACCACGACATTGAATTTGTAAAAACAGAGCTAGAGAGGCATTTAAAATCGAGTAAATTAGGAGAAAACATTTTTAAGGAGTATGAGGAATCAGGTACTCTAGGAAATACATCACGAGTTAGATTAATAAATCTCACAGTTCAGCATTTAACTGAAGTCAATGGTTTACACCCAACGAGAGAAGAGAAGATTAATTGGGCAAAAGCGCTAGCGAGACTTTTTACCTCATTGTGTGGGGGTGATATTGAAAAATACGAAATATTTTATGACCCGACCACTAGAGGTTGTTATATTGGACACCGATTGAAAACGGTAAACAGGACTAGTTCAGGCAACGGCAAACTACGCGAATCTACTGTAAACCCCGTAAAAGAGAAAACCCCAAAAATACATGAAAATTTCGAGGAGGATATACGATTTTTGAGGAATGCCTGTCCAACGGAATAAAAATCAGAAATATTTCAACGAATGGCCAAAACGATCGCGATAAGAATTCACAGCAATCAAGAAACATTAAAAAAATTTCCAAGATTTTTGGATACACCTGGATTGGTACGTACAATTAACATAATTATTTTTGAAATACAATACAAATAATAAAATAATTTTTATATATAGATTCAACAAGACTTTAGTTTGAGGTACCCTGAAAAACATCAAAAACTCCTTGAAAAATGGCCAGCTATTAAACAAAAAATTATAACTCTTGGAAACAATTTCAAAATTAAAGTTTATGATGAAGATATTTGCGATGAAGACAGTAAGTATATTTTCATAAATATTACGAAAAACCTGTAAATAAATTATGCCTATTTTTACATTAGAATGGGATTTAGACATTACAACGTTCATAATACTACTAAAATTACTTCCAACAAGAGGGAAAAAACATAACGCCACCTACCAAAAAACATCCATCATAAAATTTCACAAGGCAAATTATAAAAGATTCAAAATTAAATACCATTTGTTGCAATTTTTTTTTTGTTTTGGTTGTTATGGTAGATTGGAAAAGAAGTGGACCTACCATTATTGCATATGGTACTCTATAGCAGCAATATCAACATATACAATTGCATTAGACGGGCAGGAAATACCAATTGATGGATGCTCATCACTGGTAGCATTTGACGTTCTCTTCAAATCATTTTTTATTTTCGGTTGCAAATATCCAGATGAGCATCAAACATATTACAATTTTTTAGACCACACCATTTATGAGTTACATACCAAAAAACCAACAGCCAGAATTATCGATATAAAAAATCGGTTGGAATTATAAATTAAAACTATTTTTTATTTGTACTTCAGTTTATTAGTTAAAGTTAAAATGAAATTATTTTGTTTTGTATGCAAACAACTTCTTTCTGATCCCAAAATGTATATCAGGCATTTAAGGCGAATTCATGTAATTTATGAACAAAATAAAACTGATATTTTTTGTGAATATGATAAGTGTAAATCAAAATTAAAATTTTTAGTGGTCTTAGAAAACACTTAAATTATCACGAAAAAAATGATTGAACTGTGGTTTCAAAAGAGATTATTAATTCGGCTTTGGTAGCAACTTCTACCAGTAACAAATCTTCACTGTCAAATCAATATTTAGAATCAAACCCTACTAGACTAATTCAAAACGAAGAGGATACAATTCAAAATATTGTTGAACAGTTTATCTTAGATATGAATAAGTTAAATATACCAGACACTAAAATTAATTCCATTATTGATTCTGTCACTAATTTAGCTAAAAGCATTTTAAATATGTTACAAACAACTTCGGTAGAATACCAACATTTAAATTTAAAAATTCAACAGTTTTTAGATAATCCGTTTAAAAATATAAATTCAAGCTATAAAAGAAAGAAAGTTATTTTACAATCTGGAGTACCGCAACCAAAAGAAATTGCTGTTTCTATTAGAAGAGATAGATATTTTTGTAAAGAGCAAAACACTTATGTGTTTCGGCCTAAAACGAACACCTTTATGTTTATATCTATAATTGACACTTTAAAATATCTGTCCTTAAATCAAAATATTTTGTTTCACATATTGAAAAAGGAAATATCAGATCCCAGTGTTATATCAAAACCTAGCGATGGATTGTATTATAAAAACAATGAACTTTTTGCGCAGGAGAATTTCAAATTTCAAATACAGTTATTTACTGATGATTTCGAAGCTGTTAATCCCCTAGGATCAAAAACAAAAGTTCACAAAATTTGTGGTATCTATTTTACCGTATTAAATTTGAATTAAATTCACATCTGGAAAATATATTTTTAGTAGCCTTATGCTACTCTGAAGATGTTAAATCGAATGGATTTGATGCAATTTTACAACCAATTGTAGAAGACATAAAATTTCTTGAACAAACTGGTATTGAAGTTAAATATTTTGGAAAAAAGATCAATATAAAAGGTACTATTTTATCAGTGGCTCATGATAATCTAGGAGCCAACACTTTGTATGGCCTCAATGAATCATTCAATTCAAACTATTTCTGTAGATTCTGTATATGTTCGAAAGATGATATCCAACATTCATTTTCCGAGACCGGTATTATTCTCAGAGATCCAACAAACGCGACTTATCATTTAAAGAATAACGAATTTGGTTTTAAATCGTATTGTGTTTTAAATGATTTGAAGTATTTCAATACTTTTGCATCGCTGAGTGTTGATGTGATGCACGATATTTTGGAAGGCATCGGCCAATACGAATTGAAATTATTTTTGATCTATATTGTAAAGAAAAAAAAATATTAACATCATCGGAGCTTAA
Organism: Diogma glabrata; assembly: GCA_963693315.1. Lineage (NCBI taxonomy): Eukaryota > Metazoa > Arthropoda > Insecta > Diptera > Cylindrotomidae > Diogma > Diogma glabrata. The sequence goes on along the minus strand of OY856186.1, from coordinate 139,749,440 downwards.
TGAAAGAATAGCATGTTTTAATTATGGACTATTGGATAATACAAACCGACCTAGCTTTATAAATCTAGATAAACAAGGCAACTTGTTAGGTCAAAAAGCGTCTCAGTTTTGGTGTCTTATAAGATACTTTCCTGTTATTTTTTACGATGTCCTTCAAAAAAATAATGTTGCTGTAGAATCAAAATTTAAAGTTGTATGTTCACTTTTAGAAATAATGCAAATAGTATTTTCTCCGCGCATTCCTATTGCCATTCTTGACAAATTGCCTGAATTAATTGCAGTACACCTTCATGATTTTAAAACAGAATATACTGAACACAAAATTATTCCAAAACATCACTTTCTTATCCATTACCCAAGAATTATTAAGAAAATGGGACCCCTCATATATCATTGGACAATGCGGTTCGAAGGTAAACATAATACCTTTAAGCAGATGGCTGCAAACTGCCATAATTTTATTAACGTATGCAAAACTTTAGCAATAAAATATCAATGTTTTTATGCTAAATCAAGCATTCTAAATTCATATAATCTTAAAGCTGAATATGCCATAGATGAAGAAATTCCAATATCAGAATTGCTGCCTTCTTATTTGAAAGACTATTTCACTAAAGTAAATTGATAACTGACAAAATTTGAAGGTTTTGAACTGGCAATTTTTTGTCTTGTCGCGGCAATTGTTTGACGTTTAATATATCAAATCTATGTGAAAACATCTATTTAATCTAGTAATCTCTCAAATCTATGTGTATAAAATCTTTGTTATTGGTTTCTAAGGAAACTAAGTTGTTTATTTATTTATTTAACTGTCTAATAGTAGTTTAATCAATGAGTGAATAATGAAGTAGTTTATTCTCAAGCAAAAGTTTAAAATTCGAGCGAGGCACGAGCGAGAATTTTAATTTGCGAGAGAATAAAATTCATTATTCACGAATCGATTACAATACTTTATTCTCTGACAAAGATTTTATTATGAAAAAGAATTGTGTATTATAAAAAATAAAAACATTTTCTTCAATTAAAACAATAAATCTTTATTGTTTTAATTGATAAATCAAATTTCTTAATAAAAAAACCCTGATGATAAAAAACGCCCTTCTCATACAATCAACCAAGTTCAACTAAACGAAATAAGAGAATTACTCAAAATTTGATTTTTGAACAAAACTTGTCAAAGCAAATGTGATTATAATTTGAAAATAATTTTAATGAAATCAAAATAATTTGACCAATTGGAATCATACCAATTGAATAAAAGTTTCATTAGGAAATAGGTTAAGTTCATTAGGCTATAGGTTGAAAAACAATACAATAATACATACTATTATTATCGAAAAAACATACAAATAAAGCTGATATAATTAAATGGAAGAGAATAAAAATTATTAAAACTGTTTCAAAAATTTAAATAAGTATTATTAACATGAATAATACAAGATTTGGAAATAATTCAATAAATGAAATAGAGAGTACAATTAAGCAAAGTATACCGCGAAATACAATGAAGACAAAAAAGTCTGCGTGGGAACAGTTTAGAATGTTTCTGGACGCACGTAATTATACGTTTGAAAAGGATACTTCTGAACAAATTATAGCAAAAATTCTTGAAGATTATGGTTTTAACATGAAAAAAAGAGATGGAACTGATTATACTGAAGCTAGTGTGAAAACACTTTGGAATACGACTGCTCAAATGGTTCAGGAAAAATATTTTCAAGAATTTAACATCAAAATTGATCCATTTAAAGATATTACCTATAAATTTGCTAGATTGGCCAGGAATACAAAACGTAAAAAGCTTCAGGCTGAACCTGAAACCAGAAAAAGAAGTTCTAACGCGTTTACCAAAGAAGAATTAATGGAAATGATAGAAAGCTATTCTGAAGATAATCCTGATGGGTTACAAAAAAAGCTTTTTCATTTATGTTCGTTCGAATTAGCATGGCGTGGAAATGAAGCTGCTAATTGTGATATTAATCACTTTAAAAAAGAATATGATAATAAAGGTAATTTTACTGGCAGGGTAGAATATAATCCAATCTTTTCCAAAACGACACAAGGAGGATCAAAAGCTTTATCTGGCAGTAAGTGGCTGGTAAGAAATAATGCTAACAACAATTTGTGTCCCGTTCGTTTATTTTTAAAAATTATTGAAAAAAGAGAATCCAATCCTTATCTAACAACAACAAGATTATTTTTAACAGTAGATCCAAATTGGGGGAAAGGAATATGGTACAAAAATTCACCATTGGGAATTAATACAATTTCAAAGTGGACGAAAATATCGGCAGAATCAATTGGTATAGACACAAAAAAAAATAAAAATAACCAATCATTCACATAGAGCTTCTGCAATATCTGCATTAGCAAACTAAGGAGTTGGTGAACAAGAAGTAATTAAGCTTACAGGACATTCTTCTGCCCATTCTTTGAAACCATATTTACAATTAAATGAAGAACACCATTTCCAACTTATAGAGAACCTTCGAGAAAATAAAAATGAAGAAAAGGAATCCTCAGTTTCTAACTTAAATTCATCACAGGTTATGATGCAAAACAATCCCCAAAATAATGCTACAACGTACAATTATAATAATTGTACTTTTTACATAAATAAGTAATTTTTTTTTCATAATGTTATTATTTTTTTGGCTTTGTATAATTGAAGTTTGCAATAAATAAAACGTTTAAACATATGATTTTTTAGTTTTTCTCTCGTGAAATAGTCATGTCGAATACCACTTAATTAAAAACTTTGTAAGGTAAAATTTTTCTCTTGTCGTATTCAAGTTTGTTGCTTTTAGGTAATTTTGCTCATGACATTTAATCCAAAACCACTCGCCTGACGGCTCGTGGTTTTGTTAAAAATGTCATTCGCAAAATTGCCAAGCAACAAACTTTCATGACAATCGAAAAATTTTGCCGACAAAATTTTCACTCTCGTGGTATTATATATGATAATATAATTGAAAAATTCGCTTTAGATGTAAACACATATTTAATAAAAATTATAAAAAAATTAGAAATGGGATACATGTACCGAACTAGTTTTTATATTTGTTTATTCTCGAATAATTTAGATTTGCCTAAGTTTGGTAAAATAATATTAATCTTTGAAAATGAAAACAAATGTTTTTTTGCGATTGAAGAATGTGAAACTATTTTATTTGACAAGAACATCATGGGCTATGAGATTAAAAATACTACAGAGATTTATATATAATATCATTTGATGAGCTTATAATGAAAAGTCCGTTTAAAATCCACAGACCTATCAATAGTAATTGTATACATAACCCGAATTAAAAATGAGATTTTTAATATTAATTTTAAGAGTTTATTACCAATAATGATTATAGTTGAAGGAAAAATTAAAGGTTTGTATATATACTTGTAACTCCCAAACGAAATTTTATTTCACTCCTATCATTGTTACAATAAACTCCGATATTAGTTGTTAATTTACTCTATATTTGGTGAAAAAAAAAACTAATTTAATGATTTGTACATTAACACCTTAAATAGGTAAAAATCAACTTTTAACAGAGATAATTCAAAACTCCTAAAAGTGATAAAATAAAACACCCTTCCGAATAAAAATCGCAAATACTAAACGGTGCTTGTATTTAAACTCCTTAAAACATTAAACAGTTCACTAATTGTTGTTAGTTACCGATTAACACCGATTGTCCATGGACTCTATTGAACTCCACTTCGGAGTGTCAATAACTCCGTTTTTCTAAGAGTGTATGTTAAAATTAAAACACATTTGACAGACAAATAATAATTAAATCATTTTTATAAATGTAGATGGCAAAAGATTAAGGTTAGAAAAAAGTTAAAATTTTATTCCAAAGATTCAATTCAAATAATTCAATGTGTCACGAACAATTAGGTGAGCGTAAATCACAATTGTCAATTAGTTACTCCAAAACCACCGTACTCGTCATAGAAAATAGGTACACTGGTTCATTGCTATTGGTTTAGCGTTCTATTTCATTTAGACTTATAATCATTTATCAATCCAGAAATTTTGCTGTTCTGAAGAGGGTCGTATTGCAATTTGTAAATATATTTTATCGATTGTCTGCAATACTCTACTACATTGATGCATACGCCGGCCGGTTAAAGAATGCCACCATTTTTAGTGAATATTTTCGTTTAATGGGTTTTATCACTTTATGGTCATCGTCTTATTTCGACATTCCTTCTCACAACTTAAAACAAAAATTGGAAAAAATAATAATAAGACTAATTTCATTTGTAAATTCAGACCTATATATTATTATTAAAACAGTCAAATCACAACATTTGTTAACATATTTGCATATATTTTATAGATCCCTTGCAATAACAATAATAGTTTTGAAAGTAATGGAGAAGCATATTTCACTCAATAAGTAAAACACTTTAAACCTGTAGCTTTGATATCGTTCATAATCTTTTTCTTCGGTACTAAGGTTCCAATGCAAATTCTTGGTTCATCAATGTTTCTAAGAAGAGGAAAAGAAACGTCAATTTCCAATTTTTGGAACATGTGAGGGCAGTTCTGCTAATGCAAGCAGGTTTGTTTAATCGTATATAAGCAATGCTTATATGTATCGTATTGGTCCTAATGCATAGAAAATGTATATATTTTATATAATTGCAAACCATAAGAACATATTTGTTGTAAATTAGAAATATGTATTTGTTAAAAAATAATTTAACATAATTTTCATATAAATGTACATATTTGTTTGTCACATTATACATTAACTATTCATTTTAATAATAATTCCGAAAAGTGAAAAAAAAATTGATCAAAGGTAATAATGTTTTATTATTATAGAATATGATTGATTTAGTAATTTCGTCTTTATTACCATACAGCATAAGGTTGATTTACAAATTTCGTCTTTATTAACATACAGCATAAAGGTTAAAATATAACTTCAAAAAGCGTGACGCGGTTTCTCGACCAACACCCCATCAAAATGTTTACAACGAGCGTAAAGAAGTATAACTTCAAAAATCGACACACCCTTTTCTTTGTTATAGGATGGTTCGAGAATTAAATGTGTCGACAGAGATTTCTGGAATAAAAAGAGCAGATTATCCAACAAATTTAAATTTTAATTCCAATAAATAACATCTGTTTAAACCAGTTTCTTAATTATCTTTAAATTTTAATTAATTGATATTACACTGCATCTACCATAACCAAATAACAAAAGAAATTTCTCTTTTTCGGAAAAAACTGGTTTTAGTTTTAACATGCGTTTTGTCCAAAATTTTGTTTCGCTTCTTCATAATCTACCCTTCAATGTGGTAGATCAACAGATAACATGACAATCAACTCTTTGACTCAGCTATAGGGATATGAAGCAGTTGTTCTGGATTTATTGATTCCAAGCATTTGATAGATTTTTGAAATATTGTAGATTCAAAATTCCTTTCTTGATCTGTATGAATCTAATTGCATATTGCTGCTTCAGTTATTATGGTTCTTGATTCCTGATTGGTATTGGACACACACTTCTGGTCACTTGCTAAAATAATTCATTATGACTAGCACATATTTTTTGATGCTATTAGTAGCCGGAAATGGTCCAGCTACATTCATTGCAATTTTCTCAAATGGCGCTCCCATATTATACTGCCTCATATTACCATAACTTCTTCGTATAGGTCCTTTTGCAGTAGCTATTCCACGACACCATTCCACTACCAATTGACATGCTCCTGACCAATAAAATCTACGTCGTACTTTGTCAAGGGTTTTGTTAATACTCAGGTGACCGCCACTGGTTCCTCCATAACATTTCTTTAAAAACTTGAGGCATTTTTATTTTTGGGACTACTACTAACATTGATTCTTTAACTGTACCCTTAGAACTTACAGAGGCTGTTCCATTATTACCAATATGACACTGTCTAGGTTTTTCTCCTTTTTCACTTACGTAAGCCTCACGTCAATAATGTTTTTCTAGTTTTTCTAGCTTTCGGCCCGGTTACAGTGCTTGCATTCTACCTGGCATTCGTTAACATTTCCATGTGCAGTTCCTATTCGATGTTTAATGTCAAAATCATAAGCCTGTAAACATTTGATCCATCGTGCTCCATACCCCGTCGGGTATTTAAATTGTAATAAACAACTCAATGATCCATGATCACTACTCAAATGGAATTACAAGTGTTTGTGGAAATGTTTCACACATAGCACTATAGCCAGCAATTCTTTGTGGGTTGCACAATGATCCCTTTCTCGCTTGGACAGTGTCTTTGAGTAATAAGGTATTACTTTCTCTTTCCAATCAATTTCATCGATTTCTTTTCCCCTTCTCTTATACCATCATTGCTGGTATCAGTATTTAATATAAATTTAAGATTGCATAGGATAAACCAGAACTGGTGCAGATCATAATCTTGATTGAAGTTCCATAATCGCATCGTCTTGCTTTTCGGTCTATTCAAATACTTTATCTTTTCTTGGAAGCTTATGTAGGCTTTTAGCAATATAATCAAATTCTGGTATAAAACGTCGGTATCGTACAATCATTGCAAACTGCAAAGCTCTGATAAATCTTTTAACTTTAACATACAACAAACTAGAACTTTCTATCTTTAATAGAACCGACTTAATGAATATTTAAAAATAACTCGACTAGCCAAAAATCACGAAATTCTCGATATTTGGAACCGCTATTTTTTCCAAACAAAAAATCCTCAAACACGTATATATCGAGTAATCCTCGAATACGTATATCTTTTTATTCGTAGTAAATTTTTTAAAAAATATCAATGCGTTAGAAATATTCACAATTTTCACATGACAAAAGTATTTGTTAAAAATTTTAAGGGTAGCTTTCTCCCTTAGTTTTAATTTTAAAAAAATTTAAATTCGATTTTCCGATTTTTTTAAATTTATTTCAAAATATACACTTTCAATTAATTCTTACCGCGTGATGGAAGTAGTATCGGTGTGAGTGCTAGAGGGCGCTGTAGGCAAAAAAACACAGTTTTCACGCAGTTTTAAAACTTTTTGATTTTTTTTCTCGGAAATATCAGCATGTAGGCATATTTTGTATGTGACAATTTTGACTTAAAATTTTTATGTAAATCACTTCTTATTGGCATGGGTCGCGTTAAACCTTGATCCGTCTCATTTGCTAATCATTTTGAACGTTCCGCATTCCGCCGACACTTGAACGATTATTTAAAAGCTAAAGTGTATAAGCACATAAAATTTGGAAAAAAACGTGCAAAGTACATTGAACCAGAAGGAAGAAGCATTATGAACGAACAACAAGTCTGTAAGTGACACCATTCGTTATAGGTATTGCATCTCATTGATTCCGAGTTGCTAATATTAATTACTTTACTCTGAAGATTGGGTCGATTCTACTTAAGTTATTTCAAGAAGAGTAAATTACTATGTCTTAAAAGCTTACTATTTCTAAAGGTGTCTAAAATTTACTGTTCCTTCACCCGGTTTACGCAATTTGTAAACTTTACGTCATCTTCCAAATCAGAATAAAAAAACCAATAAATTCAATACATTTGTCTTGTTTTCGAATTCATATCACATCTCAAAAAGAAAAAACTATAAATTAACAACCTAGTAGTAGTTTTAGTGTGGTAAATAAGACACTAGGTTTGATTATAGTATATACCAGCATAAATCCAGCAAACTTTGGTTTTTATGCATACCAAACATAGCAAACACTCAAAAACAAAACAATTCGATGTTTTTTTTTTAGCAAGCTAGTAAAGTAAAGTTTCGAATACTTTTTTATGCATACGAAAACTAGTAAACACTTAAAAAACCTAGTTACTAGGTTTTATACATATGGCCCAATGTTTTAATTTATTTTAGATCTCATTTATTTTTTCTTTATGGTTAATTCTTAATACGAAGAGATATTTTGATGTAAAATTAAATTCATTTCAAATTTGAATTTGTTCGAGATAAGGTGAGCGGTTTAAGCGTTTTAGAAAAAATCTTTTACGTACATTACGCACATTTCATTTACAAATCGAACAAATTCGGACAAAACCTGACCGACACATTTTTGATTTGGCTGATCATTTTTTTAGGGGTTTTATATCGAAAGAAAAGATAAACATGTTCGAGATTTTTTTTTGGGAAATAGAGTGGTTCTAAATTTCGAGAATTTCGTAATTTTTGATTCGATGACTTATTTTAAAAAATTCATAACTTCAGTTCTATTAAAGATAGAATCTTCTGGTTTGTTTTATTTTAAAGATTTTGATTTATTTTATTTAGCGTATGGTTTTTTTTCGTGACACATACACATACAAAACTTAAAATAGGTAGATTTTTTCCATGAAATCTCCCTAAAACAAAATATGAATACACATTAAATGAGCTTACAATCGGTTTGATCGTTTTGATTTGTTAAAAATTCAAAAAGTAAAATATTTAAACATTGGACATGGGCAGTACATTTGAACATTAGATGTTTAAATCGAATGAGTTTATCCATGCTACTACATCGGTGGTTGCCAAATGGATGTCTGAGATGTCGCCATTGTATCGTAGAATTGAACACGCGCTTGCAATGTATTTTATGGTTCGCTGTGGTGCTCCGCAGTCACATTGAAGGGACTCTGAAATGCCCAACTTGTAGAAAGAGTCAGTACAACGTCCACGATTTGTTCTACAGCAGATCTAAATTTCGATAATTTCGTGATTTTTGGCTTGAAGACTTATTTTCAAAAATTTATAACTTCGGTTCTGGTAAAGATAGACACTTTTTTTTGTTTTAGTTTACAGTTGAAGTTTTATATTTTGTTAAAGTAATATATTTATTTTAGTCACTGCCCAACACAAATAAAGAGTGTTTAGTCGCATTCTACGTTATATTTTCTATAAAATTCGAATTTTTTATTAATAAATTAATTTATTTGTAACAGTAAAACTTATTTCTCCGCATTAACTAATATGCGTTTTAATAGAATTGAAATTGAACGTAGAATACGATGGTTATACTAACCACTCTTTATTTTTGTTGTGCAGTGACTAAAAATCGATTTTAACATTTTATTTTTTTATAATAATAGGAATTATTATAGATAACAGTTTTTTTTAAAGTCCATCTTTTCACTTTAAAATTAAACAGAAAAAAGTGTCTATCTTTACCAGAACAGAATTTATATGAATCTTTAAAAATAAGTCTTCAAACCATATAAAGCCTAATAAGTCTTCAAGCAATACAATAGGCTTGATATGTGGTGATCATAAACAAATTTTAGTTATTGAACTACAGTAAAATATGAACTTTTATTGATAATTTTCTATTATCTTTATTGGTCTCGCCGATGCGGCAAGAATATGAACAGAAAACTCTCCTATGGGGTTTTCTACCAACTAACATGATAAGTAAAATGTTATCTAATTTTGCTTTCTATTTCCGACCAAACTAAAAAATAAATCAACTATGTATTGAAAACTGGATTATTTCAATAAAAGTATTCTATAGCACCAATTTATTATTCGATGTTCATTCAAATTTTTTATTTTTGTTCACTAAATTTTAATTAAACAATACATATGGTTTGTTAACACGGTTTCGAAATAATTGCAAAACTGATTATAGCGTTGTATGAATTAAGATGCGTTCCATTAAGCGTTTACAACGCTCAAAATGATCTTTCATCCGTTCCACTTGACAACGACGGTCATTGTGGTTGCGGTGAAAACGTCACAAGTTACATGAAATTTGTCTTATTGCATTAATCAAATTGATGGCGAGGCGATGAAATATAATTTACATAGAGAATTACATTTTTAATTTAACACGAAAATTAAGAACTCGAAACTATTTGGAAAAAACAAAATCTGAATAATAAAAAAATATTTTTTGTTCTTTTAATAAATGTTAACGAAATCATCGCCTGCTAAATTTTAAATTTTTTTGAGAAATGATTTTAGTTTTGATGTTCGCCACAACACTCCCCCCCCCTAGTGCCATCGAAGATGGAACGATATAAATAAAGAAATTACGTAGAGTTGAGGAGGAAAGAAGGAAAGAGTTTTGCTTAAGTAGTTGTAGCGAAAAATAAAAAGTTTGGAGATGTTGTTTAGAAAACGATACCATTTGGAGAAAAAAAAATTATGGGTCTTACGAATTGGAGTTCTGCCAAAAGAAAGAGAAACGAACAATTATGGAGTTATGGTAACACGAGTGGAGCTATAGGTCTGACAGAGCTGAGTGGCCTAAGACCAATATTTGTGGAGATGTGTACCATAGGTTAAAAGGTTCGTTTAAAATACGAGAAGCAGAAAAGTCACGTCGGTGATGCTGAATGTCTGACAGAACAAAGGTGACTGAGACAATACTAGCATGTACAAACGTAAATATTAGTTCATTTTTCGAAAAGTAGCTGTTAAAAGCAAGAATAAGCAGAAATTCAGCGTAAGCAAAGGAGTGCATATGGTAACACAAGTTTGGTAAAGTCTGACAGTACAAAGTTGACTGAGACCAACGTTTACCTTGGAGACATGTACCATAGAAAAAGATCGCTTTGAGAAGAAATATCTGATTAACGACGAAATGTCGTTTTAAATATCCATAAGAACATACCTGTTCGTCAACAGATAAATGTTTAACGTCAGAAGATGTTCATATTGTAAAAACATATGGGTAACGTTGGGGATATTCCTTTGAGATCAGATATTTGGAGGTTCTGCTTAATTAGATGAAATCTAATTTTTATATCCATAAGGACCATAACCTGTTTTGTCAACAGATAGGTGGATAACGTTAGAAGATGTTTATGTTATGGTAACATATGGGTAACGTTGGGGATATAAATTAAAAAATCAGAAAATTCGAAAAATTTGTTTCGGCCCATAAGTTAAGGAGATTGGAGCGGGTCTTACGAAGGAAGAAGGTGATTAATTCGGCCCATAAGTAACGGACAATGAAGTGGGTCTTACGAAGGAAAGAGTTGTGAAGCTTCGGCCCAATAATTTAAGGAGAGTTTAATGGGTCTTACGAAGGAAGGAGATCTTAAACTTCGGCCCATGGTATCGATTATTAAACAAAAAGAATTTTTTAAAAAAATTGGCGCACTAGCAGGAGTTGGCGTCACTTGAAAGCCGAAAAATGAGAATTTGGAGACAAAAAAGAAAAATATGTCGCTAGCCGGAAACTATATTATGGCTTAACAGTCGAAACGACTAGTTGGAAGAATATGTGGTCACTACGTGAAGAGTGTTGTGTCGCTGTGAAGAGAAAAAAAAAATTATAATAAAATTAAATTTTTAAAATAAAATGAAGTAAGCACTACTTTAAATTAAGAAAGAGAAAAAAGAATTAATTAAATTATAAATTTACTACTTCTTTAAATTGACTCCAATGGAATGTTTGTTCCTAGTCGGGGTTACCAGTTTTGGATGATACTGCGTTGAGTGGAAGTAGATTTTAATATAGAGGCTGGCTGCTAGTGGCGTTGAATTATTCAGGAGATGAGTATGATGATACGAGATGTTGTATCCAATTTTATGAGTTACTTTGAATGCGTTGATTAAGGTGAATCTTCATTATGATTTAACAATTATAATGTTCACGTAAAGTAAACACAAAAGGCAGCAGATAAAACGTTGTAACAACCATATCATGAATTAAATTTATTTCCAAACTTCTTCCGGTACAGTAGCTTCCACATTCACTAATGGTCTTGAACCATTATTAAGTAGCACAAATATAAATTAAATTCTCTCAAAACACAATAACATTTTAGAGTTTAATTGAATTTATAAATAGATTATACAAGTTACATGAAATTTGTCTTATTGCATTAATCAAATTGATGGCGAGGCGATGAAATATAATTTACATAGAGAATTACATTTTTAATTTAACACGAAAATTAAGAACTCGAAACTATTTGGAAAAAACAAAATCTGAATAATAAAAAAATATTTTTTGTTCTTTTAATAAATGTTAACGAAATCATCGCCTGCTAAATTTTAAATTTTTTTGAGAAATGATTTTAGTTTTGATGTTCGCCACAAGCTCACAACGACCAATCTTAAAAGGTGGGTTGAAGTGAGGGTTGATATGTTCAGCGCCATTTTTACAATTTAAGGATGTCGAAAAAAAATGTCAATTTGTATGATGCAGAAAGTGATATTCTAGTGGAAGCAATATTATAATTAACATTTAGATTAACATTTATCTCTATTATAATCATGAGGAAAAAGTTAAAAATTCTTTAATTTTTTCGTAGTACGTATTTCAAAAATAAATCTTTTTTTTTCTCAAAATAATTTTCATACAAACTTCGATCAGAGATGAGAAAGAAACGTTCTTCGAACGAATATTTAAGAATGTTTTGAAAATCCAATCGCATTTATTCCTTTTTTTTATTAAGGAAAGAATACGAATATATAAAGAATAGAAATAAGAGAAATGTTTTCATTCGAATGTTTTATATTCTCTAGCACTCGTGTTTTAAAATATCTGTCGTTTTTATTTTATTTCTTTTATTCTTCCTATTCGCTTTATAATCATAACATTTTCTTAGTTTTTTTTACTATTTGCCGATTTTTTTTTACTATTTGACTATTTTTTTTTACTATTTGACTTATTGCCGATGTGACACTTGCAATTTTTTTATATCTTCCTGTTGTAATATGTTTTTGATAGGAGATACGGCTAACCTTCCAAGAACATTGTTAATATATTCTAAAGTGTCATTAAGTAGTTCAAGAACTGGTGGGGATATAGTATCAACCGAAACTGGTGATGGATCTAAAGATTCTGGAGGTATTTTAATATTTTCGTTCGTTGGAACATTTTCAACATCCTGATTTATAGAAATAATTTCAATATCGATAGTTTCCGAAGATGAAAGCTGCTGTATAGAAAATATTAGTTGCATATGAATTTTTATTCATTTTAATAAAATAATTAAATTTACCTTATTTTTATAGATATAAGTGCGACATGTTTCACATATAAACTGGTCATCACGCAAAGTAAAATTTAGGTTCGCAGATTTTTGAATAACAGCTGGTGTGACCAGTTTCACATTTTTTGATGTCCGCTTATGATTTTTGAGACCGTACAAGTTAGTGCACAATTTGAAAGGCATTTCTATTATTATCTTTTCTAAACGTTATGTCTTCTAAATATTTTTGAATATAATTGATATAAGGCCATCACATCAATATATATACCTTTTAAATAGTTTTGACATAGGTAGAATCAGGTAAAATTAGGTAGGTACAATTTAATATATTTTGATTGGATGCAAGTATAATTTGTTCCAAAAACCGTTTGTGGGCGTCATTAGAAATTTTAAATGTTAAAATTATGAGTCTAATAAGATTTTAATTAGTAAAAAGGGGCTGAATAGACATTTTTTAAAATGAATAAACATTTTATACACCCTTTTAATAATTTAAATTCCTTTATTTTACCACGTAACTTAAATTAATTTTTAATAAGTTTTTAACCTTTTAACCGCACAGAAAATGGTTCAAATGTATTGCAGGTGTTAAAATATGAAATGTGTAATTTATTAGATCCACATTTAGTACAGGATTATTAACTTAATAAAAAAACACATGTGAATTTTTCATATACCAAACTTTAAAAAATCGTAAGAAAAAATCCATATTAAATTGCTGACTTTTTATTTCTCAATTTCATAGCTGCATATGTTGACTTTAAAATTTGTGAAAAACAAAAAAAAAAAAAGTGACTTTTTGAGATATGAGCTTTGAAGTAAAGCAAGCTTTAACGCGCTGCCTAGCGGAAAAGAGAAAAATTATTAATTTCCAACTTACATATTTCGATTATTCAATAATTTTTCTCCCTATGTGCAAAAACATACGTAAATCACATGAAATTTATGGGATCTATTAACAAAACATTGACACCATTACCAAAACTACGTGAAAAAGCCTCAACAATTCAACCGCGCATAACTCCGATTCAGAGTACACAAAAAATAAAAGCAGAAATTGCTTTTTTCCTTTCGTCAATGCCAACAATATATCAAAATTTCAGATTTTTAAAAAATAGTTGTTTTTTTTTCGATGTACGTTTTCAAAATAATAGCCCTGATAACAAATCGGAACGAAATTAGCATATTAAAGGACGCAAGTTGAAGTTTTAATTAAATAAAATTGGATTATTGTTTATTTAATATATTAGATTAATTAATTTAACAATTTTTTTAAAACTTGAAATCATGGAACCAGAAGGCTCTGGCGTAAACAAAACTGCGTCATTTATTTTAAATAAAATTAACTTAAATGTTTACAAAATATTTAAAAAAATTTCAATATGAGTAATAACTTCTAGTATAAATAATTAATTATTTTATATTAAAATGATATTTTTGCTTGTTAAAAAAGACCTAATGAATTTAGAATTAAATATTTTTTTTATTTTCAAGCTCTATTACAAAGACTACCTCTATTTTCTTTTGACCCTTACCACGGTAGGAAGTTGCTACGAGGTGTCAGGACTTCGGTTTGTACGAAGGGTTTAGTATTTACTTCATGAAAGGTGAGAGGGTGTTTGTTTACTTCTAGCTAGAGAAGTAAAAGAAAACCAATACAAAACATAAATGCGATGTCGTAAACAACAAAATATATTATCACATTACATTACATGCTTGAGTTTAATTCCAGCTAATCCGTTGCGTTTTTTTATAAATACAATGAAACGATTCATTTTTATTTAAAAAACATTGTATAAGCCAAATGATTTATCAAGCCAAATTTTTGATGCATTTGCAATCTAGTGATCTAACCCTAGAATTTAACGGCGTAAAAATTTTGAATCTCGGCCAAGTAGTGTCCAACATTTCGTTGTTTTTCGGTCCAAAGACAGACTAAAATTATTCTTAGTATTAAACTCCGCATAACATAAAAGTCCAAAAATAAAATTTTAAATTGATTTAATAAATATAAACTTCGAGTTAGTAAAGTATTAATACAAAAAAAACGTATAAAATTTTATTTTTTTTAACCCAAAAAAAATAATCCCAATCCTAAGAATATATTCGCAAATACATTTGCGTTTCTATTCGCATAATTCTTTATTCCTGTTTTTAACTAAACCATTCGAATATAGAGAATAAACAAAACAGAATAAAAACAAACAGAAACATTTTAATAATTCTCTCACTGTTTTCATTTGTTTTAAAATGAGAATACAAAAGAACACGAATATATAAAAACACTCGTTATATGGGAAACGTTTGTTTCTTAGCGAAGAACGTTCTTTTCTCACCTCTGACTTGGATCTCATGAGTAAAAGTTTTTTTATTGTGCGTGTACCATAATTATTAAAGTTTATTATTAAGACTTACCAATTGTAACCTAACCTCTAGCTTCCATTCTATTTGTTCAAACTTGCCATTTGTGTTTTTACGTCAACGCCGAAAATGATCACATAATTCATTCCACTTGAGTATATAATTGAAACGCTTAGAAGGAAGTAGAACGGAAAAGCAGAGGCCGTGAGTGTCATTGTTTTGAGTGCTTAGTGCAACGCACCTCTAATAGAAAAAAAAATTCAGCTTGAATTTGTATGGATTCTGATGTAGTTGATGCAGTTTTTATAGACGGGAAAAAAATGATTCAAAAATTGAAAGTGATTTTTAGTTGATTTAAGTGTTATGGTCTAAACCTTTCTGAAACATGTACAAGGTTAAATAATCTTTTTTAATTTGAAACTGAGTTCATTACTAAAACCATGACTATATTTTAACAACCACTAGTCAAAATACAAGCTAAATATAAACATGTAAGAAAACCAACTAAGAAACATTATCAACAACAACAAAAAACATATAATATAGGTATATTCGCTATCCTTAAACAATATATTAAGAAAAAGCGTTTCTACAATTTACTGCTTCCGTCGTGAAACAAAACAGGCTTCGTGCCTGATATATATATATATATATATATATATATATATATATATATATATATATATATATATATATATATATATATATATATATATATATATATATATATATATATATATATATATATATATATCAGGCACGAAGCCTGTTTTGTTTCACGACGGAAGCAGTAAATTGTATATATATATATATATATATATATATATATATATATATATATATATATATATATATATATATATATATATATATATATATATATATATATATATATATATATATATATATATATATATATATATATATATATATATATATATATATATATATATATATATATATATATATATATATATATATATATATATATATATATATATATATATATATATATATATATATATATATATATATATATATATTAGGGTGGCACTTATTTGTATGGGTGATTTTTTTTTTTGTATTTTGGCATGGCGCCGGCCGGAATTTTGTTCCTAATTTAAGGATACTGACAAAGTTTCACCACTCTATTACAATTTTAACACGTGGCGACTTTGATTCTTAAGCACGCTTACATACAAATTTTTTTGTAATTTTCACATAGTCGAGTCTGTATTAAAAACAAAACCGTATAATAGTTTCTAAAGTATCATTTAATGTTTAAAAACAGGAACCTATTTTATAATGTTACAAAATTATAAAGGCCTTTTCAAATCCTGCAATGTAGCAGATTTCGGATATTTCTTACGGTAGTCTTGAACGGTCTGAAAATGCATGAAATAAAATTAATTCTCATTCTATATATGCTTAAATTATCTTACATTATTGCTTATTGTTTACCTTTAACAAAAATTGTTTTTGATCTTCATCTTTAGTTATTTTATCGGTGAGCTCTTCCATTAATTTTATGCATCGTTCT
Organism: Diogma glabrata; assembly: GCA_963693315.1. NCBI lineage: Eukaryota > Metazoa > Arthropoda > Insecta > Diptera > Cylindrotomidae > Diogma > Diogma glabrata. Next base: position 139,732,612 of record OY856186.1, on the reverse strand, counting down.
GCTGGATCGTTGACTACCTTTAAACAACTTACAATTTTTTGCGCTTCTTTGTATTCACTTAAGTTACTCCATGTGCATGGATGTGATTTTAAAAATGTTGTGGAAATATTAAACCTTTTTAAAAAACATCTAGTGACCCAGCGTGGTGCTTTGTCTTTAAATATGGAGTGGTAAAAACAAATGTTCGAATTAATTTTTAATTCTCTAGACTTTGATCTAGAAGTACTTCGACGGTTATCACGAGATTTAGAGCGCGACCCATGATCAGCATTTACTATCGAGTGAATTTCACTCAGCATTTGAGATTTAAAATTATTATGAATTTCATTAATGTTTCGATTTTTTTTATGTTGAGAAGCACTTTGATGAAACCGGTTTGAGTTAGTTGATTGTGCAGAAGTAGAAGTAGTTCATTGCAAAAATTTGTCTCTGTGACAACGTTTCCATAAGATTGTCGGCACGTTCTGCCAACAACGTTAATGGCAAATCGTTTTCGAAAGACGATAAAACAAGTTGGATGCTTTCAGGAAGACGTGCCATCCAAAGTTGTTTGATAATGCCATCGTTCATATCAGCACCGTTAATTCGGAATTCAGCTAGCAACTGTGTAGGTTTTTCATTACCTAATACTAATTTATGCAAAATATTATTAATTTTTGCCTTATCGCTGTCGCCCAAAATTTTAATTACCTCCGTCTTAAAGGTAGTATAAGGACTATCACCTATCTCTTTAAAGAGCAACGGTGCCAATTTGTTGTGCAATCGTGAATCAATTGCACTTAATGCATGTGAATATTTGGTCATTTTCGACCTAACACTCGAACTAAAAAATTTTAGTTCCAACATCCTGAACTAAACAATTGCGTTTTGGTCAAACAAATTTTGTGGAGCTTTAAATTTAACAAAATTAATATTGCTCACTGTAGCTACATCTGGTTCAGTGGTTGGAGGTTGTGAGCAAGGTGGTGGCATCTGCCGCTGTGCCATGAACTGTTGATGGGCAAACTGCTGCAAGCAGTTTCCTTGGATAATATCAGCTAACTGCTGATGAGTCATTAACATGGGTGCTTCATTGACACCCAATGCATTCACAGGTGAGGCAGGACGCGAGGGAGAATTGTTTGGGGAAGCCATATTTTTAAAATTAAAACAAAAATAAAATAAACCAACCGCAATAATCACAAAACAAAACAAACGATTTTAATAAAACAAAAATTTCAGAACAAATAAGAGATAATCCAGATACTGCTAGAGGCGATGAGAATTGCTGGGATGAATTTTGGTATTCAATAAATTTTTCCAATGAAGCTCCCAAATTTTAAATTATACATTTTAAATTATACACTGTTTGTCATTGGCACTTGGCGTAAGTTTTCAAATAAGATAATGTCAATCTCTTGTTACTTTACGCAAATAACTTATTTAATAAGTTTAATAGAAAAATTAAAGAAAAACATTTTTTATAATTTTACTGTTACTCTATATATATTTCAGCTTGTTAGGCCATCTTCTGGAGTAATCTGGATTACTCCAGAAGATGGCCTAACAAGCTGACATATATAAAGAGTAACAGTAAAATTATAAAAAACTTTTGTTTTCTTTAATTTTTCTATTAAACTTATTAAATAAGTTATTTGCGTAAAGTAACAAGAGATTGACATTATGTTATATGAATAGTGTCTTTCGATTTAACATTGCGTCACACCTATTGACAGACACTTTTAAATTATATAGGGACGGACAGGTTGCACGAGACTCAACTTGTTCTAGCACGTATTAGCACGTATACTAAAAAGGGCCATAGGCCATGTCACAGTGACGGACCCTTTACTTATTTTGTTCGAGTTTTCCAATTTTTAAGTTAATAAGAAATATTTTTTTTGAAATTTCTCAACTTTGAGCTAAAGTCGCCACGTGATAAAATTGTTCAATTGAGCCCAAACTTCAGATTCTAGTTACACATGTATAAAGCAACAAAATTTTGACCGGCGCCCTTCAAAAATGCAAAATAAGAAAATAAGTGCCACCCTAATATATATATATATATATATATATATATATATATATATATATATATATATATATATATATATATATATATATATATATATATATATATATATATATATATATATATATATATATATATATATATATATATATATATATATATATATATATATATATATATATATATATATATATATATATATATATATATATATATATATATATATATATATATATATATATATATATATATATATATATATATATATATATATATATATATATATATATATTGTGACGATTATGGAAGATGATAGAACACCACAACAATAGAACTTTCAAGAAAAATCTCGTTAGCTCTACAAATATAAAAATCAATAAAAGATAACAATGCAACCAAAGTAAACAGTTAATAGGAAGTATTTGTTTTATCGAATAAGGATTGGTTAACGAAATAAAAATTGGTAAATAAAACAATTGAAAAGAATAGATTTCACACCTAGGTGTCAATATTTGAAGATCGTCTTATTGTTGAAATAAAGGAAGGAACAACAAAAAAAAAAAGGGTTTGTTCATCTAGAATATTGCAGTAATATCGAGGCTATTTCATGTAGTATAAATAAGAGGTGTTCTTCGAGGATATTATTAGTATAAAAATTGTTAGTGATACAAAAAGTATAAAAATTTAGCAGTGAAAAAGGCGAAGTAAAATTAACAGTGTTATAAGTAGAAAGTTAAAAGTGATATTGTGAACAAGTATAAAAGAATTATAAGTGGTGAAATATTGTTAGTACAAGAAGAACTAAAAGGGGAATAGTAATAGGAGAAATATTTTTATTGTAAAATCTTGAACGAATAAAATTATAACGTTTAGAAAATCCATTGTGTTTTAAATTTCCTGATGGAGCAAATGATGGAGCAAATGAGTAACAGCATGAGTAATGAAATGAAAAAGTTAGATGTCGACATCAATCAACAGTCTGCAAACATCGCTTCAAGTCGAGAGGAAATTAGCTTGGTTAAAACACACATCGACGAGAAACTTCTACAGATGGCAGAGAATCTACGCATCGAAGTAGAGAAAATTGTGGATGAGAAAGTCGAGAAAGTGCAAAAAGAAGTTGAAGTTCTGGAACAGAAAGTACAATCGAAAGTAGATGACTTTAAAGTAGAAGTAGAAAGGAGGCTTCAAGATGTTGAAATTAAAGGTAAAACAATTCACACGGTTCAACAAACACAAAGCATGAAGTTAAAACCGCCCACATACGATGGTACATCATCGTTTGGAATTTTCAAATTCCAATTTGAAACAGCAGCTGATCAGAACAGTTGGAACGAACCACATCGTGTGGCAGCTTTAATAGTGGCACTGAAGGGTGAAGCAGCAGAAACAATACAATCAGTTCCAGAACAAGATCGAAGGAGCTACAATGAGATCATGAAGGCTTTAGATCGCAAATATGGTAGTGACCACAAACGGGAGATATACAGACTTGAGTTGAAGGGTCGCTACCAGCGAATAGGAGAAAGTCTGCAAGAGTTTTCGTCTGCGATCGAACGTCTGGTACATATGGCACATGGAAATACATCACCAGACTATATGGAAAGAATGAAGATAGATGCGTTCATCGACGGCATAAGAGATCCCGAGACGCGAAAGTCAGCTGTGATGACACCTAAAGCTACATTTGCTGAAACAATAGCTTGTGCATTGACTAGTGAGACGGCACAAGCAATTGTCAAACCAACAATCAAAGTACGCCGTGTAGAAATGGAAGAAGAGGATAGTTTTAGGCCCCAAAGAAGATCTGGAGAATTTAACAGTAGAATAAGATGTTGGGTATGTGACAAACTTGGTCACATATCTCGAGAATGCAGAGAGGCTAGACGAAAACGGGGCAGATCAACATCACCAATCAGACGGAGATCATCTGAAGAAAATGCTCAAGCGGGAGAGGATGGTCAAATAGCAGCGGAAGGGTTAAACTAAAACGAGTCAGCTTTAAGGGGCGTAAGCTGGCTCCCACAACCGAATGCCCCATAATCTCCATCCCTATTTCAAGAATCGCAAGGAATGGTGACAGTTTAACGATTGGAGCTAAAATTGATGACAACAACTGTATCATTACGCTAGATACTGGAGCAACTCGCACAATAGTCCGTACAGATTTACTAAAAGGGGAATTACAACCAGCAGAAAAATATCGAATACAAACAGCAACAGGGGAAAGTGCAACTATCAGGGGAAGCAAAATTGCCGATATAAAAATTGGAAATACGCACTTTCAGCATGAAGTTCTAGTGGCAGACATCGTTGATGAAGTAATTTTGGGAATGGACTTCATGAGGCCGAATGGATTTGTAATAGACGCTGGAAATGGAGTACTCAAGTATGGTAACGTAGAGTTGGCTCTTCAGATGAATGGTGCAGAATCAAGTATGAGGCGAATAATATTGGAACATCGCGAAAAGCTGCCACCTAATACCGAAACAATCGTCTGGGGAAGATTGGAGGGAGATTCTGGGTCACCAAGGTTGTGGGTTGTGGAAGCCAATGAAAATGGTCTTCAACATCAAGAGATCATTATAGGGAAAACATTAGTTGTACCAGATGAAAACTTAAGAATACCGATAAGAACACTAAATCTGTCAGACAAAATAAAAACCCTCAAGAAAGGAACAATCGTCGGTAAATGTGAAGAAGTAACTACCATTGTGAAATGTGAACAACAGCACACAGAAAGGAAAGTCGAAAATCAAACGCAGAAGAAAGAAATACAAAATCTACTACAGAAGTGGACAACAGAGCTTACAAAAGAACAAAAGAAAGAAGCAGAGCAGTTGCTCGAACGTTATTCGTCCATCTTCTGCAGCACATCAGCAGACAACGGAAGAACTAATCTGGTTAAACATAAAATTGACACGGGAGCAGAGATGCCGATTCGCCAAGCACCAAGAAGATTACCATTAGCAAAACGGGAAGAAGCTGATAGAATGGTAAAGGATATGAAAATGGCTGGTGTTATCGGGCAATCAGATAGTCCCTGGAGTTCCCCTGTGGTTTTAGTTGGAAAGAAGGATGGAACTATGAGATTCTGCGTCGACTATAGAAAACTGAATGCAGTAACAAAGAAAGATAGCTACCCATTACCTCGAATTGATGATACCTTGGACACATTATCAGGTGCCAAATTATTCTCAACATTAGATCTGCAAAGTGGTTATTGGCAGGTAGAAGTCCAAGAAGAGGATCGAGAAAAGACAGCGTTTAGTGTGGGTAGTGGGCTATGGCAGTTTAACGTTATGCCATTCGGACTATGTAATGCTCCCGCAACATTTGAACGTTTAATGGAACGTGTGCTGAAAGGATTACATTGGAGAACGTGCCTTGTGTACTTGGACGACATCATTGTAATGGGCAAGGATTTTGACGATCATTTGAAGAATTTAGAAGAAGTCTTCGGGAGAATCCAAGCAGCAGGACTAAAATTGAGTCCAAAGAAATGTACACTATTCAGAGAAGAAGTAAAATACTTGGGGCACAAAGTAACAACGAATGGAATACACACAGATGCTGATAAGATCACAGCAGTAAAAGAATGGCCAAGACCTAAGAATTTGCATGAACTTCGCAGTTTTCTGGGATTGTGCACTTACTACCGACGTTTTGTACCAGGATTTGCGAATGTTGCTAAGAGTCTACATGAGCTCACGAGGAAGGATAAAGCTTTTGAATGGACCGAAAAGCAAGAAGACGCATTTGTGGAGCTGCGAAAAAGATTGTGCACTGCACCAGTTCTGGCTTACCCTATACCAAATTTTAAATTCATATTAGACACTGATGCCAGCAATGATGGTATAGGAGGAGTGTTATCTCAAGAAATTGATGGACAAGAAAAAGTAATAGCTTATTACTCAAAAATACTGTCCAAGCCAGAAAGGAATTATTGTGTAACCCGTAAAGAATTGCTAGCTATAGTGGAATGTGTAAAACATTTTCACAAATATTTGTACGGTCAAAAATTCCATTTGAGAACTGATCATGGAGCATTGAGGTGGCTACTGCAATTTAAGAACCCGGAAGGACAAGTAGCACGATGGATTGAACGCTTACAAGCTTATGATTTCGACATTGAACATCGAAGGGGAAGTGCACATGGAAATGCTGATGCATTATCAAGAAGGCCATGCCAGGTGGAATGCAAGCACTGTAATCGGGCGGAGGGTAAGGAAAACATTATTGATGTCAGGCTTCTGCAAGTACTTCCTAGTGAAGACTGGACACCTGAAGTAGTAAGAAAGGAGCAACTGGAAGATCCTAGCTTAGCACCAATAATAAAGTTCAAGGAAAAGGGAGAAAAACTTGCATGGAGTGAGATTGCCGATAAAAGTCAAACGTTGAAGGCGTATTGGGCACAATGGGACAGTCTCTGTATTGAAGATGGATGCTTGAAAAGAATTTGGGAAAGTCCTGACGGATCAGTTAAAGAATCAATGATAGTAGTTCCCAAAATAAGAATACCTCAAGTATTAAAGGAATATCATGAAGGAACCAGTGGCGGTCACCTGGGTATTAACAAAACCCTTGCTAAAGTACGGCGTAGATTTTATTGGTCAGGAGCACGTCAATCGGTAGTGGAATGGTGTCAAGCATGCGATCAATGTGCGGCTGCAAAGGGACCTGCAAGAAGAAGTCGTGGTAATATGAGGCAGTATAATGTAGGAGCACCATTCGAGAGAGTTGCGATGGATGTAGCTGGACCATTTCCGACGTCTGATAACAACAACAAATATGTGCTAGTCATAATGGATTATTTTAGCAAATGGCCAGAAGTGTGTGCAATACCAAACCAAGAAGCAACAACGATCGCTGAAGCAGTAGTTAGCAATTGGATAAGTCGCTACGGAGTACCGATGGAGATTCACACAGATCAAGGAAGAAATTTTGAATCTACCATATTTCAAGAAATCTGTCAGATACTTGGAATTAATAAAACTAGAACAACTGCTTCACATCCCCAATCAGACGGCATGGTGGAAAGATTTAATGCTACTCTTGAGAAATATCTAGCAAAAGTAGTAAACAAGAATCAACGTGATTGGGACCGTCATATTCCGTTATTCTTGATGGCTTATAGATCAGCAGTGCATGATACAACCAAAACGACGCCAGCTACAACCATTTTTGGAAATGATTTACGGCTACCTGGTGATCTGAAGTTTGGGATTATTCCATCGTCAACATTATGTGTCCAAGATTATGTTAATAAACTTCAAAAAGAACTTGAGGAGGTACACACGTTTGTCAGACAGAAAGCACAGATATCCAGTGATCGAATGAAGGCTCGGTATGACATTCGCGCAAACAACAAAGGATTTGAGGAAGGACAACTAGTGTGGCTACACAATCCACAGCGGAGAAAAGGATTATCTCCAAAACTACAAACATCTTGGGAAGGACCTTATACCATCATAACAAAATTAAACGATGTCGTTTATCGAATAAAGAAAGGTCAACGAGCGAAACCAAAAGTCGTTCATCTAGAAAGATTAGCACCCTACAGAGGAGGAGATTTAGATTCTATTCGGGACGAACAAAAATAAGTGGGGGAGAATGTGACGATTATGGAAGATGATAGAACACCACAACAATAGAACTTTCAAGAAAAATCTCGTTAGCTCTACAAATATAAAAATCAATAAAAGATAACAATGCAACCAAAGTAAACAGTTAATAGGAAGTATTTGTTTTATCGAATAAGGATTGGTTAACGAAATAAAAATTGGTAAATAAAACAATTGAAAAGAATAGATTTCACACCTAGGTGTCAATATTTGAAGATCGTCTTATTGTTGAAATAAAGGAAGGAACAACAAAAAAAAAGGGTTTGTTCATCTAGAATATTGCAGTAATATCGAGGCTATTTCATGTAGTATAAATAAGAGGTGTTCTTCGAGGATATTATTAGTATAAAAATTGTTAGTGATACAAAAAGTATAAAAATTTAGCAGTGAAAAAGGCGAAGTAAAATTAACAGTGTTATAAGTAGAAAGTTAAAAGTGATATTGTGAACAAGTATAAAAGAATTATAAGTGGTGAAATATTGTTAGTACAAGAAGAACTAAAAGGGGAATAGTAATAGGAGAAATATTTTTATTGTAAAATCTTGAACGAATAAAATTATAACGTTTAGAAAATCCATTGTGTTTTAAATTTCCTGATTTAGTGATCGAACTAAATAATTGTAACTCGGCTAAGAAACGTTACAATATATATATATATATATATATATATATATATATATATATATATATATATATATATATATATATATATATATATATATATATATATATATATATATATATATATATATATATATATATATATATATATATATATATATATATATATGTATATATATATATATATATATATATATATATATATATATATATATATATATATATATATATATAAACTTTTTTTTTTGTTTTTTCGTCTCCGCTTATCATATATAGTCGTTTGGCACAAAAATTTTTCCGGAATTCCGAGATGAAGCCCATTGCAATAGGTAGATTTTTATATGAAATCTACCTAAAAAAGAAATACACACATATTGTTGAAATTTTATTTTACGTAATATTTCAAAAATTTTAAAAAGTAGAATAGATCCTTTTTGAACCAATAGGCCATATTATAAGTTATCACAATTTATAAATCAAAATTAAATGGATAACCTGGCTAAAATGGTTTCTAAGTGATTTATCGTTGAAAACGATTGAAACGTTGAAAACCATTGTGATGGTTTGTTTAAGTTTTTTTACGGTCGGGTGTCACCCCAAAACGGGTGACACCCGGAGCGGACTACTATTTATGTGTGAAGTCGGAATTTTACTTCAATTCTAACTAAAGTAAATGTTTGATTATATTGACGATTGTTGGAATCTTTTCAAATACACTCATGGATTGTTAGTTCAATCTTGGTAACTGTTACTAAATCACATTTACTCACATAAATAATATTAAACAAACATATTTTATTAGACTTAGTTACAATTATTATAATTTATTGTTGAACACCACCACTAATTTTTGTTACACTTGGTTAAGTTGATTACTGACACAACTCATTAAACTGTTTATTATTAATATTATTTACTTCTTATTTATATTTTATCAAGGAATTGGTTAGTTTTCTTAATCATTTAACTTTTCTGTACCGAACTGACGTGCTTGGTTTATTTGAAAAAAAACTCACTTCATTGATTTATTTTAAAAATGATTGACTTCAAAATGAGTTGACTGAAAACGATTGAATTTTAAATCAAAATGACTGATACGACTAATTTTCTTGATTTATTTTTAACGACCCGCTTTATTGATTTGTGTAAAATTGACTACTTTTATTGATTTTGGTGTAAAACTGACTGTGTTTAAATTAATTAATTAATTGCTACAAAACGACTGCCCGATTATTGATCAAAAAATTACTTATATAGTTAAAAAATGATTACTCGTTAAACTTATTATTAATTAATATTGCTATAAAATCGACCCACTGACCAAACCTTAGTTTATAGTTTTTATTTTATTTTATGTTATTTAAAAATTACATAATGCAATTTCGCAAATTTAACGTTTATTTTAATTTAATTTTAATAAAGATTTAGGTTATTAGGGAAACGCGAAAATATAATAAACTTGAAATAAATGCAAGATTTGCGAAAAAGGTGTTGTAATTTTGATATACAATTACCATCGATTCAAAGAAAAACTAGAGTTAAGGTCAGTGTTGCGGAAATGTCAGATTTGAATTTATTTGAATATAGGAAAATGTTAGTTTGGGAGTTTTGGTGTTTTGGAAAGTTGCTGTGGTAAAACACGTAATTGGTTTTACAACATTCGTAAGTGATAGTAATTGAGATAATAATTGAAATGTTTGGTTCGTATATTATATTATTATCCTGAATTTAATAAAAGTTATGATATGTTACTGTTGGTTTTATAATATACATTTACATTGGCAACACTATTATCCATTAAACTATCTAGATTAGAATAGAACAAGATGGCGTATATACTTAAGGGGGGAGGGGGGGGGGGGGGGGGGGGGGGGGGGGGGTATGGTTTTAAAGAACTTAAAAGCATATTTTTGTGATTTTTTTGCGGCGACAAGAGTAATATAATTTTATTAAATTTAATTACATATTATTGTACAACTTTTGAAGTTGAATAAGCCGGTGACGTTGAATCTCCAAAGGCGCCTTGAAAAAAAGTGGTTTTGCAGTGAACATTATAACTCGTTAACGGATCATTTGAAACAAAAAAAATGATATGCGTTTTAAAGGTGATGTATTTCTCTAGGTAATCAGGAAGAATTTTTTTTAATTTTTTTTCTATATTTTGCAACACTTGAAAGTGAAAAACGCAATTTTAGCTAAAAGAATCGCGGCTAATTTGTTATTAAAAAATAGAAGAAAATGAAAAAAAAACCCTTCCTGATTACCTGTTGATTTATGTGAATAAGCAATGTTCAAATTTTCAAAAGGATCGGTTCAGTAGATTTTGAGTTCTAATGTTCACGAACTTACAAACAACACTAAATGAGTGAAAATACAACTATAAACGAACGAACAGTAACGAAAATTGAGAATAATTTCGAGAAAGTTTAAGCTCTGTTACAGTAAACAACCATATTTAGCAGAAAGTGTGCCAGTTTATATCCGACTAGTTTATATCCGATGTACCTGAAAATATCAGGGACTGAAACCCTGAAAAAATTGGGTTCAGGTTCAGGTTCGTGTTAATCAAAATAGAAAGTTCAGGTTCAGGTTCGGTTCAGGGTTCGGTTCGGGTTCAAAATTTAGAAAAAGAGTACAATATATTTTATTTATTTGTCAAAAAACTTTATTTATTTTTCAAAAAAATTCTCATTTAATTTAAGAATCAAAGTATTTTTTAAATTTTCTTCTTTTAAATTTGCTCTTTGTGGTGACAATACAAATTTCAAAGCTGAAAAAGCCTCTCTACGCTTACTTGCGTAGGAAAATATGTATTTTTTTACATTTATTAATGAACCCGAACCTGAGTTTTTTGTATTCGGGTTTGGGTTCAGGTTCGGGTTCGGTTTCAGTCCCTGGAAAATATACAATATGTACAATGTCAGTTTACATTCCTTGAAAAACAGGTATAAACAGACAGACAGGTATAAAAATCAGGTATTACGGCCGGTCGTTTAATACGCGGTAGCTCCATTAGTTTTACTCGGATTGACTTAAAATTTGTAAACAATATTCTCGACATATTGTTCGTTCAGAAAAAAAATAATTTTAAAACCATAACCCCCCCCATTTTTTTTATGTTAAATATCAAATATTTTATTATTAAATGAACTGTAGGTAAAAGAAAATAAATATAGTTATTAAAAATTATTTACTTATTTTACAAACAAAAGTTTCTTCTGTGTTGGAAAACATTTTTGCATTTATTGTCTTAGTATTAAATGGTACAAAAGAATGAAATTTTTGAGTTCCACTTATAGTAATCGCATTTTTATATCGATTTTGTAATTTTTCTTTTGCTAATTGATATTCATTTTTATCGGAGTATCCAAAGTTCATGGTAGATTCCCAATTTGAAACCCATTCCAAAAAAATCTTTTGGTATTCTTTTTTTTTTTTAAATAAAAAGTGTTGTGTAATAGGGTTTAGATTTTAGAATATGTGTCACAACAACACATAAATACCTTTTAAGACCTAGGTCCCACAACAGCTGGCGTTCCAAGGTGTTGATGAACGCTTTTTTTAAACCTCTGCGGGTTGAAGCCACCTGAGACTAAGGGTTAACTTAACTATTCCATTTGTATGCAGTCGGGACAAAGAAGTCTTTCTGTGATCTGCCAGTATGACAGCGCGGGATCTCGACCGTTTCACTGGTTGCGGTAGCCGATTGCCGAGTGGAACGGCGGCAAGAATAAGTTTGAGGCATGATGCCGCTGATTTCATCTGAGCACTCTTGATGACGATATTTGTAAAAAACAACGAGGTCAGTAACAGTGCGACGATGTTGTAGGGAATCAAGTTTTGATGTCAAAGCTCGATCACCCACAATTCGTATAGCCCACTTTTGAACAGAGTCCAAGAGGGCCGAGATGGAAACAGAAGCAGCACCCCAAACTTGACAACAGTACTCCATACAGGGACGAATATAGGACTTATAAACATGGAGCAATTGGTATGAAGTGAAAATTTTTTGCATCTATTTAGGAGGCCGAGTTTTTTAGACGCGCTTTTTGCCATCGTCATTGCATGATCGTTCCAGAGTAGGTCATTTGAAACTGTGACACCCAATAAACGAATGTTTTTACATTCACCTATTGGCTCATCACACATACTGAATAAAATATCTTTGGGGAACTCGGTCTTTGATCTGGAAACAATCAACAGCTGTGTTTTGGTAGAGTTGAAACTGACCAGGTTTCGGTCACTCCAATCGGTGATTTTTTCTAGGTCTTTATTCACGTTTATGGTAGCGTCTCTCCGGGCGGGATTAATTCGTTCGTGCATTTTACCTTTTGAAGGAAGGGGCTTGAACGACTTGTGCAGAGTACTATCATCTGCAAAACTATTTATTGGGTTGCTGGGGATTTTCAACAATTCGTTGATATAAATCAAAAATAGGGTTGGGGACAATACTGAGCTTTGAGGTACACCAGCGTTAATTAGTTTAGACTCAGAAGAAAATCTGTCTAAGAAGACCGAAATATATCGGTTGGATAGAAAATTTTGAATAATATTTCTGTTCCGCATACTATAAATTTGTGCAGTACGCTTCAGTGGATCACCAATCCCATCGCACGGTCCTTTTCCATGGCTGGTAGCATGAAAATGCCATTCTGCATCAACCTTAAAGTCTTTTTTATGGTGGCATAAGTTAATTTGGTTATGTTTATTTTTGTATTGAGAAGGAGCACCGTCGGTGTTATAAATTGTTTTCCTAATATTAGAACTTATATGCGTTCTGATGAAATCAATAAGTTTTGTAATGAAAAGATAGACTGTAGTACTGTTGTGATCGTTTATATCCGAAATGAGTATAAAACGTAGCGAAATCCGAAATTCGACGTCCACGCCGTGCTGCCTGGGTAATGCTGACAGAATTAGGTTGGTGTATTGGAGACAAGCAGATAAAAACTGCTTAGTCAATGACGCTACATCACGGCGAATTGGCGCTCTACAACCAATGCGACTCAAGCGTCTGTTCTCCATGTCAGGGACGGCTCGGAGCGGGCGTCTGTCTTGAATCAAGCGGCTCGCTATATAAACGTGTAAAAAAGGTTGTTTCTGGTGACCTTAATATGCAGAACGGACCCATTCACGACAATTTGGGTTGGGCCTAAGGTTAACACCCTAACCCCGGAAAAAAACTAATATGTTAAATTTGGTTATCAGAAAGAGAAAAACAGACCAGGACACCAAAACAGAATTTTACCTGGACGTGAAAAACGACCAGACTACCGAATCGGAACGTGGAACGTGCGCAGCCTGAGCGCTCCTGATGCTCTTTTAAGTCTAGAAACAGAGGCTGAGAGGTATAGGATGGATATTATTGCTCTACAAGAAATTAGACAGCCGATTATCGGAAAACAAGATTTGGATAGTCACTCTCTATACTGTAGTGGTCATCCTTCTCGAAGAGAATTTGGAACTGGCTTTCTTGTTGGTGCACGCATACAAGAAGCCGTGATGAAATTCATCCCGGTCAGTGAGAGGATTTGCTACCTACGTGTACGTGGTACATATAACAATATTTCTCTTATTGCCGTGCATGCACCAACTGAAGCTAAGACCGTCGACGAGAAGGATACTTTCTACATAGCACTGGAAGAGGTTATGAAACAAACACCAACACGCGACTTCATTATGGTTCTTGGTGACTTTAATGGACAGGTTGGAAGAGATATCTCTTATGGAAATGTGGTGGGTCCCAACAGCTTGCATTTGAATTCGAATGATAACGGTGAGAGAATGACTGAGTTTGCATTATCAAATTGAGAATTGCCAGTACGTTCTTTCCGCACCGATCGATTCATAATCAGACTTGGGTCTCACCGAATGGAAATACTCGAAATCAAATTGATCACGTTCTAGTAACAACATGTTTCTTTTCGAGCGTTCTGGATGTGCGATCCTTTAGAGGTGCATACATCGGAAGTGACCACTTCCTTGTATGTGCAACGATAAGGTTCCACTTCCCAAATCCAGGCATTCCAAAATTCAATCAACGGAAACGTTTTAACATCTCATCATTAAAGAATGCTGAAACAGAAGAGAGATATCAAATCCATATTGCCGAAACATTGGAAAAATCAGAAACCATTAATGGAGACGTCGATAAGTCATGGTATTTGCTCAAAGATGCTGTTTTAAGCGCTGCTGACGGAATACTTGGACGACCAGAGAACCACTCCCAGAAGCCATGGATGAATCAATCATGCCTTGATGCTATTCGATACAAAAGAGATTGCTATCTGAAGTGTCTACAAGGACGCAACACCAGGTCCACGAAGGAGAATTATAAACTGGCAAGACAAGCCGTTACAAAGCTATGTAGACGAACGAAGAGAGAATGGTGGAAGAGACAGTGTGAGCAGAGGATCGACTGCTATTCAAAACGAAGATGGGGAGCTACAAGTAGACCTTAAAAATATTTTAGATACTTGGGCCGCTTATTTTGAGAATCTTCTCAACTTAAGTGACCAGCAACAAGTCGGGCGACGAGCAAAGCTTATTCGTGCGTCAAAGGTACATGTAGACGAACCAACCAAAGAGGAATTCGAAGCGGCGCTGTCTAAATTAAAACGCAATAAAGCATCTGGTATCGACGATATAACATCCGAAATGATTGTACATGGTGGCGAAACTCTATCCTTAAGATTGTTTGAACTTGTTCAAATGATCTCTGGAGAACTGAAACCATGCCACAGGACTGGAACACAGCTATGCTGATACCAATCCATAAAAAAGGTAATCGCCTACAATGTGCAAACTACAGAGGAATCGCTCTCCTCTGCACAGCATATAAAATCTTTTCTTACATTTTGCTATCCAAAATCAATCCTTTTGCTGAACAACTGTTTGGAGAATATCAGTGTGGTTTCCGGCGGGGCCGAGGTACTACCGATGCACTTTTCTCGATAAGGATGATTTTGGAAAAGTGCCGAGAGTTCAACATACCTGTGCACCAACTTTTCATTGATTTCAGGCAGGCCTACGACTCTCTCGAACGAGAGACTCTATGGTCTGCTCTGGTGTCGATGGGAATTCCTGGTAAACTGGTATTACTATGCAAAATGACAGTACAGAACTCTCAATGCTGTGTACGAGTAGAGAACGAAATATCAAAGTTTTTTAAAGTCGACTCCGGTTTAAGAAAAAAATATGTGTGCCGTCAAAAGAAACTACCGACTAATAACAATATCTTGTCAATAAACTCAGTACAGATGATTGCTTACGCTGATGATGTTGTCATCCTCGGCCGAAGTGAAGCTGTTATGAGTGAGACTTTCAAGTCGCTTGAGAGTGGTGCTAGAAAAATTGGTCTGCAAATTAACTACAATAAAACCAAACATATGAATGTTTCAAGAGAGGCTGAGAAGAAAGATTTGATGTGCGGCGATGAACGAATTGAGGGAGTTGAATCTTTTAAATATTTGGGATCAATGCTTGACTCAAACAACAGCATACTTACAGATATTAAAGCTCGAATCGCTGCAGGTAATCGAACTTTCTACTCAATCAAACCTCACCTTGGATCACCGTATGTATCAACTAACACCAAGTTCAAGTTATACAAGACATTGATTAGACCGGTTGTGATGTATGGGTCACAAACGTGGACCCTTACACAAAATGACGAATCGCATTTATCTGTATTTGAGAGTAAGATCCTACGCTACATTTTTGGTCCACTTAAGACAGACGATGGAGAGTATAGAACCCGGTATAACTTTGAGATCAGAGACCTTCTTGAGGGTCCTGATATAATAGGTTGTATCCGTTCTAATAGGATTGCTTGGTTTGGGAATGTTTTACGAGCCGATTCACAGTCTGGAATGATTAGAAAAATGTACGTTAGTACCCCAGGGAGTGGTAGACCGCGAGGAAGACCACGACTACAATGGGAGACTGACCTTAAAAAAATCGGCTGCCATGGTAATTATGTCGCTGTTGCGAATGACCGTGGTGAATATTCAAAGCTGATTAGCCTGGCAACGCTCCTACATGGAGCATGAACGCCTTTAAAAAAAAAAAAAAAAAAGATGACAAAAAGCTCCGTTTTGAAATTTGAGCAAAATCGAATAACTGGTTGGAGCATGTTTGGTCGATCTTTTTGGTTTGTATGGTCAAGTCATTCATTTGTTCATTTGTTATTATATTTTTTATTCACTTATGCAGTCTTTTCCTAAATGTTATATGAGTTGGATGTGTCGATTGTAGATGGTGGTCATGGTGTGCTCATGGTGGTCATTGTCGTCATGGTGGTCATGGTAGTCATGGTGGTAATAGTGGTCATGGTGGTCATGGTGGTAATGGTGATTACGGTGTTCACGGTGGTCATGGTGGTCATGGTAGTCATGGTGGTTACGGTGATCGTAGTGGTCATGGTGTTCATTGTGGTCATGGTGGTCATAGTAGTCATGGTGTTAATAGTGGTCATGGTGGTCATGGTGGTCATAGTGGTCATGGTTGTTATGGTGGTCATGGTGGTCACGGTGGTCATGATGGTCACATTGGTCATGGCGGTCATGGTGGTCATGATGGTCAAAGTGGTCATGGTGGTCATAGTGGTTATGGTGGTCATGGTGGTCAGGGTGGTCATGATGGTCATGGTGTTCACGGTGGTCAAGGTGGTCAGGATGGTCTTGGTGGTTATAGTGGTCATGGTGGTTATGATGGTCATGGTGGTCATGGGGGTCATCGTGGTCATGGTGGTCATGGTGGTCATGGTGGTCATGGTAGTCATAGTGGTCATGGTGGTTATAGTGGTCACGGTGGTCATGGTGGTCACGGTGGTCATGGTTGTCATGGTGTTCACGGGGTTCATGATGGTCAAAGTGTTCACGGTGGTCATGATGGTCATGTTAGTCAAGGCGGTCATGGTGGTCATGGTGATCAAAGTGGCCATGGTAGTCATGGTGGTAATGGTGGTCACGGTGGTCATGGTGTTCACGGTGGTCATGATGGTCATGATGGTCATGGTGGTGTCACGGGGATCATGGTGTTTAGAGTTTGCATCCAGGGCTTTCTCGGGCTGGAAAAAATATTTGTGTTGATTAAATTTGTTTTGTTAAATAGAAAAATGAGTGGGTAATCTTTGCACGCGGTTGAAATAAATTTCTTTGGCTACTGTGGCAGGTATTAATAAAAAGATGAAATATAAAATAAATATGTCATATTGCAATTTAGAGTTGCATTCCTTGATAATATAATTTGATAAAGTCAATTCAATTATTAGCATAATTGAAATATGAAATTAGAGGTTTATGACAAATTCGCTAAATTTATTAAAAAATGTATCAATTGTTGTACCAATTGTTAAATTAAGTGGACCTGTATTCATCGTGAAATTTAATTTGTAATACGTTGTAAGACTTTATAAAACATGTAAATATCGCTTTTTATTACACATTGTTATAAATTATTATATCAAGAATATTAGAAAGAAACTCTAAATTTCAATATAAGATATCTATTTTATTTTATATTTAATATTTTTAGTAATACCTGCTGCAGTGGCCAAAGAAGTTTTACTTCAACAGTGTGTAAAGATTACGCACTTCATTTTTTTTGTACATATATAACTTTTATTATATTTTAAAAATTTTATTTAATAATAAAATATTTGATATTTAACATTAAAATACAATCTCTTACTTTATAACACCATTTTTATACTTTTCCTTCAGAAAAAAAAACTGATTCCCGCCAGTCGTATGCACAACGAATTTTATCTTTAAAACAAAAAATAACGCGTTTCCTAAACATTCACAATTAGTTAGATATAAAATTATCTTCAATTTAGTTTAAAAAAAAAAAAGAGGCTGCGCCATCTCTAAAGTTTTTTCTTATGTTACATCGTTAAAAATTATTTAAAAAAATTAACAGTACATTTTTAAAAACTAATACCTTGTTCTAATACCTATTCAACGACATATCATTTATGAAAATCGATTGAGTAGTTTTTCTACAATCGCTCGTCAAAATGCACTCACACCACAAACTCACAAAAATTGAGTGCCACTGTGAAGACCCCTAGTCGAAAAAACAAATTCTAAGAGAACGTGTATTTTTTATTTGGGTAATTCTTTTATAAACCGAACACCTTTCTGACCGACCCAGTTTTGATTTGGCTGAAATTTTTTTTAGGGGTTTTTTATCGAAAAAAAAGATATACGTGTTCGAGGATTTTTTTTTTTTTGGAAAATAGAGCTGTTCTAAATTTCGAGAATTTCGTGATTTTCGGCTTGAAGACTTATTTTCAAAAATTCATAACTTCGGTTTTATAGAAGATAGAAGGTTTTTCTTTTCTTTATTTGAAAGATAAAAGATGGATTTTTTTAAAAATAAATATTTTCAACTAAAGTTATTAACAAATTCCTATTGTTATAAACAAATAAAATGTTAAAACTAAATTTTAACCACTGCCCCACCCATGAAATTAGTTTTTAATATAATCACCGTGTTCATCGTTCAATTTCCTATAAAAAAAGTATTTTTTTTTAATGGAGAAATGATATTTACTGTTAGAAATAATTTAATTTATCGAGCGCGGGACGACAAAAAATTCAATATATGGGTCATTCTTTTACATACCGAACAGATTAGGACAAAATGTGACTAAGGCATTTTTGATTCAGCTGAAAATTTTTTTAGGGGTTCTTTATAAACATAACGATATACTTGTTTGAGAATTTTTTCTTATTTTTGTTTTTAGGGGAAATAGAGCGGTTCTAAATTCCGAGAATTTTGTGATTTTTGGCTTGAAGACTTGTTTTCAAAGACTTATAACTTCGGTTCTGGTAAAGATAGACACTTTTTGTTTGTTTTATTTTAAAGAATAGAGATGCAATTTTAAAAAAAAAATTGTTAATTATAAAAATTATTAACAAATTCCTATTGTTATAAACAAATAAAATTTTAAAATCAGTTTTTAGTAATTATCTAAAAAAAATAAAGAGTGTTTAATGTAATCATCGTGTTCTACGTTTAATTTTCAATAAGAGACGTATATTTAATTAGTGGAGAAATGAGTTTTACTGTTAGAAATGAACTAATTTATCGAGCGCGAGACGATAACAAATTTTATAAATTTTTGCCGTCTGTCGCTGGAAAAATTAACTTATTTGTAACAGTAAAACTCATTTTTTCATTAATTAAATATACGTTTCTTATTGAAAATTGAACGTAGAACACGATGATTACATTAAACACTCTATATTTTTTTTAGATAATTACTAAAAACTGATTTTAAAATTTTATTTGTTTATAACAATAGGAATTTGTTAATAATTTTTATGATTAACAATTTTTTTTTTAAATTGCATCTCTATTCTTTAAAATAAAACAAACAAAAAGTGTCTATCTTTACCAGAACCGAAGTTATAAGTCTTTGAAAACAAGTCTTCAAGCCAAAAATCACAAAATTCTCGGAATTTAGAACCGCTCTATTTCCCCTAAAAACAAAAATAAGAAAAAATTCTCAAACAAGTATATCGTTATGTTTATATAGAACCCCTAAAAAAATTTTCAGCTGAATCAAAAATGCCTTAGTCACATTTTGTCCTAATCTGTTCGGTATGTAAAAGAATGACCCATATATTGAATTTTTTGTCGTCCCGCGCTTGATAAATTAATTTATTTCTAACAGTAAATATCATTTCTCCATTAAAAAAAAATACTTTTTTTATAGGAAATTGAACGATGAACACGGTGATTAACAGGTCGTTCAATAAGTCCGTAGGATAAGTAAGAAAAAAACAACATTTTGACAAAACTCGATTTTTTTATTCAACATAGTTGCCTTCGAGGGCGATACAACGAGTATAGCGATTTTCCAACTTTTCTATACCACTTTTATAGTACGATTTCTCTTTCTCGTCAAAATAGGCCTCAGTTTCAGCGATTACTTCATTATTGGACTTAAATTTCTTTCCAGCAAGCATTCTCTTGAGATCTGAAAACAGGAAAAAGTCGCTGGGGGCTAAATCTGGAGAATATGGTGGGTGGGTAAGCAATTCAAAGCCCAATTCATTCAATTTTGCCATCGTTTTCATCGATCTGTGACACGGTGCATTATCTTGGTGAAACAACACTTTTTTCTTTTGCAAATGTGGCCGTTTCTTTGCGATTTCAGCCTTCAATCGATCCAAAAGTTCACAGTAATACTCGCTGTTGATGTTGGTTTCTTTTTGGAGATAGTCGATGAATATTATTCCGTTCGTATCCCAAAATACAGACGCCATCACCTTACCGGCCTACTGTTGCGTCTTTGCTCGCTTTGGATTCGGTTCGTCGACTGCTGTCCACTCAGCTGACTGTTTTTTGGATTCTGGTGTGTAGTTGTGAAGCCATGTCTCATCCATTGTCACATATCTACGATGGAATTCCCTTTTATTGCGGTTTAACAGTGCCAAAGACTCCTCCGAAGCATCGATTCGTTGTTGTTTTTGGTCGACTGTGAGCTCACTCGGCACCCAATTTGCACAGAGGTTTCGCATACCCAAATGTTCATGTAAAATGGTAAAAACACTACCATCTGCTACCTTTACAATGTCAGCTATTTCGTGCACCTTCAATTTGCGATCGTTCATAACCAATTTGTGGATTTTTTTTATGTTTTCTGGAATAACAGCCTCATTTGGGCGTCCACTGCGCTCTGCATCTTTTGTGCTGGTACGACCACATTTAAATTCAGCCATCCACTTCTCTACCATTTGTCTCGATGGAGCAGAGTTTGGATAATGTTTATCAAGCCATTGTTTGGTTTCCACTGTATTTTTTTTCATCAAAAAGCAATGCTTTATTAAAATTCGAAATTCACTTTTTTCCATTTTTTTTCAAAAACAAAAGTTGCTTCACACAAAATGCTATAACTCACGAATAAATAGTCAGATTGCTGTCAAATTTATACACGTATCGTTTGAAGGTTAGTACTAAATAAAAATCAAATGGAAAAAATTCTAGTAACGCCATCTATGTGTCATCCTGCGGACTTATTGAATGACTTAGTATATTAAAAACTAATTTCATGGGTGGGGCAATGGGTAAAATTTAGTTTTAACATTTTATTTGTTTATAACAATAGGAATTTGTTAATAACTTTAGTTGAAAATATTTATTTTTAAAAAAATCCATCTTTTATCTTTCAAATAAAGAAAAGAAAAACCTTCTATCTTCTATAAAACCGAAGTTATGAATTTTTGAAAATAAGTCTTCAAGCCGAAAATCACGAAATTCTCGAAATTTAGAACAGCTCTATTTTCCAAAAAAAAAAAAAAAAAATCCTCGAGCACGTATATCTTTTTTTTCGATACAAAAACCTCTAAAAAAAATTTCAGCCAAATCAAAAATGGGTCGGTCAGATTTTGTCCAAATCTGTTCGGTTTATAAAAGAATTACCCATTTATGAAAGACTATCTATAAACAAAAAATAATCAAAATTAAAAGGGGATCAAGTCAAAATTTCCCAAAAATTTGCGGAACTTGTCTGAAATTGCTCATACACATTTTTAGTTCATTTTTGAACGTATTCATTTTTAAATAACCAAAATTCAAATGAAGCTTTCAGTAGAAAAATATAGATGGAGTTGATTAGTTACACATTTAGTCACCAGGTTTGCTCTAGTCCCAAAATCGAAGTTGTTAAAACCGATAAACCCCTCTTAAAGACAACGCAAAACAATCTTGATTTGCAAGAAATAACAATTTTTTAAAGTTTTCTAAATCCAAATCAGCTGATCACAAATGTCAAGTTTTTTTTTGGGGAAAAAAGGTCTATAGAGGAAAACAAACAAACAAAAAAACGATTTGACATAAGACGAGTCAGGGTTAATATTAATTGTGGTGATCGTTTGATTTTTCCAAAGTCTAAGGAAATAAATAGAGCCGAATATTAGTAATAAGAAAAATTATTTAAAAAAACACAAATTACACATAAATCAAGTTCATATATAATTAAATATAATAACAATTTCATTTTTGTTGTTGTTTTTGCATTTCGTTGATTTTTTATCTCTATATAGTAGTTTTGTAAATATATAAATTAAAATTATAAAAAAAATTATAATATTAAATAAAAATATTTTTCCTTTATTTTTGTTTTCTTTCTATAATTATATCAAAAACTATAGTTTTAAAAAATTTGTAACACAAACTAACAAAAAAAATTATATATCCAAAACATAACAAACAACAAATAGTTTACTAAAATAAACAGAAAAAAAACTTAATTCAATTTTAATTTAAAATTAAAGATATTATTAAACATTTTTTCTCTTCGTTGTTGATTGATTTTACTATTTTTTGCTTTTGTAACTTAAAAATAACTTATATAAAAATTAAAATAATTAATAAAGAGAAATAATATACATAATAATATGTAATAATAATATTACGTTATAATGTGTTCATTTAATTTTGTTGTTGTTTCTTCTGTTTAAGTATTTTTCTTTATTTAAAAATTTTAATTATTTTTGGTGCTGTAATTGTTTCATTTTCTTTTCTGTTTTGTTGTTATTTTATTACTTAAAAGGAGAAAAAGTGAATATCATATTAAATTTAATGTTACATCGCGATTACATAATTAATCTCATTTGTTTTTTATTAATTAATTTATTTATTGTTTTGTTTATATTCTTATTTTAAGCGCCACTAAAGCCATATACTTCTAAAACACGTATTTCAAAATCGCCTGATGGGCACAACGGAGGATTGTTAAATGTTCGACAGGCATCGGTTTTGCCATATCGTATGTTTTCGTCCATCCAGATAGCTTGACCATCCCTAAAAAGAGAAAAAAATTTGATTTATATTACTTCCAAAGTATTGAAATTGAGCAAAATTAATTATGTAATTACGATTTTGTGGTAAAATTGAATTGTATTGTTATGGTTCTTACAGACTTTTTTAATTTGTCGATATTTGTAAACTTAATTTCTTTAAAAAAGGCATTCCTTTTAAAAATTCCAGACCAAAACTATGAAAATGCCATGACTTTTTTAATAATAAAACTAAAAAATTTTAACCAACATTTAACTACATAAAATACCTCGTACTAGAACAACTAGGACTTTCCAGAACGATTATTTTAATAGACTGGTCAAATAGAACTCAATGCCCCTCTTAGTTTTTTCCCCGATGAATTTTTACCCTCTCCTTCTTAAGTGGACATGGTATCTTCGGCTACTATTTACTAAAGAGTTTAAATAATGAATATTTCATGTTTAGTGTGCTAAACATGTTTAACTAAATAATAAATTGCTTATCCAAATCGATATAAACAAGAATTTCCCAGGTCGATCGTCATTGCTATTCTGATGATGTAAACGATTCTGTTCAAAGCTTGAATGAAACCATTTAATTCAGGATTAATAAATTCGTTCCCTTTTCAATAATGAAACCACAATCAAAAATGTTTTCGAAGGTGGCCAAATTGCCTCTTAGAAGCTAACGTAGATTATTTAACATTTATATACATAATAAAAATCTCGTAAATCAGCCCTATAGTATCGAAAAGCTAACAGTGGTTTAATACCAGAAAATTGAAAACGAATAAGGCGCAATTGACAGATCGAAAGTGGCAAAAGTTTCGATTATGTCAATTTCTGACAAAAGTTTTTCCAGTCCCTTTGATTCTTTAAATTGTGATACTAAATATTATAGCCTCCCTATATCATTGAAATTCACTTTGTTTGCCAAACGCTTTGCTTCAAACTCGACTGTTCTGGAACATCGAAAGAAATGCCCCTAATTCAGACTTCAGAAGTTAATATGAAAGCTTCATTTCAAACCCAAAATTATCAAAAAACTTTTAAGTGCGGGTTAAACAACAACAAAGCTTTTTCACTGTACA
Organism: Diogma glabrata; assembly: GCA_963693315.1. Classification (NCBI taxonomy): domain Eukaryota; kingdom Metazoa; phylum Arthropoda; class Insecta; order Diptera; family Cylindrotomidae; genus Diogma; species Diogma glabrata. The sequence goes on along the minus strand of OY856186.1, from coordinate 139,708,467 downwards.
AAATTCTATGTGCTAGACTTTAGCCATTCTTCTAACCTAATGATCTAAACACATTTTCAAAACAACTTGCACACACTTTAACTAAATTTTTTTTACACATTTAGTAAATTTGGTATTTTTTTCGTGCTGGAAGTAGGCCAATATTTAGTCGATTCACAAAAAAGGAATGAAATGTGATATATCAAATTATAAATCAACACTCTTACAGTTCCCACTCGTATTCAAAATATATGAGCAAAATTTTCATTCACATAATATATAAATTTTTTTGGAAGGCAACAATTTTAAAACTGCCAACTCGGTTTTCGAAACAAAAAAACAACAGTCGTACTACAGCAGCCAAATTCTGTAACTGTGAAGTGGTGAAGTGATAAATTTTTTAATGTAAAGTAACGAAGAAATTTTTAACACTTCACCGCTTCACAGTTACAGAATTTGGCTGCTGAGCTTAGTATCCAGTTGTTCGAACTGCATACTTGCAAAATATGATGAAAATTACGTTATCGCATTAGAGATCTCAAAAAGTCAAAAGCTTTTGATCGAATCTGGCATGCTAACTTGATCAACGAGCTCTTTGCGTTTGGAATTCACTGAACAGTCGAAAAGTTTATTTAAAATTTTTTGACTGACCGATATAGTCAGTCATGTTTGGTGTGATTTATTATAAATTAAAGATTAACGTCTCTGAACAACAGATAATAGTGTATGGCTCCAATCATTCGTCCTCTGATATTCAAAGGGTAAAAAATATAAACATATAAATCTTCATCGGAGAGACAGAGCGATAAATGTTAACCTAGAAAACATTGCCGACTGGAGTAACCAAAATTTCAATTTTTCAATTTTAATTCCACCAAAACACAGCTATTAATTGTTTCTAGTTTGAAGACCGAGCTCTCCAACGATATTTCAATCAATATGTGTCAATACCTGGGCGCTGCATCTGTTTCCAGCCGAGCTCAATTGAACTCTGTTCAAATGCGTGCTATACAAATCATTTAACATCAAATATCGATTAGCTGCAAGACCTAAGCAGTTCTTGAGGTGGCACCATTCCTTACAGGTATTACACTGAATAGATGTTCTATTTGACCTTAAAGTGTTTTAACATATTGGACAGTGCCATGTTTTAGCAGGTCCTGGATTTCTTTCAATACCAGCCATGACGAGGACTGTTTGAAGCAGTGAGGCCAGTGACAGCTGCTTCTTTACCAAAAAAATAAAGCGACGGAGCGTGTAATTCATGGGACAAAGATAAAAATACCATAGTAACAACTTACAAAATAATAGGAAGACCTATTATAAACTATGCTGCACCCATATTGACACCCAAGTTGCCGACACTCGCTGGAATAAGTTACAAGCAACACAAAACGCTGCCATGCAAACCGCCACCGGATGTCACTTGATGACCCACCGAGATCACTTGCACGATGAATGTAACATATTACCGGTCCGTGAACATGCTTACCAAACAATATCTATTGGCCTGTCACAAAGAACAACATCCTTGCAATGACACCTTATCAACGATTGAACCATCTAGCGACATAAGGAGGACAGCAAGATGCTTTCTACATGATGTTACAGATAGTCAGGTTACTGTTAAAATTGGCGAATTTACGTATAGAACTGACTTAAAAGGCCTGTTGAAAACTGTTGAAGACGCAATAAGGAACTACGCTCCAAATCAAGTTCTAAATAGAAAGCCAACCAAAGTCTGACGAGGAGGACCTCGCAGCACCAGATACATCCTAGCCCAACTAAGATCCGGTTGGTCTTACATCCTAAACAACTACATGAGTAGAGTTGTTCCTGAAACTAATGACAAGTGTCCCGCATGTGAGGGCACGCCGCACGATGTAGACCACCTTCTCAATTATCCTGATAGTTTAACCAACCTGACGTAGGCAGATTTGTGGTACCGTCCAAGTGCAGTAGCAGAGTTCCTGAACCTGAACATGGATCCGGAGGATTAGCACCAAACCCGTCGTTACAACAACAACATTAGCTACAACTTTGTCGCATTGCTGCTGACCTCGGTGTTTTAAATAATATTATATAAATATTATCAGTATCACCAATAGTAGTCAAATATATCGGTTTCAATAGTAGACGGAGAAATCGGGTGCATCAAACGGGAGTCCCAAACATATTCTTTTACCCGTTTTACTTGTCAGTTCGGTTCGGTTAGTGCAAATAGGCAAACTGTTTAGATCACAGATTGTCATAGCCACAGGATACAAAGGGAAGTTTTTTTTGCATATAAACGAAAAAATATAATTTTTCTCCAATTTTTCCTGAGAAATGATTATAATTTCATGACTTTTCATGACTTTCCCTGACCAAAACAAAATTCCCTGCTTTCCATGACTTTCCAGAATTCCATACCTTGTGAACACCATGTTAGAGTATGATTTGTAACAGTTCTGCATTCCAACTTCCGGTTGGTCGCTTCCGGTAAAAAAAAATTTGCTTTTTCTATTTGTACAGAATTTATGTCTGTTAGGATGTAAAAGCTGTCTTTAATATTTTTATAGTTAGAACAAATTAATTGAAGTATTTGATGGATATTAGCTCACTATATATCCAGAACATTTTGTTGCCAGAGCTGTGGTGAAGTTAGCCTATACACCAACGTCGCAATATATATTTTTTAAATATAAATATTATATATACCCAACCAGTCTAATAAATTTATTAATAAAAAAGTTTAACAACAACAAATTAAATAGAAATACTATTACACAACCTCACCCGTCTACTAATGAACAACAAAAAACAACGAAATATAAAGGACTAACTTATGTAAATGGTCTAAGTGAAAATATAAGGAAGTTGGTTACTTCAATACAACCAAATTTACAGATTGGACACAAAACGGAAAAGAATATAAAAAAACTCTGCAAATCAAATAAAGACCCAATTGATAAAGGAGAAAAAAACAATTTAATATATAAAATGACATGCAATGATTGTCATGGTGAATACATCGGTATGACGACACAAAAATTGAAAAATAGAATGGCTTTACACAAATCAGACAACAACAATAAACATGTAAAAACGGATGGTACGGCTGCCCTCCAACACTCTATCCAAACTGGACATCAGTTTGGATACAATTCTCCTAAAATATTAGCAATAGAAAACAAATACAAAAAAAGGTGCACAAAAGAAATGCTTTTTATACACAAATATAAAAAAACGGCAATAAATTTCAAAACTGATACAGAAAATTTATTGAAAACTTACTCACATATTTTACCCAATAAAAATCAATAACTGGTTCAAGTGTTCTTAAAATGTAAATTCATGTTAATTTTAATTTAATGTTAATCAGGAAAAAATTATTAGTATTAATAAGTTATTTGAATGTTTAGGTTCATGATGTGATTTTTGTTTTGAGTTTCTATAAGTTATTTTAAATTACTGAAGGTATGTCTAATTTTTATGATTTTGACAAATATTTCATTTACAAAAAAATTGTTAACCAATAATTTATGAGGAAAACACTTTTTACTTATACATCAACGTAAGTCATAGTAAATGAACAATAGTTTTAGTGTTTAATTATAATTACTATATAAAAAATTGTCAATTGTTGATAGTAAATTTAATTTTTGTTAATTTTAGTTAACCTGATGAAGAAGGCAAACAACCTTCGAAACGTCGTTTTATATTAGAGAAAAATAAAAATAAAAATAATTTTGGTCTATAAACTGTTTCTTTTAAATTTGTGATTGATGATCCAAATTTGGGAAAAAAAATTATCTGTAACTATATACAAATAGAGGACCAAGAGAGAAACTTTGATATTTGTCCATTGTGATAATTATCAACTTTGCTCTCAAAAATAAAGTGAAAACTAAGTTATTATTATATATACTTTTAGAGTGTGCAATTAGAATGTATTTAATTACCGAAGTCGTGTCATGTTACATTAAATGTCACATTGCATCAATTTTCATATTGTTGATGTCGTTTTATACGCTTCAAGTCATTTTTAAAATATAAGCATGTTAAGCCGCTTAAAGTTCAAGAATATATGGCTGGCATACAAATAAAGTAAATAAAAAGTGTTTAACGATTAGTTGCAAATGGAGTGATGGAGGTGTTTCCGTTGGTTTTTAGACTACAAATTTGATATAATTTGCTTACAATCTACATTTTCTAATGATTTTTAGGTAAAATGTAAGCTTTTTGAGTTATTCGATTAAAAACCTGAAAAACATCAATTTTTTCCAATAAAAAATATTAGCGACCCTAATGCATAGGCAGACTTCACCACTTCTCCATTTTCAAGTTAATCTGGCGCATATACCAAAGTTTATTTATTTATTTATTATTATTATTAGTTTAACAACTTTGATTCTTAGAACAATATCTTATTTTAATAACACAATTTTAAACAGTTATGGTTAGCTTATTCTATTATAAAATTTAATTTAAATTAACTTAAAATAGCATAATAATGTTTACACCCTAATCGGCATTCAAATTACTTCAATCATAAGTAGAAAGCACATAATTTTTTAAATATTTTACTATTTTCTTCCAACCTTATCTCTGACGCGAGATTATTAAATAATTGCAATCCTTTGTACATTACCATGTTTTGTGATCCACTTTTAGAAAATTTGAGTAATCTAAATTTATATGCTCCTCTTAAGTGATACGGTTGTATATCCGGTTGTATATCTTGTACAGTTGAAGTACCGCTCTTCAGATAATGTGGAAGTTTCCTATGCTTCATCTTAAAAACAAAAATCATACTATTGTTATTGTATACCAATCTTTGATTTACATTCATCCACTTCAATTCATCTAACATATCTGCAATGTGCGCTCTTCTGCGACGTTTTAATATCATTCTCATCCCTTTATTTTGCAAAATTTGTAGTCTGCTCTTAATGGAGCTTGCTGCTGAACAATGTAGAACAATAATCAAAGTGCGGTAGAACCAAAGCATTATATAACATTGTCGATATTTTGACAGTTACGTAGCATCTTATTCTGCTTAAAATCCAATCTTCTTCGCTATTTTTTACAGACATATTCACCATTTTTTCCAATTTTAATTTTTCGTCCAACCACACTCCCAAATATTTAAATTCTACTACATTTTCGACCCTTGCATTATCAATTTTCAATACAATCAGCTTGTTTATATTACTTTTCATGCACTTCGTTTTTGATATATTCAGTTTAAGTTTATTCATTTTTCACCATTTAACTGTACTATCAAGGTCCTTTTGTATATTTCTTATGCATTCCTCTTCATCATTACTATCACAGTATATTAGTGCATCATCAGCGCATAATGCTATTTTCGAATGTCTTAGTACTTCACTTACGTTGTTAATATATAACAAGAAAAGCAGTACCCCAAGCATAGAACCTTGAGGTACACCAAGTTTCACTTTAGTACTATCTGATAAATATTCATTTATTCTTGTTCTCTGCGTCCTTCCATACAGATATGACTGAAACCAAAGTTGCTCTTTGCCCCTTAATGCCATACCATTGGAGTTTTTTTTACTAGGAACTAGAATCTAACGTTTTACTGGAATCTAACGTTTTAAACGCTCTTTTCAGGTCTAGAAACACAGCTACTCTTCTTCTTCCAATATCATTTTGTTTTTTCCACTCGGTTACTATCCAATTTATTGCTGCCTCACACGAATGGTTACTCTGAAAACCATACTGATGATCCACCAATATACCATTATCTTCTAAAAAAATCCTCGGTTGATCCGATATAAGACGTCCAAATATTTTTTCATATACCGGTAGTAAGTTAATAGGTCTAAAGTCCTCAGCCTTATTTGAATTTGCAACTTTTCTTACTGGAATTACGATTGTTGCCTTCCAGTTTGGGAATTTACCTTCTTGTAGTGACAAATTCATTATCTGCATCAGAATCGGTCCAATTATTTCAATTGAATTAAACAACATATTTATATTCAACCCAGCTGCATCTCTCTTATTATTCAATTTTTCTATGACCCTTACAACATCGTTTATATTACAATATCTGAACTTAAACTGTGCTTGCGTTTCCTGTTGTGTTTCTTGAAAGTCTACGATATCGATTCCTTTATTTATTTCCTCCACACTATCAACAAAGAAGCTGTTTAGTTTCCTAGCTATACATGACTTATATCATTTTCCTCATCTAATCCGAATTTCACATAATGTATATCTTCATTTTTGCTCTTTTTATCACCCATTACAAAAGCTTTTAATGTTCTTTATATATTTTCTTTTGTTTGTTGCCGGCACTTATTACCTTAATTTGAATGTAATCGTCCTTAGCCATTTTAATTTTATCTTCTTATATATATTAATACGCTAGATTAAAACTTTGTGGAGCATTAGGCTTTTTTATTCGCAGATGGATTCATTTGAAATTTTCACAGCTAACTGATATTAGTGTAACCTATATTCGGATTCGGATTCACACAAATCGGATCATGTCATGAATGTTGCGAATGATTTAGAATTGAATGTGGTGAATGATGAAATTCCCTTTGTAATTTTGAGAGATTCGTTCAAGTGTGCTTTGAATGTGATTCCAGGTAACTTTGATTCGTATGTTTGTGGTGCTTTGGATATGAGTTGTCATTTTTGTCATGCCAAACATTTTGCAAGAGAAGTTACTTCAAATAATAATGAAGCGTTTTCTTTGTGTTGCCATAAAGGCAAAGTCAATTTACCTCCTCTTTCTGAAAATGCATTTTTCTCTAATATTTTCGAAGGATTGAATTCAAATGATAATGCTATAAAAAAACGTTCTAAAAGTTTTCTTTCAAATATTCGTTCTTATAATTCGGCATTTGCAATGATCAGTTCTGAATGTAATATAGCGGATTCTACTGCACGTGGTATTTATCATTTTAAAATTCATAATATTTTTTATCATCGTACTGGTGCTTTAATTCCTGCTTATGGTCGACCTCCAATGTATGCACAATTATATTTTTATGATGTTGATACTGCTGCTAATATGAGAATGAATAGAAATACCAATGTATGTGAAATTTTTCTTATGCGTGAGATAGGTTTTGAGTTAGATCGTGTGAATCCTTTTGTTCGTTCTTTCAAATCAATGCATGAATTTTGTGAAAGACCTGAGAATGTTACTGCTGATGTGTCAATGGTTATAAAAGTTAACAGAGAATGTGATATTCGTCGTTTTAATGATGCTGTTCAAACTGATGTGGCTGCTATTTTTAAAAATGATGATGGTGAACCACCTTTTGAAAGAAATATGATTGTTTTTTCAAAAAATGCAAATGAAATTCGTTCTGTTTCTGTCCTTGATTCTTCTTTGGATCCTTTAGCTTATCCTTTGTTGTTTCCAAATGGTGATACTGGGTGGCACGTTAATATTCCACATAATTTAGTTTCAACTTCACGTGCTAATGTGTCACGTACAAAAGTTACAATGTTGCAATATGCATCTTATCGCCTTGCTATACGTGATGGTTTTAGTCTTTTGCATCGTTCTCAAAAATTATTTCTTCAATGGATTGTTGATATGTATGTTCGTATCGAAGGTACACGGCTTCATTACATTCGTTCAAATCAATCTGCTCTTCGTGCTGATTTGTACAATAATTTAACAGATTTCTTGCATCAAAATCGCAATGGCGATGATAATATGCAAGTAGTTGGTCGTAAAGTAATTTTGCCATCTTCTTTCACCGGTTCACCACGTAACATGTATCAAAATTACTTGGATGCAATGTCTATTGTACAACATTTCGGTAAACCTTCTTTATTTATAACAACTAGGAGGGCCCGGCGTGCTTCGCTACGCTTATAAATAAAGTTTTTGCGTAGACATTTTGTTGACGTAGAAGCAATGATTTCAAAAAGTGGTAATGAGAAATGCTACCATATAATTTTTAATTTTTCTTTTTAAATATATGAATGAAAAATAATCAGAACTCTAGCTGATCAGTTCGGATATATGAAAAATTAGCGATCAAATAAGTTTTCAAGTAAGCTTCGTATGAAAAATTAGCATATGAAAAATTAGCGATCAAATAAGTTTTCAAGTAAGCTTCGCTAATTTTTCATATATCCGAACTGATCAGCTAGAGTTCTGATTATTTTTCATTCATATATTTAAAAAGAAAAATTAAAAATTATATGGTAGCATTTCTCATTACCACTTTTTGAAATCATTGCTTCTACGTAGAGATGTTAAAATACCGTATTTTATTTTTTTTGTATAATACAGGGTATTATACATTGTATAATACAAAATAAAATACCATCTATTTTGTACAAAAGTGGAATATCTGACATACAGTGTTAGTAGTATAACAACAAAAGGTTACTTTCATCACCATTTTCAATCAGAACTAACTCATTTTCTTCTAAAGATCTGCCCCGGCTGTTGGAAAGAAACCCATCGTTATCTTTATTTATATTCCTTGAATGCATACTAATAAGATCTATTTATTCATCTGAATCCGATTCGCCTTGGTATCTATACTAATCATATCCATTTGCGCCGAGCTATTGGATTTATGTTTTTATTTAAATTGAAGCCTTATCAGCTTAAATCGGTAAACTGTTGAAGATTTATTATGATGTTTCACATCAACAAGTTTACGCCTCGTTGATTATTAAGACAAATACTTCTTCCAGTATGAGTTAGGCTACAGATTGGAAAAACTTTTCTGTTACAGTGGAATATGCGGAACGATGCAACATTCCGAAGACCCACAAACTCATTGCCACTAAGTTACACAATCAATATATAGCTGTCATAGGTTTCAGAATGGGAGTTTTCAGATTTGGGTATTTTATTTAATCAATTAATTGAAGGTATAGAAATAGTCGTCAAAGATATAAAATTGAAATGTATGTTCTATTGATATTACAACAATTCTGTTGCGATAGAAATTTGCGAATCATTAAGAATGCGTTTCTAACTGTGACAAGGAGCAACAACCAATTTTCTTCTGCGTCGTTTATATATTCAAGAACCAGTAATATATATTTCGCAGTTATTAATTTTTTAAGTAATTCACGCGAAATCTCAATAAAATGACAGATTACTGATTCGCGCGCCACCACAATAGAAAACATTTTTATAATAAAATACCTTGTATTTTACGTATAATACCGCGTATTATACAATAGTATTAAACACTTTTACATCACTACTTCTACGTCAACAAAATGTCTACGCAAAAACTTTATTTATAAGCGTAGCGAAGCACGCCGGGCCCTCCTAGTTTTTATAATTGTTTTGCTTGGTTTTGTATGAATCCCAACTAGTTCTATCAGTGGAGTACATTGCTTTTTTATAAACTTCACATTTTTGCTTTTTAAAATCTTTCAATTCTACATTAAACCAACGTATGCTGTTTTCAATGTAGCAAGTTTTATACTGGCTAATTTTTTCATCACTTTGAACCATAATGTGTTGAAACTTTGTTGATAAAACACCCACATCATTTTCTAGATACAACTCCTGTATTCCCGCTTGTTTCATACTTGCATCAAATTCTTCTTTTGTATATACTATTATTTTTTTCGTTGTCATTTTATGTTCACGGATCTCTTTTTTTAATACTTTTATTTCTAATGATTCATGATCTGATACCTTATTTGTTCTATCCACCTCAACCAAAACGTCATTATATCATATTCCAGTTAGAACATAATCAATCAGTGTTTGTGTATTCTCTGTCACCCTTATATATTGATTCACCATCTGTTTTAATCCAAGATCATTAATTGTATTCTGCATAAGTCTTGAGTTCGAATCATTTTTCAACCAATTTATATTAAAGTCGCCTGCTATCTGCTGAGTTTCATCAACATCCCATGAGTTTTTGTCAACCAACTAACCACCCACCCACAACCCACAGACATACCCCTTCTTTTTGGTTATTTAGATAGGCGATGGCCTAAAATAAAATTTATAATAAAATTTGGGGTATGTAAGATTTGATGTTTTTTTTCTCTCGATAGATTGTATTTGTAGCGGTTCTGCTTCCAGTTAAATTCCTACTGCAGAATTAATGTTGGTTTCAATTGTTGGTAAAACACTATATGTAATAAAAACCACTTATTTTTTGATTCACTATAAATATAAATGTTTTATTTATATAATTTATAATTATAATTTTATATGATTGCACAATAATTTATTTCTTAAAGTTAATTTGAACACGATGTAAACCTCAAAAAATTGAAATTGAACGAACTAAAAGACCGAATCGATTGGTATGTGTCAGTGAACGGTATGGACAGGAATATTGAAAGAACATCGAATGATATTCCTAAAAGACGGCAACCATTTGACAGCATAGCAAAACACCAAGGGAAAATCTACAAAAACCTATGGAACGCACAGCGAAAAAGTCAATGTTATAATTGTTTCGGAAAGGAAAAATAATACAGGAATGGAAAATCAAGCCGGAAATAATGATAATCAAAAACATTGCTACAACGTTAATAAGTTACCAGTGAAGGATATCACAGACGGTTTAACATTAGAAGTAGATTCAGATGGAATATTTATAGCAGATATCAACATGAATGGGCAGATGATTCAAAAAGAAATCCTAGCAGACACCAGGAGCGGAGTCAGTTTAGTGAAAGGGAGTATAGTATCTAATGTTGATAATTACTTCGGTCTGAAAGACCTAAGTATTACATTCATGAGCTCAAAGTGAAATTCTTACCCCCACTTTTTTTGACATTTCTCGACGTTTTAGGACCTCCTGATTCTAAAAAAGCAAAAAAAAAAAAAATGTATGTCTGTCTGTCGGCCGGCCGTCTGGCCGGCCGGCCGGCCGTCATTACCTACGCTGCAGGGAAAACTACTGGAGGGATTTCAAAAATTTTTTTTTCTAAAAATAGGTATACTCAAGGGACAGGTCCGAAAGGACGCTGTGTTCGATAACTGTACCGGAAGTGTGTCAAAAAAATCATTAAGTGTGTCAAAACAAGGAAATTTGCATATTTTTGGCTTAAAAAACGTTCATTTTAAGTGATTACGAGTAGGAACATTGAATTTGGAGAAATCTTGATGGTCGGAATTGGTATGTGAGATCAAAAACTAGATTATTGCATTATAAGTTTGTCAAAAAAAAGTTGTCAAGTGTGTCAAAAGAAAGATTTTTGTTTATTTTTTTACCTAATTTTTTGGAAAAAAATATAAAATTAATTGTTTGTTTGAAATGAAGTTTTATTATTATTATTCAGAATTATGGCATTATAAGTTTGTCAAAAAAGTGTTGTCAAGTGTGTCAAAAGAAAGATTTTTATTTTTTTTTACCCAATTTTTTGGAAATAAAATTGTTTGTTTGAAATGAAATTTTATTATGATTATTGAGAATTATGGCATTATAGGTTTGTCAACAAAATGTTGTCAAGTGTGTCAAAAGATTTTTATTTAGTTTTTTACCCAATTTTTTGGAAAAAAAATAAATTGTTTGTTTGAAATGAAATTTTATTATTATTATTGAGAATTATGGCATTATAAGTTTGTCAAAAAATGTTGTCAAGTGTGTCAAAAGAAAGGATTTTATTTATTTTTTACCCAATTTTTTTAGAAAAAAATAAAATTAATAGTTCGTATGACATGATATTTTATTATTATTATAGAGAATTATGGCATTATAAGTTTGTCAAAAAATAATGTCAAGTGTGTCAAAAAATGATTTCATTTAATTTTTTAGCCAATATTTTGGGAAAAAAAATGTAGCTGTTTTTATGACGTAAATGTAATTTAAAATGAAATTGGACATGGAAATTTTTGAATTTGTTGTAGTTTTTGAAATATTTTTGGAATTTGGAAAAAGTTTGTATTTTTGATTTCGTAATAATTTTTGCAATATTTTTAGAATTTCGGAAAAAGTTTTAATTTTTGATTTTGTAAGAATTTTTGAAATATTTTTAGAATTTTGAAAAATTTTTAATTTTTGATATTATTATAATTTTTGGAATTTTGAAAAAAGTTTGAATTTTTGATTTTGTAATAATTGCAATATGTTTAGAATTTTGGAAAAAGTTTGAATTTTTAAGAATTTTTGAAATATTATTGGAATTTAGAAAATATTTAAATATTTGATTCTAATATTTGGAATATTTTTGGAATTTTGAAAAAGTTTGATTTTATTTAATTTAACAATATTTTTGGAATTTTCATTATAATTTTCCGGCAACGTATTGATGTTTCGTGTTAGTTTTGTAATAAATTTCTAAACAGAGATAAAAAATACTTGTACTTTAACAAAGAGTTATGTTTGATATACATCGCTGCCCAAAACTAAAAACCATGTCCTCATAAAAGTTTTTTGCCGAAAACTATATCAAAATCCTTAACCCAGACCGAAGTCTTGATATCTCAGAGCTGTGAGATTTCAGCCCCTCCATATTTTTGCATTTAATTTATAAATTCAAATAACGTAAATGGTGTAAATAATTCAAAAATTAACGTTTTAGGTGAAATGAGGTCTGAGATAACAACCAGTAAAGGTGTCTTGAAGGCAAATCTGTTGATTGTTCCAGATAGTACCATGAGTGTGAACAGTGGCGTAGCTAGGGGGGCGGTCCGCCCCGGGTGTCACCCGTTTTGGGGTGACACCCAAACGTAAAAAACTTAAACAAACCATCACAATGTTTGCAACGACAAATCACTTAGAAACCATTTTAACCAGGATGGATAACCTGGATGGATAACCATTTTAATTTATAAATTGTGATAACGTATAAATGTGTCCTATAAATGTGTTATTGGTTCAAAAAGAATATATTCTACTTTTAAAAATTTTTGAGTTATTACGTGAAATAAAATTTTAACAATATTAATCGAATCAACATGTTGAGCATTGAATGCCATCATCACAATTGCTCAATAGCTTTGAATATTCCTATGGATACCATATTGACATTTTTTTTACGGTATATTATTTAGTATGCAAGAATGGTTCTTTAACGACCAGGTCTGAATACATATATACTGAATAATGTATAGGAAAAGTGGTTTACGTCGATAATGTGGCACCCTTTGTCCATAGGGTCAATGTCTCTATTCCAAAACAATTTCAACAATGTCTCTATTCCAAAATTATTTCTAAAATATCAGCTTAACTTTACTATCTAATATACGTTTTACATTTCAAACAAATTAATTGCAAACACCAAAGGAAACTAATAAACAATCAAATCACCGCGTTTGTAAATGATCTCAAAAATTTTTTTTCCTTTATCTTGAAACTCAGGGAATAAATTGGAATAGATCGTTTTTCAATGGACACAAAAATAATTACTGTGGAATAAAATGGCAGTTATGCAATTACTGCAGTTTTACAAATTTGTATAGGTAGATACATATTCATACTGTTTGTTTTCAGTTTTATATATTTATATATTTGAATTAAATGAAATTACTTCGGTCTGAAAGACCTAAGTATTACATTCATGAGCTCAAAGTGAAATTCTTTCCCCCACTTTTTTTGACATTTCTCGACGTTTTAGGACCTCCTGATTCTAAAAAAGCAAAAAAAAAAAAATGTATGTCTGTCTGTCGGCCGGCCGGCCGGCCGTCATTACCTACGCTGCAGGGAAAACCACTGGAGGGATTTCAAAAATTTTTTTTTCTAAAAATAGGTATACTCAAGGGACAGGTCCGAAAGGACGCTGTGTTCGATAAATGTACCGGAAGTGTGTCAAAAAAATCATTAAGTGTGTCAAAACAAGGAAATTTGCATGTTTTTGGCTTAAAAAACGTTCATTTTAAGTGATTACGAGTAGGAACATTGAATTTGGAGAAATCTTGATGGTCGGGATTGGTATGTGAGATCAAAAACTAGATTATTGCATTATAAGTTTGTCAAAAAAAAGTTGTCAAGTGTGTCAAAAGAAAGATTTTTATTTATTTTTTTACCTAATTTTTTGGACAAAATATAAAATTAATTGTTTGTTTGAAATGAAGTTTTATTATTATTATTGAGAATTATGGCATTATAAGTTTGTCAAAAAAGTGTTGTCAAGTGTGTCAAAAGAAAGATTGTTATTTTTTTTTTACCAAATTTTTTGGAAATAAAATTGTTTGTTTGAAATGAAATTTTATTATTATTATTGAGAATTATGGCATTATAAGTTTGTCAAAAAATGTTGTCAAGTGTGTCAAAAGAAAGGATTTTATTTATTTTTTACCCAATTTTTTTAGAAAAAAATAAAATTAATAGTTCGTATGACATGATATTTTATTATTATTATAGAGAATTATGGCATCATAAGTTTGTCAAAAAATAATGTCAAATGTGTCAAAAAATGATTTCATTTAATTTTTTAGCCAATATTTTGGGAAAAAAAATGTAGCTGTTTTTATGACGTAAATGTAATTTAAAATGAAATTGGACATGGACATTTTTGAATTTGTTGTAGTTTTTGAAATATTTTTGGAATTTTGAAAAAGTTTGTATTTTTGATTTTGTAATAATTTTTGCCGGCTTTAGACCAGGAAGAAGCTGTACCGATCATATCAACACAATCCGTATCATCATTGAGCAATCAAATGAATGGAATTCACCATTGTATCTCCTCTTCGTGGACTTCGAACGCGCCTTCGACTCAATCAACAGGAGCGCGATATGGAAGACACTTTGTGAAATGGGCATACCGAAGAAAATAATTGATCTAATCAAAGAAATGTACCGGGATGCTGCAAACAGAATACAATACAAAGGACAGCAAAGTGATGAATACTACAACCACCGAGGAGTGAGACAAGGCTGTGTACTATCCCCACTACTATTCCTAATAGTACTAGATAGTATCATGAGAAAGCTCGATGATGCAAGTCCAAATGGAATCCAATGGAATACAACAAGACGGCTCAATGATCTAGACTACGCAGATGACATCTGTCTACTTACACACACACATACGGACATGCAGCAGAAAATACAGAAGCTATCAACCCTTGCACATGAAGTCGGTCTCAACATTAATATCAGAAAAACAAAGGCTATGAGATTGAACACCAAAACGATAACACCAATTACCATCAACAATACACAAGTGGACGAAGTTGACAAATTTGTGTACCTTGGTTGTACTGTAGCAAAAACAGGCGGGACTGAAGAAGATATCAGTCAGCGTATTAACAAAGCCAGAAATACGTTCAATATGCTTCACAAGATCTGGAATGCATCCGTCCTGTCAAGAAAGACAAAGCTACGAATGTTCAATGCATGTGTCAAGTCAGTACTGCTGTATGGGTGTGAAACGTGGAAACAAAAAAGAAAGATCACAAATAAACTACAGGTGTTTGTGAACAAATGCCTGAGAAGACTGATCAAATGCTTCTGGCCAAACACCATCAGTAACCAAGAGCTTCTACGGCAGACAGAGCAGCTAGACATTGAGACCGAGATAAAACAAAGAAAATGGAGATGGATAGGACATACACTGAGAAAATCAGTCGAAGATATAACAAGGATGTCCCTAGAGTGGAATCCACAAGGTAAAAGGAGAGTTGGAAGACCACCCATGACATGGAAGAAAACGGTGCTAGCTGAAGCAAAACAAATTGGCAAGACATGGGGTGAACTGAAAGCGATTGCCCCCAACAGAGTTAGATGGTCCAGTCTAGTAGACGCCCTATGCTCCTAAATGGAGATAAAGGAAAAAAAAAAAAAAAAAAATAATTTTTGCAATATTTTTAGAATTTCGGCAAAAGTTTTATTTTTGATTTTGTAAGAATTTTTGAAATATTTTTAGAATTTTGAAAAATGATTTAATTTTTGATATTATTATAATTTTTGGAATTTTGAAAAAAGTTTGAATTTTTGATTTTGTAATAATTTTTGTAAATATGTTTAGAATTTTGGAAAAAGTTGGAATTTTTAAGAATTTTTGAAATATTATTGGAATTTAGAAAAAGTTTAAATATTTGATTTTATTCTAATTTTTGTAATATTTTTGAAATTCTGAAAAAGTTTGATTTTATTTAATTTAACAATATTTTTGGAATTTTGATTATAATTTTCCGGCAACGTATTGATGTTTCGTGTTAGTTTTGTAATAAATTTTTAAACAGAGATAAAAAACTTGTACTTCAACAAAGAGTTATGTTTGATGTACATCGCTGCCCAAAACTAAAAACCATGTCCTCATAAAAGTTTTTTGTCGAAAACTATATCAAAATCCTTAACCCAGACCGAAGTCTTGATATCTCAGAGCTGTGAGATTTCAGCCCCTCCATATTTTATCATTTAAAATTACATTTTGTTGGGTTTTAAATCCCTTGTAAATTTCAAACTCATCAAGTGATTCTTTTAGAGATCCTTGGCTACATAAATGTAAAGCCTTCCAATTTTTTTTGAAAGTGGTGAAGCTATTGTTATTAACTATGTAAATGATTTGCAAAAATAGACTTTAAATTTTGTTTATTTTTCTTCTTAGGAAGGTATTCCTTAAATCAGTCTTTAAAACATTTTCCGGTTTTCCCGATGTAAAATTTTTCACAAGAATCACATTTAATTTTGTAAATTATTGAGCATGATTCTAATTGGATATTTAATTTTGGTTTCAATTCTTTATATAAAATATCTTTTAGGATTTTATACTTATATTTTTTTAAATAGTTCCTTATAATATTAGGTATATGATTCGTATATTCCATTTTATCAAATATTATTTAATATAAGTTGTTACAAGGAAATTTAAATAAATAAATTTTCGTGGCGGTGTATTTAGTCGTTAACACAGTGTACTTATTATGAACTAGACATATATGTACCCTACAAATATATTTAGAATTAATGCTTTGCTGATGCCTACTATAATTAAAAATATTTTTTTAGATTTCGTTTAGCGAATATTCCAAAAAATAAATATGCCACGAGGAGTTCATACTTCTTAAACAAAGAGTGGGTTCCAGTAGAGAAAGACCAAACAGGCTAGATGCAGTTTAGAGCATATCTGGATCCATCTATAAATATGTTACAAAACCCGATGATATCCAAGGTTCATCAAAAGAAACTGATTCTCACGTTGATGCAACGAATGTTTCAGAGAATATTGGCTCATCTTTGGAAAGTAACAGCGACAATACAGAATTAATAATGATAACCTATGATGAAGACGAATTAGAAAGAAATACTGAAAATGACAGTGATAAGCTGCTAATGCTTCTACTATCGAAGACAATATTTGCATGGGTGAATCACTTCAGGACTTAAGAGATGTATCACATTGGAATATACTCGTCTCTGATAATGTTCGCATTGAAATTATAAAAAAGGAAGTGAACCTTTTCAAAATAGAGAAGGATCGTTTGCTACTGTATCTAGACACGGGTTGGATATAAAAGGTGATGTTCGCCATCTTTCTAAAGAATGGTATTATAAAGTGATGCTTTATGGTGAAAAAATTCTGCGGTCATGGATGGTTTATTCTCCTTTAAATAATGACCTGTACTGCTTCTGCTGTCGTATATTAGCTGTCACCAATAGTAATAATACAAAATCTACGACTGGATTTCAGAAGTGGTGGAAGCTAAATCCTAAAGTAACCGAGCATCAAACTTCAAATGAACATCTGGAGAATTTTTAAAAGTTGCAAACTTTGGAAATGAGGTTAAAATTTCATAAAACGATAGGAGACGCAGCCTTGCAATTAATATATAATGAAAAACAGAAGTGGAAACATCTTTTATCCAGATTATTGAATACAACTTTGCTTTTATCTAAACAAAACCTAGTATTTCGTTGACATGATGAAGGACAAAGTTCTTCAAATAAAGGCAATCTTTTAGAACTAGTCAATCTATTGTCAAAGTATGATGTAGTGTTAAAAGAACACATTTTGAATTGGGGAGCATGGTAAATCACCAAAAGTATCATATTTGTCACCAGATATACAAAATGAGTTCATAAATGTTTTAGCGAACCACGTAAAGTTTAAGCTTGTCAACGAAATTAAATCGGTTAAATATTTTGGAATTATGTTTGATAGCACACCTAACATTTCACATATTGATCAAATGTCAGAAGTGATTCGTTATGTGAAAATTGATGGTAGAAAAGTGGAAATCAAGGAAGTATTCCTTGGATTTTTTCCTTTACATGGAAAAAAGCCGCTGATTTAAGCGATGAAATTCTTACACTGAAAAAAAAATTGAAGTAATGACAACCTCATCTCGAAGTTGGCAGTTTATTATTCATGCAAAGAAAAGATATTTACAAACAATTTAACCGTGATGGGACAACTACTTAGTACACAGTAACATTGTCCTGACAACAGAATGAGGTTTATTTAAAATATAAAGTGTTATATCAAATATAACAGTAGTTGAATAAAGTTAATAACTATTTCCATGAAAACATATTTCTTTGGCCTTATATCATGAATTTTTCATTTTAAAATTTAAGTATTTGAAATTAATTGAACTATTTTTTATTTTCACATAATAATTTCATGTGATTGTCGGTACAGTTGTTGAATCAATCTCGTAGTTCGATTCGCCATATCTGCCCGCATGGTGAGGTTGAGACAACTGCATTTTGATTGGAAATAGGACATGTTTTTTTCAGCGTAAAAAACTTAAAAATGACGGTATAGATGTAATGAATTGTCGTTCCCAAGGTTATGATAATGCAGCTGTAATGAGTAGTATATACATGGAGGAGTGCAAGCTATTATTAAAACAAAATATAACAAAGCAATTTTTGTCGGCTGCATAGATCATTCAATTAATTTATGTGGCCAACACTCATTTGCACAAAATGTAGCTTGTGTAACGTTTTTCGGAACAGTGGAAGCCATTTTTCCATGTTTTTCTGCTTCGTTTAGCCGCTGGGAAGTGCTTGTTAAACACAACAAAGCAACTGTTAAAACACTCTTAACTACGCATTGAAGTGCTCATTATGCTGCAGTAAAAGTATTGGCCGAAAATTTTGATGGAATTGTGGCTGCAATTGAGAAGTTAAGTGATCAACAAGAAAATGTAGACACTAGAGGCGCTGCACAGAACCTGTTCCATGCAGCATGTGATTTTACGTTTCTTTGCTATCTTTTGTTTTGGAATGATATTCTAAGGGAAATAATATCTGTGCTCAGATTGGATTGCAAAGCAAGGGCTTGAATATTGATCAATTAGTTACAAAAATAGAGTGAATTCGTAACGAAGTCACATTGTAGAAGAGACAATAATTCTGGCTGCGAAAAAATCGGAAGACTATGACATTGGAATGGAAAGCCGAATTCGTCGTAAAAACGTAAAAAACCAATGGCTGGTGAGTTTGCCCCTGATGTTGGACTGACACTGAGAGCTGAACTTAAAAAGGACATGTTGGAATATCTTGACCGATTCAGTGTTGAACTTCGAACTAGACTTAAGTCAATTTAAGATTTAGCTTCATTGTTCGAGGTTGTGCAGACAAACACTTAGCTTTTGGCGAACAGTGAAGAGTTGAAATTATCTGTATCAAAATTTACCAGTTTTTATGATGAGGTATCGGCAACAGAACTCCTCATAGAGATACCAAGGTTGAGGAGGCATTTAAAAGTGGCCACTGTTACAGTTTCTAACTGGGTGTACCTAGACTTTTTGAAATTCATCGTAGAATGGGATTTTTCAGAATTTCTTCCGAATCTTACGTTCGCGCTAAAGTTATTTATGACTTTTTGCGTATTAGTGGCTTCGTGTGAGAGGAGTTTCAGCCAATTAAGATTAATTAAAAATTAATTGCGGGCAACAATGACCCAATGTAGCTTATTAATAATAATGCTCATTTGTATTAATTAAAAAAAATTATAGATTACGTTTATCGGCTTTTTATTATTATTGACAGTTTTTATTTTTGGGGAAACACCACAATATCCGCCCCGGGTGCCACCCATGCTAGCTACGCCACTGAGTGTGAATGCTTTGGTAGGTAGAGACTTTTTTGAAGAAAATAAAATTGATATTATCAAATTTAATCGGAAATCAAAAATAAATTCAAATCCAGTTTTACAGAATGAAAGCAAAGTTATCGAATATTCGGACGAAAGCGAAAGTGAGGGTGAGTTACAGAATGATATTGTGGTTGTAACTAATCCGGAAGAGTTTGAATTTTTTTTTTTTTTATTAATTAGTTAGACATGTTTAGCACACTAAATATGAAATATTCATTATTTAGACTCTTTGAATATCCCAAGATACCATGTCAACTATAAAGGAAGGAGATAAGGAAAATGGAAGGAATGGGGATATAGGGATAACTATACTAATTGTTTTAAATGATTATGGACATTTTCTTTAAATGCCTGAGGGGAAAATTCATCGGGAAATACAGAGGGAGGCATTGAGTTCCACAATTTGGCCACTCTATTAAAACAGTCGTTCTGAAAGGACACAGTTCTACAACTAGGTAGGTATTTGTACAACAAATGGATGGGATAGCTCGGCAGCTCTTGTTTGTCGATTATACTGCGCACACGATGGAAGGATATTTTGAATTTCCTTAGAGGAGAATTCGCTAAAGTTATATTTATAGTAGATTGATCATTCAGCCACATTTCTTCTGTACTGGAGTGAATCAAGCTGGTCCGTTAGTTCGGTATTACCAATCAACCGTATTGCTTTTCTCTGTACAGAGTCTAGACATTTTATTGTTGACTGACAAGCACCTCCCCAAACATGACAGCAGTACTCCATACATGGACGAATAAAGGACTTGAAGATTAGCAAAATTTGCTCGGGATTGAAATAATTTTACATCGACTCAAGAATCCTAACTTTTGCATTGCAGATTTAGCGAGGTTGAACACATGTTTATTCCATTTCAGGTTATTTTGAATATCCACTCCAAGAAGTCTAACTGAATCAACCTCACGCAATTCCTCGTGGTTTATTTTAATAGGAAAATTTTTATGTCGCTCTATTCGTGAAAGACGGCATAGTTTGGTTTTGGTTGGATTAAATGAAACAAGATTACGATCAACCTATTCCATAATACGATCCAGGTCTTTGTTGATAGAATCAATTAGCAGCTCTCTATCAATGGTAACTGTAGTGTTAGATCGAAATTTAGGAGATGCATGTGATGCATGCAATGTGCTGTCATCAGCAAGACTATGGATTGGGTGCACTGTGGAAATAAATAAATCATTGATGTATAGAAGAAACAAGGTTGGTGAGAGTGTTGAACCTTGGGGAACCCCAGCATTGGTTGTGAAAATATTGGATGTGATGCCATCTAAATTAACATGAAATTGGTGACTTGTAAGAAAACTATGAATCCATGAGACAGTAAGATGGTCTCTGCCATAAGATTTTAATTTAGCTATGAGATTTTTATGTTACACTTTATCAAATGCTTTAGAAATGTCAAGTGAAATACTGAATGTTTCGCCATGGTTTTCCAGCGATTTGTTCCAGAGATGGGATACGTAGGCTAATAGATCACCTGTTGCATGACTTCTACGAAAACCATACTGCTTATCATAAATAATTCGCGACATTTCCAAATAATCTATTAGATTGTAGTTAACATATTTTTCAAATACTTTGGCCAAAACCGACAGAATTGCAGTTGGTCTATAATATTTAGGGTCTATCTTACTGCCTTTCTATGATATGGGTTGAACGCTGGCCAGCTTCCAAGAATAGGGAAATATCCGGTTTTATAAAATAAATAGAAAATTTTTGTTAAAATTGGAGCTAGTTGCCTAGCAAAGTTTTCAAGAATGAGGAGTGGAATACCGTCGGGGACAGCAGATTTGTTGATATTGATAGAAAGAAGCATTTTCCGTACAATATTGCAACGAAAAATAATTGGTTTCATTTTCGTTACAACTGGGGAAATGAGTGTGGGAGAATGGGAAGGTTCAACTATGCTTGAGTTTTCTGCGAAAATACGATCCAAAAGATCCACCTTCTCTTTCGAATCGCTCACGATTCTCGTTCAGAACTAAGGTTGGAATAGAGGATCGAGTAAAATTGCTCTGGACTGACTTACCTGCCTGAAAGAAACTACGTGAGCCAGATGGGTGCTCAGCGAAAGACAAAAACCTAATGAACCACTAATAAAATATAAAGTCGAAATAAAGCTTAAGAAAGATAGAACATTTAATGTAAGTCCAAAACGTTTCAGTATGTATGAAAGAACCGAACTAAATAAAATTATAGAAAATATGTTGGAAACTGTCGTAATTAGGGAAAGTCATTCAAACTACAGTAGTCGTGTGGTATTAGCCAAAAAAGGACGGATCATTTCGTATGTGTGTTAATTATCGGCCCTTAAATTGTATAGTTGAACACAAACATTTCCCTTTACCAGTCATAGAGGATATAATTGCAAAATATGGAGGGGCTGAAATCTCACAGCTCTGAGATATCAAGACTTCGGTCTGGGTTAAGGATTTTCATATAGTTTTCGGCAAAAAACTTTTATGAGGACATGATTTTTAGATTTGGGCAGCGATGTATATCAAACATAACTCTTTATTAAAGTACAAGTATTTTTTTATTTCTAATTAGAAATTTATTACAAAACTAACACGAAACATCATTCCGATACCGGAAAATCATAACAGATCATACATTAACCTAATTTAGTGAAAAGATGATACACTCAGCAAACTACTCAAAAACCTCTCCATTTAGCGTTTCGAGAAAATATTACAAAATCACAAATTCGTATTTCTTTCAAAATTCCAAAAATATTGTAAAAATTAAATAAAATCAAACTTTTTCAAAATTCCAAAAATATTCCAAAAATTAGAATAAAATCAAATATTTAAACCTTTTCTAAATTCCAATAATATTCCAAAAATTCTTAAAAATTCAAACTTGTTCTAAAATTCTAAAAATATTGCAAAAATTATTACAAAATCAAAAATTGAAACGTTTTTCAAAATTCCAAAAATTATAATAAAATCAAAAATTTAAAATTTTTCCAAATTCTAAAAATATTCCAAAAATTCTTACAAAATCAAAAATTGAATTTTATATGGACCTTCCCAATCTGTCTGCAGCTTGGGTGATCTTCCCTTAGTTCTCCTGGGGTTGTATAGCCATACCAAGTCTCCTTCTTGAAAACCGCCACTATTTGCATTTACGTCGTACCTGGTTTTCATTTTGTCACTGGCAATCTTAATGTGGTCTCGAACCTGTTGATGGATTTTATTCATCTTCTCCCTTAGTTGTCCCACATAATCTGTTTTCGTAGATACCAGACCTCCAGGGATGCCGAACTCGATGTCACTAGGAAGATGTAGTTCTCTTCCGAACATGATATTCGCTGGCGTTTCACATGTCGTATCGTGCACTGCGCTACGATAGGCCATCAAGAATAACGGAAGATCCTTGTCCCAATTTCTTTGGTTGGCTTCCACTACCTTCGACAAATGTTCTTCCATGGTTCGGTTGAATCGTTCTACCATGCCATCCGATTGTGGGTTCATAGGTGTAGTTCGTGTTTTTCTAATGTCGAGTGTTCTGCACAGCTCTTCCATCAGTTGAGATTCGAAATTCCTTCCCTGGTCCGTATGCAACTCGAGCGGTGTTCCATATCTGCAAATCCATTCGTTGACTAACGTTTCAGCGACCGTAACTGCCTCCTGGTTCGGTATCGCATACGCTTCCGGCCATTTTGTAAAGTAATCAATGACCACCATGATGTATTTGTTACCTTTTGTCGTTTCCGGAAATGGCCCCGCGATGTCTATAGCAATTCTCTCCTTTGGGGCGCCCACATTATACTGTTGCATCTCTCCTAGAGTTCTAGTTTTTGGTCCTTTGCTCGCTGCACAAGTATCGCATCGCCGACACCATTGCTCCACGTCTGTTCGATACCTTACCCAATTAAACCTCTCCCTTACTTTGGCTAGGGTTTTATTGACTTCCAGGTGTCCTCCAGAAATACTTCCATGCAGCTTTCCCAGTACCTCTTCTACTCGACTTGATGGCAACACCAGTTGTTCTAACACTTTCTTTCCATCAGCGGACTCCCATTTTCTTTTTAGTATCCCGTTGTCCATCAATAGTGAGTCCCATTGCGCCCAGTAGCATTTCACCTCCGTACTTAAAGGTGCTACCTCTTTCCACTCCGGTCGCCTTCCTGCGGTTTTCCATTTCAATATTGGAGCCATAGCTGGATCCTTTAGTTGATCTCTTTTAATTGCCTCGGTACACCAATCGTCAGGAGTTTGGAACTTAATTTGTTTCACTTTCATTGCTTGATTTCTCACAGTCCTGATACATGACTTGCGCTCCTCAATACAGGGTTTTCTTGAAAGATCATCAGCGTTACAATGTATCCTTCCCTTACGGTGTACAACGCGGAGATCCCTTTCCTTTTTGACATCCACTTGCTTGTTTGAGAGGTTCATCATCTGGACTGGAACTACTCCTTCTTTTGCTGCTACTAGTGTTTTGCATTCCCGTCTAATGTGCCCTAACTGCCCACAATTCCAGCATCTTACTCTGCTAGATCTTCCTCGTTGATTTCGTTTAGGCTTATCTTCCAAATTTTTTGACACGCATGATCACTTCATCAAGCGCTGCCTTTAGTGGATCTTCAGCAACTTCCATCTTACGTACTCTATCTGAGCCATACGCACTTTTTCCAGCTTCCATTTGTAGGGCCAATGCTAAGACTTCCGCAGGTAGTTTCTTCCCGCTTAGATACAGCTGATTTCTCATTTGTACATCTCGAAGAGCATTGACAGCTGCCAGTTCGTCTCGGTGTTCAGCGTTATAGTTCGGATATGACAGATTTACCAGTCTCACAATGTCGGCCTCTAATTCTTGCAAAGTTTCGCTGACTCCTTGTTTTCGTGTTTTGAGCTGCATGCGATGGAGAGCTTGCATATGACTTTCCCCATATCTTACTTCTAAGGCCTCCATTATCTTGCTGTAATCACGCTCTGTCGCTGATAGTGTCTGCAAAATTTCAGCAGCAGGTCCCTTCAATGCCAATATAAGCGCGTTTGCTTTTTGCTGGTGATCAACCCCAGTTGTTGCTATCTCAAATTGCATCTTAAATATCTGATACGATGTAGATCCATCAGATGCGGGTGTTTTCACTCTAGCTGGAGCTGAAGTAGTTGATGGATTGATCATGTTACCTGACTTCACTTGTGCGATTTCTTGGCGGAATTCACTCGAAAGATTGCGTAATTTCTCTTCATGTTCTTCGGTAACTTTCCGCAGCTTCCTTTCCTTGTTGTTGATTTTAACCTCCGCACTGGATATACGTGACTCGATTACTTCACGTAGACTTTCTTGCTGCTTTGCCATCATATCAGCAAATTGTTGCTGTTGAATGCTTACTTGTCTGGCCGCCAATTGCTCTTGCTTGGCCATCATTTCTTTCATCAACACCATCATTGGATCAATTGCTGGGGCATTCTGAACTGGAGCTTCCTCCGGCTCTATTTCTATGACCTCTGTGTTTTCACCTGCTTCTTCTAAAATTTTACGCAGCCGGAATGCAAGTTCTGCCTTCGTTCCATGGATTGGAGCATTCCTTTTCCTCAACTCGTCCTTCAGCTGGGTCTGGCTGAGATCACTAATATTTACTGTCCTGACCATTGTTTCAATAATCCCACTTCTGACACCACTGTAACGACTCTGCGTTGGTTCTTTTCGATTATTGAGCAAATACGACAGTAAAAAGACAGATCCTTAGTTAACAAAATCTCAATCTTTATTTATCAACAAATTACAGCAGCTTCCGATTTCAATTACAATAAAATCTAGGGTCTCCAATTTGTGTACGATAAATTTTACCGCTTTTCCACAATTTGAATCAATGAGAGTCGGAATCGTAAAATCTGTATTTACTATTCCACTAAGTTCAAATTCTTCCACTATTAGTACCCAGGCTCAAGTACCACCGATTATTCCTTATACTTGCGAATATTTATAAACACTTTTAATTGCAAAAGTAAAACTGACTATCTGATATTTTGTTCGCTTATTTATATTCAAAAACAAATAAGCAGAAACGTCTGGTAACTCAGTTTTTGTTGCCAGTATATTTTCTAGAAACAATAGGCCACACCTCCTTTTAATTCATTAATGTAAACGTTAACATTTGTATAACAAATTTAATTTACATTAATTTATTCAAATTATATTAGTTAAAAGGAGTTAACTTTTAATTCATCTTTAAGTAATCTGAATGTGGAAAACATTATGCAGAATGTATTGGTTATTTATGAGTAAATTAAATTAACCCATTCTGGACGAAGTTTATTGCAATTTTGATTTTTGTAAATTAATATTAAAGATCAATGAAAAATTTAAAAAAATAAATTTAAATTATTGTTTTCTTAAATTTTTACTCTTATTTTTATTCAAACTTTATAAAAACCAATACAATAATTTTTGTACAGGTTTCGATATTTTCTAACACTTCTACAATTGATATATAACCTCCACAAAATTATCAATAATCTTTGGTAACGTATTTGACTTAGCATAATATGCTTTTCTTTTATTATCAAATAAAACAAAACATTCTTTACTAAAACATATTTGATAGTCTAATAATGGCCTTATCCAGATGTTGAAGTTTACTATCAATTGAATAAATTGATTTACGCTGCCATCTGAAAGTTGGCATATGAACCATCCATATTTAACATTTAATTTGCAATTAAAAAATATTTAGGCATTTAATCAACATAATAACTATCCTATCTCTCAAGCAGGACCATCATATACACATTGTACAAAATTTCATTAAGATTGGTTACGTTGTTGCGGAGTTTATCGCGGACAAACATCGTGACACGTGATTTTTATATATATAAGAAGATTATTCCAATTTTTTTATGGGAAGAAAGGTGTTTGTCATTGTATCTTTTGTAAAAAGAAATTTGTGCTAAAAAGTTAAATGATTGAGAAGGACACGTAGTGTAGTGTAGTATCGATGAGTTTTTATTTATTACATATGTAGTTACTTTGCATATAAAATACCGCTCTATCTAGATCATTCTAGTTTTCCTAGAAACCTCACGACCAATTTCCCTGATGCTTAAGCTGGCAAAAAAAAGCGGTTAGGTAAATCCTTCCAGAATGATATAATTGTTGTAGTATCAGTTTTACAGGTAATAAAATTAAAATAAAATTAAATAAATTGTAAAATTAATCTACACACGTACATCGTGCAAATGGAATGCTTTGCCTGAATCAATAATCTCGAGTGCCTCCAATCCACAAACATTTAAAAAAAGCGTCCACCATCACCTCAGAACGCATGTTGTTGTGGGACCTAGGTCTTAAATGGTATCTATCTCTGTGTTGTTGTGACACATTTTGTAATTCCTACTACACAACACTTTTTATTAAAAAAAAAAAGCGATTCTGGAAGTTACACTGGAAAAAAGTTGAAAAAAATTAAAAAATTCACGTTTCTTCTAAATTTTTCGGTATTCAACGCTTTTGTTTTAGAACAAACCATGATTGTAAATTTTTTTAATTTCTTGGAGCCTATTGTAAATTCAATTTCCTTTCTTTTGAGCTAAAACACAAATTTTTTGCAGTTTGCACCAAGTTATTCAAGATTTCCCAAAAAAAGTCAAAACTCAAAATTTGGAGAAAAAATCTTTGTACATACCATAAATAATTTAAATTCTGTAACTGATTTATGTATATAAGAATTGTTATTCAGATTTTCGAATTAAAACTACAAGTTATTTTTACTTTTCCCTAGTTCAACCAACTTTTCTATTAGATATAGGTAATTGTAGTACAAAGTGTAGTGCGTAGTGCAAAGTAAAATCAAAAACAATCCAATATTACGTTGTTTGTGGTGTTATTTGTGATTTCTACGCGCAAAGAGATCAGTTTTTTGATGATTTGTACATTTTTGTTAGTTTTGGATCTACGAGTGTGGCAGCCCAGGCTTCTCCAGTCCCTACTACTACCATACTAGTGAAGTGAGATATCAAATACCATTTGCAATATTTCAAATTATCAATAGCCTAGATGATATCCTGGGGAATGAACTCTATTCAGTCATTGGCAGCACTCTGTTAGCAATGGAGTATTCTTTAGTGATACGCGCTTTGATTAACTCGAAAAAATAATCCTCTATATAGCTTAATATGTGGCAATCTATCGTTAATGAAGCCAAAGCGTCGAACGATCGAGAAATATGCTACTACCTGGATTATTGACATTTTAGTTTTGTTTCTGCAAATTTTTACCGCTTGTTTCATTTTTATTTGCTACATCTTATCATGATATATTGACCTTTGTCTTATTTTATATATGATAGGATTTATCCTTTGCTTATCCATTCTTTAAAAAAAAACCCAACTACACCTCAGAACGCATATTGTTGGGTGACCTAGGTGTTGTTGTGACAACATATTGTAATTCTTATTACACAACACTTCAATTTTTATTTTTCAAAACAGTAATTAAAATATGTGTCACAACAACCTAAGACCGACCACAACAGGCGTTTTGAGATGTTTATGACCCCTTTTTTAAGTCTTTGTGGATGGAAACCACCTGAAATTATGAGTTTCGGCGAACTATTCTATTTATATTTTATAAAAAATATCGATATTTATATCAATAGTTATTGATCTATCGATATATCGATAATATTATTCATATCGATTAATCGATATGTACACAATATCGATATATCGATATTATTGATATTTATCGATATATATCGATATTTATCGATAGTATCGACATTTCAATATTATCGGTTTATCGATATTATCGATATATCGATAAATATCGATAATATCGATATATAGATAAACCGATATTATCGATTTATCGATATTATCTATATATTTATCGATATTTATCAATATATCGATATATCGATATTTATCGAAATATCGATATATGGGTTTTAGTGTTTTTTTTTGTTTTATAATACGAAGATTCGTTTTATTTGGTTGTAAATGATAATATGTAATTGGTGTGAAAAAACTCCAAAGAAAATAGATTTCCTAAATATTTAAAAATTAATAAAGGTTCTTTAAAAATTTTCAAGATTCCCATGATTCTCTGGATTATCTGAAGATAGTCTGTGCGTCTCAAGATTCTTAGAAGTATTCTCAAGATTCTTTGAAAATTCTCAAGATATTCGGAAAGATACTCAAAATTTTGTGGAGATTCTTAAGGATCACGTTTAAGATTCTCAAAATTTCTTGAATATTCTCAGTAGCTACTCAAATAGTTGTCCTAAGATACATAAGAGTAGTTTATCCCTCAATATAATGGCATGGTTGTCTTAATTGGCTAACGCAAACTTCAGAAATTTGAACTATAATAAGAACTCTGCGACCTACGTATTTCCCAGTTCCGATGCACCTTCCTAGTTCAACTTGAAAAGATTACGGGAAACAGTTAAACAATTTGATTAAATAAACAAATTGAGTTTCTGGGAATTGCAAGTTACAGATTACGATATTGTTATCATTTCTATAAGAATATTGGCTGGTAAGGTGTAACAATATAAGGTATATTGTTACAAGAAAAGATCTATTGAAAACAACAAGATTTTGATTTTGAAAGGAACATATTTTTATTTAAATTTCAAAATTAAAATATATATTTGTAGTTAAAAAAAGTAAAGAGAGGTGTCAAGGGACACCCGGATAGAAAGAAGTTCCTTTCGATTAATTAGTGAAGATTATACAACTTTGTGAAGATTAGTGAAGATTATACAACTTTGTATACAATTAACAATGGGAACACTGGGAACAATGTTGTATGCAAACTTGTATACAAATTTATGTACAAAATTGTATTCAAAGTTGTATTCGAAGTTATATTCAAAGTTGTATACAAAGTTGAATTAAAAGTTGTATTAAAAGATGTATACAAAGTTGTTTACAAAGTTGTATACAGTTGTATACAAAGTTGTATACAAAGTTGTAAACAAAATTGTATACAAAGTTGTACATAAAGTTGTATACAAAGTTGTATACAAAGTTGTAGACATAGTTGTATACGAAGTTGTATACAAATTTGTATAAAGTTGTATACAAAGTTGTATACAAGGTTGTATACAAGGTTGTATACAAAATTGTATATAAATTGGCATTCCAAGTTGTATATAAATTGGCATTCCAAGTTGTATACAACTTTGTTTACGACTTGGTATAAAATTTACAAACAACAAAGAAAAATAATACGTCTATCCACCCCTCAAGCAAATCATAAACTAAATTCAAAGAAAATATTCAAATTTAAATTTCATTTCTTATTTCGTTTCGTTTGTTGTTTCGTGTTTTCTTTAATCGTTTAATTATTTTATATTAATTTTTTTATATTCTCTGGATGCTGAATGGATGGATGCTGAATTAATTTCGTGTTGAATTTGGTTTTTGCATCACAAATGATGGTCAAAATAAAATCTAAATCATGTCGTAACTGTTTTATAGAATCTTTAATTAATCTTTAATCTTTAATCTTTAATTTTTCAAAAATCGGATGTTCCTTTTGATCCACAGCAATAGCACATATTCAATATTCATCACTGTATTATATAGCAATTAAACAAACTGTACTTGCTTCTCCATCGAACGTCTGTCGGTAATCGAATAACAGACCCTCCTGCACTTTTGTACCAATATTTTGGCTGGTATTGACATACGAGTAAATGTAAGATATCACATACCACTGGCAATAGTAGTGAGATATCACTACCTAGTCAACCCAAAATTTTATCAATGAAATATTCCTTGATGATGGCACGTTATTAGTTAGTCGAAGAATAAGCTTTTATTAATAATAAAATAAGCTTTTATTAAAATAAGATAATAAGATAATAAGAGATAATAAGCTTTTATTAAAATGGATGTTTTAAGAGATTTTCGTCATCAATTTATGAAGACCGCAAGTTCTAAAATAATAAATGTTTATTATCTCCAGAAATATCAATCATAGAGATTCGGTTACTATGAGTTTTTTGTAGGAAACTTAATTAACTACAACTTTGTTATTGATATTTTTCCTGTAGCTTTAGCCATTTATGAAATAAAAACAAAAGAAC
>OY856186.1:139633455-139677251 GCA_963693315.1 Diogma glabrata | reverse complement strand
ACTATTTTATAGAGTTAATATTGTTACTTATTTATGTATTCTAGTTTTTATTGATTTATCAGCATTTTTTTACAAGTATGTATGGTTGAGCTTTAGACTTTATTAGACGAGTTGTCTAGGTTAGTGCTTTAAAAATAACGCGTTTTATATATAATATTAGGTTGTATTCTGCTACTTTAACCTATTTGTATAAGATTTGAATCAGTTTTTCTAAAGGTTGCACAATACATTTTTTTTGTTAGAAAATTTTATGTTGCGCCATTAAAATATACAAATAGCATAATATCTATTAATTATATTTTTCATACAACCAGTAGTGGGAAGTGGGGATAGTATAAACATGGGGCAACTGTAAAAAGTTTTAATTTCCCTCACAAAACATCAATCAAAAAATTCGACAAAAATATCACAGATGTCGCTTCGATCGACTACACACACCAGGAGAATTTGACAGCTGAAGTCAGTCTTGTTCAAAAGTTATTGGTGAATAGGTGTTTCGGCAACCCAAAAGTAAATTTTTTTTTTTTTTATAAAACTCGAATAACTTTTTTTACCATCATATGTTTAAAAATATTCCAACATGTTTTGATAGCTGAAATATTCAAGAAACATAATATTTCTTTGTTTTAGCCAAATTTTAGATCTTGGAATATTTTTTCAAAACATAACCCTAAAATCGCCACGTGGGGCACATATAAACAAAAAAAAATTTTGATAGTATAAACGCGTTTATATGTGAAGCATGGTATGGTTATATGGTATACGTGTGGTTTCCCGTTTCACTTTTGATATTGATTTGCAAAACCTAAACATACGATGAGATTGAATTTTTGCTTTTTTCTTTATAATTTTCTACCTGAATTTATTGAGGTTTTACAACAATCGAAAAATATTGTTTTTTTTTTAAAGAAATATATATGTTATATGCTTATATATATTGTTTGAAGCACAATAAATAATAAAAAATTTTAAAAAAGGTACTTTATGAATTTTATTGTGGTGTTTTTTGGGTGTTTATATGTGCCCCATACAAAAATGCTCATTGTTTATAAGTGCCCCACCAGTGGGGATACTTTAAACGAGAAACATAAATTTTTTGAAATTCAAAATTTTATACTTAATGTTTAGTTACGTAATTAAAAAAAATAGTTTTTTGTAGTAAAGATATGAAATTTTACAATGAAACAGTTTTTAAGTAAAAATGTTTTATGGTTTTAAAGTTATTGAGCTTTAAGTAAAAACTGTTTATACCATCCCCACTTCCCCCTACGTTCTGAAAAATTACAATGTTTTTGTTTGTTGTCATGCATATTGACCTAAGTCAATTTATGTTTTGTTTTTATTCAACGTTTAAAAAAGAATGGTTGTAAAGGTCACCAATCTACTGGTATTAAATTTGACAAATAAAACAATTCTGCAAGAATCAAAGAATAAATATACCCCAAAGAATGATTCTCGTTCCGATAAATTGGATCTAAAGTTTTTTTGTGGTCTATATCCTAAATATTGAATTTCTCCCTAAAAAGTGAATACTTCTGCGAGCGAAACCTTAAACTAGCTGCTTTAGTTCTTTCGAAGATCTCCGTAATGTTCCTTTAGTACGTGTCAAAGTCTCTTCTCATTACGAACCTTTTTGCATTTGTTTTATTGTTCCTTCAAAAGTTAACGAGGTCGAACTTTTTTGATTTAAATCAGACTTTTTTATTTAAATTTAAAAAGAGAAGCTTAATTAATTGATAACATAATTTAATGACTAAAATAAAACCAATAAAATAATAGTATATTCTTGTATGAGCTAGAATGAAGGCAATTCTTCACGAGGATGAAGTTTCCCGGAACGAGCGTAGCGAGTGGAGGGAATCATCCGAGTGAAGAATTGCCTTCATCCTAAGCGAATACAAGATACTATTTTATCCACGACTACAAATATTTCAAATAATTTGATTCATGTTTTCCTGTACAAGTTTGTATCGCCATATTGAATGAAATGAAAAACAAAACCAAACATGTTTGTTTATTTTAGATTTTATATATGTATTGTTTTTGTTTTAACTGGTTTATATTACTATACCAACAAATCAAGTTTTTAATTTGTTAGGGGAATTTTGAATAAATAAAGCGTAATAAAAGAAATAAAAAAGAATTTGATATATAGAAAAGGAATGAATACAATTACAATGAAAGATATACGCATGGAAAGTATATATTCTTTAGTAGTCGTGGATAAATATATTTATAAATAAATGAAAGTTACAGAATAAAAAAAAAATATTTTTAACACATCACTCAAAAAAATAAAGGAAACTTTTACAAAAGTTTTATAAATATACAACACACAAAATTTTTCATATAACTATCAGTTACTCACTTACTTGAATTTTTTGTATATTTATAGAATACATATAATTTAAATAATGTAACATCAAACAAAGCAATTCTGGGGGGCTGACCCTTCCAAAAACTAATTAAGATCGTGAATAAACAGGTCAGGTTAGATTGCGGAATAAAATTTCCAGACAATATTAAAAACAATATTTGCAAAGGAACTGTTTATTTGAAACTGCAAAAACTGTGAGCTGCGATATGATAAGCAATTTTCACGAAACATGGTGTATAGGTTCTAGAAAACAGTCAAAACATTTCTGTCAACCCACTACCTATTTTCCAATTTCGGTATACCTTATTCAGTATAAGTATTTCTTCGCTCTGATACTATTTAGTTGGTTTAAATCCGCCATTTGTTTATGGTTTTGATTTCGGGTGGTTTAATTTTTTCTTACATTACAACAAGTTTTTTTTCTTGATTAAGTGGTTTGGGTGAATCATGCCATATGGTTATATATCAGTCCATGACAAAAAAAATGTAAAACAGTGGCTAACTAAATTTTTCTCGAATGTCCTAGAAACCGGCAATCTACCAAAACATTTTACGACTGCGAAAGTGATAGCGAAACTTAAGCCAAGTAAACAATCCAATGAACCAGGAAGCTATCGCCCGATTGCCCTTTTGAGCACCTGCTATAAATTGCTAGAACGGCTCATATACAATCGTATCGCACCGATATTGAATGACCAGATCCATGCTCGCTTTAACATCCTATCTCAAAGCTGGGTATCAAAAACAATTAAAAACAGGCGCAGCATTCATCGATCTTACTGCAGCATATGACACGGTCTGGCGAATTGGGATTATATATAAGCTATCAAAATGTTATATAATTACTTGTCTCTTTTTATTTAAATATGTTTATTTTATTTTAGCTTATTATAGACAAGTGAAGAATAAAAACTAAATAAGAATTACATAAACTATTCAGTTTTGTTTTATTATTTTAATTTTCCCGATATTTCGACTTGTTAGTCATTTTCAAGGATATCTGTGAAAAAAACCAAAAACAAAATTTACACTATTATTAACGACTAGTGACTCTAACATTCTTTATAAAAACACACATACCTAATTAAAACTTCGTGGTTTTCTTAAACAAATAAGTAAAAAAATAACATATATATATAATGGCACTCAACAAATGTGTAAAAAAATTTTTCTATATAAAAAAACTACAATTATAAAATATGCAATAAATTAACATTAAAATCTAATAAAAATCACTTGATCAACATATGATCGTGTCAACAAAATTTCAAAATTACTGAAAATAAATTGAGTTCAGAGATCAAAAGATAATTATTAATTATATAATAATTATTATACTACAAACATATACATTAAAACTAGTATGTGCTAATTTTATTGTCCATACAGTAAATATCCAAAAGAAAATTTTTTTGAAATTAAAAATTAAAAATAAAAAAAAAAAATAAATAAAAATCAACAAAGAGATGTTTATGTCAATCTGGAAAATCTTTCTGTACCCCTGTTACCGATTAATAATCTTAATTACGAATTATTTATGAATTTTAACTAATTACAATCTAATTACATTACTTGAAAAAAAATAGAAGAACAAAAACTACTTATATGTTCCACTCCCCTAACGATGAATTAGGCTGAGATAATTATTATGCAAACCTCTACAATCAGTTTTGTAGTTTATTGAATTAGTGTGTCGTGTTATATGGCACATCTCTTTAAACACTCTTTTATATTTATTGGAAGCAAAGTCAAGTGATGAGGCTTCATCAAACTTAAAGTTACTGTTACATTCTATGGCATGTCTACATAAGGCAGACCTATGGTGTGTTATGTGACTTTTATTCTTCAATGTATATTTTACATCAACT
Organism: Diogma glabrata; assembly: GCA_963693315.1. NCBI lineage: Eukaryota > Metazoa > Arthropoda > Insecta > Diptera > Cylindrotomidae > Diogma > Diogma glabrata. The sequence continues at coordinate 139,673,006 of OY856186.1, read as the reverse complement.
TTATGCTGGTTAACCCTTGTGGTTATGGTCTTTGAAGTCTCACCAATGTAACATTTACCACAATCACACTCAATTTTATAAATTACGCCAGTTCGTTTTTCCTTTGGAATACGGTCTTTCAGGTTACCAAAGGTTTTGGTCAAAGTGTTATCCACTCTCGTGGCTATTTTACTGCTTTGGTTAGGTCTACGTAAACATTTCTTAATTTTCTCTGTCATATTGGGAACGTCAGACATTGATCCATAAATAATTTTATTAGGTATATCGTTAGTGCTTGTCCGTTTTGCCTGTAAGTTCTTATTAGTGTAGGTATATAAACATTTAGTTATAAGCTTATTGATGAGTTTGTCAGGATAATTACTTTTATGTAAAATTTGGTGTATTTTTATTTTATTATTCTGTCTATGTGAAAAATTTTTTACACATTTGTTGAGTGCCATTATATATATATGTTATTTTTTTACTTATTTGTTTAAGAAAACCACAAAGTTTTAATTAGGTATGTGTGTTTTTATAAAGAATGTTAGAGTCACTAGCCGTTAATAATAGTAGCATTAGTGTAAATTTTGTTTTTGGTTTTTTTCACAGATATCCTTGAAAATGACTAACAAGTCGAAATATCGGGAAAATTAAAATAATAAAACTGAATAATAAAACAAAAGTGAATAGTTTATGTTAATTCTTATTTAGTTTTTATTCTTCACTTGTGTATAATAAGCTAAAATAAAATAAACATATTTATATATAAGCTGTTCAATCCAATACCTTGTAGCGTCATCTCGCGTTTAATTAACAACATGCTGAGTAATCGTGTATTCAAAGTTTATTTAGATGAACTGTAGAACTGTAGAATTCCTGTGCTAGTTCTAAAATGCTTAACAATGGTTTGCCACAGGGTTCCGTCCTGGCGCCATTACTTTTTAATCTGTACATTCATGACATTCCTGACACAACATCAAAGAAATTTGGTTACGCTGATGATTGGACCCTGGCCACTCAAAACAAAGACATGGGTGTCTTGGAGGATTTGCTCTCAACTGACCTGGCGATAATGCATGACTATTTTCGAACGTGTAGCTTATTTCCCAATCTAAGTAAAACCGAGAGTTCTTGTTTCCACTTAAACAACAAACTGGCAACACACGAACTATCAGTGTTATTTAACGGCACTGTCATTAAATACAATCAACAGCCAAAGTACCTGGGCATTACTCTCGATAGAACTCTTTCTTTTAAACTCCACCTAGAAAATACGTCACAAAAACTTAAAACGAGAAACAATATATTGCATAAACTGGCAGGCTCGACATGGGGTGCTACTCCAGCTACCCTCCGCACAACTGTTCTAAGTCTGATTTACTCAGTGGCTGAGTATGGCGCACCAGTCTGGTTGAATAGCGCACATACTTAAAAAGTTGACTGCCAGCTGCATGCCACGATACGTACTATCAGATCCACCCCTTTACCTTGGCTCCATGTGTTAAGCAATATCGCTCCACCTGCACTTAGACGCTCGCATGCACTCATGCGTGAACATAAAAAGGTCACCAACAACATCACGTTACCCTTGCACGAATATTACGATGACCATACTCGTTGTCGATTGAAGTCAAGATAGCCTCCACATAAAACTGCCAGCAAGCTGCTGGCAACTAATTTTAATATCTTGGATGCCTGGGACACCTCCTGGGATCATTACAACACAACTGGCCTTTCTATTACTAGCCAGACTTCTACCCAACCTGGTTTCGATCTGCCACGTCATACCTGGACTACACTGAACCGAATAAGAACGAATCATGGACGTTGTGCTGATTCTTTCTACAAGTGGGGCATTTCAGAGTCCCCTGAGTGTGACTGCAGCGCTCCACAACTTACCATAAAACACATTGCAACTGTGTGTCCAATTCGACGATACAATGGCAACTGTGTGTCCAATTCGATGAAACATCTCAGACATCCATTTGGCAACTCCCGATGTGGTGGCATGGATAGAATCGCTCGATGTAAACATCTAATGTTCAAATGTACTGCCCAATGTTCAAATATTTTACTTTTTTACTAAAAGATGCGCAATCAAATCGATTGTAAGTTCATTTAATGTGTATCCATGTTTTGTTTTAGGTAGATTTCATAGAAGAGTCTACCTATTTTAAGTTTAATTTTTAATGTGTCACAACAAAAACCATACGCTAAATAAATGACAAAAAAGTCGTGGGAACTTCAAAAACTAATCAAGTTTTTTTAGTAAGAAATTACTGACAAGAAAAATATGTTTTAAAGGTTGTAGTTTTTCAAGATTTTGCAACCTCACAGTCTCAGCTTTTTAGCACACATTGCTGTTTATCTTAGTTTGATTTGTAAGTTTTTTGGATACACCTTGTTGTGGTTGTTGTAGCGATGGGTATGGTACTAATCCTCCGGCTCCATATCCAAGTTCAGGAACTCTGCACCTGCCCTTGGGCGGTACCACAAATCTTCCTTCGTCAGGTTGGTTATATTTTTAGGACAATTGAATAGTTTGTCTACAACGTGCGGCGTACCTCCACATGCGGGACACTTGTCAATAATTTCAGGTTCGATTCTGCTCATATAGTTGTTTAGAATGCGTGACCAACCGGATCTTAGTTGAGCTAGGATGGATCTGGTGCTACGGGGTAGTTGGACCTCTTCGGCAGCGACTTTTGGTGGAATTCTATTCAGAACACGATTTGGAGTTTAGTTCCTTATTGCGTTTTCAACCGTTTTGGTGTGGAGTACTTTTAAGCCAGTTCTATATGTAGATTCGTCAATGTTACCAGTAACCTGGCTATCTCTGACATCTTGCAGAAAGCATCTTGCTGTCCTCCTTAAGTTTCTAGGCGGTTCGATAGTAGTTAAGGTGCCATTGAAGGGATGTTGCCCTTTGTGAAAGGCCAATATATATTGTTTGGTTAGCATGTCATTATGTTCACGGACCGGCAATATGCTATATTCCTGGTGCAAGTGATCTCGGTGGGCTATCAAGTGACATCCAGTTGCGGTTCGCAAGGTAGCATTTTGTGTTGTTTGTAACTTATTCCAGTGAGTGTTGGCAACTTGGGGGGTCCATATGAGTGCAGCATAATTTATAATAGGTCTTTCTATTGGCTTGTAAGTTGTTATTATGGTATTTTTATCTTTGTCCCATGAACTACCAGCTAGTGCTTTTAATGCGTTATTCCTGTTTTTCAATCTAGAGTTTATTTGTTGTGCATGAGCATTGAATTTAAGCAGTGGGTCGAATGTTACACCCAACAGTCTCGGATTTTTCACTGTAGGAATACGTATGTTGTCTATGCCGATGCTTAGTGCTAGATTTATCTTCTTCGTCCATGTGATGAAAAGTGTAGAAGTGGACTTTTCAGTGTAAAGTTTTAGTTTTTTGCTTTTAAACCACTCATTCAGAATATTAAGGTAGGTTATTCAGGATATTTGTGAGTTGTTGCAGGTTATTTCCTGTTGCAAGCACTGTGCAGTCGTCTGCATATGACGTGATGGTTATTCCTTCTGGAGGGAAAACTGCTTAGGTAGAGATTGAATAATGACGGTGAGAGAACTCCGCCTTGTGGAACTCCTTGTCTTAGCACTCTCATTTTGGACTTGCAGTTACGGAACTCAACGTATGTTTGGCGACCTCTGAGGTAGTTGCACAGCCAGCGCTTCATTAAACCTGGCAAATTAGTATTGAAGATATCATCCAATAGAGCAGCGTGCAACACTGTGTCGAATGCTTTTGATAGGTCGAGTGCAACTAAAATTGTTCTAGCGCACGGTTGTTTTTGATTCAGGCCATCACTGATCTGGTTTTGTATTCTGTGAAGCGCGGTGATTGTACTATGTGCTCATCGGAAGCCATGCTGGTGTTGCGCCAAACTGCAGGATCTTGTGAGTTGAGGGAGCACAAGTGCTTCGATAAGTTTTGCGACCGATGAAAGGATGGATATTGGTCTGTAAGACTCTCCCTTTTCTTCAGGTTTTGCTGGTTTTAAAATGGGGCTGATTCTGTACGTTTTCCAGATATTTGGTATCTGTAGAGTATTTAAAGATGTATTGAGTGTAGTAGTGAGGTAGTTCGATCCTTTGGTTCCGATGTGTTTGAGCATGATCGCTGAGATGCCGTCGGGTCCTATAGCTTTTGATGGCTTAATTTTCCTTATTGCATTCTCCACCACTTCTTCGGAAAACATGATATCCTCCAAGTTGTCAGTGTTAAGTTTGCGCAGGTGTCTCAATACTGATGTGGTCTCTTTCTCATGTTTACGTTGCTTTTCTGTAAACTGAATATTAAATTTGTTTGCGTATTTCCTGTGGTTTTCAATTGGGATATCGTCGAAGGAGATCATGCAATTATTTTGTGGTTGTCGAGGATGAGTTAGGCCCTTAATGACCTTCCAAAGACTTTTACTAGTACCCAGGTCTGATTTACTCACTAACTCTCTCCATTTATTTCTTTTATGATCCGTGACCAACTTGTTGATTCGGCATTCTGGAGTCGGCTGGATCTGCTTTACGGATGTCATCTTTTTCTGTAGAAAGCACACACGCTTCATGTGAAAAGTTTGGTTTTAACTTTTAAATTCTGCCAGCTGGAATGTAGCGAGCTCTAGTCTTATTAAAAATATTTCTGAATTTTTTTCCCCAGAGAGGGCATCAAGTGGTAAAAATTGCTTACTGAATTCAATTTCGGTAAAATTTGTAAAGTTTTCCCAGTCAGCTTTGTTAAAATTAATATGTCTTCTTATCGGAATTTATTTTTTTTTTTTTTTTTTTTAATAAAATGTGTTGTGTAATAGGGTTTAGAATATGTGTCACAACAACACATAAATACCTTTTAAGACCTAGGTCTAGACCTGGGTCCCACAACAACTGGCGTTCTGAGGTGTAGATTAACGCTTTTTTTAAACATCTGTGGGTTGAAACCACCTGAGACTAAGTGTTCCGGTAAACTATTCCATTTGTACGCAGTTCGGACAAAGAAGTCTCTCTGCGATCTGCCAGTATGACAGCGCGGGATCTTTACCGTTTCACTGGTTGCGGCAGCCGATTGCCGAGTGGAACGGGGGTAAGAATAAGTTTGAGGCATGATGCCGCTGATTTCATCTGAGCACTGCTGATGACGATATTTATAAAAAACAACGAGGTCAGCAACAGTGCGACGATGTTGTAGGGAATCAAGTTGTGATGTCAAAGTTCGATCACCTACAATTCGTATAGCTCGCTTTTGAACAGAGTCCAAGAGGGCCAAGATGGAAACAGAGGCAGCACCCCAAACTTGACAGCAGTACTCCATACAGGGACGAATATAGGACTTATAAACATGGAGCAATTGGTATGGAGTGAAAAATTTTTTGCATCTATTTAGGAGGCCGAGTTTTTTAGACGCGCTTTTTGCCATCGCCATTACATGATCGTTCCAGAGTAGGTCATTTGAAACTGTGACACCCAATAAACGAATGTTTTTACATTCACCTATTGGTTCATCACACATACTAAATAAAATATCTTTGGGGAACTCGGTCTTTAATCTGGAAACAATCAACAGCTGTGTTTTGGTGGAGTTGAAATTGACAAGGTTTTGGTCACCCCAGTCGGCGACTTTATTCAGGTCTTTGTTCACGTTTATGGCAGCGTCTCTCCGGGCAGGATTAATTCGTTCGTGCATTTTACCTTTTGAAGGAAGGGGCTCGAACGACTTGTGCAGAGTACTATCATCTGCAAAACTATTTATTGGGTTGCTGGTGATTTTCAACAATTCGTTGATATAAATCAAAAATAGGGTTGGGGACAATACTGAGCCTTGGGGTACACCAGCGTTAATTAGTTTAGACTCAGAAGAATATCCGTCTAAGGTTACCGAAATGTATCGGTCGGATAGAAAATTTTGAATCAGCTTCACAACATTGGGATGAAAACCGTACGCAACGAGCTTGTTGATTAAGTTGGCATGCCAGACTCGATCGAATGCCTTGGAGATGTCTAAAGCGATAACGTATGTTTCACCACCTTTATCAAGTATGCTGTTCCAACAATGCGCTACATAGTTTAATAGATCGGTAGTTGATCTTTTGTTTCGAAAACCGTATTGGCTGTCGGATATTAAATGATTTTCTTCCAGAAATTTTGAAATATGTGTATTAATATAATGCTCATAGACTTTGGATAGGACCGATAGTAAAGCTATTGGCCTATAATTTGAGATATCGGATTTTGGTCCCTTTTTGGGGACGGGCTGGACATTTGCCAACTTCCAGCACGAGGGAAATATACCAGATTTGTAGGATTGGTAGAATATTTTAGTTAAAGTTGGTGCAAGTTCTTTGGAAAAGGTTTTTAAAATAATGGGTGGAATATTGTCCATTCCTGATGCTTTGTTGATGTTTAACCCCTTTAAAAGTTTAGCGACTATTTTGGGTTTGAAGTGAAGTTCATTCATATTAACTCCTGAAGACTGGATTTGGGGTATTTCTTTAGGAGTTTCCAAAACAGTGGAGTTCAGAGCAAAGCGTTCAGCGAACAAGTTAGCTTTTCTTGCGGGATCATTGACGATTAAATCACCATCAATAATAGGGGGAATAGAAAATTTTGTACCAGAATTTAAAGAATTAATGGCACTGTAGAAACTCTTGTCAGAAACAGACATAGACGTAAGTTTTGAGGCTTTCGCTCTGTCAATTTCGGACTTTTCGTTTGAGATAATCTGATTAGATATTTTGTTGGCCTTTAGATATTGGGATCGATTAGTGGGAGTTTTGTTATGAATCCAAATATTAAATGATCTACGTTTGTTTCTAAGTGCCGTTTTGGCAGCTTTCGAATACAAGTATTTTTGTTTGGGTTTTACTATGGAGAAAGGGACAAATTTATTTATAGCAAATTGGATGGTTTCTGTAAAGTTTTGAGCAGAAACATTTACATTGTCAGTGTAAAAACAATGACGGTCGAAAGGGAAACCATGGAAAAAATTTTGAAGACCACTCTTATCCATTTTTGAGTAGTGAAATATTTTACGGGGTTTGGGAGCTGTAGTTTTAAGTAAATCAGTTTTGATAACTGATGAGATTAAATAATGATCAGAATTTCCAATACTACCTTTCGCAACATCGACACTCGTAATATCTGGCATTGTGGTAAGATAGAGATCTAGTAGAAAACTATTATCACCGCCATTACGGGGAGTGAAAGTCGGGCTTTTTACAATTTGGAATAGGCCCTGAGACGCGGCAAAAATTTCTGCCAGTTTTCCACTATTGTCAACATCGTCGGTCGATTTGGAGAATTCCAACCATGATTTGTTGTGGACGTTGAAGTCACCGGTAACGATAACTTCACAATTAGGGGACTTTGCTCTAATCTCGTCCATAATTTTTGTCAGTATATTAAAAAAGTTTGGGTTACGTTTGTTGGGGGACCGGTATAAAGCTATTGTAAAAAAAGTCATTTCTGGAAGACAAATCTTTAATTTGAATTATGGAACGGCTTAAGGTGATTATGAACGGCAAGTGGTCTGATCCCAATGCAATTTCAGTTCTCCATTCTGCAATTGGCATTAGTGACATACTGGCAAGGGAGACATCTGGTTGTTGTTCGTTGAGAACTCCAAAGTTGGAGCCGTCAATTTGATCAGCGATGTTTTCGCCTCTTGAACCAGTGTTAAAGTGTGAGTACCATAGATCGTGGTGCGCATTCATATCGCCGAGAATTAGACAGTCTTTGGTATAAAATAAATGCACTATGGACGGTTCATAACCTGCATCACAGCTGCTTACTGGTGGAATATAAATATTGACTAGCGTTATTTCCGTATTTCCTGGATTTTATTATAATGCCTTGTTGTTCTAGGTGTTTGTCAGTTCCCGGTACTACAGGTAATGAGGTTGTACGGTAAATAACGCTTTTGTGAATGATAAAGGCAAGACCACCACATTTGTCCTTCCCTCTATCCAGCCTTATAATTTTATAATCACCGATACTATCACTAATCTTAGATCTAACATTTAATTTTGTTTCTTGAAGAAACGTGACTAGAATATTGTTATTGCACATATATAGTTTATGATATCTTCGATCTTATTCGTAATTTATATGCATAAATTTTACATCACTCGGGGGTTCCGGTAGCGTGTTCATTCGCATTGTGTTTTGTTGTGAGTTCGTGTTGGTATTTAAACTTGATGCTTGACAGCATGGCGCTATTTAGTTCTTGATCCATTGCTTATGTGTGACAAGACCTGAACAGTTCTTGAGGTGGCACCATTCCTTGCAAGTATTACACTGAATAGATGTTGTGTTTGACCTTAAGATGTTTTTACCTATTGTACAGTGCCATGTTTTAGTTGGTCCCGGGTTTCTTTCAATACCAGCCATGACGAGGAGTATTTGAAGCAGTGAGGCCCGTGACAGCTGCTTCTTTACCCAAAAAATAGAGCGACGAATTTGCACTTTTCGTCGAAATTGTTGTGATGGTCCTTGGTCGGAACTGGGTTCCGAGTGCTTCTGGGGCGTAGACCCGACCATCTTGAGAAGTTTTGATACAGCTAGTTTGCAGCGGTTAAAGAGCGTTACGTATTGATGCGTTAAATAGATTGTGGGCAATTATCTATTGGCAAGACGAAAATGTTTTTTTGTAAGTATCTATCGTTAAAGTTTATAGTTAGTATGTTCGATTGCCAGCTTGAAACGAGCCAGTGTGTTGTTACGTGATATTGCATACATATTTGATAGTTGGTAAAAACTTACCATGGACCTGCTTGGTTATTGAATGATGTCATATTTAATTGATTAGTGAAACTGGCAATGTGTGAGATACCAGCCCACCATGCCTGCCAATACGTTGAATATTTTTTATTTGTATGGTCCAGTTTGAATAACCAACATTAGAAAGCATTCAAGTTAATTGGGTCAACATTGTGTGAAGGGTAAAGGTAGTTTTGTTTGTTGAACTAATTACAGTTATTCAAATTTGTAGAATTAATACGAGAAATATTTGATGTTCGGAAATGGCCATAAGGAGCATACCAATAGCAATACATTTTTACAAGTTATATGAAACCATCTTTATTTGTTAGATTATTTAGTCGCAAGTTAATTATTTTTGCATATCAAATTAGCTTAACAGCAAATATTGCAAAATGGGAAGAAATCAAAGTGCAAAATCTATATTAAATTGTTAAAAAAGAAGATGGAGCTTTCAGAACATTTGAAAATAGTTTTGAATTGACAACTGGCATCGACACTACAATCAAGATCAGAATTTTATTACACTTCTTACCAATTTTCATACGAGAAGATTTAAACATCACTGATTTCGTTCTGATCACTAGTTATCAATAAATTTTTTAGACACCAACAACTTTCGCTATTGCTATCAATTACCTTCGATTCATTTTGACGACCGGAAAAAATAAAAAAGTTTGGAACAAATCACTACTAATCTTAATAGTAAATAAAAAATAAATATTTCAAAAATCAATATTTACATTATAAAAAATGCATAATCTATTTAAAAATTGTGAAAAATATGGAACAATTACTGTGTCAAAAAAAAAACAGATAACTCTACAAAAGATTATTTATTTATTCAAATAACTTACATCATCCTGACCTAAAATTTGACTCTTAAGCGATTGAATGGGGAATACTCCCATTGATAATACTCTTGCGTCAGGAGAATGTGCTCCCTTAATTATTTATTTTTTTTTATAAATTTATGTTATTAGTTTATTTGTAATCACAAAAACAAAACATAAAGGCAGCGATAGGAAGAAAAAACAAATAAACATTATATAAACAAATTATTATTATTTTTATTATTTGTTTAGTTATCTTTAATAAATCAAAGTAAAAGTCGAAGCGAATGTCAGCTTACATGTTCGAATTTAAAATTTTTGTATGATTTGGTTATGTTAATCGCAGGTCGTTTTTTCGAATTTTAGATAACGGTAACTTTAAACGCTTTACTTACATGATGACAACATCACACCTCAGAATTTTGTTTCACTACTCAGTTATGATATATAAATATTTTGATCTGACCTTTTTTGCATAGCACACAAATTATAGTTTTCGTTACACAAATGTAAACAATGGTTTTAAAATTTGAAGATGAAATGTTGATTAAAGTTTATATGTTTTTCAGCCGTTCCAAACTAAGCAAAATGTTACAATGATTTAAATATCGAATATAGAACACTGCGATTTAAAATATTGACATCCTACATGTGCTTAAATGGGAAGTGTTTATCGGTGTATAACTCCGTGAGAAGCAGATATCGAAATATGAACGTTCCTCAAGTACCAAAAAGTTTATAAAACTCTATTATTAGATACCCAAGATAGACAACTTTTTGATATACCAAACGAACTACTGATTAGAATAATTTCCGATGATACTTAGTTGAAAGTGCAAATATAAGCCAATCTAGTTAGTTGATTGTTTTTGTCATAACGATTTACCTATATGATTACCCTAATAGTTATATCTATACTGGAAGCTTGGAGTGGTATTTACCTACTGAGTCTGTAGATCGTGGATTGTTGATAAATTTAGACTTTTTTCTTCTATTAGCACCGTTCCTCAATAGGTAATAGACTCCTAGCCAAATTATTTTTAGACATGGCAGAATGCAAAGGGGGTTTTTGACTGATTTTGAATTCTCGTTTTCTAATAAGATCATTCAAATGATGATAACAAAAATTAAAATCAAAGTTTGGCAGTTTCGACTTACTTTTCCACCCTTACCTCGGCCTCCTCAACAGATGCAAAAAATGTTTCACTACGTACCAATTACTCCACATTTATAAGTCCTATATTCGTCCTTGTAAGGATTATTGTTGTCTAGTTTGGGGCGCTGCATCTGTGACATCCTGGCTCTTTTGGACTCTGTTCAAAAGTGTGCTATACAAATTGTGGGTGATCGAAATTTAACATGAAATCTTGATTCAGATCAGATAGTTGCTGATCTCGTTGTTTTTATAAATATCGTCACCAGCAATGTTCGGGTGAAATCGGATTCATCATGCCTTAACCATACTCTTTTCCCCGTTTTACACGTTACACGGTTTATGCAAACAGTCAAACTGTTGAGATCACTCACTGTCATAGCGACAGCATGCAGAGAGGTTTCTTTGTTCGTACATCGTACAAATAGAATGCTTTGCCTGAATCGATAGTCTCGTGGCGTTCAATCCACAAAAGTTTTAAAAAAGCGTTTATCAACTCCTCAGAGTGCATGTTGTTGTGGGACCTAGGTCTTTAAAGGTATCTATGTGTTGTTGTGACACATATTGTAATTCCTATAACACAACACTTTTTACTAACAAAAAAAAACATGTCTTACAGTAGGCCCATAGAATTACGGATTGTACGTGTTGTTGTCGGTTATAGGTCAGAAGTTTTTTTAATCTCAGGGGAAGGGTATTCACATAATGGACTGGACTGAACCTGGAGACTGGAGTTATTCATCAAATTCGGTTGGAAATTTTTTTTGTTTTCTTGTAAGCGATATAACTCGCAAATGATTCACTTTAGGATACTGGTGCCATGGAACGTTCTTGTTCCTTAAATGTTTTTCTATAACTTAAAGTAAAAACAAACAAAAAAAAATGAAGTGCGTAATCTTTACACGCTGTTGAAGTAAAACTTCTTTGGCCACTGCAGCAGATATTACTAAAAATATAAAATAAAATAGATAGGTCATATTGAAATTTAGGTTTCTTTCTAATATTCTTGATAATATAAATTACAACAATGTGTAATAAAAAGCCATATTTACATGTTTTACAAAGTCCTACAACGTATTACAAATTAAATTTCACGATGAGTTCATGTCCAGTTAATTTAACAATTGGTACAACAATTGATGCATTTTTCAATAAATTTAGCAAATTTGTCATAAACCTCTAATTTCATATTTCAATTATGCTAATAATTGAAGTGACTTTGTAATACATTATGTAAATATTGCTTTTTATTACACAGTAAATTATATTATCAAGAAATGCAACTCTAAATTGCAATATGACATATTTATTTTATATTTCATCTTTTTATTAATACCTGCCACAGTAGCCAAAGAAATTTATTTTAACCGCGTGCAAAGATTACACGCACTCATTTTTCTATTTAAAAATACAAATTTAATCAACACAAATATTTTTTCTCGCCCGGGAAAGCCCGGGATGCAAACTCTAAACACCATGACACCACCATGACCATTATGACCATCATGACCACCGTGAACACCATGATCACCATGACCACCGTGACCACCATTACCACCATGACTACCATGACCACTTTGATCACCATGACCAACATGACTGCCATGACCAACATGAACATTGAAGATCATGACCACCGTGAACACCATGACCATCATGACCACTGTGAACACCATGACCACCATGACCACCGTGACCACCATAACCACCATGACCACTATGATTACCATGACCATCATGACCACCATAAACTCCATGACCACCGTGACTACCATGACCACCATGACCGCCATGACCACCGTGAACACCATGACCACCATGACCACCATTATCACCATAGCCACTATGACCACCATGACCACCATGACCACCTTGACCACCATGACCACCATGACCGCCATGACCAACATGACCATCATGACCACCGTGAACACCATGACCACCGTGACCACCATGACCACCATAACCACCATGACCACTATGACCACCATGACCACCATGATCACCATGACCACCATGACTACCATGACCACCATGACCACAATGAACACCATGACCACTATTACCACCGTGACCACCAAGACCACCGTGAACACCGTGATCACCATTACCACTATGACCATCATGACCACTATTACAACCATGACTACCATGACCACCATGACCACCATGGCCACCATGACCACCATGACCACCATCTACAATCGACACATCCAACTCATAGAACATTTAGTACGAGACTGCACAAGTGAATAAAAAATATAATAACAAATGAACAAATGAATGACTTGACCATACAAACCAAAAAGATCCACCAAACATGCTTCCATTCCTGAACCAGTTATTCGATTTTGCTCAAATTTCAAAACGGTGCTTTTTGTCATCTTATATTTCATTATATATGCCATTTACCAAGATTTGCGACAACTTATTTCTCTGCCTTTAAAAAAGCCAAATATGCTGCCATTTTTATTAATTTACGAGTCTAAGCATCCATTGTAAACAAAAATGGAGCAGACATATAATATTTTGAAAACTGATATTAAATTAAATGAAAATACTCCAAAAATTCGGATTGAAAATCATTAAATTTAATTCAAAATTATGTTTTACTTCGGTCTGAAAGTTACTTCGGTCTGAAAGACCTAAGTATTACATTCATGAGCTCAAAGTGGAATTCTTACCCCCACTTTTTTTGGCATTTCTCGACGTTTTAGGACATACTGATTCTAAAAAAGCAAAAAAAAAAAAAATGTGTGTCTGTCTGCCGGCCGGCCGTCCGGCCGGCCGTCCGTCACAACCGACGAAATCTAGAAAACCGCTGAACGGATTTCAAAATTTTTTTTTCTAAAAATAGGTTTACTCAATGGAAAGAGCCGAAAGGACGATGTGTTTGATAACTGTACCGGAAGTGTGTCAAAAAATCGTCAAGTGTGTCAAAACAAGGAAATTTGCATATTTTTTGGTTAAAAAACGTTCATTTTAAGTGATTACGAGTAGAAACATTGAATTTGGAGAAATCTTGATGGTCGGGATTGGTATGTGAGACCAAAATCTAGATTATTGCATTATAAGTTTGTCAAAAAAATGTTGTCAAGTGTGTCAAAAGAAAAATTTTTTGGATTTTTTTACCCAATTTTCTGGGAAAAAATTAAATTAAAATTTTGTTTGAAATGAAATTTTTTTTATTATTATTGAGAACTATGGCATTATAAGTTTGTCAAAAAATGTTGTCAAGTGTGTCAAAAGAAAGTTTATTTATTTTTTTACCCAATTTTTTGGAAAAATAAAATTTATAATATGTATGACATGGAAATATATTATTATTATAGATAATTATGGCATTATAAGTTTGTCAAAAAAATAAAGTCAAGCGTGTCAAAAAATGATTTCATTGATTTTTTAGCCAATTTTTCGGGAAAAAAATGTAGCGTAAATGACGTTAATGTATTTTGGAATTTTGAAAAAAGTTTATATTTTTGATTTTGTAATAATTTTTGCAATATTTTTAGAATTTTGGAAAAAGTTTTAATTTTCGATTTTGTAAGAATTTCTGGAATATTTTTAGAATTTCGAAAAATTTTAAATTTTTGATTTTATTATAATTTTTGAAATTTTGAAAAAAGTTTCAATTTTCGATTTTGTAATAATTTTTGCAATATTTTAAGAATTTTGGAAAAAGTTTGAATTTTTAAGAATTTTTGGAATGTTATTGGGATTTAGAAAAAGTTTAAATATTTGATTTTATTCTAATTTTTGGAATATTTTTGGAATTTTGAAAAAGAGTTTCAATTTTTGATTTTGTTATAATTTTTGCAATATTATTAGAATTTTGAAAAAGTTTCATTTTTTGATTTTGTAAGAATTTTTGTAATATTTTTAGAATTTTGAAAAATTTTGAATTTTTGATTTTATTATAGTTTTTGGAATTTTGAAAAAATTGCAATTTTTGATTTTGTAATAATTTTTGCAATATTTTTAGAATTTTGGAAAGTTTGAATTTTTAAGAATTTTTATAATATTATTGGGATTTAGAAAAAGTTTAAATATTTGATTTTATTCTAATTTTTGGAATATTTATGGGATTTTGAAAAAAGTTTGATTTTATTTAATGTAACAATAGTTTTGGAATTTTGATTATAATTTTCCGGCAACGTATTGATGTTTCGTGTTAGTTTTGTAATAAATTTCTAAACAGAGATAAAAACATACTTGTACTTTAACAAAGAGCTATGTTTGATATACATCGCTGCCCAAAACTAAAAACCATGTCCTCATAAAAGTTTTTTGCCGAAAATTATACCAAAATCCTTAACCCAGACCGAAGTCTTGATATCTCAGAGCTTGAGATTTCAGCCCCTCCATATTTTTTTATTGAATTTCTGTTAAATTTTTAAGCATCAAAAAATATGAACTATTTCTATATAATGCACCAAAAACCAGTGAATATTTAAAATATGTGTGTCATAATCGGATTGTATCGTATATTTGCCGAATATTATATTCGTTTTTTGTACTTCCGTTGCAAAATTCTCATAACGCGCCTAAAGAAGTTTTACTTCAAAATTTTTTGTTGCAAATTTTTGCGAAAAACTGCGAAAAAATGTCTGAAAAACGATATTTTTCCATTGAATTTAGTTATTTGCAAATAATTATTTACAATATAATTGACCCCTCTATCTTGTAGCTGAAACCTTAACGAAAAAACAAGCTTTGGAATGTTTCATTCGGCCTAATAGTTTTTGCACAATTTCATTTTGCACTTAATGTTTGAAAAAAAGTTGTTAACTTTGGACAGGCCGCAAGGTCTGAGTTTTTATCTGATCGCAATCTACTTGACGGCAATCAAAAGGGTGAAATGTCAGCTTTAATTAACAATCGTGTTGCCTATACCCATATTCAATATTAACTACAATTACAGCGGTTCAAAAAACGGCGAAAATGCCTTAGTTGCAAATTTAAATTTCTCAACGAATTTTCAACTTAATGAGATGCGGTTTTAAAATTTGCAAAGTGCTTAGAAAACCGAAGATTTAAAAAAACACCTCTTTAACATGATTTGGGACCGAGTTATGGCCCATTCTTTTTTAATAACTTAATAATATTTTAAACAAAAAGTTGATTATTACGTTTTGAAATTAACATTTATTGCATAAATCATGATTTTTTCCGGAAAAAACAATTTTTTCTCTTTCGGGTCCTCCCTTCGGGTCCCTTTCTTTCGGGTCCGTTCGGGTCCCGGGTACATTGTGCTTTTATGTTTTACATTATGAAGATATTTGTGTATTATATTGTTTTAAAATAAAATATTAATCAATTAATTTTTAATCAATAAGTTATTTAATACATTAATTACTATAACATTTTAATAAGTAATTAGTTATACTATAAAGAGCATTACACATAATGACATAAGTAGTTCATTACTTTTTCTTTAAATTTATTACAATAATATTCAATTATACATCGCGTCGCTACGTGTACTACTTCGTACGGTTGTTGTATACTACAGTACGTTTCCTTTTTTCATAGAGTATGTTATTAGCAGGGGTCAGATTACCCAATCGCGTGTTCGGTAGGCACAGACCCAGCATTTTGTCGGCAAAACAGCATCATTTTGGAGGGAAAGCCTCCGTTCCTGTCGATATATTGCATACAAAATCAAGGTTTCCGGGTTACAATCCGGGTTTTAAAAACAAAATGGGTAGTAACTCGGTCCCAAATCATGTTACAAGGGTCTATTTTTTTTAAATCTTCGGTTTTCTAAGCACTTTGCAAATTTTAAAACCCGGAGATGCGGTTTAAGTTGCAAATTCGCTGAGAAATTTAATTTTGCAACTAAGGAAATTTGGCCGTTTTTTGAACCGCTGTAATTATTGTTTATTTTGAATATGGGTATAGGCAACACAATTGTTAATTAAAGCTGACACTTCACCCTTTCGATTGTCGTCTAGCAGATTGAGATCGGATAAAAACTCAGACCTTGCGGCATGCCCAACGTTAACAACTTTTTTCCAGACATTAAGTGCAACATGGAATTGTGCGAAGACTATTAGGCCGAACGAAACGTTCTAAAGCTATTTTTTTTCGTCAAGGTTTCAGCTACAAGATAGAGGGGTCAATTATATTATAAACAATTATTTGCAAATAACTAAATTCAATTGAAAAACATCGTTTTTCAGACATTTTGTCGCAAAAATTTGCAACAAAAAGTTTTTTTTGTTTTTGTTTTTATTTTAAGTTATAGAAAAACATTTAAGGAAGAAGAACGTTCCATGGCACCAGTACCCTAAAGTGCACGGTTTACGAGTTATATCGCTAACAAGTAATCAAAAAAAAATTTCCAACCGAATTTGTTAAATAACTCCAGTCCCCAGGCTCCGGGCGAGTGGACTCGGCAGGTCCATTTTGCGAGTACCCTCCCTCATAGATTAAAAAAGCTTCTGACCTGTAACCGACAACAACACGTAAGCCATATCTTTTTTCGTTATTCTATGGGCCTACAGGGGTTTGAGATGGTACACCGACATTTATCGTTTCACTCGTGGAATTTACATCAGCACAAATAAAGCAAAATATACTAAACAAAAATTAAAAATGGTAATAAGTTTTGGTAGTACTGGAGAAATAAGCAATAGTTCTAGCATACTTCAAACGAACTGCTCCAACAGGCGCAATCCGAAACACCAGTTAAGTAGGTGCTAGATTTGAACGTCTATCAGAAGCGTGGTAGTCTATATTTGGAGCGTTGTAAATTTGTATTTAATAGTTGGTAAAATTTGAAGATATGATGTTTTTTCAATATTAACAGATAAATCACAGTTTTGAAAATAGAATTTGTTCTTTGATAGGATAGGAGTGCCATCTGTAAATTTTTACTTTTAGTGTATAAACTTTCAAAACAGATCGAAAGAACTGACAGTAAACCCTTCAAACAGCATAAATTATAATCAAAATCGATTCACTGTTTTATGTTGAAATTTTATATAATGCTTAGTTTTCTCGTTTGGCACTCTGTGAGGTACCGCCCGAGACACAAACAAAATATTTCGATTTACCCCAAATAATTTCCCCTAATAATACATACATAATTTCCCTAGTAAATCTCAACTTTGTAGAAATGTTTGGATAGCAAATGGAAAACTATATAAATATACTGTCATCAGTAATTTTAATTACAAACTTTTAATACAAACTTTGCTATATGGATTATGTAAAGCACTTTATTTTTAAATTGCAAAGCAAACGTTGCATCAAAACTAATTTCAATGCAAAACTACAAATTTTAGTACAACTCTAACATCATAATTTATTTTTTATAGAAATGGTAGAAGTTTGAAAACAACAATTGCTACGCTAGAAGTTTGAAAATAAATTGCTAATGCAAAGAATATTAAATTTAACTTTAAGTTTTGCATTGTTTTATAATGGAGACTTCCGTAGGACCTATATGTGTAACAATTTGCATTACACATTCAGTTATTTTTTAACTCTGTGCGTTTGCATGCACTGTGTAACGGGCAAGATCTTCCATGTAAGTTGTGCTTCCATTTCCGTCTTCCTTATCTATAGTAGTAGACTATAGGAAACTTCGAAGTCACTGTACTTCTCAACCCAATTGTGTGTAATAACACAATCATTTAAAATACTTCTAAATTTGACCCTTCCGGAAGCAACGTATCAACTTATTGTTTTTAACTTTCATTTTTAATTTTTTTGCATAATTATGAAAATTCACAGAGAATTAATTGCAGAATAAACAAATTGAACGGTTAAAGAAATTTATGCTGACCGAGTAGTTTTCATTTTGCTGGTGATAAAATGTAAAAAAATTAATGAGTTGGTGGTTGGCAGTGGAATTGCAAAATTCAGTTAGTTTTTGTGACATGGAATGGCATGTTTGTTTTATTTTTGTTAATTAGTTTTGAGTAGTTGAGTGAGTTTCTTTTTTGAGTTGGTGAAATTTTGAGTTGGAATGGTGGATTTTGATCTTGTTTGATCAAAGTTGAATATGATAAGTTTAAGTAAAAAAAATCAAAAGAAAAAATTCAATTTTAGTGGTTGTATATTGTGTTAAACCAGTATCTTTATATTAATTATGGTTAAATAGAGTAAATTGTGTAGCGAACTAATGTTAATTTATGCAAGAATTTAAACTCAACCACCAAATGCATGTAAAAAGAAAAAAAAACTAAATTGTGTACAAAGGTGAATTTCACTAGGGTGAATATGTACAAAATATTGAAATAAACCCCAAAATGTATACGTCGTTTGCTGAGAACAAGAAAATAAATTAAGATTTAAGGCATAAACAAATGAACGTTGTTTTATTAGTTGGCTGTTGGTTTTTGGAGACTCGAAGGATGAACCAGGATCTGGAGGATCGAAGGATAAACCAGGTAACGAATACTAAATACTTCAAGTAAGTAAAGTATTTTTTTGTTAAATTCAACAGTATAGACTACGGATCGGTAATTTCATTTAGTTTTTTTTAATGTGTTGAGTCTGTTAATAATTAAGCTTATGTGGTGGTTGTGGAGTTTAAACTTTGTAATGTTAACTAAAATATGAAGTGCTAACGTAATTTAACTTTAGGGAGAGTTGTGACCTGGCAGTTCTCCCTTCTGGGGAACCTGGGGGAAGTTTTAAGGCACGCATTTTTTTTTTATGTTAAAATTTCTTGTTAGTGAGGTTGGTCTAGAACCTTCGCTCTACGAGCTAGCGGCAGGCTTTTTGGCGTGCAAGACCACCTGGTAGACCTGCACGGTCTACCAGACAAACCCCACACTACAACTGTAAAAATAACTACATCATTAATGTATAAAAGAAACAAGACACAAGAGTGCAGAGTCTTGAGGAACACCAGCATTGGTTGTAAAAATATTGGATGAATGAAATACAATTTAAATTAACATAAAATTGGAAACCTGTAAGAAAATTTAGAATCCATGAGACAAGATCCATAAGATTTTAATTTAGTTATGGAATTTATATACCACACACTATCATTTGATAGATACCTTTCAAGAACCCGATCCTACAACAACATGCGTTGCAAGGTGCTGATGAATACTTTTTTAAACATTTGTGGATTGAACGCCCCGAGACTATTGATTCGGAAAAACCATTCCATTTTTACAATGTACAGACAATGAAATACGAGAAATGAGGTTTATATAAAATATAAACTATTATATGCAATATAACAGTAATTGAATAAAGTTAAAAACTATTTCCATGAAAAAAGAATTATACTGTGGCCCTATATCATGACTTTTTCATTTTAAAATAGAAATGTGTATTTGAAATTAATTTAACTATATTTAATTTTCACATAAACATTACGTGCGGTTGTCTCAACTGCACCTGTACGCTGTTGAATCAATTTCGGAGTTCTATTCGCTGAAAATGTTGACAAGTGTCTCGCATGTGAGGGCACGCCACACGATGTTGATGTTCAGAAGATGTCCTGAAAATTTAACCAACCTGATGAAGGAAGATTTGTAGTACCGTCCGAGAGCCGTAGCTGAGTTCCTGAACCGGGATATGGAGCTCGAGGATTAGCACCAAATCTGTAACAACAACAACAAGAATAGAATGGGGAACGAAATTGGGTCTTGGGTACACCAGCGTTATTTTATTTAGACTCAGAAGAACAGCCATTGATATATACCGAAATGTATCGATCGGTGAGAAAATTATGAATCAGCTTCATGACTGAGAAATCCATACGCAACCAGCTTGTTGAACAGGTTGGCATGCCAGATTCGATCAAATACTTTTGAGATGTCTAATGCGATAACGTACGTTTCACCACCTTTCTCCAGTATGCTGTTCCAAATATGGACTACATAAATTGCAAATGATATATTACTAATAGGGCCAAGCTTACTGCCTTTCGAAGGCAGAAGGCCAATAGTAAAGCTGCTAAGAACCGAGAAATTTTCCGGATTTGTAAGATAAATAATTTTTTTTTGTTAGAATTGGAGCTAGTTGGAGCTTGCAAAGTTTTTAAGAATAAAGGGTGGAATGGAATACCATTCAGATTTGGCCAGCAGATTTGTTGATCTTGTTAGAAAAAAGCATATTTCAAACAATATCACACCGACAAATAATCGACCTCATTTTGTTCTAACTGGACGAAAGAATGTAGGATGTGGCGGTACGTTTGAGCTTTTTGCAAAAATTCTCTCTAAAAGATCCGCCTTTTCTTTTGAGTCGCTCACAAGATAGTCATTCAACACTTAGTTTGGAATAACTAAGGTTCAAATTAACCTGCACAAGTCAGCAATAGCCTCAGCTAATTTGAACCGCTTTATCCAACAGCAGTTGCTAGTCAAAAAAGGCACAAATACAATACAAGTTCATTGGTGCAGAACCGTGTTTTGCACTAACAAAGAGTTCGCTCAAATGCGTTATCCAAAGCTGGGAGAAAGAAAAAAATAAACAGCTATGGAGTATGCAGGCAAGCATTCAAAAAAGTTTTCATGCAACTGCCCCGTCTCTCCTCTTAAAACAATCGAGAGAGTCTCTGAAGATATTAACATGGTCGTGACAGGACAACGTACGATAAATCAGCACCTTAACAAATTAGGCCTTGCTGCCACCGACAGATGCAGTTTTTGCAACTCGGTAGCTCGATCTAGCTAACTAATTAGTTCAGCTTCGAGACGCCCCAATAAAAATAAAAAAAAAATAAAAAAGGTTGGAATAAAGGATTGAGCGAAATTTGTTCTGAATTGATTTTACTGCATGAAAATAACTACGATAGCGAGATGGGTGCTCGGCGAATAGTTTTTCTATCTTCTGCCTTCTGGATAAACAGGTTGTTTTCCAAGCCAATTTTTTAGTTCCTCATATTTCTTGCTTTGTTATAGGCACAAACAATTATAAGTATTTTAATTGAGGTAGTAGGAACGACTTTTATGGCATCTTTCAACAAGAGACAGAGGTGTGCGGCGTTTTCCAAAATTAATCAAAGGTGTCCGCCACTACATAAAAGTGAAAAAATCCATTTCATTCAAACAACAGAAAGCCCCTGCCTCGTTTTGTTTTCTATATTGATAAAAATCAACCTGTTACCTGATACTGTAGACTTCCCGGTTTTCCAAATTCTAAACTTTTTCTTCTTCTGTCTCTTGTTTCATTGTACTCTTCCTTTTCGAAAATCTACAATAAATGTTTAAATGTCAAAAAAAAAATTGAATTTCATTTTTATTTCCATAACGGGGGACACATCAAACCACAGAAACATAATCTATACAATAGTTTTGTTTAAATTTTTCATTCTATAAACAAACAATTTCGTCCCATGACATTTTGTTTACTGACCCAAAACTTAATATGGTATAAATGAACAGACCAAATAAATATTATTGTTAGAGTTAAGATTTTGTTTTATAACCAACATCTATAGCACAATTAACTCCAACCCCTATAAAAAAAACTCATTCGTCAAACAATAAATCCAGAAAAACTTGCCTGGCACGCAAGAATTCGGAAAAAAACAAATAAACATAAAATGTTAGACATAAAAACAAAACAAAATTTAAATAAATCAAATAAAAACCAAATAATATGTGAAAAAGCGATAACATAAATTAAGCTTTATGCCCATACCATGTTGCGACAGGTCTCGGTTGGCCTCTGAAAATCCCAAAAATTTTTATTTTAATAAATAGAAAATTTTTAAAGGATATCTTCGGGACAAATAAATTTTTTTAAAACGAAAAACGATTTATAAATTATGTAATTAAAACAAAACTAACAGAAAGTATATTTACACAAATGAAAAACTAAAAACTGTAGAACTTTTCAACAAGTTTAAAATTTTGTTATTTGTTCCCGACACCAAGTATATTTATATTTCTTATTTTTGAAACATTTCAATTCTTACCTCTCTAATGGTTAATGTGTGTGACATCATTTGTATATTAGCTTGGGATTGGCTGGTTGGTAAATTATCGCTAGAACGTGATCTTACTAACTGTTTTGATCCACTCAAAACCGATCGACTCTTAAGAACCATTTCTGTCTTTACAAATACTCTAGATATATACGTTGAACTGAGAATAAAAAATACATTATTTTACTTCAAAATATTTATAGTTCATTGAAATAACCTAAGTGCCCTAATGCTGAATGCAGTTCTAAGTAATTTATTTGGTGATACAGGTATATTCCTACAAAATTTCGGTAATGCATTATCAATATCATTTTTAATTGTTTCAGAACTTGCATCGGTTGATGTTGATGCTGATAAACTTTTATGAAATAAAATTAAAATTGCTATTGATACACGATAAAAAACCTGAAAATCATTGTTTTTCTATTAATTACTATAAACTTAATAAATCATTTAATTGTTGATTTACTTTAATTCCTTCATGAAAATAACAATCCATTACACGAACTAAATGAGGAAATGGCAAACCCCCTAAAATCCACCAGCACCAATCAATAAATATTCTTTCAAGTTTTTGACCAGGACATAAACGCTGAAGATGTAGTACAGCTGATTTCTTTTATTAAAAAATTAAATTTATAATTATATTCGTAATTTATAAATTTATTTCAAATTTTTACCGCATGTTTTTTAGATATTTGCATAACCGTTTTCCATGTAACTTCATACAGTAATTTTGTTTGTGTTATGAACACTTTTTCTTTGGCAGCAACTAAATTTGCCATACAATGATAGCATTCTTCTTCTGTAATTAAAAAATTAAAACAAACAAATTAAATTAAAATTGGTACTATGTGTTTTGTATTTTTATGATATGTCAATATTTTAGTAATCTGAAGCTGAACACAGTCATTAAAACATTTACTATATCTCCATCCACCTATCTACGCTTTTATTTTACTGTAGTAACTGTTCCAACTATTTGATGTTTCGTAACTAAGCAAATTTTCTTGTTTTGCCACAATGATTTCTTCACACTTTGTAACGAAATCATAGTCACTATAGGGTTATCCAAGTTATTCTACATTTGTTTTTTGGTTTTTCTATTTTCGCTAACAGTAACAGTAAAGTAACCATCATATAATTATTATTTTATCATTTAATTTTAAATTGTTTATCTTTTTAGCTTTTTCTTAAATAAGCAACCTTTTTAGGGTTCCGTTTTTTATACGGAACACTATTGGTGAGAGTAAAACGAGTTTTTCAAATTATATCGATAATCCCGTAAAGACGCGTATGCACTTGAAAATAAATTTTATTTTCGAAAAGGTGTATTTATTTCGGAACGAAAATTAAAATCTACAAAATGGAAAAAAAATCTACATACATTTAAAAAAAATCTACGTAAATTTGTAATACACACTCAAAAAATCAACGCTATCAACAAATATAACACTGTCAAATTGTCAAACATTCAATTTATTTTCATTTTCCGTACGAAATAAATGGAACTACATTTATTTCACTTCGTAATTTGAAAATAAGAAGTCTCCACGGGTAGTCATGACATCTATTGACAGGTCCGTTTTTCACTTTTTCTTATTTTCAACTGCATACTACTTACGAAATGCAAACCGAAAATTTTTTCGTTTCCTTTTATTTTGGTTTTTTTTACATAGATTTTGTATGGGGGAAATAATTTATTTTCAACAGCATACCGTCCTTAAACTATAAATGCTATGGACCTGAAATTTGAGGTGCGTATAAAACTAATCTATCCACATAAGATTACAGATACAAATAAAACTAAAGTTGTTTTCGTTTGGTTTACAGGGTTACGATGTGAGACCTTTGAGAAAATACATTTTTTTATAGATTCAAGTAGGGTATCATATGAAAGGACTTCATTTCAGTATTACTTAAAAATTTATTTTGGAATTTTACACCTCACCATTTTTTGTATAATTTTGAATAATGACGTTTTCTTCGTGTTTTTTTACCTCGATTAGCTCCGAACCTAACTGATCGAAAATCTACAAATGTAGTGGGAATGATAGAAAATTTAGTAAGTTTTTTATGGAAAATATAGGGAGGTATCACATACTCATAATTATATTTATTAAGGGGGTGGAAATGAGGAGGAGCAAAAACACTATTTCAAACGTGGTCAAGTGGGGTGTCATTTGAAAGAGCTCCTAATTTAGAAAACATTGCAATTTTTTTTAGAATTTTGCGGTGCACAGTTTTTGAGTATGAAATTGTCGAAAAAGTGCGACTTTCAGACCGCCCCTCCCCTACGTTTCGACACTGATTGACAGAAAAATTTGTAAAAATTCACAGAGTTAGGAAGTTTGCTAAATTTTGAATGAAAATTATAGCGAAGTCTTAAGTAATTATATTACTGTGGGGACGAGGGTAGAGAGGGTAAAAAAAACTTTGACCCAAGCGAGTGGGGTGTTTTGAAAGAGCACCTTATTTAGAAATCATTGCAATTTTTTTAAATTTTGCGGTGCACAGTTTTTAAGCTATTGTCAAAGAAGTGCAACGTTCAGACCGTTCCGCCCCCTACGTTTCGACGATGACTGACAGAAAAATTTGAAAAAATTCACAGAGACAGGAAGGTTAATTTTGAATGAAAATCATAGCGAAGTCTCAAATAATTATATTTCTGTGTGTTTAGGGTGTGGGGAGAGTAAAAAAAAACACTTTTGACCCAAATGAGTGAGGTGTCATATGAAAGAGCACTTAATTTAAGAAACATTACAATTTTTTTTAGAATATTGCAATGCACAGTTTTTGTGTTATTGTAAAAAAAATATTTTTAGTATGTAGCCTTTCCACCCCCCTAAATAATCAAATTTAAACTGTTTACAAGCTGGTGTAATTGAATCTTTTTTGAGTTACCATAAACAGCTATGGATAAGATTTAACCTGAAGCAACATTTTTGGTGTGATTTTTGATCAATGTATATATGTGATTGTAATTTACTATTGACATTTACGATTAAACATTTATTTTATTATGCGTCATGGTCTGGCAATATAAAGACATTGTAACACAACTTTTTGTCAATTATTTTTTATATTGTGTTCTTTTACACTCACGGAACCCTTGGCGAGGGAATTTTATTCGCACTTGTCTGACTTTTTTGAATTTGAAAACAAGGGAAGTGGTTTAAGTAGATCATGTAATACTGCTTTTTGGGGGAAAAGTTTAAGGCTTCATGATGAGACAGAGATTAAAATTTTAGTCAGTGGGTTCGGGATGGACTTTCGACCGTTCAAATAATTCTTAAAAACATAAAAAAAATAGTGGTTTTTATAATTTTTGTAGTGATATTAACTTAAATATTGAGGATTTCTTTTGTGATAATAATGAAACCAGTGTAATTGTTTTTTTTAAACATAGTTTGTGTTTGCAAAGTTCTTGTATACTTATGTATGCAGAAAAATTAGAACATTGATAAATCTTTTCTGCTTTTTTTATTGAGAAGAATTTTTCTTTTCAATTTATGAAAATCCTGAAAGTGAATACAAATGAATCAACCCTAGAAGTACAAATAAAAAATTAACTTAAATACCTAAAATTAGGTAAAAATAATAAACTAAGCTGATGTATATAAAAAGACTTAGTTTCAGTGAAAGAGCCTGTGTCTCGATGTGTATTTCAATTTATATTATTTGATACAATAACCTTATACTAACACTAATATAAAGGTATGTAACTAAAGTTGTTTTACATACAGTGAGATACACAACATCTCCCTTTCAATTTTGAAATAAGCATTATAATTTTTTAAAATAACTACTGTTACATTTTACAATATAATTAATTAAACTCAAGTTTTTATCCCAAAATATATAGCAACTAAATTTTAATTTAATTTTAATCTTTTAATTCTTTTTTTTTCTTTTTTTTTCTATTTTTAAACTTAACTAATTAATTTCTAAATATTTCCCTAAATAATAATTCTATTTTATTTAGAATGTATTAATAAAAAATTCATTTGTAAATTAATCTACTTGGTTCCTTGTAAATTCTTCCATACTTTGATGCTGTTGCATTGTTTGTGTTATTACTCATATTCTGATCAGAACAAGAATTTCCCGATTCTTGGTTTTTATTTTGCAAACTGTTATTATTTATGTTGGGCTCATCTTCAACTATTGGTTTATAAATTGGATTATTTAAAGATTTTCTAATATGAATCGAATTTCTACGTAGAACGCGACCTCTAGTATCTTTTAATGTGTAAGATCTAGGAGTGTGATATTTATCTATAATTGTTGCAGGCTCCCAAGTCTTACCACGCTGGAAAACTATTTTATCATTTGTTTTAAAATTGGCTTCAGTTTTCTTTTTAACATTTTTATTAAACTGTTTGCAGTATTTTTTCGTGTTAAGTTTTAATTTTTTATCGACATTAGTTATAATTTTTGGTTTTAATAGAAAATTAGCTATAGGCAATCTAGTTCTAGTTTGACGTGACATTAAAATTTGTGCTGGAGATGCACCAATAGATGGAATGGGAGTATTTCTATACTCTAAAAGGGCCAATTCCAAATCAAAATGTGTTTCGAAGCATTTCCTTAGAATTCGCTTTGAAATATCAACTAGCTTTTCAGCCATCCCATTTGATCTCGGGTATAAAGGGCTTGAAGTCACAATTTTAAAATTATATTGATCTGCCAATTTTTTAAACTCTAAACTATTATATGGCATATTATCGGCAATTAATATTTCAGGAATGCCATGAACTGAAAAAATTGTTTTAAAGTATTTAATTAATTCTTTTGAAGTCTTATCATTTAATTCAATTAACTCCAACCATTTTGAAAAATAATCTCCTACAATCAAAAAAATTTCACCACCGTACTCCGCAATATCACTACACACCTTTTGAAATGGCAGTTCAGGTATTTCGTGTGCAATCATAGTTTGTTTATTATTCGAAGGTCGAAATTTTTCACAAATTTTACAACGAGCAATCATTTCTTCTATGTCTAAGTCCATACTAGGCCAATAAAATAAGGATTTAGCACGCAATTTAGTTTTAATAATTCCAAAGTGTACTTCGTGTAAAATATTTAAAACAATTGCTTTTAATTTATTAGGAACCATAATTCTATTGTTATAATAAACTAAATCGTTATTTACACTAATTTCATTTCTTTTATTGAAATAAAATTTTAAATTCTCAGGGATTTTAGATTTATCATTCGGCCAACCGGTATGATAAAACGTATTTAACTTTATTAATGTAGGGTCATCTAAAGTATGTTTTCTAAAAAGTTCTTCTTTACAATCACTTATATTTATACTGTGTATCATAACATTTAAATCTACATCCACATCTTTACTATCAACAATAAAATTTCTTGATAAAAGATCCGCAATGTGCAGGTCTTTTCCCGGCACATAAATAACTTCAATATCGTAAATTGACAGTTTTAGTCTTATTTTTTGTAATCGCACCGAATTGATTTTGTGCAAATCTTTTTTCATGATTGCAGCCAAAGGTTTGTGATCTGAGTGAATTTCAATACGACGACCATAAATATAATTATGGAATTTTTTGCAGGCAAACAAAATTGCTAAAAATTCTTTTTCAATTTGAGCGTATTTTGTTTCACTTTCACTTAGGCTTTTAGAAGCATAGCAAATCGGTTTATGATTTTGCAATAAGCAACTACCAATACCAGACTGAGAGGCATCAGTTTGAATTGTAATTTTTAAGCTAGGGTCAAAAATGCTTAAGACTGGAGCCTCACTTATAATGTCTTTTAGTTTACTAAGTGATTCAGTGTGAATATCTTTAATAAATTTCGAAGTGGTGTTGTTGTTTCAGCCATTCGAGGAACAAAATCTCTCAAATAGTTAATAACACCTAAGATTTTTTGTAATTCTCCTTTATCTTTTGGAATTGAAATTTCGTTGATGGCTCGAATTCTATCAGGATCGGGTGTAATACCATCTTTAGAATATATATGTCCTAGATATTTCACTTTATCCACACAAAACTGTAGCTTGTTTTTATTAAATTTTATATTATATTTTCGAGCTCTTTTGAAAAAGTTCAGGGGCTATATTGAGTCCAAACGGGAGTCTATTAAATTTATAACACCCATACGGTGTACTGAAAGTACAAAGTTTGCTAGATTCTTCTTCAAGTTCAACTTGCCAAAACCCATCTCTAAGGTCAAGGATTGTAAAAAAAATTGTTTATTGATTAATTGGCTGTTGAGATCTTCTACTGTCGGAATCAGAAAACATTCTTTTTTTAAATTTTCATTCAACAACTTTGGGTCCAAGCAGAGACGAATAGACTTGTCGCTCTTTTCTACAATGACTAAACTAATAACCCAATCAGTTGCGTAGTCTACACGACTGATAATATTATCTTTTTCTAAACTAAGTAATTTTTCTTTTAAAGGCAATTTCAATTTCATTGGAATTCTTCGAGGTGGGCTTACACAAGAAATGGCATTATTTTTTAATTCTAATCTACATTTATCTGGAAACTTACCCAAACCCGAAAAAATATCTTTATTTTCAGAAATAAAATTTTCTTTTACGGCACTTATAATGATTTCAATTCTTTTAATAAGGCCTATTTTGATACACGACGAAAGTCCTAAAATAGGTTTAGAATTCACATGTACAATTAGAAATTTTTCATAGTAGAAATTGTCTTTTACTTGTATATAAAGCATTACTGATCCAATTGGCTTAATATGAAAACCACCAAAAGAAATTAGATTTAAATCAACCGGCTTTACATCGAAATTGTTATCAATTTGTTTAAATATTTTCAATGGCAAAATATTTACATCCGCGCCTGTGTCCAATTTAAAAATAACATCAAAATCTTCAATCTTAATTTTTTCATACCAAACATTAACATTTTTAATATTATGATCCACACTAGATATATCAATAGAAGTCACAAACAATGCATCATCATCATCATTGTCATCATAAAAGTTTATTTTTCTTACTTTTTTATTATTTTTATAATTAACCTTGCGAGTACACCGCAAAATGATTTTACTTCGGTCTGAAAGACCTAAGTATTACATTCATGAGCTCAAAGTGAAATTCTTACCCCCACTTTTTTTGGCATTTCTCGACGTTTTAGGACATACTGATTCTAAAAAAGCAAAAAAAAAAAAAATGTGTGTCTGTCTGCCGGCCGTCCGGCCGGCCGTCCGTCACAACCGACGAAATCTAGAAAACCGCTGAACGGATTTCAAAAATTTTTTTTTCTAAAAATAGGTTTACTCAATGGGAAGAGCCGAAAGGACGATGTGTTTGATAACTGTACCGGAAGTGTGTCAAAAAATCGTCAAGTGTGTCAAAACAAGGAAATTTGCATATTTTTTGGTTAAAAAACGTTCATTTTAAGTGATTACGAGTAGAAACATTGAATTTGGAGAAATCTTGATGGTCGGGATTGGTATGTGAGACCAAAATCTAGATTATTGCATTATAAGTTTGTCAAAAAAATGTTGTCAAGTGTGTCAAAAGAAAAATTTTTTGGATTTTTTTACCCAATTTTCTGGGAAAAAATTAAATTAAAATTTTGTTTGAAATGAAATTTTTTTTATTATTATTGAGAACTATGGCATTATAAGTTTGTCAAAAAATGTTGTCAAGTGTGTCAAAAGAAAGTTTATTTATTTTTTTACCCAATTTTTTGGAAAAATAAAATTTATAATATGTATGACATGGAAATATATTATTATTATAGATAATTATGGCATTATAAGTTTGTCAAAAAAATAAAGTCAAGCGTGTCAAAAAATGATTTCATTGATTTTTTAGCCAATTTTTCGGGAAAAAAATGTAGCGTAAATGACGTTAATGTATTTTGGAATTTTGAAAAAAGTTTATATTTTTGATTTTGTAATAATTTTTGCAATATTTTTAGAATTTTGGAAAAAGTTTTAATTTTCGATTTTGTAAGAATTTCTGGAATATTTTTAGAATTTCGAAAAATTTTAAATTTTTGATTTTATTATAATTTTTGAAATTTTGAAAAAAGTTTCAATTTTCGATTTTGTAATAATTTTTGCAATATTTTAAGAATTTTGGAAAAAGTTTGAATTTTTAAGAATTTTTGGAATGTTATTGGGATTTAGAAAAAGTTTAAATATTTGATTTTATTCTAATTTTTGGAATATTTTTGGAATTTTGAAAAAGAGTTTCAATTTTTGATTTTGTTATAATTTTTGCAATATTATTAGAATTTTGAAAAAGTTTCATTTTTTGATTTTGTAAGAATTTTTGGAATATTTTTAGAATTTTGAAAAATTTTGAATTTTTGATTTTATTATAGTTTTTGGAATTTTGAAAAAATTGCAATTTTTGATTTTGTAATAATTTTTGCAATATTTTTAGAATTTTGGAAAGTTTGAATTTTTAAGAATTTTTATAATATTATTGGGATTTAGAAAAAGTTTAAATATTTGATTTTATTCTAATTTTTGGAATATTTATGGGATTTTGAAAAAAGTTTGATTTTATTTAATGTAACAATATTTTTGGAATTTTGATTATAATTTTCCGGCAACGTATTGATGTTTCGTGTTAGTTTTGTAATAAATTTCTAAACAGAGATAAAAACATACTTGTACTTTAACAAAGAGCTATGTTTGATATACATCGCTGCCCAAAACTAAAAACCATGTCCTCATAAAAGTTTTTTGCCGAAAACTATACCAAAATCCTTAACCCAGACCGTCTTGATATCTCAGAGCTTGAGATTTCAGCCCCTCCATATTTTACCATTACAATTAATGCAAATTTTTCCAAATGCGGGACAGTTATAAAGTTTATGACGATATCCACATTTTGTACAATTTTTTGTGAACATACCGACTTCATTTGTATTTTCGTTTTTATTTACCAATTGATTATCGATAAATGAATTTTTTTGATTAAAATGATTTTTATTTAATTGATTTTTCTTATTTCTAAAACTATATTTATTATTTATTTGGTCAATTTTTCTCACATTATCCTGTACAGATTTTGTTTGTTGGTCGTTGAGCTCTGATATTCGACAGGTTTCAATTGCTTTCTCCAAACTAAGGCCATCTAATTTAAGCAGCCTTTCTTGTAAAACAGCATCTACAACACCCAATACTATACGATCTCTAAGCATTTCATTGCAGGATTCACCAAATTCACAATTTTTGATAATTTTTTGAAGATCAGACAAAAATAGGTCAAACACTTCTCCTTCATGTTGATTTCTCGTGTAAAATAGATATCTTTCATAGATGATGTTTTTCCTGGGGTTACAGTATTCCTCGAATTTTTTAGCTACTTTCTCAATATCCTTTTTCTCTTAACCAGTCTTTGTAAACGTGTTAAATAGTTCCACAGCATCTTCGCCCATCAAATTTAACATAATTGCTACTTGTACTTCAGATGATTTTTTAATTTTATCGGTAGCTTTTAAATAAATCTGAAATTGCTGGTAGAATCGACCCCAATTTTCAGATAAATTTCCCGTTAAGCTGAATGAATTTGGAGATTTGTACTCCATATTTATTATTACTTCGGTCTGAAAGACCTAAGTATTACATTCATGAGCTCAAAGTGAAATTCTTACCTCCACTTTTTTTGACATTTCTCGACGTTTTAGGACCTCCTGATTCTAAAAAAGCAAAAAAAAAAAATGTATGTCTGTCTGTCGGCCGGCCGGCCGTCCGTCCGTCCGTCCGGCCGCCGTCATTACCTACGCTGCAGGGAAAACCGCTGGAGGGATTTCAAAAATTTTTTTTTCTAAAAATAGGTATTCACAAGGGACAGGTCCGAAAGAACGCTGTGTTCGATAACTGTACCGGAAGTGTGTCAAAAAAATCATTATGTGTGTCAAAAATAGCAAATTTTCATATTTTTGGCTTAAAAAACGTTCATTTTAAGTGATTACGAGTAGTGGAACACCACCGTCAGTTGTGCAGGGACCGAGAAAAATTGTGTGCAGAAACGATCTCGATACCTCGCGATCTAAATTATAGACCATCTAGACCCGTGTCTGAGGTGGCCCTTGAACGTGAATTCTCCCAAGTGAGAATTATTGAATTACCTACAGAACCCTTAGCAAATGTATTAAATGAACTCGCTGCTATACAGCCTGCTCCTAATATGAAACGAATAAACAGTTCAACTACTGGCTGGAACTGTAAACAACTTGGTCATCGTTGGCACGAATGCCGCGAATCGCAGCGATTGTTTTGTTGGGGTTGTGGGAAGGACGATGTATTGTGTCCTAATTGCGATAATTGTCGGGGAAACCGAAGAGGGGGCCAGAATCCCAACACCTTTTCTCGCTCCCAGAACCTGGCTTAGACTCATCTGAGCCTAAAAATAGTTTGTCTCCTGATTCTACAATTATTTCGTTATCTGATTCTAACCATATATTCTTTTATGACACATTGTCGAACCGAGCTTCAACATCCCATTCATTGAATAACCCTTTGGATACACTACCTATCAATATTTCAATCTATAACGAACCTGCTAGTAATTCTAATACCGTCACTCCTGTAGTACCGGTTGAAAACACCGCTTCTGATGTTCTGATATCAACTTATGATACGAATGTGAAATTATTAAAACGAACACCAAATCGGACGGAACCACGCTCATTCTTTACTCAGACCAAGTCATTCCGACAACGCTTGAATGATTATTTGAAAATACGCTCAAACATATTTGTGGATTCATTGTCGATTTCGAAACCTCCATCGCGCTCTGCGCTCCGTTCTCGTGCTTATTGGCAACAACGACATTTGTTTAAATCTCAAACCATTTCCTCTATTGTGAAATTGGCAAACGATGTACGATCCTATGCCACCGTTTCTATATTGGGTAAACAATATACTGGATTGTTGGATAGTGGAGCGTCCTTGACTGTAATTGGTGGTGATTTTGCTAAAGAAATCATGCAAACTCCAGACCTCCTGACTTATTCATCCGCAGTAGTTCGTACTGCTGATGGACAAAGACAGAAGATCTTGTGATTTGTAAACACAAAGATTTCATATATGAACCAAGTCAGATCCATGGATGTTTTCATTATCCCTTCCCTAACACAAGATCTATTTCTTAAGAAATTCAAACAGTTCAGTCAATTGTCTGTCAGCTCCAATGAAATTTGACCCGTTGTCAATGAAAATATCAGTACATAAGCCTCGTCTAGCTGTAAATCGATGAAATGCGCCAAAAAATAATTCGGTAGTTAAAACGTTCACCAGTTCAATGTGAACCGCCTTTGTAAAACAGCATACAAATAGTGCAATATATGCTTTATGTACTTGTCTGCTTCGACCTCTCTGCATTCGAATCGTGATTGGTCCAGCATAATCTATGCCGATTTTCAAGAACGGACGTTCATAAGTTACTCTGGCACTTGGTAGATCACTCATCATTTGTTGTTCTGACTTGTGTCGGTGACGAACACAAGGTATACAGTCATGAACAATTAGAGGGCAACTTTCCCGACTTTTTTTGAATTCCCGGGATCCGGGAGTGATAAAAACAAATAAAAACAAACTCCTGATTTGGTTCCTTTGACTTTCTTACCGCTGAAATGTGCGTGTGATAAGATATCATTTCTTTTTTTTTGTTTACGTTGTGTACATAACCTCTCTAAAAAACTGCTTTATTTACATTTTTGATGTTTTTTCCGCTGTATTGTTACAGAAAACAAAATGTTTACGATATTAACGACAACGGATAAGTCACAAATAAGTTACAATTTCACATAATAATAAGGTGTTTGAAATGATATTTTGTAAACAAAAATTATAAAAAAATCTACAAATACTAAGTAACTCGTTTTTATTTGCGTATGCAATTTTACATGAAATTTGATTGTTTATCCTATATATTTATAAATGAAAAAATTATATTTTGGCATAACTATTTTTGCATAATTGAATGTAAAATTTTACAAACGAATAACAAAATTTCGATTAAATTTTGATAATACTTCTAAAATAATAACACGCCATAAAAGTAATAAAGAATTAAAATATTATTTAAATAAAATTTTTTTCCTCAATTTATTTTAAGGAGATAAAATTATGCAAAGCTTGTTTCAATATTATCAAAAATATAAATTTTTCTAATATATTTATATTATAAGTTATAAAACACAATAAAGGTTCCTTAAATGTATATATTTTATTATTTTAATTTTTTGTTCAATATTTTTTTTTTTTCAATAAAATGTGTTGTGTAATAGGGTTTAGAATATGTGTCACAACAACACATAAATACCTTTTAAGACCTAGGTCTAGACCTGGGTCCCACAACAACTGGCATTCTAAGGTGTTAATTAACGCTTTCTTTAAACCTCTGCGGGTTGAAGTCACCTAAGACTAAGTGTTCCGGCAAACTATTCCATTTGTACGCAGTTCGGACAAAGAAGTCTCTCTGCGATCTGCCAGTATGACAGCGCGGGATCTTTACCGTTTCACTGGTTGCGGCAGCCGATTGCCGTGTGGAACGGGGGTAAGAATAAGTTTGAGGCATGATGCCGCTGATTTCATCTGAGCACCGCTGTGCGGTGCGACGATGTTGCGACAGTGCGACGATGTTGTAGGGAATCAAGTTTTGATGTCAAAGCTCGATCACCCACAATTCGTATAGCCCGCTTTTGAACAGAGTTCAAGAGGGCCAAGATGGAAACAGAGGCAGCACCCGAAACTTGACAACAGTACTCCATACAGGGACGAATATAGGACTTATAAACATGGAGCAATTGGTATGGAGTGAAAAATTGTTTGCATCTATTTAGGAGGCCGAGTTTTTTAGACGCGCTTTTTGCCATCGCCATTACATGATCGTTCCAGAGTTGTTATGTAGACTGGAGAACGATGTCGTAGTTCTGCATAATTCCCCGATTCATAGATTCTCTGCTTCATCATATATCACAAATATATGAACGTGAACTCAATTTTGCTAGGAAAGTTGCCTTATTAAAACAAATTGCGCTAATAAAACTGACTAATACTAAATGGAGACTAATTAAAATTGTCCTGCTCAACTCACACTTAAATTTAAGAAAGAGAACATGAATGCAAAGTTCAGCTTTTCATTTTGTCATTCAGGAGAATTTTAATCGACTGAGAGACAATCCTTTTTATCCTGCTTGATTTATAATCATCAATTCATATAGTTTCCGTTACACATATTTATTCTTCTCATAAAAATAATATTTTTTATGTACAATACACTGATTTTGGTTCACACTGCGTTTTCACCAGCTTAGCTTCGTTATACTAAACTAATTTAAATGCTCCGTGGACTCAAACCATCTGCCAATGCTCTAATTGTATTCAGACCTCAAATGGTTGTGCATATTTGTCAATTCATTTTGCTCTCTTTACAACGATACAGAGGCGTAGCTAGGGGGGCGGGGGAGGGGGGGTGGCGGTCCGCCCCGGGTGTCACCCGTTTTGGGGTGACACCCGACCTTAAAAAAACTTAAACAAACCATCACAATGGTTTTCAAAGTTTCAATCGTTCTCAACGATAAATCACTTAGAAACCATTTTAGCCAGGTTATCCATTTAATTTTGATTTATTAATTGTGATAACTTATAATGTGTCCTATAAATGTGTCCTATTGGTTCAAAAAGGATCTATTCTACTTTTTAAAATTTTTGAGTTATTACGTAAAATAAAATTTCAACAATATGTGTGTATTTCTTTTTTTTTTAATCGAATCAACATGTTGAGCATTGAATACCATCACCACAATTACTCAATAGCTTTGAATATTCCTATAGATACCATATTAACCGTTTTCTTTTACGGTACATTATTTAGCATGCAAGAATGATTCTTTAACGACCAGTTCTGAAAACACATATGCTTAATAATGTATAGGAAAAGTGGTCTCCGTCGATAATGTGGCACCCTGTGTCGATAGGGTGGCACCCTTGAGTTCTGTTCTATTCCAAAATTATGTCTCTATTCCAAAATTATTTCTAAAATATCAGCTTAAACTTACTACCTAATATGTTTTACATTTCAAACAAATTAATTGCAAACACCTAAGGAAACTAATAAACAATCAAATCACCATGTTTGTAAATAATCTCAAACTAATTTTTTTTTTCTTTATCTTGAAACTCGTAAATTGGAATGGATCGTTTTCTAATGGACACATAAATAATTACTGTGGAATAAAATGGTAGTTATGCAATTACTATAGTTTTGCAAATTTTTATAGGTATAGAACATACTCATCTTGTTTGTTTTCAGTTTTATAATATTAATGATAAAATTTATTAAGACAAAAATATTTAATAACATTGTAATATTGCAATAAAGAAATCATTTGTCAAATACATAAGTGTATTGCTTTGGCAAAATAAAAAAAATTTGAATTTATGTTAATCAAATCTATTTTTTAATTGTGATACATAAGAAGATATGGGACTAATTGGACAAAATCTGGGATTAATTTCCATTTAGTCAATTATATGATGGATATGATTCCGAATCTTGGACATCTGTCCAATATGACGAATTTAAAAGGATGAATTGTACACATTGTACAAACCTGGGCATCATTGGATTTTTGTCCGTTGTCTGGAGTAAAACGTACCTCTAATAATTTCGAATTGTAATTGGATTTTTTCTGCGATATTCGTCTTACTGATTGTAAATGGTAACATTTTGAACATTTTACATAGAAGTTTTTATAAGGTATATTTCGTTTACGTTCTTGACTATATTATAAGAAGAGTATATTAGTAGAAAAAACGAAATTTCTAAACGTTTTTTTCAATTCGTTTTAATTGTAAGTTAAAATTACATAATGCCAATTTTCACGAACTTTACATTTATATATTTTAATTTTATTGAAAAACGGTTTCGCAATTTTTAGAATAACCCAATTTTAAAAAGCGGAAAAACTTTGGAAACGAGGTTCATAAAACGATGGGAGACGCAGTCTTGCTATTAATAGATAATGAAAAACATAATTGGAAAGATCTTTTATACAGATTATTGCATATAACTTTGTTTTTATCTAAAGAAAACCTAGCATTTTGTGGATATGATGAAGGCAATTTCTTAGAAATAATCAAACTACTGTCAAAGTATGATGTAGTATTAAAAAAACACATCTTGAATTAAATATTAAAATAAATATAAATATTTTGGAATTATGTTTGATAGCACACCTGACATTTCACATATTGTCAAATGTCAGAAGTGATTCGTTATGTGAAAATTGATGATAGAAAAGTGGAAATCAAAGAAGTATTTCTTGAACTTTTTCCTTTACGTGGAAAAAAAGCCGCTGCTTTAAGCGATGTAATTCTTAAAAATCTTGAAAATGACGGTTTAGATGTTATGAATTGTCGTTTCCAAGGTTATGATAATGCAGCTGTTATGAGTGGTATACATGGAGGAGTGCAAGCCATTATTAAAGCAAAAAACAACAAAGCAATATTTGTTGGTGTATAGATCATTCAATTAATTTATGTGACCAACACTCATTTGCACAAAATGTAGCTTTTGTAACATTTTTCGGAACATTGGATTTTTTACAATTTTTTTGCTCCGACTAGCTGCTGGGAAGTGCTTGTTAAACACAGCAAAGCAACTTTTAAAAGACTCTCAACAACGCGTTGGGATGCTCATTATGCTTCAGTTAAAGTATTGGGTGAAAATTTTAATGGGATTGTGGCTGCAATTGAGAAATTAAGTGATCAACAAGAAAATGTAGACACTAGAGGCGCTGCACAGAACCTTGGTGATTGGGTATGATTTTACATTTCTTTGCTATCTTTTGTTTTGGAATGATGTTTTAAGGCGAATAAATTGTGCTTGGATTGTATTGCAAAGCACAAGCTTGAATATTGATCAATTAGTTATAAAAATACAGTCACTTCGTCTTTATATTGAAGAAAAACCTAGTCATATTGTAGAAGAGACAATATATTTTGCTGTGAAAAAACCGGAGTACTACGACGATTCAATGTTGAACTCCGAACAAGATTAAAGTCAGTCCAAGATGTAGCTTCATTGTTCGAGGTTGTGCTGACAAACACTGGGCTTTTGGCGAACAGTGAAGAGTTGGGTTATCTGAATCAAAATTTACCGGTTTTTATGACGAGGTATTGCAATTTCTTTTAAATGTGAATTAGTTAATTTATAAAACAAAAAAATTGTTAGTTTAGAGCCCATTGTTTGGCTTATGATATTGCATACAAAAAAAATTTATTATTTGTGTTATTCGTGCTGTGATGTTAGTTTAATTTATTGATAGCATAATTTGTGATAGTTTAATTTATTACAAGGCCGAGAGTATCCTGATGTCAATTGTAGTGGGTTATCTTGTTGCTCTATAGTATTAAAAAGAAAAGAATTCAATATAAATTAAAGTAGTTCAAGATAATAGCCAAAAATTCAAATTTATATTATTAAATTATACAAAAAAATTATAATATCAAATATATCATCAAATTTACGAAAATTTTTAAGAACGAGTGCATTATTTACCGATCCAGTTGTATCACCTGGAATAAAGATAGATATATATATATATATATATATATATATATATATATATATATATATATATATATATATATACATATATATATATATATATATATATATATATATATATATATATATATATATATATATATATATATATATATATATATATATATATATATATATATATATATATATATATATATATATATATATATATATATATATATATATATATATATATATATATATATATATATATTATATGATGAGATATTTGGCTTGTATATTAGTTTTGTAAATAATAAATTTTTGGTTAAAGCCAATAAATAAAACAATATTTCTTAAACTGTTTATCCAACAATTGTT
>OY856186.1:139542394-139633255 GCA_963693315.1 Diogma glabrata | reverse complement strand
ACAGGACGGACCTAAATATAATAAAATGATTGCATTAAATCATAATTACATATATTATTATTTTAAATATTTTATTTTACTTGTATATTTTCATATTATATTAAACAGCATTATAAATTATATGTATTATTCTAATTTTGTTACAATTTTTATGAATTATTAAATATTATTAATTTTTTCATTTCTTTCGAGAGCCGCATTTATTCTTTTAAAGAGCCGCATGCGGCTCGCGAGCCGCGGTTTGGCCATGTGTGCTCTATAGTATTAAAAAGAAAAGAATTCAATATAAATTAAAGTAGTTCAAGATAATAGCCAAAAATTCAAATTTATATTATTAAATTATACAAAAAAATTATAATATCAAATATATCATCATATTTACGAAAATTTTTAAGAACGAGTGCATTATTTACCGATCCAGTTGTATCACCTGGAATAAAGATAGATATATATATATATATATATATATATATATATATATATATATATATATATATATATATATATATATATATATATATATATATACATATATATATATATATATATATATATATATATATATATATATATATATTATATATATATATATATATATATATATATATATATATATATATTATATGATTGAGATATTTGGCTTGTATATTAGTTTTGTAAATAATAAATTTTTTGGTTAAAGCCAATAAATAAAACAATATTTCTTAAACTGTTTATCCAACAATTGTTTCGGTTTCAAAAACCATCTTCAGGGATAACATTTAATAAAAAATTCGGATACAAAAAATAAACCAACAAATTGACACATGAAAAACTTATTATGAAAAACTAACATCGAAAAAGAAAAGCTTACTATATAAATAATAATGAAAGAAAATACAAAACAATAATACAATGAAAAAAATTAGGAAATAGAAAATGTAAAGTAGTAAAAGCTCCATGATGTTTAATTTTTAATTTTGTAGAACAAAATCGTATGTATTATGAAGAAAATCCGTATCAGTTTGTATATTCATACAATTATTATGTTGTTTGATACGAATCATTTCTAAAATTCTTCGCTTATTTAAATTTTTTTTCTTTATCCAAAATTTTAAATTTGCAGGGGTAGATTTGTACGGCAGCTTTTTTTGTGGTTAGATAATGCACTCATATTGTCATTATTATGTTTTTTGGCGTCGTTTAAATGTTGTTTTATGCGTTTTCCCAGATATTGTTGTGTTTGGCCAATGTACGATTTACCACATCCACAATCTGCTTGATACACTAAATTGGATTCAATATTCATTGGTATTTTATCTTTTATTTTGAAAAATAGTATTATATAAACTATTATGAGATGTTCCTACAACTTCAAAGTTAAAGTTTTTCAACCAGTGTTTTTATTTGTTCGAAAAGACTTTTGACATAAGGTATAGTCATGTAAATTTTGTTGTTATTCTTCAATGTTGATTTTTCCAAGACAGTATTTCATTACTATAAATTTGTTGATTTACTAATTTACGTATAAAATTCTCTGGGTAGTTATTTTTTTGAAGAGTTTCAAAAAGTAAATTAAAATTTTTGTTATGAAATTTTGGATCAGAAAGGCTCAAAATTTTTTTAACCATAAGTGTAACGGTGTTTCTCTTATAAGATTGTGGTAGCCATGAATTAAAGTTCAAATATCTACCAGACCATGTTTTTTTTATGGAACCAATCAGTTATTAATTTTCCATTACTTTGCCGATGTATCATCAGATCTAAAAATGGTAGGCAGCAATCAATTTCTGTTTCAAGCGTGAACTGGATATTGTTGTTAAAATTATTAAATTTATTGAGAAATTCTTGTACTTTGTCTTTGGGACAAGCAGTTAGAATGTCATCCACATACCTAAAGAAAAAGGGTGGTTTGAAGTTCATATCATTTAAAACATTTTCTTCAACATATTCCATTATCAAATTAGCACAAGATGGACTAACAGGTGAGCCCATTGGACTACCAAAAATTTGCTTATATGCTTGTTGATTATATGTGAATTCACAATTTTTCAAAACCATTTCTAATCCTTCGATAAATTGTAACTTTGTTAATTTAAGTTTGTTCAATTTTTTGATTTCCATCCAGTTTTGTTTTACAATTTGAACAACAAGATTACTGTCAACGTTTGTAAATAAAGACACGACATCTAAAGAAATCAAAATGTAGTCATCAGGAAGTTGATATTCACCTAATTTTTCTTTCAGATCTTCTGCATTTTTGATAAACGTGTTAGTTCTTCCCACAAATTTATTTAAAATATTAGACAAAAAACGATGACAGATTGTAAAGCGGTGTTCCAATAGAACTCACAATTGGACGAAGAGGTGTACCAGACTTATGAACTTTAGGTAAACCATATAAACTAGCAGCGACACCATAATAAAACCTCAACCACTTTCCTTCATGTACAGATATTCGTTCTTCAGTTTCCCAAGTCATTACCATTTTATTGAGATGTTTTTGAATACTGGAAGTTGGTACTTTAGAAATTTTCAAATAAGTTGTATCATCTTGTAACAATGTTTGTATTTTAAAGTCATAATCACTTTTTTTCATAACTACTGTGATATTTCCCTTATCAGCTTTTAATACAATTATATCGTCATTTACAGTCAGAAAATTTTTTGTATCTTTTAAATCATGAAGTAATTTTAATTCTTCATATGTAAGCAATTTTTTATGGTTGTGTTTGTGTTTAAAGTTCGTTAATATGTTCACAAAACGATTACGTAAATTTGACCTTGTTAATCATCAAATTGATCTTCACAATTTAGAAGAACACTTTCAACACCACACACAATCTTATCGAAAGGAATTCTTTTTGGAATAACAGGAGGAGCAAATTTTTCTCCCAGTTTCAAAACATTTTCAACATTTTCTGGTATTAATGTATTTGAAAGATTGACTAGCCATTTGCCATCAGATAAGGCAGTAAAATGATTATCAGCTACAGTTGAGTTTTCACGGTCCATTCAACAATGATGTTTTCTCGATGATTTACTAAATTTATTGTTGTGGTCTTAAAAGGTTGTCAATTTTTCGACGATGATTAATTTTGATTTCTTCAAATACATTTTTAAATTGTTCTTCTGCCCGATTAAAGATCAAAGAAGAAAGATCAGATGGTATATTTTCAATTATATAATTTCTAAAAAATTCAATTTGTTTCTCATGTTTTTTAATCATGCCAAAAGTTTCAGTAATTTCACGACTGAGGATTGTGAATAAAAACCGTTGTTCTGCATTTTCAAAAATTTTTTTGTCTATTTTTGATGTGTTCTTGGGACGTCTATTTTTTGGTAAAACACCTTGTTTTCTATAACGTAGCAATAGATACTTTTTATTCAGGGCTTTCGCTAACTTTAATCTTTCACTAAAAAATTGGGCAACAATTTTCATTGTATCATTGTTCGTTTTTCTTTTTAAAAATTTAAAAAAGTTCTTGTTTAAATTTGTTCTTCTTTTACCCATGTTTTCACCAAATGGGAGTTATATTTATTATATGATGAGATATTTGGCTTGTATATTATTTTTGTAAATAATAAATTTTTTGGTTAAAGCCAATAAATAAAACAATATTTCTTAAACTGTTTATCCAACAATTGTTTCGGTTTTCAAAAAACCATCTTCAGGGATAACATTTAATAAAAAATTCGGATACAAAAAATAAACAACAAATTGACACATGAAAAACTTATTATGAAAAACTAACAATCGAAAAAGAAAAAGCTTACTATATAAAAAATAATGAAAGAAAATACAAAACAATAATACAATGAAAAAAAAAATTAGAAAATAGAAAATGTAAAGTAGTAAAAGCTCCATGATGTTTAATTTTTTAATTTTGTAGAACAAAATCGTATGTATTATGAAGAAAATCCGTATCAGTTTGTATATTCATACAATTATTATGTTGTTTGATACGAATCATTTCTAAAATTCTTCGCTTATTTAAATTTTTTTCTTTATCCAACATTTTAAAATTTTGCAGGGGTAGATTTGTACGGCAGCTTTTTTTGTGGTTAGATAATGCACTCATATTGTCATTATT
The DNA here is from genome assembly GCA_963693315.1 of Diogma glabrata. Classification (NCBI taxonomy): domain Eukaryota; kingdom Metazoa; phylum Arthropoda; class Insecta; order Diptera; family Cylindrotomidae; genus Diogma; species Diogma glabrata. The sequence goes on along the minus strand of OY856186.1, from coordinate 139,629,182 downwards.
ATGTTTTTTGGCGTCGTTTAAATGTTGTTTTATACGTTTTCCCAGATATTGTTGTGTTTGGCCAATGTACGATTTACCACATCCACAATCTGCTTGATACACTAAATTGGATTCAATATTCATTGGTATTTTATCTTTTAATTTTGAAAAAATAGTATTATATAAACTATTATGAGATGTTCCTACAACTTCAAAGTTAAAGTTTTTCAACAAGTGTTTTATTTGTTCGAAAAGACTTTTGACATAAGGTATAGCCATGTAAATTGGATAAACAGTTTAAGAAATATTGTTTTATTTATTGGCTTTAACCAAAAAATTTATTATTTACAAAAATATATATATATATATATATATATATATATATATATATATATATATATATATATATATATATATATATATATATATATATATATATATATATATATATATATATATATATATATATATATATATATATATATATATATATATATATATATATATATATATATATATATATATATATATAAACTCCACCAAAACACAGCTGTTGATTGTTTCCAGATTAAAGACCGAGTTCCCCAAAGATATTTTATTTAGTATGTGTGATGAACCAATAGGTGAATGTAAAAGCATTCGTTTATTGGATGTCACAGTTTCAAATGACCTACTCTGGAACGATCATGTAATGGCGATGGCAAAAAGCGCGTCTAAAAAACTCGGCCTCCTAAATAGATGCAACAAATTTTTCACTCCATACCAATTGCTCCATGTTTATAACGTCGCCTTAATAATGAAATAACGTATGCCATATATACGTTGTTATTATATAATGGGTGCGCTGCATTCCCCATAAGGATCTCTATAGAGTGGCGTTTTAACATTTTCCAATTATTTTATAACTGGGGGTGAAAATTAATATTTTGTTAATTAACGTACATGCCAATTTGAATTTGGTTAAATATTGAAACAGCGTAAATGCATGTACGATATTTCAATTCCTACAGAATAATAACTTGGGTAAAATCATTGTCGTATATCTTACATACATTACGATCGCCACACAAAATGGTAAATCTAAAATATTGTATAAGCATCATTCATGACTACATGATATACTGGTTCATATAAATAAAAAATTGTAAGAATATCATGCGTTAGTTCAATAATAATTTATTTTGGGCTTAATCGTACTTCCATGCAAAATGAAATAACGTATATTAAATATGAAATAACGTATAAGGTACCTGATTGACTTTTCACCTCTTTTTAGGTAGAAAAGCCAGCAGATACCAATGTGAAATTTTAATATGTTGCGGGGAAATTAGTCAAGATTAATTGGTAGAAATTTTTTTTCCAATATCTTTATTCATTCAATAGTGCTGCCGAGTTTACGAAAATCAGAAAATCGAAAAATCTTTAAACCCAATTATCTCGAAACTACACTTTTGCGAATACGTTGTTTCATTATTAAAGCGACGATAAGTCCTATATTCGTCCCTGTATGGAGTACTGCTGTCAAGTTTGGGGTGCTGCCTCTGTTTCCATCTTGGCCCTCTTGGACTCTGTTCAAAAGCGAGCTATACGAATTGTAGGTGATCGAACTTTGACATCAAAACTTGATTCCCTACAACATCGTCGCACTGTTGCTGACCTCGTTGTTTTTTACAAATGTCGTCATCAGCAGTGCTCAGATGAAATCAGCGGCATCATGCCTCAAACTTATTCTTACCCCCGTTCCACTCGGCAATCGGCTGCCGCAGCTAGTGAAACGGTAAAGATCCCGCGCTGTCATACTGGCAGATCGCAGAGAGACTTCTTTGTCCGAACTGCGTACAAATGGAATAGTTTGCCGGAACACTTAGTCTCAGGTGGCTTCAACCCACAGATGTTTAAAAAAAGCGTTAATCTACACCTCAGAACGCCAGTTGTTGTGGGACCCAGGTCTAGACCTAGGTCTTAAAAGGTATTTATGTGTTTTTGTGACACATATTCTAAACCCTATTACACAACACATTTTATTAAAAAAAAAAAAAAAATATATATATATATATATATATATATATATATATATATATATATATATATATATATATATATATATATATATATATATATATATATATATATATATATATATATATATATATATATATATATATATATATATATATATATATATATATATATATATATATATATATATATATATATATATATATATATATATATATATATATATATATATATATATATATATATATATATATATATATATATATATATATATATATATATATATATATATATATATATATATATATATATATATATATATATATATATATATATATATATATATATATATATATATATATATATATATATATATATATATATATATATATATATATATATATATATATATATATATAATCTGTAGGTGGGAGGTAAACTACACCAAGTCACATTTTTTTCAAAACACGTTTTTTTATACCGTTAGAATCAGGATTTTGTTCTCTACCGAGAGGTTAATAGCACTGAGTCCTAGCTAGTGTAGTTTTCGAGATAGAACCATTGTAAATGACACCAAGTCCAAAGCCCTTAGAGGTATAGAACGTCAAGTGAACAAATTTTGACACCAAGTCCAAATGTTTAAGAGGTAAAGAACATCAAGTGTACATAGTTCTGTGTATGACTAAATAGTGTTGTAGACGACAACAATGTATTTAGAGGTAAATAACACCAAGTCCACTTAGTCAATGTGTCTTTAAGTTTTAACATCTTTCTTTTAGTTTCTTAAAAAATATTGTAATAAACTAATACATTTTGCATAAATTAATGCAAAATTAAAACTGACTATCTGATATTTTGTTCGCTTATCTATATCCAAAAATAAATAAGTAGAAACTTCTCTAATCCACTTTACTTTCTAGAAATCAATAGTACGTAGTACGTACATCTTGAATAGGCCACACCTCTTTTTAATTCATGTAAACATTTGTATTAGCGAACTAATTTAATTTGCATTAATTTATGCAAAATGTATTAGTTAATTCATTCTTTGCAGTGGAAAATGAATGAATGTGGAAAACATTTATGCAAAATGTATTGGTTATGAACGAGTAAATTAAATTAACCCATTCTGGACGAAGTTTATTACAATATAAACAATTTTAAACGTTTTTTTACGTTAAACTTACATTGTTAATAATATATTTTGAAGTAAAGTTTATAAAAAAGCCTTTAACATTATTTTTGGAAACACCTTTTATATACAATTGTCTTGGACTTGGTGCTGTATGTTTCAAGGGACTTGGGAATACTAAGATCCATCATTGTGAGGTAAAGCACACCAAGTCATTACTTGTATTACTTTCAAACGAGACAGTTGTATCTAAGGAATTATTATAAAAATTAAAAGAAAAGAAAAAAAAAATCTAAAGATCTATTCTGTCTTTATTATAAAGACAGAATTGATTTTAAAAAAAGGAAGTGAATGAAATAAAAAAAAGTGAATAAATCTATTTATTTTATTATATATATTTTTAACAAAGTGCTAGTGATCTCTTTTTAATATAAATTAAGTGTATTAGTGATAATAAAAACAAAGTGTACAGAAACCCCACCCACTTATTAAAGAATATAAAGAAACATCGTTAAGGTAAATTCTGTATTTCCAGTATTATTTTTATTTATATTTTGAAATGAGTTTTTCCCAATTACCAACATTTTTTCTATACATAAATTTCGTTTTTATTTTCGATACCAAACCTAATTAATCCCAAAATTAGAGATTTTTAGTTTTTATTATTTATCGGTAATTTTTTTACATAACTAGGAGATTAAGTTTTTCTTTGGTTTGTTTCCTGTTTTTTTTGTTATTATTTTTAGAGAAACACTCTTTAGTTATAAAAATATTGTTATATTATTTAAGTTTATAGCCTTGACAGGAATCTTAGACATAGATTCAAGATTTCCAGTTGTTTTGGCATTGAACTCTAATAATACTCAATTGTTTTTCTCCCATTAATTGTTTTCTCCCATTAATACTTTTTCTCTTATTGATTGTTTTTTTTCCATTTTTTCATCCCCTTTTGATCATGGCAAAACTGTCGATCAGTTTTACAAATATTAGAGACTTAGCGGCTAATCTTAACTCGGTGCATGAGTATTTGCAGCGTATTTCACCTGATATTCTTTTCCTCATAGAAACGATTACCAGTGGAAAGGCGGCCAAATTAGACGTCAACAAATATCTATATCCAAATTACGTGTTAAAACACTTATTTTTTGATAAGCATGGTGTTTATGCTTATATTTTTTTTTTTTTTTTTTATAAAATGTTATGTGTAGTAGGCATTACAATATGTGTCACAACAACACATAAAAACCTTTTAAGACCAAGGTCCCACAACAACATGCGTTCTAAGGATGTTAATGGACGCAAATCTGTTTTTTTTGTTTTTTTTTTTAATTTTTTTTTGTTAAATAATGGATAACTAAACCATAAATCCTATCACATATAAAATATGACATAGGCCAATATTTCGTGATAGGATACAGAAAATAAAAATAAAATAAGAGATAAAAAGCAAATTTGTTTTAAAAATTTGCAGGAACAAAACTTAAATTGGTTTGCCAATAGTCCAGCTAATGGCATAATCCTTGATTATGGGACGCAGTATATTTTTCAATGATTAAAGCTCAGATATATAGTTATATGGAGGCTCGTTTCTTCGAGCAAGCTACAGCGTTCCAGCATCAAGGAATATTCATTAGCTACGACTGAGAGTGCTACCGTTGACTGAATACAGTTCATCCGCCAGCACCCCTAAGATATCACCTTGGCTAGTGATGTCTCACTACTATTGCCTGTGGTATGTGATATCTCACGTTAACTCATATGCCAATAGCAGGGACTGGAGTACGCGGGGTTGTCACACCCGTGGATCAAAAAATAGAAAAAAATTAACAAATTAATAAAAACTGATCCCTCCATGCGTGATATACGAAACTCCATACCATATGTGAGGATTAAAGCATTTGAATTGAGTTCAAAGCATCACAATATGGTTTCTTTCACAATATGGAGTTCAAAGCATCACAATATGATTTGTTGTCCTAATCAAACTCTTTGTGTATTTGGATTGGAGCGATATGCTCACCAAACTCCCCTGAGAACTCACATTTTTTTTTTAAGACTTATCTGATAAGATAGATAGGTTAAATGACTACACAACTGCTAAATTCGTTGTACTTGGTGACTTTAATGTGCACAACAAGGAATGGCTTAAGCACAGATCGAAAACGGATGAACTTGGTAAACAAGCAGAACTATTTTCGTTGTACCATAACTACACGCAAATAATTGACCAGCCAACAAGAGTTCCAGATATTCTAGGTCAAAAAAGAAATCTTCTTGATTTATTTTTAATAAACGATCCGACTATAGTGCTATTCAAAATCACAGAGCCTCTAGGAGGATCTGATCACAATTTGATCTCAACTACACTAAATATTGAAACGCCCAAACCATTTAAAGCCAATCCTAGACGTGTTTGGAACTACAAAAATGCGGATTGGCAAGGCCTCAAAAGTCATTATAAATGGTATCCATGGAAACAAACTTGCTTAGTTGAACAAGATCCAAATAAAGCTGCTGTGATTTTTTCTGATGTAATCCTGGCAGGAATGCGAAAATATATACTAAATAGTCTAATTATCACGAGAAAAGATCCTTGGTTCACCAAAAAATGCAAAGAGGCAATTAAACCAAAAACAATTGCGTTTCGCAATTACATTAAAACAAGCAATACAAACACCTTGCGAGAATATAAAGCTGCCAGGAACATATGTCGGTTATTGATAAACAAAGAAAAAAATCGTTATAGTTCAAAAAAAGCAGCGAAATTTGCCGAGCATCCTACAGGCTCTCGATAGTTTTTTAAAGCCGTTAAAGTGGTACAAAATAATTTCACTCAATCGTCACTACCACCTTTAATTCATGATGATGTACCCATAATAAACCCAAAAGAAAAGGCTGATCTTCTTGGAAAACTCTTTTCTGAAAACTCAACTTTAACTGCGCCTAATCTCCCGCCAATTCCTCAGGTACCCTACAAAATAAAGCGTATCATCATTCGCAAGAGTGTCATACGTAAGATGCTTTTGCAAATAAATTAAAATAAATCATCAGGTCCTGATAATATCCCTCCCATCATACTGAAAACTTTTGCTAGAGAGCTAGCACCAATTCTCACAAAAATCTACTATCTATCGTACAAGAAAGGTGTATTCCCAGACATTTGGAAGTTTACTAGCATTCAGCCTGTATCAAAAAAAGGACAAAAGAATGACCCAAGTAATTACAGACCGATATCCATCTTGTCGGTTGTTGCAAAAGTGTTCGAAAAATACATTAACTATAATATAATGACTTATTTGGAATCTTCAAACCTTTTTTATGGAAGGCAATATGGGTTTCGACAGGAACGATCGACAGAAGATTTGCTATCTTATGAAACACATGTCTGGAACAAGTCGCTCGAGCACCATGGTGAAACATTTGGCATTGCACTGGATATATCCAAGGCCTTTGACAAAGTATGGCATGACAATCTTATATGTAAGATGAGATGTTATGGTGTTGAAGAGCAACTTATTTCTTGGATTCAAAACTTTTTAACTGGGAGGGAGTTCCGAGTAAATATCGATGGGATAACATCGGAAACATTTTCTACCAACGCATCCATACTCATTCATACCTCTAAAAAAAAATATAAAGAAAGTAACACTCACCCCATCTAGATACGCCCACACATATATACACACATACACATCCATACATGCATAAACACCCGTAATAATAGAAAGTATACTACTCACCACATCGTTAGTCCAGTCCCAAATCCAAATAAGCAAAATCAATCAGTCATTCCTCCTCATCCCGTTCATTATTGGAAATCAGTACAGTGTTCCGGACGGCGGCAATATTGGATATGTTATGCTCCGAGCCCGTGGATGAATATCAAGAGTGTAGATAATAATAATAAACTGAAACTCGTTGATGATAACTGCGGTTGTAACTTTCCTGAACTACATCCGCTAATTTGCATTCGGAGGTCGACAGTACATAATACCAAAAATATTCGACACAGCGGTAAATTTAGTTCTTGACGGCGTTTACCACCCAGTCAGATTCAATGGGCCATGACTACTTGAAACAGTCGCTATCATTGACTTAAAATAATCACTGCAGATATATGGGAACAGCTTGCAAAGTATACCTGTTTATCCCAGCACTTAGCAACAAGAATGCTATCACATCAATTTACTACGTAATTTTATTCAAATACAATTACAAATTTAAATACAGTTTTTTTTACAGTAATAATTTGCACAGTTTTAGAACGATTAATTGATTCTAATAATCTTATTTTTTTTGTTTTAATAGATTGACAGTTTATCACAGTTATGTATATCTAACACAGAAATTTCAATAAATATATATTTTGGTTTGTACAATACCGTTAGGATTTCTTATTCTTTTAAATTACACAGTATATTGCACAGTTTTGGAACAAATAAATTGAAATAATCTTATATTTTTTTAATAGATTGACAGTTTATCCCAGTTATTTATAACTAACACAGAATTTTCAATAAAGATATCTTTTGGTTTGTACAATACCGTTAGGCTTTCTTATTATTTTAAATTACACAGGATATTGCACAGTTTTGGAAACAATTAAATTGAAATAATCTTATATTTTTAATAGATTGACAGTTCATCACAGTTATTTATAACTAACACAGAATGTTCAATAAATATATCTTTTGGTTTGTACAACACCGTTAGGCTTTCTTATTATTTCCAATTACACAGTATATCGCATGCGAGTGCAAAAAAAATTTAACATTCATCTCATTCAACTATAAACCGTTTTTCTTTGTTAAACAATATATCACAGTTCGTTTTCCTTGCATCAAAATGCTATCACAGATTTTGTTTTTTTTTTTAAATAAATAATTTTTGGCAAATACGATTAGGATTTATTTTAAAATTTAAACCGTATCTCGCATGCGATCACTGAATCTTCACAGCCATTTTTTTTCTTTAATATATATCACAGATAAGTTTATAATGGTTCACAGATTTTTGATAAAAATGAGTATCATTACCTTTTTGATATCCCTAAGGCGATCTTTTATTTTCTCTTCCTGAATGGGTTAGACTCCATATAATATCTTCTTTTTATATGTATTGAAATTTCCAGCAGGCAAAAGAAAATCACATGAAAAGACAAAACCAAGAATGTGTATCTTCCGAAACGAAAAAAAAACAACTGCGTTCTGTCATATCAGAATTGCATAAAATGACAAAGAACCAAGAGTCACAATTGCGAAATAAAAATTAAGAGAGTGATTGCAAGATTTTAGCTGCTATATATAGGTGAATAATAGAATCGATACGGAAGTTTCGTGTAAAATTTAGATTTAAAAATTATCGTTAACAAGAAATACTGGTTATTAGGTTGCAATAAAAATTGGAAAATATTTCAAGGAGAGTTATTATTTTCAGAACATTTAAACAAAATATTCATACTATCAACATGGGTACAGATTCAGGAGAATGAACAACCGATTTTATCATGGTTTTACAGTGATTTATTAAATAATAGAAAACTACAGGGACTAAATCAAGTTAGACAACTAATTTAATTTGACCAAATCAATAGGGTGTTTCCAAATAATCTGTAGGAAATTCTTACGTTCAACAATATCGGACAACTTGGGCATATCATTCCTAATTAAAATTTGGTAATTTTATAAAAATCAAATTCAGACTCAGCAGACAATTGAAACCCCGTATTATTAGAGTATCTAATAATTACGTATTACAAAATAGCAAACTACAATTGATTTATAGTAGAATCTCGCGGATAAGGATTATATATATGTATTAATAGCGGAAAGGAGAATCGATAATAATTAATATAACGTCTCGAGGACAATTTCTATACCGATTGCTGGATACAATTTTAAAGTAGGAAAACAGATTGATAAATATGCACAGGTATTCCAGGTTTGACCACAACAATAGCAAACGGCAGTTATGGTTTGAGTCCACGGAGGATTTACATTAATTTAGTATGGTGAAATTATGCTTGTGAGAACGCAGGGGGGACTCATTCAGCGTATTGCACACAAAAAAAATTATTTTTATGTGAAGAATAAATTTGTGTAGCGTAAATTATATTAACGGGTGACCATGAATTAAGTATGATAAGAAAATTAGTTACGAAAGTCGCGTGAAATGAAAATGTGGGATCTACGATAAAGTAGGGGATCTATGAATCCAAGAATTATCCAATGGTGGCGCACTTACTTCGTTACAATCAACGACTTGTTAGATTCCACCGTTCATTCCATTCATAGTTTCGCCGATGATAGTACGCTAAATGCATCCCATGAAACACAAAGGCAACGGGCATCTGATGTTATTAATAACCATAGATCTAATTTGACGGATTCCTTAAACTCTGATCTTAAAACAGTTTTAGAATGAGGTCATACAAACAGTGTAGAATTCAATGCAAGTAAAACACAGTTTTGCCACTTGACAAGATCATCTACATCTAACCCTTTTCCATTTAAATTTGATTTTAACGATCTAGAAGAAAAGGAATCTATCAAACTTTTGGGGGTTGAGGTTAAAAATGATATGAAATGGAATACTCACATTTTCAATATTGCTAAGAGCGCGGTTCAAAAGTTAGGATATCTAGGGCGTTGTCGTAAGTTTTTCAATAGCGAACAGCTTCTTTAATATATAAATCATTTATTCGCCCCTGCATGGAGTACTGTTCTCACATCTGGGGTGATGCATACCCAACCTCTTTAAAATGTCTAGACACTGTCCAACGGAAAGCAATTAAATTGATCGGCAATTCAAATCTTACAAACGAGCTTGATTCGTTACAGCATAGAAGAAATGTCGCTGATTTGACGATATTTTACAAATATATTATGAATGAGTACTCTTCAGAGAAGATCAAATCAATACTACCCACGCCCGCTATTTTTTCTCGTTCAACCAGAGCATCAGCCATGGCCCACCCATTCACCGTTCAAATAACAAAATGTAGAACTGTCGCCTTTCAACGTGATTGTTTCAACCGTGTTTCTTATCTTTGGAATTCTTTGCCCTTATGGGTTTTCCCTGATTATTTTAATCCCCAACTTTTTAAAGTCCATGTCCACCAATTTCTTAAAGAAACATAATCCATTTCCACAATCCACAGTTGGCATGGTATCTTCGGATATTCAGAGACGTTAATTTATAATTTATTTAAATTAACACTAACCATGTCTAATTTAGTATAAAAAAAAAGTTCTTTTTAACAAATAACCGTTACATAATATGACGTAATTTAATTAAGGATATCATGGAAATTAAAAAATATTACAAAGTAAAAAAAATTTTCGGGGTAAGGGAAGCAGTTAATAGAGATATAGCAGGGTTTGTGATTTTCAAACAGTTTTTTGGCTTTCCTGTAAAATTTGAAAAATGTGACTTGGTGTAGTTTACCTCCCACCTACAGATATAATACCACGGCACCAACAAGGGGCAGGTCAACCTCTGCTAGTGTGTTTATTTTGGCGAGAAGCATGACGGGTTAAGGCGGATACGCGAGTTGGACGAGTGGGAATCGTTCACATTATGAGGTGAGTCATATCTGATTTTAATTTATTTTTACGCATGAATGTTTGTGGGTCTGTGTGTATGGATATGTGGTGCATGCGCGTATGATTCATAGAAGGAGGAGCTAGAGGAAGTGAGTTTCACACCAATAATTGAGGTTTACTGTTATCATAGGAAGCCAAGATTACCTCTATTTTGTGTTATTCTATAAGTCAAACCTGTTTTTTTTTATCTTATTATTTTCATCATTCGATTATTTACATCGCATCAGGATTTACCGTTGTTTGGAGATTCGTGTATCGAAGTTTAACTCAATTTATACAGTAAATTTGTTTTATATTATGTTGATGATTCACGCAATAACATCAAACCGGTGCATGACATAAAAGTACTTTGATTCGCAACATATCGCAGGGGTGATGTTATCAAGGGAGATAAAGTGGAATTCGACAGTATTATTAAGTGGCCAAGCAGCAAATGGACCTATTGTACAGATGTACTGCTTCCTACTTGGCAAGCGATGCGTGATGACAATGTTTGGTACCACCAACAAGTGATACCTTTCTTTGTGTTCTGTCTGGTGCCTTCCCAAATTTTGAATGCGCGGAATGGTTACTTTCAGACTACTGACAATGTTTGGTCTCCTTTGGTCCAGGAAACTATATATACTTACATTGTTAAAATTTCAATCTCCTGTAACTTATTTACATCATTCAAACAATATTAAAACAAATTTAAAACATTAAAACAAACTTAAATTATTCAAATGATAATCGAATGAACAATTCCATCAATAACAGGAGCTTCTCAACTTAATCTACCAAATTCTTTTTAATTCAAATTATTTTTAACGTGTAAGTGAAGGATGAATGTTTGGAAAGGTTGAACGTATAGGATCATGAATGTAGGTATAGCTGCGCGTGCATGTGAATATGTGAGAGGGTTTATGGGATGCCTGTTTGGTGAACAAAGTTCTATAGTATATTTCATTTATCTAACAATATGGATGCTGGTCAAATGAAAGAACTTGAAGTTTTGAAAAGACTTCCATCCAACACTTTTGCTTTATAATGCTTATACAAAAAGATGAGAAGAATATGAATAATTTATCAAATAAAATTACTTGGAGATGTACTCATTTGACAAGGACCTCCAATTAGAATCGAAAGATGATAACACTGTTTTAATTAAATTGGTTAGTTCTTTGTCTACGGTCAAGGACAGGCCAAGCTTACATTTGGTCTTGAGGACCTAGTACCAGCTGGATGACTCTTATAACTCGTATCAAAATATATTGTTAGATATATTCGGTCGAACATTGCATGTAAATCTCCGATATATGGTATTGACTCAATTGGAATATTAACAGATAATAATAATAGTCAAAAAAATTCGCTACATAAAAATGAACAAATTTTATTATGATTTTTTTTTATTTTCAATAATTTTGTTACACTATTTAGACCAAATAGTTAAACCTGTATTATTTAACCAGTTTTTTTCCTATAGTTCTCCAAATTGTGCCTTATTGAAAAGAATAAGTAAGAAATGAAGCACTAACAATAGAAATGCGTTATTTCGGTTTTAAATTATTTTTTTTTTGTATCTATTCAATATTTGAGATATCAAAATAATCTTTTTTTCATAGGTTATCTCCATTAAAAATACTAACAAAATACATATATTTACAATTTTTTTAAAATTTAATTTAATTATGCCAATAAAATAATTCTCTGTAAATAAAAACCTATAAGTTATATTAACCAAAAATAGAAAAATTATAAATAGTGGCTTGTTTCAAGTGTGTTTGAATGTGGGCCTGTATGTGGATATGGGTGATAGGGTGCATGTGTGTGAGGGTGCATGTGTGTGAGGGTGCGAGAGGATGTGTGAGCGTGTGAAGTGCGAGAGCGTATGGATGCGCGAGTAAATGTGGGGTTGGACGGGCTGATCGCGGTTCTTTCACCTAAGGGGTCGCCAGAGTCTCATTCTTTCACTTGTTATTTGTCTGAAGAAGCAGGAATTCTAACTCGACCCCAGGGCTGAAAGCTAGTCGCGCTTCATTACAAAGCGCTTCATTACAAAGTGGATAATAAAAAACTTAAATTAATTTTTAGCGAAAATTCATTTGAAATTTCTGATGAATTAATTTTCTGATGAATTAATTTTAATGAAAGTAAGTCGATATGAACTGTTTTACAATTTTGATATAACTTCTTTTTGATTATTTTAGATAGAAGAGAATGATGGACTTCCACAAAATATTTGTAATCAGTGTCTAGAAATATTGGCCTATATAATATCATTTCGAAATATTTGTAAAAAATCTGAAAAAATACTTTTACGATATTACAAAAATATTAAATGTAGAGTTAATAGATAGATCATATGTTTCGATCGAATAATATGATAGTAAAAGTATGGCAAGTGAGGATAATCTAGAATGGAACTCTGATTGTCCGGATGGTAAATTAAATATTTTAGTTGATGAATATGAATCTACCACAGATCGAAAAATGGTTTGTATAAATTTGAACAGATTATTCTTGAGTAAATTTTTACGTTTGTTTTCCAATAGAGTAATATTCATCAAAATATTAAAGTCAAACATCTCTTTTCATGTTCCAAATGTGGCCTTGAAAATAAGGGTTTAGAAGACTTAGGCAAACATGAAATCGAAGAATCATGTATATTATTATCCAATCAAATATGCAGTTTTTGTAAACAAGAATTTAAAAATCAAGAACTTTTAGAAAATCATTTTTCAGAAAAACATCCAAAAGACCGTCCACATTATTGTACAATCTGTGGCAAATCGTTCAAAAGTGTATCGAATCGGAATTCTCATGTTTAATCTCATAATGAAGATAATTCTTACAGTTGTGATATTTGTGACCAAGGTTTTAAAAGCAAAGTGTACTTAAGTAAACATAAAAAATCTGTTCACACAATTTCGCATCATGTTTGCAATCACTGCTTAATTGAATTCGACAATACAGCGAAATTTGAGTAAAGTTTCGATATAATTGCTTGATTTATTATGGTATTGATATTTTCATTTATAGTTTTACCATTACTTTTTCAGATATCATTTAAAATCGCACGAAATGAATAAAAAATATAAATGTAAATTTTGTTTGCGTCCATATTTATGTAATATATGTGGAAAAGATTTCAAGCAAGAATGTAATTTTAAGTTGCATCTCAGGATTCATAGCGGAGTTCGTCCATACATATGTAAAGTTTGTGGTAAAGGTAAATTTTTATTGATAAATATTTTAATTTTATATAAAATTCTATTTTATTCCCATTTATTTTAGATTTTATTCAATGAGGATCCTATGTAACGTAATGCATATGCGACAACATGCTGGCATTCGACCATATCAATGTGAACATTGTAAAGATTTTGTACCAAAATCTTCATTAACAGTTCATATACGAACCCACACAAAAGAACGACCGTATAAATGTGACGAATGTTTAAAATCTTTTGCACGAACCCAACAAATAAAACTAGGAGGCCCGGCGTGCTTCGCTACGTTTATAAATACAGTTTTTGCGTAGACATTTTCTTGACGTAGAAGCAATGATTTCAAAAAGTGGTAATGAGAAATGCTAGCAAATAATTTTTAATTTTTCTTTTTAAATATATGAATGACAAATAATCAGAACTCTAGCTGATCAGTTCGGATATATGAAAAATTAGCGATCAAATAAGTTTTCAAGTAAGCTTATTTGATCTCTAACTTATTTGATCGCTAATTTTTCATATATCCGAACTGATCAGCTAGAGTTCTGATTATTTTTCATTCATATATTTAAAAAGAAAAATTAAAAACTATATGCTAGCATTTCTCATTACCACTTTTTGAAATCATTGCTTCTACGTCAATAAAATGTCTACGCAAAACCTTTATTTATAAGCGTAGCGAAGCACGCCGGGCCCTCCTAGTTAAAATAGATATTTAAATAATGTTTAAATTTTATATTTGCAAACGTTTTCGGTTCTAATCATGAACCATCATCAGGCAAAAAAATATAAAAAAAATATAATAAATATATTATATTTTTTATATTTTTTTATATTATATTTTTAATTATTTTTTTGCCTGATGATGGTTCATGATTAGAACCGAAAACGTTTCCAAATATAAAATTTAAACATTATTTAAATATCTATTTTAATTTGTTTTGGACTACACCGATGAAAAACAACCTTTATATTTTTTTGGGCTTGTTTTCTATAACGTTTTTTTATAGTTAGGTGACAAATAAACAATATTTGTTATTTTGTTAATGGAACATTCCGGATTAAAGATGTTTAAAACTTTAAAATAACGATCGGTTGATAGATTTTTCTAGATTGGACGGAATTTAGGATTTAAGCAGGTATTTGTAGGCAGAATGCATTACTTGTAGACGAAACGCTATACCATACATATAAAATCGTGTAAATAGAAGTTATTTTTAAATTAGTTTTACTGAATAAAATTTTAAGTGTTATTAAGCAAAAATATTTTGTGCATTATTTTGGACGCTGTATACTGGAAATTTCTACAATCAACCTTGGAGTTTATGAAGCAGTTGAAAGAATATTTTAGTTAGGAATTATGTTTTCTATATTGTTTTCTTGTTGTGGAACAATAGCTGTGTTACATACTTAATAAAACCTGGTGTTTTTGCTTACTAATCACTAATCAGTGATCGAATCCAGAAAGTTATTTGGGAATCTCATTTATCGAATTGAGAGTAAGGCCAATTCGAAGTAAGGTGGAAAAACGTAACAACATGTTCTATCCTCCGATAGCTTATTTTGAAACAATGGAATTCCGTTACAATTATTCAATTTCGTATGAATAAAACAACAACAATCAAATTAATGTAGTATGTCATGTCAAATTAATAATGCGGCTAATCTTAACTCGGTGCATGAGTATTTGCAGCGTATTTCACCTGATATTCTTTTCCTCATAGAAACGATTACCAGTGGAAAGGCGGCCAAATTAGACGTAAACAAATATCTATATCCAAATTACGTGTTAAAACACTTATTTTTTGATAAGCATGGTGTTTATGCTTATATTTTTTTTTTTTTTTTATAAAATGTGATGTGTAGTAGGCATTACAATATGTGTCACAACAACACATAAAAGACCAACCTTTTAAGACCAAGGTCCCACAACAACATGCGTTCTAAGGATGTTAATGGACGCAAATCTGTTTTTTTTGTTTTTTTTTTAATTTTTTTTTGTTAAATAATGGATAACTAAACCATAAATCCTGTCACATATAAAATATGACATAGGCCAATATTTCGTGATAGGATACAGAAAATAAAAATAAAATAAGAGATAAAAAGCAAATTTGTTTTAAAAATTTGCAGGAACAAAACTTAAATTGGTTTGCCAATAGTCCAGCTAATGGCATAATCCTTGATTATGGGACGCAGTATATTTTTCAATGATTAAAGCTCAGATATATAGTTATATGGAGGCTCGTTTCTTCGAGCAAGCTACAGCGTTCCAGCATCAAGGAATATTCATTAGCTACGACTGAGAGTGCTAGCGTTGACTGAATACAGTTCATCCGCCAGCACCCCTAAGATATCACCTTGGCTAGTGATGTCTCACTACTATTGCCTGTGGTATGTGATATCTCACGTTAACTCATATGCCAATATCAGGGACTGGAGTACGCGGGGTTGTCACACCCGTGGATCAAAAAATAGAAAAAAATTAACAAATTAATAAAAACTGATCCCTCCATGCGTGATATACGAAACTCCATACCATATGTGAGGATTAAAGCATTTGAATTGAGTTCAAAGCATCACAATATGGTTTCTTTCACAATATGGAGTTCAAAGCATCACAATATGATTTGTTGTCCTAATCAAACTCTTTTTGTATTTGGATTGGAGCGATATGCTCACCAAACTCCCCTGAGAACTCACATTTTTTTTTTAAGACTTATCTGATAAGATAGATAGGTTAAATGACTACACAACTGCTAAATTCGTTGTACTTGGTGACTTTAATGTGCACAACAAGGAATGGCTTAAGCACAGATCGAAAACGGATGAACTTGGTAAACAAGCAGAACTATTTTCGTTGTACCATAACTACACGCAAATAATTGACCAGCCAACAAGAGTTCCAGATATTCTAGGTCAAAAAAGAAATCTTCTTGATTTATTTTTAATAAACGATCCGACTATAGTGCTATTCAAAATCACAGAGCCTCTAAGAGGATCTGATCACAATTTGATCTCAACTACACTAAATATTGAAACGCCCAAACCATTTAAAGCCAATCCTAGACGTGTTTGAAACTACAAAAATGCGGATTGGCAAGGCCTCAAAAGTCATTATAAATGGTATCCATGGAAACAAACTTGCTTAGTTGAACAAGATCCAAATAAAGCTGCTGTGATTTTTTCTGATGTAATCCTGGCAGGAATGCGAAAATTTATACTAAATAGTCTAATTATCACGAGAAAAGATCCTTGGTTCACCAAAAAATGCAAAGACGCAATTAAACCAAAAACAATTGCGTTTCGCAATTACATTAAAACAAGCAATACAAAAACCTTGCGAGAATATAAAGCTGCCAGGAACATATGTCGGTTATTGATAAACAAAGAAAAAAATCGTTATAGTTCAAAAAAAGCAGCGAAATTTGCCGAGCATCCTACGGGCTCTCGACAGTTTTTTAAAGCCGTTAAAGTGGTACAAAATAATTTCACTCAATCGTCACTACCACCTTTAATTCATGATGATGTACCCATAATAAACCCAAAAGAAAAGGCTGATCTTCTTGGAAAACTCTTTTCTGAAAACTCAACTTTAACTGCGCCTAATCTCCCGCCAATTCCTCAGGTACCCTACAAAATAAAGCGTATCATCATTCGCAAGAGTGTCATACGTAAGATGCTTTTGCAAATAAATTCCAATAAATCATCAGGTCCTGATAATATCCCTCCCATCATACTGAAAACTTTTGCTAGAGAGCTAGCACCAATTCTCACAAAAATCTACTATCTATCGTACAAGAAAGGTGTATTCCCAGACATTTGGAAGTTTACTAGCATTCAGCCTGTATCAAAAAAAGGACAAAAGAATGACCCAAGTAATTACAGACCGATATCCATCTTGTCGGTTGTTGCAAAAGTGTTCGAAAAATACATTAACTATAATATTATGACTTATTTGGAATCTTCAAACATTTTTAATGGAAGGCAATATGGGTTTCGACAGGAACGATCGACAGGAGATTTGCTATCTTATGAAACACATGTCTGGAACAAGTCGCTCGAGCACCATGGTGAAACATTTGGCATTGCACTGGATATATCCAAGGCCTTTGACAAAGTATGGCATGACAATCTTATATGTAAGATGAGATGTTATGGTGTTGAAGAGCAACTTATTTCTTGGATTCAAAACTTTTTAACTGGGAGGGAGTTTCGAGTAAATATCGATGGGATATCATCGGAAACATTTTCTACCAACGCATCCATACTCATTCATACCTCTAAAAAAAAATATAAAGAAAGTAACACTCACCCCATCTAGATACGCCCACACATATATACACACATACACATCCATACATGCATAAACACCCGTAATAATAGAAAGTATACTACTCACCACATCGTTAGTCCAGTCCCCAATCCAAATAAGCAAAATCAATCAGTCATTCCTCCTCATCCCGTTCATTATTGGAAATCAGTACAGTGTTCCGGACGGCGGCAATATGGATATGTTATGCTCCGAGCCCGTGGATGAATATCAAGAGTGTAGATAATAATAATAAACTGAAACTCGTTGATGATAACTGCGATTGTAATTTTCCTGAACTACATCCGCTAATTTGCATTCGGAGGTCGACAGTACATAATGCCAAAAATATTCGACACAGCGGTAAATTTAGTTCTTGACGGCGTTTACCACCCAGTCAGATTCAATGGGCCATGACTACTTGAAACAGTCGCTATCATTGACTTAAAATAATCACTGCAGATATATGGGAACAGCTTGCAAAGTATACCTGTTTATCCCAGCACTTAGCAACAAGAATGCTATCACATCAATTTACTACGTAATTTTATTCAAATACAATTACAAATTTAAATACAGTTTTTTTTACAGTAATAATTTGCACAGTTTTAGAACGATTAATTGATTCTAATAATCTTATTTTTTTTTGTTTTAATAGATTGACAGTTTATCACAGTTATGTATATCTAACACAGAAATTTCAATAAATATATATTTTGGTTTGTACAATACCGTTAGGCTTTCTTATTCTTTTAAATTACACAGTATATTGCACAGTTTTGGAGCAAATAAATTGAAATAATCTTATATTTTTTAATAGATTGACAGTTTATCCCAGTTATTTATAACTAACACAGAATTTTCAATAAAGATATCTTTTGGTTTGTACAATACCGTTAGGCTTTCTTATTATTTTAAGTTACACAGGATATTGCACAGTTTTGGAAACAATTAAATTGAAATAATCTTATATTTTTAATAGATTGACAGTTCATCACAGTTATTTATAACTAACACAGAATGTTCAATAAATATATCTTTTGGTTTGTACAACACCGTTAGGCTTTCTTATTCTTTCCAATTACACAGTATATCGCATGCGAGTGCAAAAAAAATTTAACATTCATCTCATTCAACTATAAACCGTTTTTCTTTGTTAAACAATATATCACAGTTCGTTTTCCTTGCATCAAAATGCTATCACAGATTTTGTTTTTTTTTTTAAATAAATAATTTTTGGCAAATACGATTAGGATTTATTTTAAAATTTAAACCGTATCTCGCATGCGATCACTGAATCTTCACAGCCATTTTTTTTCTTTAATATATATCACAGATAAATTTATAATGGTTCACAGATTTTTGATAAAAATGAGTATCATTACCTTTTTGATATCCCTAAGGCGATCTTTTATTTTCTCTTCCTGAATGGGTTAGACTCCATATAATATCTTCTTTTTATATGTATTGAAATTTCCAGCAGGCAAAAGAAAATCACATGAAAAGACAAAACCAAGAATGTGTATCTTCCGAAACGAAAAAAAAACAACTGCGTTCTGTCATATCAGAATTGCATAAAATGACAAAGAACCAAGAGTCACAATTGCGAAATAAAAATTAAGAGAGTGATTGCAAGATTTTAGCTGCTATATATAGGTGAATAATAGAATCGATACGGAAGTTTCGTGTAAAATTTAGATTTAAAAATTATCGTTAACAAGAAATACTGGTTATTAGGTTGCAATAAAAATTGGAAAATATTTCAAGGAGAGTTATTATTTTCAGAACATTTAAACAAAATATTCATACCATCAACATGGGTACAGATTCAGGAGAATGAACAACCGATTTTATCATGGTTTTACAGTGATTTATTAAATAATAGAAAACTACAGGGACTAAATCAAGTTAGACAACTAATTTAATTTGACCAAATCAATAGGGTGTTTCCAAATAATCTGTAGGAAATTCTTACGTTCAACAATATCGGACAACTTGGGCATATCATTCCTAATTAAAATTTGGTAATTTTATAAAAATCAAATTCAGACTCAGCAGACAATTGAAACCCCGTATTATTAGAGTATCTAATAATTACGTATTACAAAATAGCAAACTACAATTGATTTATAGTAGAATCTCGCGGATAAGGATTATATATATGTATTAATAGCGGAAAGGAGAATCGATAATAATTAATATAACGTCTCGAGGACAATTTCTATACCGATTGCTGGATACAATTTTAAAGTAGGAAAACAGATTGATAAATATGCACAGGTATTCCAGGTTTGACCACAACAATAGCAAACGGCAGTTATGGTTTGAGTCCACGGAGGATTTACATTAATTTAGTATGGTGAAATTATGCTTGTGAGAACGCAGGGGGGACTCATTCAGCGTATTGCACACAAAAAAAATTATTTTTATGTGAAGAATAAATTTGTGTAGCGTAAATTATATTAACGGGTGACCATGAATTAAGTATGATAAGAAAATTAGTTACGAAAGTCGCGTGAAATGAAAATGTGGGATCTACGATAAAGTAGGGGATCTATGAATCCAAGAATTATCCAATGGTGGCGCACTTACTTCGTTACAATCAACGACTTGTTAGATTCCACCGTTCATTCCATTCATAGTTTCGCCGATGATAGTACGCTAAATGCATCCCATGAAACACAAAGGCAACGGGCATCTGATGTTATTAATAACCATAGATCTAATTTGACGGATTCCTTAAACTCTGATCTTAAAACAGTTTTAGAATGAGGTCATACAAACAGTGTAGAATTCAATGCAAGTAAAACACAGTTTTGCCACTTGACAAGATCATCTACATCTAACCCTTTTCCATTTAAATTTGATTTTAACGATCTAGAAGAAAAGGAATCTATCAAACTTTTGGGGGTTGAGGTTAAAAATGATATGAAATGGAATACTCACATTTTCAATATTGCTAAGAGCGCGGTTCAAAAGTTAGGATATCTAGGGCGTTGTCGTAAGTTTTTCAATAGCGAACAGCTTCTTTAATATATAAATCATTTATTCGCCCCTGCATGGAGTACTGTTCTCACATCTGGGGTGATGCATACCCAACCTCTTTAAAATGTCTAGACACTGTCCAACGGAAAGCAATTAAATTGATCGGCAATTCAAATCTTACAAACGAGCTTGATTCGTTACAGCATAGAAGAAATGTCGCTGATTTGACGATATTTTACAAATATATTATGAATGAGTACTCTTCAGAGAAGATCAAATCAATACTACCCACGCCCGCTATTTTTTCTCGTTCAACCAGAGCATCAGCCATGGCCCACCCATTCACCGTTCAAATAACAAAATGTAGAACTGTCGCCTTTCAACGTGATTGTTTCAACCGTGTTTCTTATCTTTGGAATTCTTTGCCCTTATGGGTTTTCCCTGATTATTTTAATCCCCAACTTTTTAAAGTCCATGTCCACCAATTTCTTAAAGAAACATAATCCATTTCCACAATCCACAGTTGGCATGGTATCTTCGGATATTCAGAGACGTTAATTTATAATTTATTTAAATTAACACTAACCATGTCTAATTTAGTATAAAAAAAAAAGTTCTTTTTAACAAATAACCGTTACATAATATGACGTAATTTAATTAAGGATATCATGGAAATTAAAAAATATTACAAAGTAAAAAAAATTTTCGGGGTAAGGGAAGCAGTTAATAGAGATATAGCAGGGTTTGTGATTTTCAAACAGTTTTTTGGCTTTCCTGTAAAATTTTAAAAATGTGACTTGGTGTAGTTTACCTCCCACCTACAGATATAATACCACGGCACCAACAAGGGGCAGGTCAACCTCTGCTAGTGTGTTTATTTTGGCGAGAAGCATGACGGGTTAAGGCGGATACGCGAGTTGGACGAGTGGGAATCGTTCACATTATGAGGTGAGTCATATCTGATTTTAATTTATTTTTACGCATGAATGTTTGTGGGTCTGTGTGTATGGATATGTGGTGCATGCGCGTATGATTCATAGAAGGAGGAGCTAGAGGAAGTGAGTTTCACACCAATAATTGAGGTTTACTGTTATCATAGGAAGCCAAGATTACCTCTATTTTGTGTTATTCTATAAGTCAAACCTGTTTTTTTTTATCTTATTATTTTCATCATTCGATTATTTACATCGCATCAGGATTTACCGTTGTTTGGAGATTCGTGTATCGAAGTTTAACTCAATTTATACAGTAAATTTGTTTTATATTATGTTGATGATTCACGCAATAACATCAAACCGGTGCATGACATAAAAGTACTTTGATTCGCAACACATCGCAGGGGTGATGTTATCAAGGGAGATAAAGTGGAATTCGACAGTATTATTAAGTGGCCAAGCAGCAAATGGACCTATTGTACAGATGTACTGCTTCCTACTTGGCAAGCGATGCGTGATGACAATGTTTGGTACCACCAACAAGTGATACCTTTCTTTGTGTTCTGTCTGGTGCCTTCCCAAATTTTGAATGCGCGGAATGGTTACTTTCAGACTACTGACAATGTTTGGTCTCCTTTGGTCCAGGAAACTATATATACTTACATTGTTAAAATTTCAATCTCCTGTAACTTATTTACATCATTCAAACAATATTAAAACAAATTTAAAACATTAAAACAAACTTAAATTATTCAAATGATAATCGAATGAACAATTCCATCAATAACAGGAGCTTCTCAACTTAATCTACCAAATTCTTTTTAATTCAAATTATTTTTAACGTGTAAGTGAAGGATGAATGTTTGGAAAGGTTGAACGTATAGGATCATGAATGTAGGTATAGCTGCGCGTGCATGTGAATATGTGAGAGGGTTTATGGGATGCCTGTTTGGTGAACAAAGTTCTATAGTATATTTCATTTATCTAACAATATGGATGCTGGTCAAATGAAAGAACTTGAAGTTTTGAAAAGTAAATGTTTATCGTCAAATATACAAGAGGGTTGGCTTTCATATCCAACACTTTTGCTTTATAATGCTTATACAAAAAGATGAGAATAATATGAATAATTTATCAAATAAAATTACTTGGAGATGTACTCATTTGACAAGGACCTCCAATTAGAATCGAAAGATGATAACACTGTTTTAATTAAATTGGTTAGTTCTTTGTCTACGGTCAAGGACAGGCCAAGCTTACATTTGGTCTTGAGGACCTAGTACCAGCTGGATGACTCTTATAACTCGTATCAAAATATATTGTTAGATATATTCGGTCGAACATTGCATGTAAATCTCCGATATATGGTATTGACTCAATTGGAATATTAACAGATAATAATAATAGTCAAAAAAATTCGCTACATAAAAATGAACAAATTTTATTATGATTTTTTTTTATTTTCAATAATTTTGTTACACTATTTAGACCAAATAGTTAAACCTGTATTATTTAACCAGTTTTTTTTCTATAGTTCTCCAAATTGTGCCTTATTGAAAAGAATAAGTAAGAAATGAAGCACTAACAATAGAAATACGTTATTTCGGTTTTAAATTATTTTTTTTTTGTATCTATTCAATATTTGAGATATCAAAATAATCTTTTTTTCATAGGTTATCTCCATTAAAAATACTAACAAAATACATATATTTACAATTTTTTTAAAATTTAATTTAATTATGCCAATAAAATAATTCTCTGTAAATAAAAACCTATAAGTTATATTAACCAAAAATAGAAAAATTATAAATAGTGGCTTGTTTCAAGTGTGTTTGAATGTGGGCCTGTATGTGGATATGGGTGATAGGGTGCATGTGTGTGAGGGTGCATGTGTGTGAGGGTGCATGTGTGTGAGGGTGCGAGAGGATGTGTGAGCGTGTGAAGTGCGAGAGCGTATGGATGCGCGAGTAAATGTGGGGTTGGACGGGCTGATCGCGGTTCTTTCACCTAAGGGGTCGCCAGAGTCTCATTCTTTCACTTGTTATTTGTCTGAAGAAGCAGGAATTCTAACTCGACCCCAGGGCTGAAAGCTAGTCGCGCTTCATTACAAAGCGCTTCATTACAAAGTGGATAATAAAAAACTTAAATTAATTTTTAGCGAAAATTCATTTGAAATTTCTGATGAATTAATTTTAATGAAACTAAAAGTAAGTCGATATGAACTGTTTTACAATTTTGATATAACTTCTTTTTGATTATTTTAGATAGAAGAGAATGATGGACTTCCACAAAATATTTGTAATCAGTGTCTAGAAATATTGGCCTATATAATATCATTTCGAAATATTTGTAAAAAATCTGAAAAAATACTTTTACGATATTACAAAAATATTAAATGTAGAGTTAATAGATAGATCATATGTTTCGATCGAATAATATGATAGTAAAAGTATGGCAAGTGAGGATAATCTAGAATGGAACTCTGATTGTCCGGATGGTAAATTAAATATTTTAGTTGATGAATATGAATCTACCACAGATCGAAAAATGGTTTGTATAAATTTGAACAGATTATTCTTGAGTAAATTTTTACGTTTGTTTTCCAATAGAGTAATATTCATCAAAATATTAAAGTCAAACATCTCTTTTCATGTTCCAAATGTGGCCTTGAAAATAAGGGTTTAGAAGACTTAGGCAAACATGAAATCGAAGAATCATGTATATTATTATCCAATCAAATATGCAGTTTTTGTAAACAAGAATTTAAAAATCAAGAACTTTTAGAAAATCATTTTTCAGAAAAACATCCAAAAGACCGTCCACATTATTGTACAATCTGTGGCAAATCGTTCAAAAGTGTATCGAATCGGAATTCTCATGTTTAATCTCATAATGAAGATAATTCTTACAGTTGTGATATTTGTGACCAAGGTTTTAAAAGCAAAGTGTACTTAAGTAAACATAAAAAATCTGTTCACACAATTTCGCATCATGTTTGCAATCACTGCTTAATTGAATTCGACAATACAGCGAAATTTGAGTAAAGTTTCGATATAATTGCTTGATTTATTATGGTATTGATATTTTCATTTATAGTTTTACCATTACTTTTTCAGATATCATTTAAAATCGCACGAAATGAATAAAAAATATAAATGTAAATTTTGTTTGCGTCCATATTTATGTAATATATGTGGAAAAGATTTCAAGCAAGAATGTAATTTTAAGTTGCATCTCAGGATTCATAGCGGAGTTCGTCCATACATATGTAAAGTTTGTGGTAAAGGTAAATTTTTATTGATAAATATTTTAATTTTATATAAAATTCTATTTTATTCCCATTTATTTTAGATTTTATTCAATGAGGATCCTATGTAACGTAATGCATATGCGACAACATGCTGGCATTCGACCATATCAATGTGAACATTGTAAAGATTTTGTACCAAAATCTTCATTAACAGTTCATATACGAACCCACACAAAAGAACGACCGTATAAATGTGACGAATGTTTAAAATCTTTTGCACGAACCCAACAAATAAAACTAGGAGGCCCGGCGTGCTTCGCTACGTTTATAAATAAAGTTTTTGCGTAGACATTTTCTTGACGTAGAAGCAATGATTTCAAAAAGTGGTAATGAGAAATGCTAGCAAATAATTTTTAATTTTTCTTTTTAAATATATGAATGACAAATAATCAGAACTCTAGCTGATCAGTTCGGATATATGAAAAATTAGCGATCAAATAAGTTTTCAAGTAAGCTTATTTGATCTCTAACTTATTTGATCGCTAATTTTTCATATATCCGAACTGATCAGCTAGAGTTCTGATTATTTTTCATTCATATATTTAAAAAGAAAAATTAAAAACTATATGCTAGCATTTCTCATTACCACTTTTTGAAATCATTGCTTCTACGTCAATAAAATGTCTACGCAAAACCTTTATTTATAAGCGTAGCGAAGCACGCCGGGCCCTCCTAGTTAAAATAGATATTTAAATAATGTTTAAATTTTATATTTGCAAACGTTTTCGGTTCTAATCATGAACCATCATCAGGCAAAAAAATATAAAAAAAATATAATAAATATATTATATTTTTTATATTTTTTTATATTATATTTTTAATTATTTTTTTGCCTGATGATGGTTCATGATTAGAACCGAAAACGTTTCCAAATATAAAATTTAAACATTATTTAAATATCTATTTTAATTTGTTTTGGACTACACCGATGAAAAACAACCTTTATATTTTTTTGGGCTTGTTTTCTATAACGTTTTTTTATAGTTAGGTGACAAATAAACAATATTTGTTATTTTGTTAATGGAACATTCCGGATTAAAGATGTTTAAAACTTTAAAATAACGATCGGTTGATAGATTTTTCTAGATTGGACGGAATTTAGGATTTAAGCAGGTATTTGTAGGCAGAATGCATTACTTGTAGACGAAACGCTATACCATACATATAAAATCGTGTAAATAGAAGTTATTTTTAAATTAGTTTTACTGAATAAAATTTTAAGTGTTATTAAGCAAAAATATTTTGTGCATTATTTTGGACGCTGTATACTGGAAATTTCTACAATCAACCTTGGAGTTTATGAAGCAGTTGAAAGAATATTTTAGTTAGGAATTATGTTTTCTATATTGTTTTCTTGTTGTGGAACAATAGCTGTGTTACATACTTAATAAAACCTGGTGTTTTTGCTTACTAATCACTAATCAGTGATCGAATCCAGAAAGTTATTTGGGAATCTCATTTATCGAATTGAGAGTAAGGCCAATTCGAAGTAAGGTGGAAAAACGTAACAACATGTTCTATCCTCCGATAGCTTATTTTGAAACAATGGAATTCCGTTACAATTATTCAATTTCGTATGAATAAAACAACAACAATCAAATTAATGTATTTTAGAGATCATCTAAACAAAATTATAAATAGTCATAAAAAGGCACTTAATAAAGGATAATCTTCTTATAAATTTATGTATTTATTTTGTAGTTTCGTTTTTCTTTTCTTTCTTTTGTACTTTAAGTTAGTGTGTCTTTATTAGGAACGATCTTATGTAATAGATTTTTGTATTTATTTTAACGCAATAGCTCTTCGACCCACCCAAGCGCTTGGAAGGATTTAAGGTAAGCAAAATATGGAGGGGCTGAAATCTCAAGGCTCTGATATATCAAGACTTCGGTCTGGGTTTTGGATTTTGATATAGTTTTCGGCAAAACACTTTTATGAAGACATTGTTTTTAGTGTTGGTCAGCGATGTATATCAAACATAAAACTCTTTGTTAAAGTACAAGTATTTTTTATCTCTGTTTAGAAATTTATTACAAAACATACACGAAAAATCAATAGGTTACTGGAAAATAATAACAGATCATATATTAACATAATTTGGTAAAAAGATGATAACTACTCAAAAACATCTCCATTTAGCGTTTCGAGAAAATATTACAAAATCACAAATTCATATTTCTTACAAAATTCCAAAAATATTGCAAAAATAAAATACAATTTAAACTTTTTTCAAAATTCTAAAAAATATTCCAAAAATTATTCCAAAATCAAAGATTAAAACTGTTTTCAAAAATTCTAAAAATATTGCAAAAATTATAACAAAATCAAAAATTGAAACTTTTTTCAAAATTCCAAAAGTATTCCAAAAATTGAAATAAAATCAAATATTTAAACTTTTACTAAATTCTAATAATAGTCCAAAAATTCTTAAAAATTCAAACTTTTTCCAAAATTCTAGTCGGGATAGGAATGTGAGATCAAAAACTAGATTATTGCATTAGAAGTTTGTCAAAAGAATGTTGTCAAGTGTGTCAAAAGAAAGATTTTTATTTATTTTTTTACCCAATTTTTTAGAAAAAAATTAAATAAATTATTTGTATGACATGAAATTTTATTATTATTATAAAGAATTATGGCATTATAAGTTTGTCAAAAAAACAATGTCAAGTGTGCCAAAAAAATGATTTAATTTATTTTTTTAGCCAATGGAAAAAAAACTTAGCCGTTTGTATGACGTACGTAAATGTAATTTTACATGAAATTGGACATGGAAATTTTGGAATTTGTTATAGTTTTTGAAATATTTTTCCAATTTGGAAAAAAGTTTGTATTTTTGATTTTGTAATAATTTTTGCAATATTTTTAGAATTTTGGAAAAAGTTTTAATATTTGATTTTGTTATATTTTTTGCAATATTTTTAGAATTTTGAAAAAAAAAAATAGAATTTTTGAATTTGTGAATTTGTTATATTTTAATGTTATATTTTTAGTTTTTCTTTTAAAAAGAGAGAGAAACTTCTGTCTTTATCGACCTGTTTATTTTAATGTTTTTGTTTTCCAAAATTAAAACACACACAGTTTTTTCTAAACATAAAACTACTTAACATAACTATCAACGATTTGTTTAAAACAATAAACAGCAATAAACGAAATATGCACAACATCACCCACCAACTAAATAAAGAAATTCCGTATGGATACTTGAAAGATTTTTATATTTCACAACGACAATCAACTAAAATACTCACGTCAAAAATTAAATTTAGACAAAACCGAAAATTTATCCACACAAAATCAAAACAACTAACTACCATAAAAAGTGACAAAAACTGGTTCATAAACCTCACAGAAATCCCGTTTCCAGATAATGTTCAAAAAATACTTGCATTTGGACCAAAATTTGCAGTACCAACCACAAAAAAAGAACATTTTCCAATATTAGACTGCATTGCGGACACTGAGAACATCATTCAAAGCACTCACACAATCACTGAAGAAGAAAAAATAGAACTAAGAGGTACAATAGTGGCACAAATCACAAATCACATAAACAAAATAAACACTAAAATAACCCCAGAAGAACGAGAACTACAAATAGATTTTACACAAACAGAACAATTCATAAGAAACAACAAGGATTTAATAATTATGGAAGCAGATAAAGGAAACACTACGATAGCAATAACAAAACAAGAATACAATGAAAAAGTCACAAAAATCTTATCAGAAGAAGGAAAATATACCCAATTACATGAAAACCCAACTTTAAGATTACAACGGAAAAACAACAAAATCATAAAATACCTTTTTGACAACAAGCATATAGATCAAAGATTGAAACTAAAACTAACAACAAACACAGCACAATCACCAAAATGCTACGCAGTGATAAAAATACATAAACCAAACCATCCTTTCAGACTCATCATATCCAACATAGGCAGCCCATCATACTCACTACAACAATGCCTGAATGAAATTCTAAAACCAATCAATGAAGACAATAAACTAAACATAATGAACTCCTTTGAATTGAAAAACATCCTAGAAAAAACAAAAATAACCAATAATGATAAAATGGCATCCTTCGATGTCATATCCATGTATGAAAAAATTCCACCAGAACTAGTCTACAAATCAATAGAAAAAAGATGGCCAAAAATTCAACAACAAACAAAAATCCCAAAAAACAAATTCATCGAAATAGTCACTTTTTGCATCCATGAATCATCATATTTCCAATTCAATAGTAATTTCTACAGACAAAGAACAGGACTCACAATTGGAGGAAATGTATCAACAATATTAGCAGACTTTGTTCTGACAGACATAATTGAAGCATCACTAGCTCAGTTATCATACGACCCAACATTAATTCTAAAATATGTTGACGACGTCTTGCTAATAATACCAATAGAAGAACTGGAGGACACATATAGAACATTCAATTCAATAGATAAAAAGATTCAGTTCACAATAGAAATAGAAAACAAAAAATCAATACCATATCTAGATATAAAACTAATCAGGAACAACACAACGAAAATCCACACAACTTTTTATCAAAAACCAACAAATTCCGGAAGAATACTCAATTATAAATCAAACCACCCACATCATCAAAAAACAAATACAGCTTACGGACTAATCTCCAGGATCCTCACTTTAACAACAACAACATTTTGGCCTCAATACATCAAAAAAGCAAAAAAAATTCTAATTAATAACAATTATCCACTCACACTCATAGAAAACCTAATTAAAAAATTCATTACAAACAACAAAAATGAACGAAACAAAAACCCTCAACAAAACAAACAAAATCTTCGATACATAGGAGGAAACTATATAAACTGACTTTCAGAAACCATCACAAAAACCATAAAAATACGATGAAAACATAAAACTAGGACTGAAATCAACAAACAACGTCAAAAAAATCTTAAACCCACTGAAGGATAAAACAAACCACATGGAGAATAGTAACATAATATATAAAATTAAATGTAACAACTGTCCCAACATATATATAGGACAAACAAAACAACTACTAAAAAATAGAATGAAACAACATCAAATAGACTACAAAAACAAACATCAGATAACAGAGAACAGCACTAGTGCTGCCATCCACTCCAATACAACTGGTCATAGTTTCGATCTACAAAACCCCCAAATACTGGACAAAGAAAGAACCTTAAAAAAAAGATTACTAAAAGAAATGCTCCATATTAAAATCCAAAAAAATACAGTCAACAAACGCACCGATACTGATAAATTAAATTCAACATACACACCACTATTAAAAAAGTTCCAATAATCATACAATAATCATATTACATAACCCATACAATAATTATAATAATCACATATGACATCATAGTACATATCTCATACATCCTCATTAATACTCCTAAAATAAAATATAATTTCTCAAAAAATCCCAATCTCTCTACATAAAAAGACTATACAAAACATTACCTAAAAGAAATTTTAATTACTAACGTTTAAACAGTTTGTTTCAAACAAAAACCAATAATGTGTTATAAATTGTGAAAATTAAAAATTATGTAAGTACCATCCGGTTTAATGTTTAAAAAAAATTTTTAGTTTTTATGTTTCTAAAAAAATTTTTAACTAATTTTAACCTTTTTTAAATTGTATATAAAAAAATTTTTTCTTATTTTGTTTTCAAACTTAACCTTTTTAAACCTTAGAAAATAGCACTCAAACTCTAACAGAGCAATTTCACGAAGATTCAACAACGTTTTGACTTGACCCCTTTTAATTTTGATTATTTTTTGTTTATAGATAGTCTTTGATAAATAAAAAATACAAGTTCTCTTAGAATTTTTTTTTTCGACCAGGGGTCTTCACAGGGTGCCCCTCAATTTTTGTTATTTTGTGATGTGAGTGCATTTTGACGAGCGATTGTAGAAAAACTACTCAATCGATTTTCATAACTGATATGTCGTTGAATAGGTATTAAAACAAAGTTTTTAAAAATGTACACTGTTAATTTTTTGAAATAATTTTTAACGGTGTAACATAAGAAAAAAACGGTGTAACTGAAAAAAAGATGGCATAGCCTTTTTTTTTTTTTTTTTTAAACTAAATTGAAGCTTATTTTATATCTAACAACTTGTGAAAGTTTAGGACTAGCGTCATTTTTTGTTTTAGAGATAAAACTCGTTGTGCATATGACTGTCGGGAATCAGTTTTTTTTGTTCTGAAGGAAAATTATAAAAATGGCGATTTTTAGATTCAGATTTTTTTTTTATGTTAAATATCAAATATTTTATTATTAAATGAACTTTTTAAAAAGCAATTTCAGTCAAGTTCAGCAAAATTTTGCGACATTTTGACTCGACCCTTTTTAATTTGGTTTATTTTGGTCTATATTTAAAAAAATTCTACTTGAAGCCGTATTTTTCATTTATCAAAGGCTATCTGTAAACTAAAAATAAACCAAATTAAAAAGGGTCGAGTCAAAATGTCGCAAAATTTTGCTGAACTTGACTGAAATTGCTTTTTAAAAAGTTCATTTAATAATAAAATATTTGATATTTAACATAAAAAAAAAATCTGAATCTAAAAATCGCCATTTCTATAATTTTCCTTCAGAACAAAAAAAACTGATTCCCGACAGTCATATGCACAACGAATTTTATCTCTAAAACAAAAAATGACACTAGTCCTAAACTTTCACAAGTTGTTAGATATAAAATAAGCTTTAATTTAGTTTAAAAAAAAAAAAAAAAAGGTTATGCCATCTTTTTTTCAATTACACCGTTTTTTTCTTATGTTACACCGTTAAAAATTATTTCAAAAAATTAACAGTGTACATTTTTAAAAACGTTGTTCTAATACCTATTCAACGACATATCATTTATGAAAATCGATTGAGTAGTTTTTCTACAATCGCTCGTCAAAATGCACTCACATCACAAAATAACAAAAATTGAGGGGCACCCTGTGAAGACCCCTGGTCGAAAAAAAAATTCTAAGAGAACTTGTATTTTTTATTTATCAAAGACTATCTATAAACAAAAAATAATCAAAATTAAAAGGGGTCAAGTCAAAACGTTGTTGAATCTTCGTGAAATTGCTCAACAGAATGTTCATTTAAGCTAAAACTAAATTTTTCATTTCATAGATCAAAAAGCCTGAAGAAGAAAACAAAAGATTTTCGAAATATTGCGCAAATAAAGACTTGAAAAATAACAAATAGTGTTTTTAATTAATATTTAAAACCTATAATAAAAAATATTTTGACCTAGAATCCGGAACTCTGTGAAAAAAGAGACTAAAACAAAACGTTATATTTTTAGAATTTTGAAAAAAATTTCAATTTTAAGTTTGGGGCGCTGCATCTGTTACTATCCTAGCTCTTTTGGACTCTGTTCAAAAGCGTGCTATACGAATTGTTGGTGATCGAGATTTAACATTAGATCTTGATTCCCTACAACATCGTCGCACTGTTGCTGATCTCGTTGTTTTTTATAAATATCGTCACCAGCAGTGCTCGGATGAAATCAGGTCCATAATGCCTCAGACATATGTTTTTCCCCGTTTGACTCGTCAATCGGTTTGTGCAGGTGGTCGGACTGTCGCGATTACTCACTGTCATAGTAAAATAGAATACAAAGGGATTTCTTTGTACGTACATCGTACAAATGGAATGCTTTGCCCGAATCAAGAGTCTCGAGTGCCTTCAATCCACAAAGATTTAAAAAAAGCGTCCACCTATACCTCAAGACGCATGTTGTTGTTGGACCTGAGTCCTAAAAGGTATCTATGTGTTGTTGTGACACATTTTGTAATTCCTACTACACAACACTTCTTATTAAAAAAAAAAAAAAATTCTTGATTTTGTAAGAATTTTTGGAATATTTTTAGAATTTAGAAAAGGTTTAAATATTTGATTTTATTCTAATTTTTAGAATATTTTTGGAATTTTGAAAAAAGTTTCAATTTTTGATTTTGTTATATTTTTAGAATTTTTGAAAGAAGTTTTAATCTTTGATTTTGTAATAATTTTTGGAATATCCTTAGAATTTTAAAAAAAGTTTGAATTTTTGATTTTATTTAATGTTTACAATATTTTTGGAGTTTTTGTGATTTTGTAATATTTTCTCAAAAGTGAAATTCTTGCACCCACTTTTTTTGGCATTTCTCGACGTTTTAGGATCTAGTGATTCTAAAAAGGCAAAACAAATGTCTCCCGGCCGGGCGGCCGTCACAACCTACGAAATCTAGAACACCGCTTGAGGGATTTCAAAATTTTTTTTTCTAAAAATAGGTATACTTGATGGAAAGAGCCAAAAGGACGATGTGTTCGATAATTGTACCGGAAATGTGTCAAAAAAATCGTCAAGTGTGTCAAAATAAGAAAATTTGCATATTTCTGCTTAAAAAACGTTTATTTACGAATAGGAACATTGTGATTACGAATAGGAACATTGAATTTGGAGAAATTTTGATGGTCGGGATTGGTATGTGAGACCAAACACTAGATTATTGCATCATAAGTTTGTCAAAAAAAATGTTGTCAAGTGTGTCAAAAGAATGAGTTTCATTTGTTTTTACCCAATTTTTTGGAAAAAAGAAACTAATTATTTGTTTGACATGAAATTGGCATGGAAATTTTTGATTTTGTTATAATTTTTGATTTTGTTATAATTTTTGAAATATTTTGAAAAAGTTTGTATTTTTGATTTTGTAAAAATTTTCGGAATATTTTTAGTTTTGAAAAAGTTTAAATTTTTGATTTTATTTGATTTTTGGAATATTTTTGGAATTTTGAAGAAAGTTTGTATTTTTGATTTTTTTTATAATTTTTGCGATATTTTTAGAATTTTGGAAAAAGTTTTTTCAATTTTTGGTTTGGAAAAAGTTTCAATTTTTGATTTTGTAATATTTTTAGAGTTTTGAAAAAAATTTGTATTTTTGATTTTGTTATAATTTTTGAAATATTTGTGGAAAAATTTAATATAAAAAAACGTGAATTCAAAATATATTCATTAATTTTGATCTTCACGAGAGAAAAATAGATTGAGCGCAGAAGGCATCTAGCGTGTTCTATATATACTATACTAACGGCCATTCACCACCAATAACAAAACGATAAGTTTGTTTCTTGGGTATTTTCTTTCGTTAATTTTTTGTACCCACTAAAGAGTTTGCACAACTAACTCGTATCATAATTGGAAAAGATTTTAAAAAAAATTGATTATGAAATTATATTTAAGAAAAGAAGCAAAAACAACTTCGAAAGTTCATGGCATTACAGTAAACGAGAAGTAGCTCATTGATTGATTCTTCCTATCCTTTGGGAAATAGAGCGATTTCAAATTAGGGAAATTGCACAACTGTTTCATGACAAATTCAAATAGGAATTATTGCGATAGACGATTACGAATAAGAAATTATGTTTAAAAAAAACGGCAACAACTACAGAAGTTGTTGTTAATGTAAATCTAATGCGTGCGTGAAAGCAGGGCGAGTCCAAACTACGAAGATTGAATAATAGCCTTATAACAATTACGAAGATTGAATAATAGCTTCCTTACAGTCTGTAAACATCGATCAACAATTGGCTTCAAGTCGAGAAGAAATTAGTCTGGTTAAAACACACATCGACGAGAAAATGCTACAAATGGCAGCGAGTCTACGCGTCGAAGTAGAGAAAATTGTGGAGGAAAAAGTCGAAAATGTACAAAAAGAAGTGAAAGTGCTGGAGCAGAAAGTTCTAGATGAAAACCAGAAGGTACAGTCAATGGTTGTGAATTTTTAAAAAAGGCTTCAAGATGTTGAAATTAGTGGCAAAACAATTCACACGGTTCAACAAACACAAAACATGAAGTTAAAACCGCCCCCATACGATGGTACATCATCGTTTGGAATTTTTAAATTCAAATTCGAAACAGCAGCTGATCAAAATAGTTGGAATGAAACACATCATGTGGCAGCTTTAATAGTGGCACTGAAGGGTGAAGCAGCAGAAACAATACAATCAGTTCCAGAACAAGATCGAAGGAACTACAATGAGATCATGAAGGCCTTAGATTGCAAATATGGTAGTGACCACAAGCGGGAGATATTCAGACTTGAGTTGAAGGGTCACTTCCAGCGAATCGGAGAAAGTCTGCAAGAGTTTTCGTCTGCGATCGAACGTCTTGTACATCTTTACACCTTTCTTCAAAAGTTTCTTTCTTATTTTGTGTTATGATATCTGACTCCAACATCAATTTGTCTATGCAGTGAGAGTACAAATTAATTTTATACTAAGAAAAACACAATTTAACACGACTCCAGACAATTTTTATATAAACGCAAATATGGCGTACCGACGCTTCCACGGTATAATCTTTCACTTATATTTGCTCACTCTAAATTACTTTGAATACAAAAATTTCACGATAGTTTCGTTTTTATCCTCCTCGCCACTTTTATGTATTAGAAAAACAAACAATTATTAACTTTAAATATAACAAAAGCTTATTTTAAATTTTTCCACCAATTTATTTTGTTATTTATTTATAAGCTTATAACTCAGCTGACTGCAAACAAATGTATTGTATTACATAAATCTAAATATAAATCTAAATATATAAAATATATAATGAATGAAATTATATTTGTTGAATATAAAAACTTTTTTTAACGAATTGTAATCACCTATTACTTTCACTCACTGTTTAACGACAAATTTTTTAGAAAAACCCTTTAATTATTATTTTTTCCAAAAAGAAATTAAAACAAAAACAAACAGGCAAAACTTCAATTTTATCGTTAATTTTATTTGTATTTCCTGACTAGTTTCGGACTCTATGAGTCCATTAACAAAGGATTTACAACTAAAGTATCCAGTGTTTTAATTGTTCTATTTATACTAATTATCGATTTTTGAAAGATAAGTATCAGTAATAAAATGGGGAAGTAACCTAAGATTAAACAATAAAACAAAAAAGCTAAAAACAACAAAAGACACAAAAAAAAAAGGAAGTAACTTAACTCTAAAGTAATGTCAATTGTCATAAAGTGAGAAAAAAAAAATTAAAAAAAAATTATTCTTAAAATGTTTATGGCTTCATTAATAGTTTCCTGGTTTTTCCGAAATTTGAAATAGTGGTGAAATGATTGGTGCGTCCTCTAAATTCATTTTATTTGTTGTTTTTGTGATGTGATAAGACTCATATGCATCTAGTTTCCATTTCTGATAAACATTTTTAATAATTTTTGAGTTAGTATCGTCTATTGTATGTTGGTTTTCATTCATATGATGGGCCACGCTAGATGTATTGCCGTTGGCTTTCTTATGTTCAATTAATCTTGTGCCAAATTCTCTGAACGTTTGTCCGATATAGGTGTTGTCACAGTTTTGGCATTAAATTTAGTAAATTCCTGAACGGGAGTTGCTGCATTCTTTATCCTTATAATTGTTTAAATGTTTTTTAATTTGTGTACTTGGTCTCGTGACAAGCTCAATCTGATGCTTTTATAAAAATTTTTTGTAGTTTGTTTGTGATTGCTGGGTAAAATGGTAGGCTAATTCTTGATTTCACACTTTCCTTTAGTCTGCTTAGTTTTGATAGCTTAGAGGTTTCATGTTTTCTTTTGTGTTGTTTCATTATTTGATCAGCAAATTTTTTTGAAAATCCATGTGGTCCTAAAATCCTAGTGGTGAAATGACTATTTTAAATTTCGGAAAAACCAGGAAACTATTAATGAAGCCATAAACATTTTAAGAATAATTTTTTTTTTCTCAATTTATGACATTACTTTAGAGTTAAGTTACTTCCCTTTTTTTTTGTGTCTTTTGTTGTTTTTAGCTTTTTTGTTTTATTGTTTAATCTTAGGTTACTTCCCCATTTTATTACTGATACTTATCTTTCAAAAATCGATAATTAGTATAAATAGAACAATTAAAACACTGGATACTTTAGTTGTAAATCCTTTGTTAATGGACTCATAGAGTCCGAAACTAGTCAGGAAATACAAATAAAATTAACGATAAAATTGAAGTTTTGCCTGTTTGTTTTTGTTTTAATTTCTTTTTGGAAAAAATAATAATTAAAGGGTTTTTCTAAAAAATTTGTCGTTAAACAGTGAGTGAAAGTAATAGGTGATTACAATTCGTTAAAAAAAGTTTTTATATTCAACAAATATAATTTCATTCATTAATAATGGATCACTCACGTCACTCCGAAATTGATATTGAATATATAAAATATATAAGTTACAGGTTTTATCACTAATTTTACATAAATACATATATAGGTTTTATTTTACATTTTACAGTCTGCAGCGCAAGAGTGTTTCTTAATTTTCTTAATATGTTAATACATTACACAATATTTCAAATACGGTTTGTTTTGTGATATGAGCCGTTCACTGCACAAAACGATTAACTCCATAAAACAAAGTGTTGAGAAATTGAATTTTTTTCAAAGGTCAAATAAATTTCGATATTTAGTAGTGTTAATCTTTATCATTCAGGAATGTTATTATAAACATAATTTATTTAATTTTGGTTACTAAGTATATCAATTAGCTATTATAGTAGTAATTTAATTAGTATAATAGATATTATTAGTTTTTAATGTCAGGTTTTTAATAGTCATTTTTTAATGGTCAGACAAATTTTGACTTTTAATGGTGTTTATCTTAATTATTCAGGAAAGTTGTTTTTAACATAGAAAGTTATGACTATACCAAGTACTTTGACATTTAAATTTACAATTTTTCAAAAAGTGGAGTTAGTCGCTTTGTGCAGTGAACAGCACATATATCACTTTTTATTTTAACAAAAAAAAATTATAAAGATCACCGTATAAAAATAAAAATTTACATTCAAAACAAAATAGTAAATTATGATGCTAGGACGTAAAGCTAAAGATTTTGGACTGATGTGGAGTTTGCAAATCGAGGCGCTAGTCGAGATTTGCACCCACATTTAGTCCAAAATAGCTTACGTCCGTGCATCATATACTATTTTTTATTCGCCGCAAGCAAAATATTTTAAGAAAATTGGTTTATTCTAAATTAAAATTATAAATTTTCATAAATTTTAAAATAAAAATATGTGGAACAAGTAACCTTTGACAAAATATTTATTATTTTTTCCAAATTATTGTGTAGCTATGACAACAAATGATAACAACTATTTTAATTGGATAATGAAATTTTGAATTTTTAAGGGTTGCTTTGATAAAAATTTTTATTTTTCATAGAATTTAAACAAATACAAATGCTTTTTACTTTTTTGGACTATGACAACAAAATAAATATTTGAAAAGTGATACTTTAAAGCCGCAAATCACAGTAATAAAGTAACACTTTACTATGCTGGCGAATAAAAATTATATTTTAATTTGATTTAGAGTGTGTGTTAGACAATTAATTGAGAGATTAAAAGAAACAAATATGGACTCACCTGATTTAAACTTATTATTGGTTTTTAATTATTTTTATTCTAATTAATTATATGTATAGATGTAGTCCGTTTTGTGGTTGTTTTGATGTTGTTGTTTTTATTTGATAAGAATACAGTTGAAAATTCCAATTCCTATATGGTCGATTCCTTAAAATTGTAGTTAATTTTGTCTTTGCATTTGCTTGTTATTATTCCATGCAGTTATGATGTATTTGTATAGTGTTGACTTAAAAACAGGAATCCCGCTAAGTTACGGTTGAATATTTGAATTTTTTTTATGTTGGGCAAGTTGATCATGAAATAATGGAGCAAACGATAAAAACTATATTTTTTTTATCTAGATAATGTGTGTACGTACCTTTATCATAGTACGCTTGTTCATTTGAAGCGTGCCAGGTAAAATTGAACAGAAGTTTGGTTGTTTCTGTTGCGATATTGTGCGATGTTCAGTTTAAAACACTCAAGGTCACCATTAATTGTATGTATAAAATACGTATATTGTTTTTATGTAACTGTTATAATACACAATATTAAAGTTTATATTTATACACAAACATTTTATATACAACAATTGATTATTACAATAACTGGAAACAACTTTTTTTTTTTTTAATAAAATGTGTTGTGTAAAGGCTTGAAACCACACACAACAGAAACAGAAACAGAAACAGAATTCCATACAAATTTTACAGAAACCGAATTTTTATCTGTCAAATTTGTATGAAATTCTGTTTCTGTTTCTGTTGTATGTGAATGCCCGGCTTAATAGGGTTTAGAATATGTGTCACAACAACACATAAATACCTTTTAAGACCTAGGTCTAGACCTGGGTCCCACAACAACTGGCATTCTAAGGTGTTGATTAACGCTTTCTTTAAACCTCTGCGGGTTGAAGCCACCTAAGACTAAGTGTTCCGGCAAACTATTCCATTTGTACGCAGTTCGGACAAAGAAGTCTCTCTGCGATCTGCCAGTAAGACAGCGCGGGATCTTTACCGTTTCACTGGTTGCGGCAGCCGATTGCCGTGTGGGACGGGGGTAAGAATAAGTTTGAGGCATGATGCCGCTGATTTCATCTGAGCACTGCTGATGACGATATTTGTAAAAAACAACGAGGTCAGCAACAGTGCGACGATGTTGTAGGGAATCAAGTTTTGATGTCAAAGCTCGATCACCCACAATTCGTATAGCCCGCTTGAACAGAGTCCAAGAGGGCCAAGATGGAAACAGAAGCAGCACCCCAAACTTGACAACAGTACTCCATACAGGGACGAATATAGGACTTATAAACATGGAGCAATTGGTAAGGAGTGAAAAATTTTTGCATCTATTTAGGAGGCCGAGTTTTTTAGACGCGCTTTTTGCCATCGCCATTACATGATCGTTCCAGAGTAGGTCATTTGAAACTGTGACACCCAATAAACGAATGTTTTCACACTCACATATTGGTTCATCTCACATACTCAATTAAATATCTTTGGGGAACTCGGTCTTTAATCTGGAAACAATCAACATCTGTGTTTTGGCAGAGTTGAAATTGACAAGGTTTTGGTCACCCCAGTCGGCGACTTTATTCAGGTCTTTGTTCACGTTTATGGCAGCGTCTCTCCGGACAGGATTAATTCGTTCGTGCATTTTACCTTTTGAAGGAAGGGGCTCGAACGACTTGTGCAGAGTACTATCATCTGCAAAACAATTTATTGGGTTGCTGGTGATTTTCAACAATTCGTTGATATAAATCAAAAATAGCGTTGAGGACAATACTGAGCCTTAGGGTGCACCAGCGTTAATTAGTTTAGACTCAGAAGAAAATCCGTCTAAGGAGACCGAAATGTATCGGTTGGATAGAAAATTTTGAATCAGCCTCACAACATTGGGATGAAAACTGTACGCAACAAGCTTGTTGATTAAGTTGGCATGCCAGACTCGATCGAATGCCTTGGAGATGTTTAAAGCGATAACGTATGTTTCACCACCTTTATCAATTATGCTGTTCCAACAATGCGCTACATAGTTTAATAGATCGGTAGTTGATCTTTTGTTTCGAAAACCGTATTTGCTGTCGGATATTAAATGGTTTTCTTCCAGAAATTTTGAAATATGTGTATTAATATAATGCTCGTAGATTTTGGATAGGACCGATAGTAAAGCTATTGGCCTATAATATCGGACATCGGATTTTGGTCCTTTTTTGGGGACGGGCTGGACATTTGCCAACTTGCAGCACGAGGGAGATATACCAGATTTGTAGGATTGGTAGAATATTTTGGTTAAAGTTGGTGTAAGTTCTATGGAAAAGGTTTTTAAAATAATGGGTGGAATATTGTCCATTCCTGAGGCTTTGTTGATGTTTAACCCCTTTAAAAGTTTAGCGACTATTTTGGGTTTGAAGTGAAGTTCATTCATATTAACTGCTGAAGACTGGATTTGGGGTATTTCTTTAGGAGTTTCCAAAACAGTGGAGTTCAGAGCAAAGCGTTCAGCGAACAAGTTAGCTTTTCTTGCGGGATCATTGACGATTAAATCACCATCAATAATAGGGGGAATAGAAAATTTTGTACCAGAATTTAAAGAATTAATGGCACTATAGAAAGTCTTGTCAGAAATAGACATAGACGTAAGTTTTGAGGCTTTCGCTCTGTCAATTTCAGACTTTTCGTTTGAGATAATCTGGTTAGATATTTTGTTGGCCTTTAGATATTGGGATCGATTAGTGGGACTTTTGTTATGAATCCAAATATTAAATGATCTACGTTTGTTTCTAAGTGCCGTTTTGGCAGCTTTC
Organism: Diogma glabrata; assembly: GCA_963693315.1. Taxonomy (NCBI): domain Eukaryota; kingdom Metazoa; phylum Arthropoda; class Insecta; order Diptera; family Cylindrotomidae; genus Diogma; species Diogma glabrata. Next base: position 139,587,474 of record OY856186.1, on the reverse strand, counting down.
GAATACAAGTACTTTTGTTTGGGTTTTACTATGGAGAAAGGGACAAATTTATTGATAGCATTGAATGGTTTCTGTAAAGTTTTGAGCAGAAACATTTACATTGTCAGTGTAAAAACAATGACGGTCGAAAGGGAAACCATGGAAAAAACTTTGAAGACCACTCTTATCCATTTTTGAGTTGGGAGCTGTAGTTTTAAGTAAATCAGTTTTGATAACTGATGAGATTAAATAATGATCAGAATTTCCAATACTACCTTTAGCGACATCGACACTCGTAATATCTGCCATTGTGGTAAGATAGAGATCTAAAAGAAAACTATTATCACCGCCATTACGGGGAGTGAAAGTCGGGTTTTTAACAATTTGGAATAGGCCCTGAGACGCGGCAAAAATTTCTGCCAGTTTTCCACTATTGTCAACATCGTCGGTGGATTTGGAGAATTCCAACCATGATTTGTTGTGGACGTTGAAGTCACCGGTAACGATAACTTATAGTTGTAAAACAATTTATTATTATAATTATTTATTATAACTATTTAAAGCACAATTAACCATATAATTTAAAAACAGAATTATATAAACTTTCGCGTACACATTAATTGCGATTATTGTAGGACCGCTTACTCGGATATCGATATAATAATTACAATTAAAATTAAACATTTTTATTTCATACTGATATCTAAAACGGCATTTTTCGGATTATTTATGGTACAAAAAATTAACCTTTAACGTCCTAGGACTTTATAAAATTTTATAAAGTCCTAGGACGTTAAAGTTCAACTTTTTGAGCAAAATTTAAAACTCATTTCGTTTTATTTTAATCAATTTCCAGTATGAAATAAAATTTTGTATTTACCTCAACCGAAAAGTGTTTTTAAAGGTTCTCACTAGTGATTTCGACCTCGGCTAGACGCCTCGGCCGTAAACAACTAGCTCGTACTTTAAAATGTCACTTTTCGTTCTAGATAAATAAATAACTATTATGAGAAAAAATCATTACAATTAAAAGCAATTATTTATTATTATAAATAAATAAAACAGCTGATACACATTTGTCTCTCTCGATCTCTGTTACACACATACACAAATAAGTATATAATTTGTTAGGGTCCTACATATTTTTTTAATAAAAAGCATTGTGTAATAGGTATTACAATATGTGTCACAACACATAGATACCTTTTAGAACCTTGGTCCCACAACAACACGCGATCTGAGGTGTTGGTTTTTAATGTTTGTGGACTGAAAGCAATCGAGACAACTGATTCGAGCAAAGTTTTAAATTTGTACGATGTATACGAACGAACAAGTCCCTTTGCATTTCGTAACTATGGCAGTGAGTGATCTCGGCAGTTTGGCTATTTCAAACCGACTGACAAGTAAAACAGATGGAGGGATAGACATAGATGGATGAATAGATACAGCTGGTGACGATGTTTATAAAAATCAACAGCATCAGCAAAATAATCAAGAATTTACAATTTCATACATATGAAAAATAAAAAAGAATAGACAGGATATATCCAATATAAAAAGATTAAAATGAATAAATTGTTTCGTTTATTCTTATCATATTTTAACACTTTTTTTATCGAATCATTATGATGATAAACTAAAGTTGCTTATCCCCAATAATCATATTACATAAAATTCTTTAGTTTTTTTCCTTCAAGGAAAATTTCTTAATTATATCCACTATGACCTATGTCATAAATATGCATAACATTCCCAAGAGACCAAACATTTTGTTAAATGATGTTGATTTTTTTTGATCCAACAAATTAATTTATACTTGAGTATAATAATATGAGTATGATAATATATATTTATATGTTGTATAGATGTTAATGTAGGTACTTGTTGAAGTATTAAAATATGTACATAGATTAATTAAACACTTGTTGTAGTTTCAAATTTTGAGATTTTTATTTATTATATTATTTCTTTATTTATTATATTAAACCACTCAATCGATTTCGACTTATTATGTCATAATGGGGAGCGTGCAAAAAACGAAATATAATAGAGAAGGTGAAACTTATTTATATTAAATTTTCTATTGCAAAATTCGATTTTTTATACTAAAATTTTTTTATTAATTTTAATTCTATTTTTTTTTTTTTTTTTTTTTAATAAAATGTGTTGTGTAGTAGGAATTACAATATGTGTCACAATAACACATAAAAACCTTTTAAGACCAAGGTCCCACAACAACATACGTTCAAAGGTGTTGATGGACATAAATCTTTCTTTTTTCGTATTTTTATATTTTTTGTTAAAGAATGGATAACTAAACAAAAAATCCTATCACTGACAAAATATGACATAGGCCAATATTTTATGATAGAATAGAGAAAATAAAAGTAAATTAAAAAGTAATTAGCAAATTGTTACAAAAATTTGCTGAAACAAAACAAAAATGTAGTTGCCAATAATCCAGGAGGTTGCATATTCCTTGATCCTGTGACGCACTTTCTTTCTTAAAGATTAAAACCCACACATAATTATATGAAGGCTCATTTCTTCAAGGAAGCAATAGCGTCTCATCATCAAGGATTATTTAACAGCTAAGATTGAGGGTGTTACCGTTGACTGAATACAGTTCATCCGCCACCACCCCTAAGATGTCACCTTGGCTAGTGATATCTCACTGCTATTGCCAGTGGTGTGTGATATCTCACGTCAACTCGTATGACAATAACAGGGACTGGAGTACGCGGGGTTGTCACACCCGTAGATCAAAAATAAAAAAAAATGTCAAAATTATAAAAACTGATCCCTCCATGCGGGATCCCTCCATTGCAAAAGGACTGACCTGGAGTGTGAAAAGAAATTACAAATAAACTTATTTTATGACTGACAAAATATATAACAATAATAAGTAAATAAACCAAATAAAAAACAAAAATAAAATATTGAACATAATATTGTATTTAATTATTTTGAGGAGATACGGGATCACTGTTTATCTGTGGTACGTGTACGTCTATCTATTGGTGGCGGCTTTTTATAAAACAAATCTGGATTCGTTAACGGAGAGAATTTAATATCCGTTTGTTCGTTTAGAACCTAGTTATTGAAAAAGGGGGCCTTACGAATTTCAAATAATTCGAGTGCATCCAGTTTTCGACCTTTGGTTTCTATGTGTAAGATCTTTGTGTTGTGATGATTTTTAAAATCAGAATTATGATTTTCGGAAATTAAGTGATTAGCAAACGTAGAACTGGTGTGGTCCTATCTTAATGCACGAAAATGTTCAGAACTGCGAGTTTTAAGGCTACGACCTATTTGCCCCAAATATATCGTGTTACTTTGAAGTTAACTTTGTAACGTCGGATATTCTCATAAATCATATTAAAACCAATTTCTATTCTCTTTTCCATTCAATCAAAATATATTTCCATCATTCCATTCCATTTTTACAATCATAATAATTTAACAATTTTTCGAATCATACCGAACAGCCTTAAATTCAAATTTAACAACAAATAAATAAAAGAACTCAATGTCTATTTTGGTTTAACGAACAGATTTTGTGCTCAAGTTGCTTCATTTTGTTTTTTTTGCTTAATATGAAGTGTCAAAAGAAAAAACACATTTTTTTTTTGATGGCTAACAATTTTGAATTTTGATCATTCATTCCATTTTTGGTTCTTTCTAAAGAAAAGAAAACCAACTTTAAAATTTGTGATGAAAAGTAATTAAAAGTTTTTTGGTGATTAATGGAATTAAAAATAAAAAGTTCAGATAGAGAACTTTAATGTTAAATTTTATAGTTTCAATCTGTTTTAAAAAAAGAAGTATACCATCATGGCGTTACATTGAACGATTGGTTTCTTAAATTTAAAGCAAGACATTCAGTCAAGATTTCCTCAGATAAATTGGGAATCAATGGTGAGAATACTAATATTAAATTAAACTTACTAAAAGCAATAAATGTTGTAAAAATCTACGCATAAAAATTATTTCTAATTAAATTGGAGTTAAGCTGTAGGAGGTGGTTTCAGAGGAATGGAAACATTTAGAGAAAACCATTGAAGTGGAAGATAAGGCTGACGAAGCATTTAGTAAAGAGTTGGGAAGATGGGAGATAGTTTTACAATTAGCCGTGGAAATATAAAACGATTCGATACTATTGGAGTGACGCATGGATGTTGGATTTCGCTGGCGGATCATCATTCAGTAACAAATTTATACAAGTTAGTGCTTTTAGTTTATTATAATTAGCATTATATTCATTCTTTATTTTCATAGTCATTTTTTGCATAAAATGTTAGAGTAAACCTCTAACAACGGTAAGAGATTCCTCGAGTTAGCGGTTCGTGCTGGAGGCAACGGTCATTCCGTGTATCTTAGATTATCTTTTAACGTTCATTATAAAAGTCCAAGCCATCCAGTGGCAATCAGAATAACTTTGATTTCATTCTGCGCCAGTTGCAAATGCCTAGACTGAACCAAGATTCAGTTTATTTTATTACGCTTTATTTTTTTTTTTTTTTAATAAAATGTGTTGTGTAATAGGGTTTAGAATATGTGTCACAACAACACATAAATACCTTTTAAGACCTAGGTCTAGACCTGGGTCCCACAACAGCTGGCGTTTTAAGGTGTTAATTAACGCTTTTTTTAAACATCTGTGGGTTGAAGCCACCTGAGACTAAGTGTTCCGGCAAACTATTCCATTTGTACGCAGTTCCGACAAAGAAATCTCTCTGCGATCTGCCAGTAAGACAGCGCGGGATCTTTACCGTTTCACTGGTTGCGGCAGCCGATTGCCGTGTGGGACGGGGGTAAGAATAAGTTTGAGGCATGATGCCGCTGATTTCATCTGAGCACTGCTGATGACGATATTTGTAAAAAACAACGAGGTCAGCAACAGTGCGACGATGTTGTAGGGAATCAAGTTTTGAAGTCAAAGCTCGATCACCCACAATTCGTATAGCTCGCTTTTGAAGAGTCCAAGAGGGCCAAGATGGAAAGAGGCAGCACCCCAAACTTGACAGCAGTACTCCATACAGGGACGAATATAGGACTTATAAACATGGAGCAATTGGTATGAAGTGAAAAATTTTTTGCATCTATTTAGGAGGCCGAGTTTTTTTGACGCGCTTTATGCCATCGCCATTACATGATCGTTCCAGAGTAGGTCATTTGAAACTGTGACACCCAGTAAACGAATATTTTTACATTCACCTATTGGTTTATCACACATACTAAATAAAATATCTTTGGGGAACTCGGTCTTTAATCTGGAAACAATCAACAGCTGTGTTTTGGTAGAGTTGAAATTGACAAGGTTTTGGTCACCCCAGTCGGCGACTTTATTCAGGTCTTTGTTCACGTTTATGGCAGCGTCTCTCCGGGCAGGATTAATTCGTTCGTGCATTTTACCTTTTGAAGGAAGCACTATCTTTTGCAGAGCACTTTCATCTGCAAAACTATTTATTGGGTTGCTGGTGATTTTCAACAATTCGTTGATATAAATCAAAATTAGGGCTGGGGACAATATTGAGCCTTAGGGTACACCAGCGTTAATTAGTTTAGACTCAGAAGAAAATCCGTCTAAGGTTACCGAAATGTATCGGTTGGATAGAAAATTTTGAATCAGCTTCACAACATTGGGATGAAAACCGTACGCAACGAGCTTGTTGATTAAGTTGGCATGCCAGACTCGATCGAATGCCTTGGAGATGTCTAAAGCGATAACGTATGTTTCACCACCTTTATCAATTATGCTGTTCCAACAATGCGCTACATAGTTTAATAGATCGGTAGTTGATCTTTTGTTTCGAAAACCGTATTGGCTGTCGGATATTAAATGATTTTCTTCCAGAAATTTTGAAATATGTATATTAATATAATGCTCGTAGATTTTGGATAGGACCGATAGTAAAGCTATTGGACTATAATTTGAGATATCGGATTTTGGTCCCTTTTTGGGGACGGGCTGGACATTTGCCAACTTCCAGCACGAGGGAGATATACCAGATTTGTAGGATTGGTAGAATATTTTGGTTAAAGTTGGTGTAAGTTCTATGAAAAAGGTTTTTAAAATAATGGGTGGAATATTGTCCATTCCTGAGGCTTTGTTGATGTTTAACCCCTTTAAAAGTTTAGCGACTATTTTGGGTTTGAAGTGAAGTTTATTCATATTAACTCCTGAAGACTGGATTTGGGGTATTTCTTTAGGAGTTTCCAAAACAGTGGAGTTCAGAGCAAAGCGTTCAGCGAACAAGTTAGCTTTTCTTGCGGGATCATTGACGATTAAATCACCATCAATAATAGGGGGAATAGAAAATTTTGTACCAGAATTTAAAGAATTAATGGCACTGTAGAAACTCTTGTCAGAAATAGACATAGACGTAAGTTTTGAGGCTTTCGCTCTGTCAATTTCAGACTTTTCGTTTGAGATAATCTGGTTAGATATTTTGTTGGCCTTTAGATATTGGGATCGATTAGTGGGACATTTGTTATGAATCCAAATATTGAATGATCTACGTTTGTTTCTAAGTGCCGTTTTGGCAGCTTTCGAATACAAGTATTATTGTTTGGGTTTTACTATGGAGAAAGGGACAAATTTATTGATAGCAAATTGGATGGTTTCTGTAAAGTTTTGAGCAGAAACATTTACATTGTCAGTGTAAAAACAATGACGGTCGAAAGGGAAACCATGGAAAAAATTTTGAAGACCACTCTTATCCATTTTTGAGTAGTGAAATATTTTACGGGGTTTGGGAGCTGTAGTTTTAAGTAAATCAGTTTTGATAACTGATGAGATTAAATAATGATCAGAATTCCCAATACTACCTTTAGCGACATCGACACTCGTAATATCTGGCATTGTGGTAAGATAGAGATCTAAAAGAAAACTATTATCACTGCCATTACGGGGAGTGAAAGCAGGAGTGAAAGCTTTTAACAATTTGGAATAGGCCCTGAGACTCGGCAAAAATTTCTGCCAGTTTTCCACTATTGTCAACATCGTCGGTCGATTTGGAGAATTCCAACCATGATTTGTTGTGGACGTTGAAGTCACCGGTAACGATAACTTCACAATTAGGGGACTTTGCTCTAATCTCGTCCACAATTTTTGTCAGTATATTAAAAAAGTTTGGGTTACGTTTGTTGGGGGACCGGTATAAAGCTATTGTAAAAAAAAGTCATTTCCGGAAGACAAATCTTTAAAACCATTGTATTGAAGCCGTCACCGTGTAGTTCAAAATTTGGAAAGCGCGTGTACGCAACACTCTCATGAATGATTGTGCATACGCCCTGATGGAGTTTGAAAGCTGATTCGAGCCTATATTTGGAATTAAGCGATTCTATAAAGAGAAAATTTTCAGAAACTTGTGTTTCTGTAAGGAATAGAATGTTCGGTTTGTCGTGCTCAAGATGATGTTGCACGTGGTCATGGTTAGCGTTTGATCCGCAGATGTTTTGAACATGTATTTTAAAATTTTTTATTGATTCATATATGTTTTGTCCCTGCAAATTCCGTGGACGTGCCGCTTTATGAGCGGGTGGATTGCGCAAATTTGCTTTACCACTTGCAGACTTATTTTTTTTCGGTTGTACTGCCATATATATATCAAAAGGGTTTTATTTTATTTTTTTATGTTTTATTTTAAAATGGATAACTAAGTAAAAAATCCTATCATACAACAAAATATGACATATGCCAATATTTCATGATAAGATGAAGAAATAATAACAAAATAATAAGTGAAAAACAAATTGTGAGAAATTTGCAGAAAACAAAACAAAACTAAATGCCAATAATCCAGCTGATGCAGCGCACCCCAGACGCACCGCCCACCACCTCAATCGAGGCACAAAGCCCACACATAACTACGTGCTGGTCCGATTCCTCGGAAGAGCTAATGAGCGGTACCACTACGGAACGCTGCCCAGCTAAGACTGGAAGTGCTGCCGTTGACTAATTAAAGTTCGTCCGCCAGCACCCTAAGATATGATCTTGGCTAACGACATCTCCTGCCATTGCCAGTGGTATGTGATATCTCACGCTAACTCATATGTCAATGGCAGGGACTTGAGTACGCAGGGTAGTCAGACCCGTAGATCAACATTGCATTGATCATAATCGATCAAAATCGATCCCTCCTGCCTTAAATGGGTTAATGCATTGTAAACATGTGCAAGCCATATTATGTTTATCTTTATTTTTATACATATTACTCTTTCCACAACTTCTTTCCACATAATTAAAGGTCTGAGACAAAAATGGTTTGGTGAACCTGGCCCAAGCCCTATTTGCCAGACTTGGCACAAGTCTGATTTTTGCCAGACTTGGCCCCAGGACATCAGTCCAAACTTGGTCCATGCTTGGTCCGTTTGAAAATGTTAAGCCTCGCCCAAACCCCAAAATCTGTGGCGCATGTTTGGCACAGACTTGGTCTCTTAGCTTTTTCTTACCCGGGAAGTTAATTCGAAACAAGTTAAAAAAAAAACAAAAAATTCACATTTTTTTTAATTTTTCCATATCCTAAATTTTTCCAAAATCCAGAATCCTTGATGGATTTTTACAAAAAATTGCTCAAAATGTTTGTTGGCATATTTACTATGCACTTGTTTCATTAATATATTGAATTTGTTTGTTTTGTAAAATAAGTGATCCAAAAGCCCGCAAAACATACTTTTTCACCCAAATATCTTTTCAGCTAATATGTATCTCAAAAACAAGAGCTAACCTAAAAAAATGAATACAATATTCGTTTTCAGCAGGTCAAAATACATAAGAAAAGATGAGTTTTAAGGAGACTTTAATCAAGTTTAATCAAGTTATGCATGTAATTAAGTTGGTAAGGAAATTATAACCTTGAAATAATTCTCTGATCGAGATATTTGGGTTACTATCCAAAAAATTACGCGCATTTTTTTGTATCGCTTTTTATTTCTGTTTTACTTGTAGCCTTTTATCACCCAGTATGGCCGACATCCGGCCATTGTAAATAGAAATTAAAGATGAAGAACTCCCAACAAAATAACTACAACAAACAAAATAATCGAAAACCCACCAAGAAAACCTACCATGTGTTCCCACTTTTGTCCAAAAAAACGTCAAAATTCTAGTAAAACTTATTTTTCGCAGATCTACTAACCAAGACCTTTTTAAGGACATATACATTGCCCCATTTTTGTTGGCCCAAATTACTTTAAATGGTACCACAAAAATAGTGCTTACGTGTTTATAATATAGATGAATTTTTATAATAAAATGGAAAAGGAAACAATGGTGTAAAGTATGCTACAGACCTACAATATATTGTACAATAAAACGTTGTGACGTCATAACGAAATAAAAATTTAGGGGTTTTTTACGACACCTATAATATTTTCTTCAGTTTTTTAAAAAATCTGAATAACCACGAAATCTTTCTTCAATTAAAAAACTGAAGAAAATATTGTAGGTGTCGTAAAAATCCCCAAAATTTTTATTTCGTCATGACGTCACAACGTTTTATTGTACAATATATTGTAGGTCTGTAGCATACTTAACAAAAATGAAAAGAGTACTACATAAATTAAATCAAACGAACATAGAGCTTGTTTTCGAGCATTATCATAAGCAACACAATATGTTAAATTGAAATAGGGAGGAAATAATTGGAAAAGTGAATGGCAGTCTCATAGTAGGTACTTTACATATTAGTGCACAATACACATGTCGGAAGAACTAATGTTTTAGAACATTCATAGAAAACGATACAATTTATCAATTTGGATGTAAAATTCAAGAAAACAGGGTGATCGTGGTAGGCAGATGAGTTTGTTATGATGATGTATGTTATCATTCGCGAATATGGCTATTTACATTTTTTTTCCAATACATAATTTGTAATTGTTGAAAACATGGAATACGAACGCATCGATTTCGATGTTTTCAATGATTATAAATACGAGAATCTAACTAGTAATTGGGTTGTACATAGCGGTTGTACCAAGATATTATACATAGTATAATATCGGTACATAGATACTATTGGACCTTACCCTCGTTCTAAGTTCGGGAATATTGTTATACTTGTGGTACTTGATCATGTGACCAAGTATCGTTTTTTGTTTCCTTTGCGCAAATTGATTGCTGAACCAATCTGTCAATTGCTGGCCACCAATGTCTTTCATGTATTCGGTTGTCCAGAAGTTGTTGTATCCGACAACGGGCCACAATTTAAATCTACATAAATTGTTTGGAGATTTCCTACTTAAGCACGGAGTGAGACATACCTTATTAGCATTATATTCACCGCAAGCTAATGCTTTCGAATGGGTGAATAGGAGTGTTCTGTCTGGAATATCAGGGTTTATTTAAAAGAAGAGCATTCGAAATGGGATATGCATTTAGGCGAAATCGCTTGCGCACTAAGATTTTCATTACATCAAACTATCCACTGCTATCCCATACGGAGGTATTATGCCATGTTTGTATTATCTATGATAACTCACGGTTCTTCCTGAGTTATTGAAACGATTAAACAGTCTTCATGAACCGGGTGAAACAATTCTGCGTCCTGACTACTTAAACAAAATTCGTAGTCGAATCCTTGAACTAACTTCGGAAGCATTTGTTAAAAGGGCTCAACGATATAATTTACGAGCTAGTGCATCTTTGTTTACACCTGGTGATATTGTGTTCCGCCGAAATTTTATTTTGAGCGATGCAGGTAAGCGATTGTCTGCAAAACTTGCACAAAAGTTTGTCGAAGCCAAATTCCTAAGGTTAGTGGGTGGCGCCGCCTATGAACTGGTAGACCTGACTTCCAAACGAAGAGGTGTATACCATTTAAAGGACATACGAACTTAATATCTGGTTGTCCACGGTAGGAATCTACCTTCTGGTTTTTTTATCAACCTGGTTTTGCTGTTGTCCTCAACCCAAGTGTGTTTTCAGTTTGGATCTCAGATCGTAGGTTCGAGTATTACTTGTCGGGTGTATAATCACGTCTGGTTGATTGTAAGGGTTCGCTTCTTATATGTTGCCAAAGTAGCGTTGTCATGGGTTATTTCTGACAATAGTGTAATAAGGTGTGGGTTCGAACCTTGGCTAAAAACTTACAAATTTCACGGCCAATACAAACTGTTGGCCGGTTCCTCTCATCATACATCCTCATTTTTCAATCTTCCGTGACTGAGCGGATGTGGATGACTTTCGATGTTTTCAATGATTATAAATACGAGAATCTCACTAGTAGTTGTTGAGTTGTCACTTTGAATGTACATGATAGATGTTGTGACTGAAAAATACGCTGTGAGGAGCTGAGTTATTCAAGTTACTGTGATATTCAAGTTGCTGTGATATTAATGTTAGATGTTTGGCCATTTTTTTGGTTGGATGCTACATGGATGATTTGTGAGTATAAAACTAGAGAAAAAACCAGTCAATGTTAATTTATTTTGTGATGTAATTAGTATAAAAAACAAACAAAATCTCATTGAAAGAAATTCATTGTATAATTAGCTTAATTGTGTTAGTATTAAAATACCGCGTAGTTAAAAGAAAAATATTCAAGATTATTTATTTGTTTAGTTGTAATAGTACAAATTTAATCTCATTCGAGAACTAAGAAATAAAAATCAATTAGTTTATGTGATGTCTATAGTAATAAAAGAAAAAAAAAACAAAATTAAATTATTTACGTTGTTTGTGTCAGAGAGAAAGAGAAGTTGAAAGAACCCAATACATAGCCTCAACAATCGTGGTTTCTTTTTTTTGAGTGTTTCTTTTTTTTGTGGTGTGCGTGGCTAGATGTGAAGTGTGAACTGGTAAATTACACAGGTAAAAGCAAAGAAAAGTCACTCATAACTAAGTGTATATTTTTTTTTAATTCGCTATCGATGGTGTACAAGCTGTTTAAAAGAGAGAGGAAAATTTGTGCTTTGGAGGTAAAGATGTAATGGATAGTCTGGGCTAATGTCTGAACCCAGTATATTATAGTCTCAGATTTATTGGTTTTCATTTTTTTTTATTCACCTGTACCGCGCGTAATAGTTTCCCATCCATTCACCTTCAATAGCCGTATTTTTATAGTCCCCGTAACCCGTAGTTCCTTATTTTTCCTAGACCCCATTTAAATTTTCAATAGTTGGACCGACCATATGTGAGAAAACCAAAAGATTTTTGCACTGACTACGCTGGTTTGATATGTTAATTAATCTAATATAAGATTGGTTGGTTTTAATTAATTAATAATTATCTTTAAAGATCATCCATATTTTTATTTTACAACACCCTAAAAATGACGTGCGCTATGGTTACATTCAATATACTATTAAAGTTTGAATTCTCTAAACATCAACCGTAATTAAACAACTAACTTTTTTTTTTTGAACCCTAAGTCGGCTGTGCGTATTTTTCCAGTCATCAACATCCAACGATTTAATATCTCGTTTTTGTTAAACATTCTATTGTCTTATTTTCTTTCAAAATGATTTTTCCGTTTCACTATAATGTGATTCTGGATTATAGTTTTGCATTTGATTCATTTTGAATTCAATGGTGAATGTTGTTGATGTGTCGGAAATATTTTGTGTTACAACCTTGTCGTTGTGCAATAGTATCAAATAACGAACGGTTTTGTGTAATTTTGAAAAATTCCCAACAATTGAAAACTTGATGGAAATTAATTTCCAAAACACCGTATTCGAGTTTTTTCGAGACAAAAATTTTTGGCTATATAATACGGCTCTGTCAATTATTAAAATCTCTTAGTTTATTACTTTTGCGTGGTGATGGTTATGGTCACATAGTCATTCCGTCCGGTTGACTTTCAAAAATCATAGTGCAAGTTATTTGTGAGTTTAAATTTAAAACAAAAAAAAATTTTATATGTTGTGTGCCGTTCTGAATCATACAAAGAAAAAAAAAAATTAATGAATTTGTAAAATTGTTAACGCAAAAAAAAAATCTTTATATGTTTGTGTTGTGCCCACTATAATAATGTGCCGTAAAATCAACAAGCAAAAAAATTGCATTAAATCTACGTAGTACAAAATATTATAATCAATATTAAATTTGGTGAGTGCCAATATTTCCATTAGTTGAATTTGTTTGTATTTAGTATCACTGAGTTAGTCCAATTTAGTCAAAAATTTATATGTGCAAGTTAAAACAAATTGATATGTTTTGTGACGTAACGAAAACTGTACGCGCGCTATCATCCTAATGTTAATTATTTTTGACATAAATGTTTTAGTGATAATTAAATGGAATTATTGTGACTAACTATTAAAATATATATTTTTTTGTGGAATATATTTTGTATCCACGTATTTCTCTTAAAATTTAAGTAGAACAATTGTTTGTACTAATTAAAAGTTTTTAACTCAGTTGAATGAGTCCTATTTTTTTTTGTAAAACTTAAATTATTTCGACTGCCGAAGATTTAAGAAGGTACGATAAATATTATAAATTCGAACTACTATATTATGTAAAAGAAAGATGTATCTTATTTATTAGTTGTGTATTTGTTTAAATAGACAATCGAATTGTAACAAAATATGATTACAGTTATTATGCTAAATGAACGTATGCTGTATTTTCTTTTCTATTGAACGTCGTGGAATTTGATAACTTGTGTTATGATAACATAAAAAAAATGGTTTATTTTTATTTGTGATTCTGAAATTTACCAAATTTAAATGGCAGTACTATTTTGAAGTTGGATGTTGATGTGAATAAATTAATAATATGATGCAAGATCCAAATTATAAAAAAGGCCGGAATATGACGTCCTTCAACGATGAGGCCACAATATCATCATCCGCCGTATCAATATTTTGGCGGTTACTACTGTAGGTTAGTGCAACTCAGCATTGGCATCAGGTTTTTGGCTGTTGCTATCGTCTATTATACCTGTTTCGACACACCAATAATACAATATTTTTATTTAATTACTGCCGTATCGCTTCATTATCATTGTTACAACTTGGTTACAGTTATACTTCAACGAATAATTTAACGGGTGTGGTTACAATTGATTACCTTTGGGATTTCAACGCATACGTCAACCATTACTTTTGCCGTATTGCTTCACTATCATTGTTACAAAATTATTACAGTTATCCTGCACGTATAGTTTAACTAGTGTTGGTACAATTTGTCACATTGTTTGGATTTCAACGCATACGTCAACAATTATTCTTTTTTGCCGTATTGCTTCACTATCATTGATACAAAATTATTACAGATATACTGCAACGAATAGTTTAACTGGTGTTGGTGCCATTTACTACAAGTTTTGGATTTCAACGCATACGTCAACAATTATGTTTTGCCGTATTGCGTTCCCATCATTGATACAAATTGTCACCGTTCGATTTCAATAAATAGTTTGGCTAGTGTTGGTACACTTATTTTTGATTTCAACGCATCCTGCCACAACTACATTTCAACGCATTCGGCTTAATTGATTGCAAGTTTATTTAACGTTTCTATGTACCATTTTTTTTTCTCACAACGTTATCATTGTGTTCAACGTTTTATTCAACAAAATCCTTCAACGCTGATGCTTGCAAGTTTACGGAATGGTTCTACTTGTCATTTGCTGCAACAACGTCATCCATTAACGTTTCTACGTCACGTTTTATTTAAGAATTGTTTGCTGATTGCCAGTTTATTTAACATTTCTACACAACCATTTATTCATTGTTTATAAGAACAACATTATATAACGCTGCTGACTGCCAGTTTATGGAATGTTCCTACGGGTCAGTCACTGCAACAACGATATCAATTAACGTTTCTACGTAACGTTTATTCAATAAAATTGTTTAATGATTGCAAATTTATTTAACATTTCTACACAACCATTTATTCATTGTTTATAAGAACAACATTACTTACCGCTGATGATTGCTAGTTTATTGAACGTTTCTACTCATCATATTTATTCAACAATATTATCATTTAACGTTTCTAATTAACGTTTTACTCAACAACATTACTTACCGCTGATGATTACTAGTTTAGTGAACGTTTCTACTCATCATATTTATTCAACAATATTATCATTTAACGTTTCTAATTAACGTTTTACTCAACAACATTACTTACCGCTGATGATTGCTAGTTTATTGAACGTTTCTACTCATCATTTTCATTCAACAATATTATCGGTTAACGTTTCTAATTAACGTTTCATTCAACAAAATTACTTACCGCTGATGATTGCTAGTTTATTGAACGTTTCTACTCATCATTTTTTTATTCAACAATATTATCATTTAACGTTTCTAATTAACGTTTCATTCAACAAAATTACTTACCGCTGATGATTGCTAGTTTATTGAACGTTTCTACTCATCATATTTATTCAACAATGTTATCATTTAACGTTTCTAATTAACGTTTTACTCAACAACATTACTTACCGCTGATGATTACTAGTTTATTGAATGTTTCTACTCATCATTTTTCTTCAACAATATTATCATTTAACGTTTCTAATTAACGTTTTATTCAACAACATTACTTACCGCTGATGATTACTAGTTTATTGATCGTTTCTACTCATCATTTTTCTTCAACAATATTATCAGATAACGTTTCTAATCAACGCTTTATCCATCGAAATTCTCCAACGTGACCAGCGTACCAATGGAAGGCTGATGGAATCGGAATAGGAGGTCAGGAATTAATCGTGGGGTGAGTACACTCAGTTTGTTTTTTTTTATTTTTTTTTAATTAAGGTGGGGGGTGTGAATGGGTGTAAAAGGGCGTGTCAGAGATTGAATCGGGACATGCTAGTCGTCGAATGTGTGGGTGAATGTGTGACGTGTGAGTGTGTGGGCGTCTGAGAGTGAATGTAGGGGTTGGGCGTGGTGATCGTGGATCTTTCGCCCATGGCGTCGCCAGAGTCTCCATTTTTCCACTTGTATTTCTTTCCATTTCTGCAGATTTTCGTAAATAGCGTACATTTCTGTATTTGTGCTGAAGTAGCAGGTATTACTCTATCAAACCCGCGATGGCTGAGTCTTAGTCGTGATGGCTTTAAACTACTCAAGGTACGCTTCCTGCTATGCCACTCTCATTGGTTCGCCACTGAGAAAGCGCTTCATTACAAATTGGCGCCCAACGTGGGGCTTCTCTAAGGGTTTCTACAGTGATGTAGGACCCTGGAGGAGTCCCTCCATGTTTACACAAAATTTGAAAAATTTTTTTTTGAAAATTTTTTTTCATGTTAATTTTCAAGTTGCACCCAACAATAGTAAGAGACTCTGGCGGCGTGGAAGCAGTTCCCTGCTTCACACGCGCAGGAGCGAAGGAAGTCTGAGATTCCTCAGACTTTCCTTCGATGGGGTTTTGCGTCCCCACGCCTCCAGCTACAACTCTCCTTTTTGTATTTTGATAACGCAAGGGTGAGAATGGTTCTTCGGAATCATTCTCAATGGGCTTTACAAACCCACGGACCCTAGTAACGGCTGGGTTTCTTACTGGCACGGGGAATGCCGGGGGTGACCGGGTGCCAGGATTAGATATTTGTGAAATGGCGTATACGCCTATCACATCCATCCTGGTCATCTGGCCATGCTCTGGGTTCGCTGTGACAGTGAGATTCTCAGCTGGGCTAACTGCTCCATAACGTTAGAGTCCCCTCCCTGGAGCGTTAGCACCCTATGGTCTGAGTTGTCCGGTTCTCGCGAATGATACTGGGGAACATCTTCTAAAGCAGTTCGATATCAACTGCTGAGGGAAGATGTTCGCCCAGCCTTCATGTCGCGAGTTAATTGGATTAACTCAGATCATAGCACCTCGCCCGTATGTGTTGGTGGTGTGGATCGCAGTTGGCAGGTGTTGATGATCGAATGGTGGTCCAGAGGATTTATCTTCTGGCCATCCCGTCAGCACTTGTCAGCTGGGTGAGATCCCATCAGCACATCCCCTTCTTATTCCTTTCCCACCCTACCTTTTCCCATCCTTTTACCTCCGCTCTTCTTCCCTTCTCCTTTCTGATTTCCCATCCTTTAACGTAGCATAATTTTACTTTTCTTTGGTCCCAAACAAACAAAAACATCTTAAAACAACAACAAATAATGAAAGACCGGCGATCACCCCTTCCAGCCCCATGTGTGGTGAACTTCCCCCAGGATTGGTCCGTCTGTCCTCCGTCCACAAATAAATAAATAACAAAAAAAAAAGGAAAATAAATATTTATTATTGTGTAAATAGCAAATAAATAAATATAATAATAAATAAATAAATAGAATAACCAATAAATAAATATAATAATAAATAAATAAATATTTAATAAAGAAATAAATAAGTATTTATTAATTAAATAGTTAATAAATACATAAGACGGCAAAACAGCTGATAATATTGGGAACTAAATTTTTTTTTTTTTTCAATATATTTTAGATGCCAGCACAAAAAAATAAATATTAAACAAATAGATTATACATCAAGAATACGTATTTAAACCAAATATAGGAATTAATAATATATCAAATAAGGAAAACGAAGAGTATTCAACTCAAATAAATAAGCATCAAGAATAAGAAAATTATAACGGAAAACCAAAAATTTTATTCACCAATTTAAAGCTAACCTGGATAGAAGACTACAATTCGATTAATATTAGGTATAGATTGTTAGATTTAATCTTGTTTGTATATTTTCGTTTAAGGCATGATAGGCTAAGTTTTTTTTGTATTTTTGTTAAATTTTGAAACACATTTGCTTGTCGAACCGGTAGGCTTGCCGCACTTTTTTTTGTTTTCCCTTTTTGATTTTCGATTCGGGGAATTTCTGAGCCGCCCGAAATCGATTCGGAAATTTTTGTTTAATCCCCCGCCGACAATAGTGTAGGATATTAATTTTCACGCATTTTGCTTCATAATTTTTGTTCCCCACTTACCTCGTTAATAACAGTATAACTTACCTGTTTTTTTTTTTGGGCTTCATTTTCGCGTTTGTTTCACCAGATTGAACTGCTGCCCGTTAAAGCAAAAAAAAAAAAAAAAAAAAAAAAAAACAAAAAAAAACAAATTTTTCCTGATTGTTCACACATCAACAACGTAAGTAGTAATAGATATTTCATTCTTGATTACCCTCGGCGATAGCCCGTTTTACAAGTTTCTTAATCCATACATTGGACGAAGTGGTCAGATATCGCACAGCTGGTTAAGGGTTTGAATAACGAAATTTCCATACAACTCTCTAATATATTTCAAGTACTAAAATATTGTAATAAAGTATTTTTGTCTGGTAATAATTAAATTGTTTATTCGTTTTCAACGTTTGCAATAAGTAACACTTGGCTAGTGTAACAATTTTTCTCCCTATACTTGTCTTTATTGGTCTGGTCCTGTACGGCGGTTTGAGTTTTCATAATGTCAGCGGCTGATAAGATTGACGTTCTGGACAGGTCCAGCTCTTGTGCTGTTTGTCAGCACGAAATAGTGCCGGCCGACGTAAAACTCCTCACTCGGTGTAACCACCTCTTTCATGACATCTGCCTCAACGACTGGTTGTTGCAGAATAGCACCTGCCCGATTTGTCGAGCCGCTTGTGAGCGTGCAGAATTACAGAGGTTACCTCGAGGGAGGGAGAAAACTAATGATACAATGGTGCCACCACCACCGCGACCGGTGACCCGCTCTATTACCGCAGGCTGGCAACGTCGTTCCAGTACCGGAATTCAACCCTCGTCCACTCCCTTGGCAAACCGTCTCCCACCATCTCGACTCGCCGATGAAGTGCGAGGGAATATAGCTCAAAGATCTCCCATATATGGTGCCGCTGCAGCGGAAGATCCAGGTTTTCAGGAAGCGGTAAATGCTCACATCGATCGGGAAATTTCAAGAATTAATCACTCAATGATGCAATCACGTGCTCCAGCACCTGAAGTGTTGTTACCCCTAGCACATAATGCAGTATCACCCACCACCCCGCGTCATCAAACGGTTCATTCCGGAAATTATACACCAGTGAATGCGTATATGCGAAATAATGTACCAGTACCACCATTGTTTGCTGAGCCTCCTCCTGCTCTTGCTCCAACTAGAATGAGAACACATCTCGAGCAGCACTCTACAACAATTAGAAATTGGAACGTAACGTTCTCGGGTAGACCCGATGGTCTAGATGTTGAAGCGTTCATCTTCAGAATAGAGCGGCTGACCGAGATGTGTTTAAATAGCGATTTTACTATTGTCACCCGTTGTCTGTACCTGTTGTTCACAGATCGAGCAGCTGATTGGTTCTGGAGATATTTTCGCCAGAACCGACAGCTTATTTGGACTGACTTGTGTCATGCTCTGCGAATTGAATTTCAGGACCGGCAGACGGACGAAGAAGTGAAGGAGCGGATGAGGGCCAGGAAACAGCGGCCCACGGAATTGTTTGACGAATTCTTACAAGCGATTTATCGACTGGCAGATAAGCTACGAGTACCGATGTCGGACGCGGAGTTGTTATCCTTGATACGCAACAACTTACGATTAGAAATTAGAAGGGAGCTGTTATATGTTACCATTTATGGACTGGAACATCTGCGCCAGCTCTGCCGTGATCGCGAAAAGTTATGGGCCGAGTCAGTAACCAGATCGCGAGATTATAATATTCGACCGTCTAGACCGGTGTCTGAGGTGGATTTAGATAGTGAATTCTCACAAATTCAAATTAGCGAATTGCCAACTGAATCATTACCAATTACCTCTAACGAACTTGCGGCAATACAGCCTGCCCCTAATATGAAACGAATAACCAGTTCAACTATTTGTTGGAACTGTAAACGACCTGGTCATCGGTGGCACGATTGTCGTGAATCTCAGCGATTGTTTTGTTGGGGATGCGGAAAAGACGATGTATTATGTCCTAACTGTGAAAATTGTCGGGGAAACCGAAGGGGGGGCCAGAATCCCAACACCTTTTCTCGCTCCCAGGACCTGTCTTAGAATCATCTGAGACCAAATTCGATTTATCTCCTGATCCCTCGGTTGTGTCATCTACCACTCCCACTAACCTATTTGTACCCGATACACGGTCGAACCGAACCTCAACTTCCAATCTGATAGAACACCCGTTAATTACTACTTCGGTTACATTAGTACCCACTCATGATACTAATGTGAAATTATTGAAACGAACACCCGATCATACTGAACCGCCTCCCTTATGGACCAAAATCAAATCGTTCCAACAACGATTGAACGAATACCTGAAAATACGCGCAACCATATTTGTCGATTCATTATCCTCTTTGAAACTTCCATCGCGCTCTGCGCTCCGTTCTCGTATTTATTGGCAACAACGACATCTGTTTAAATCCAAAACCATTTCCTCCATTGTGAAATTGGCCAACGATGTGAGATCTTATGCCACCGTGTCAATATTGGGTAAACAACATACTGGACTGTTGGATAGTGGAGCGTCCTTGACTGTAATTGGTGGTGATTTTGCTAAAGAAATCGTGCAAACTCCAGACCTCCTGACTTATTCATCTGCAGTAGTTCGTACTGCCGATGGCCAAAGGCAGAAGATCCTGGGATTTGTAAAAACAAAGATTTCATTTATGAACCAAGTCAGAACCCTGGACGTCTTCGTTATCCCGTCTTTAACGCAAGATCTATACTTAGGTATAGATTTCTTTAATGCTTTTGGCTTGTTTAACCCATTATTTAGCTTACCTACACTTTCGACTACAGAGTCAGTAATTTCAGATTTGTCTATGGACAACCAGGAACGCTTACAAAACGCTATCCAACTTCTACCATCATTTTCGAAAATGGGTCTGGGTCGAACACATCTGTTAGAACATGTTATTGATGTGGGCACTGCAGCTCCCATCAAGCAACGACACTACCCAATATCGCCCGCCATTGAGAGACTGATGGGAGAAGAACTGGATAGAATGTTATCTCTGGGTATCATAGAGGTTTCAAACAGTCCATGGTCGAGCCCAGTGGTTTTAATTCGCAAACCCGGGAAGAATCGTCTTTGTTTGGATAGCCGAAAGGTCAATACAGTCACCAAAAAGGATGCTTACCCCCTTCCACAGATTGATGGAATTTTGAGTCGTCTGCCACAGAGTAATTTCATTTCCAGTTTGGATCTGAAAGACGCTTTTTGGCAGATACCTCTTGAAAAACACTCCCGAGAGAAAACTGCTTTTACGGTCCCGGGGCGGCCATTGTATCAGTTCGTAAGAATGCCTTTCGGACTGTGCAATGCGCCGCAAACAATGACTAAATTGATGGACCAAGTAATTCCTCCACATCTCAAGTCGTGCGTCTTCGTATACTTGGATGATCTTCTAATAGTTACAGATACCTTCGAGGCCCATCTGAAGCTGTTAGAAGATATCTCCCAGTGTCTTAGACGTGCGAACTTGACGATAAACGTGGAAAAAAGTAAGTTTCTCTTGCCGGATGTAAAATATTTGGGATATGTCGTGGGAGGTGGTACGTTAAAAATTGATCCTGATAAAACTCAGGCCATTTCTGAATTTCCTACGCCGCGTACGTCCAAACAGATTCGACGTTTCCTGGGTATGGCGGGTTATTATCGCCGTTTCATATCCGATTTCTCTGCTATGTCCTCTCCAATGTCAGATTTGTTGAAGAAAAATTCTAATAAATTCGTATGGACACAGGAAGCTGAAACAGCATTTATCAATCTCAAAAATGCTCTCATATCAGCCCCAGTCCTCATAAACCCCGACTATACTAAACCCTTTACTCTCCAGTGCGACGCTAGCAACGACGGTATAGGTTGTGTACTGCTTCAGTGTGACATGGACGGTATGGAGCATCCCATAGCGTACATGTCCAAAAAACTAAATTCTGCGCAGCGCAATTACTCCACTAGCGAGAAAGAGTGTCTAGCCGCCGTACTGGGAGTAAAGAAATTTAGAGCGTATGTCGAGGGTCAGGCCTTTAAGATCATAACTGATCATGCTTCATTAAAATGGTTAATGCAACAGAAAGACCTTTCTGGTCGATTGGCTCGTTGGAGCTTGAAATTGCAGGGTTATGTCTTTGATATTGAGTACCGAAAAGGAAATTTAAACATAGTTCCAGACACTTTATCAAGACGTGACTCTGTTGATATCATTTCTGAATTATGTCCAGTGCCAGAACTAGATCTTAATTCCCCTTTCTTCAACTCTTCTCGATACTTGGAGTTGGTAAATCTAGTTACCGAAGCAGACGGTACATTGCCTGATCTGAAAGTAATTTCTGGTCGGGTTTATAAACGGTTGGCTTGTCTGGATCTCGATATTCCTTCAGAGGGTGAGGTTTGGAAATTGTGGTTACCTGAGGAATACACTGACGAGTGTATTGCAAGGGCCCACAATCCTCCTACCTCATCTCATGGAGGTCTAGCAAAAACCCTGTTTAATATTCGTAAATTTTACTATTGGCCTCGTATGTACACCCAGGTTAAATCTTACATAGGAAATTGTAAGACCTGTAAAGAAATCAAAGCGACTAATGTTCCACTTCGTGCTCCCATGGTGTCCCAGATGAAAACAGAACGAATTGGACAGCGATTATATATCGATATTCTTGGCCCTTACCCTCGTTCAAAGGCCGGGAATATCGCTATTCTGGTAGTATTAGATCATGTTACTAAATATCCATTTTTATTTCCTTTACGGAAATTAACTGCTGAACCAATTTGTCATCTATTGGCTACCAATGTCTTTCATGTATTTGGTTGTCCCGAAGCTATTGTGTCCGATAATGGGACCCAATTCAAATCAAAACAGTTTGCGGATTTCTTGGCGAAGCACGGAGTGAAACATACATTACTAGCGTTATATTCACCTCAAGCTAACGCTTCGGAACGGGTAAATAGGAGTGTTTTATCTGGTATTCGAGCCTACCTAAAGGAGGAGCATTCTAAATGGGATCTGCACTTGAGCGAGATCGCTTGTGCACTACGTTGTTCCCTGCACCAAACACTTAAATGTTCCCCATATTACGCAATGTTTGGGATACCCATGGTGACTCATGGTTCGTCATATGAGTTGCTGAGACGATTGAATGGTCTTCATGAACCAGGTGAAACGGTTCTGCGACCTGATTATCTTAACAGGATTCGATTACGAATTCTAGATCTAACGGCCGAAGCATTTGTCAGGAGTGCTGAAAGATACAATTTACGAGCTCGAGTAGCTTTGTTTAAACCAGGGGATACGGTGTTCCGAAGGAACTTTATTTTGAGTGACGCCGGTAAGAGATTATCTGCTAAACTTGCACAGAAGTTTATTGAGACCAGAGTAATAAGGTTGGTAGGTAGCGCTGCCTACGAACTGGAGGACCTGGTTTCTAAACGTAGAGGTGTTTATCACTCCAAGGACATTCGTGCCTAACATCGGCAATAATTTTTTTTCTGTCAGTATGATAGTAACTTTCGTGCGTGTTTCACCGCCATTGTAAGTCAAGATTATCGACGACCACAAAGTATGAAGGTAGTTTCATCTTGAATTCACAGTTCAGTGAGTGTGTATCAACTTTGGTGTTCGGGTCTTGTTTCAAAATTTTTTTTGTTTTGACTATTTATAAGTGTAAATTCCGTGATTGAACGTATTTGAATTTGGTTCAGTTGGTTACTTTGAACCTATGTGAACAGTTTGTTTTTTTTCAGCCTTCAGAGTCACTGGGACGGAAGCGTACAACAGTGTGGCCCGGCTAGCTCAGTCGGAGAAGTATGAGACTCGTGTTAGTTCAGGTGTGGGTTGCGAGCCTGCATGGCGTAAAAGCGGAATGGTGTCGGATGTTTCATTAAAGGAGTCGGTCCAATGGTGTTTTTTCTTTTCGATCTGTAGCAGATTGAATAAATTTTTTTTTTGTGACTTTAGAGTCTCGGGAACCCCCAGATCTGCCCGAAATTGGGTCTGGAAGAAGTTAGTTATCCACCGCTTGCAATAGAGTAGAATACTGATTTTATCGATACCCCTCCCAAAAGTTTTTTTTTATTCTTAGATACTTTGTTACTTTGTTTCTGCTAAGACTGGGTTTATAATACCGATCGATTTGATTGCTAATTTGTAGAATCTTGAAGTGCCTCACCATACTAAGGTGGATGTACAAGGTCTGTTTGCGACCAGTCTAGTCCTCTTTTCAACTTCTTTTTGGTCGTGAGTGCTCTTCCAAAAAGCACTTGCTCTGTAATGGATAGTCTGGGCTAATGTCTGAACCCAGTATATTATAGTCTCAGATTTATTGGTTTTCATTTTTTTTTATTCACCTGTACCGCGCGTAATAGTTTCCCATCCATTCACCTTCAATAGCCGTATTTTTATAGTCCCCGTAACCCGTAGTTCCTTATTTTTCCTAGACCCCATTTAAATTTTCAATAGTTGGACCGACCATATGTGAGAAAACCAAAAGATTTTTGCACTGACTACGCTGGTTTGATATGTTAATTAATCTAATATAAGATTGGTTGGTTTTAATTAATTAATAATTATCTTTAAAGATCATCCATATTTTTATTTTACAACACCCTAAAAATGACGTGCGCTATGGTTACATTCAATATACTATTAAAGTTTGAATTCTCTAAACATCAACCGTAATTAAACAACTAACTTTTTTTTTTTGAACCCTAAGTCGGCTGTGCGTATTTTTCCAGTCATCAACATCCAACGATTTAATATCTCGTTTTTGTTAAACATTCTATTGTCTTATTTTCTTTCAAAATGATTTTTCCGTTTCACTATAATGTGATTCTGGATTATAGTTTTGCATTTGATTCATTTTGAATTCAATGGTGAATGTTGTTGATGTGTCGGAAATATTTTGTGTTACAACCTTGTCGTTGTGCAATAGTATCAAATAACGAACGGTTTTGTGTAATTTTGAAAAATTCCCAACAATTGAAAACTTGATGGAAATTAATTTCCAAAACACCGTATTCGAGTTTTTTCGAGACAAAAATTTTTGGCTATATAATACGGCTCTGTCAATTATTAAAATCTCTTAGTTTATTACTTTTGCGTGGTGATGGTTATGGTCACATAGTCATTCCGTCCGGTTGACTTTCAAAAATCATAGTGCAAGTTATTTGTGAGTTTAAATTTAAAACAAAAAAAAATTTTATATGTTGTGTGCCGTTCTGAATCATACAAAGAAAAAAAAAAATTAATGAATTTGTAAAATTGTTAACGCAAAAAAAAAATCTTTATATGTTTGTGTTGTGCCCACTATAATAATGTGCCGTAAAATCAACAAGCAAAAAAATTGCATTAAATCTACGTAGTACAAAATATTATAATCAATATTAAATTTGGTGAGTGCCAATATTTCCATTAGTTGAATTTGTTTGTATTTAGTATCACTGAGTTAGTCCAATTTAGTCAAAAATTTATATGTGCAAGTTAAAACAAATTGATATGTTTTGTGACGTAACGAAAACTGTACGCGCGCTATCATCCTAATGTTAATTATTTTTGACATAAATGTTTTAGTGATAATTAAATGGAATTATTGTGACTAACTATTAAAATATATATTTTTTTGTGGAATATATTTTGTATCCACGTATTTCTCTTAAAATTTAAGTAGAACAATTGTTTGTACTAATTAAAAGTTTTTAACTCAGTTGAATGAGTCCTATTTTTTTTTGTAAAACTTAAATTATTTCGACTGCCGAAGATTTAAGAAGGTACGATAAATATTATAAATTCGAACTACTATATTATGTAAAAGAAAGATGTATCTTATTTATTAGTTGTGTATTTGTTTAAATAGACAATCGAATTGTAACAAAATATGATTACAGTTATTATGCTAAATGAACGTATGCTGTATTTTCTTTTCTATTGAACGTCGTGGAATTTGATAACTTGTGTTATGATAACATAAAAAAAATGGTTTATTTTTATTTGTGATTCTGAAATTTACCAAATTTAAATGGCAGTACTATTTTGAAGTTGGATGTTGATGTGAATAAATTAATAATATGATGCAAGATCCAAATTATAAAAAAGGCCGGAATATGACGTCCTTCAACGATGAGGCCACAATATCATCATCCGCCGTATCAATATTTTGGCGGTTACTACTGTAGGTTAGTGCAACTCAGCATTGGCATCAGGTTTTTGGCTGTTGCTATCGTCTATTATACCTGTTTCGACACACCAATAATACAATATTTTTATTTAATTACTGCCGTATCGCTTCATTATCATTGTTACAACTTGGTTACAGTTATACTTCAACGAATAATTTAACGGGTGTGGTTACAATTGATTACCTTTGGGATTTCAACGCATACGTCAACCATTACTTTTGCCGTATTGCTTCACTATCATTGTTACAAAATTATTACAGTTATCCTGCACGTATAGTTTAACTAGTGTTGGTACAATTTGTCACATTGTTTGGATTTCAACGCATACGTCAACAATTATTCTTTTTTGCCGTATTGCTTCACTATCATTGATACAAAATTATTACAGATATACTGCAACGAATAGTTTAACTGGTGTTGGTGCCATTTACTACAAGTTTTGGATTTCAACGCATACGTCAACAATTATGTTTTGCCGTATTGCGTTCCCATCATTGATACAAATTGTCACCGTTCGATTTCAATAAATAGTTTGGCTAGTGTTGGTACACTTATTTTTGATTTCAACGCATCCTGCCACAACTACATTTCAACGCATTCGGCTTAATTGATTGCAAGTTTATTTAACGTTTCTATGTACCATTTTTTTTTCTCACAACGTTATCATTGTGTTCAACGTTTTATTCAACAAAATCCTTCAACGCTGATGCTTGCAAGTTTACGGAATGGTTCTACTTGTCATTTGCTGCAACAACGTCATCCATTAACGTTTCTACGTCACGTTTTATTTAAGAATTGTTTGCTGATTGCCAGTTTATTTAACATTTCTACACAACCATTTATTCATTGTTTATAAGAACAACATTATATAACGCTGCTGACTGCCAGTTTATGGAATGTTCCTACGGGTCAGTCACTGCAACAACGATATCAATTAACGTTTCTACGTAACGTTTATTCAATAAAATTGTTTAATGATTGCAAATTTATTTAACATTTCTACACAACCATTTATTCATTGTTTATAAGAACAACATTACTTACCGCTGATGATTGCTAGTTTATTGAACGTTTCTACTCATCATATTTATTCAACAATATTATCATTTAACGTTTCTAATTAACGTTTTACTCAACAACATTACTTACCGCTGATGATTACTAGTTTAGTGAACGTTTCTACTCATCATATTTATTCAACAATATTATCATTTAACGTTTCTAATTAACGTTTTACTCAACAACATTACTTACCGCTGATGATTGCTAGTTTATTGAACGTTTCTACTCATCATTTTCATTCAACAATATTATCGGTTAACGTTTCTAATTAACGTTTCATTCAACAAAATTACTTACCGCTGATGATTGCTAGTTTATTGAACGTTTCTACTCATCATTTTTTTATTCAACAATATTATCATTTAACGTTTCTAATTAACGTTTCATTCAACAAAATTACTTACCGCTGATGATTGCTAGTTTATTGAACGTTTCTACTCATCATATTTATTCAACAATGTTATCATTTAACGTTTCTAATTAACGTTTTACTCAACAACATTACTTACCGCTGATGATTACTAGTTTATTGAATGTTTCTACTCATCATTTTTCTTCAACAATATTATCATTTAACGTTTCTAATTAACGTTTTATTCAACAACATTACTTACCGCTGATGATTACTAGTTTATTGATCGTTTCTACTCATCATTTTTCTTCAACAATATTATCAGATAACGTTTCTAATCAACGCTTTATCCATCGAAATTCTCCAACGTGACCAGCGTACCAATGGAAGGCTGATGGAATCGGAATAGGAGGTCAGGAATTAATCGTGGGGTGAGTACACTCAGTTTGTTTTTTTTTATTTTTTTTTAATTAAGGTGGGGGGTGTGAATGGGTGTAAAAGGGCGTGTCAGAGATTGAATCGGGACATGCTAGTCGTCGAATGTGTGGGTGAATGTGTGACGTGTGAGTGTGTGGGCGTCTGAGAGTGAATGTAGGGGTTGGGCGTGGTGATCGTGGATCTTTCGCCCATGGCGTCGCCAGAGTCTCCATTTTTCCACTTGTATTTCTTTCCATTTCTGCAGATTTTCGTAAATAGCGTACATTTCTGTATTTGTGCTGAAGTAGCAGGTATTACTCTATCAAACCCGCGATGGCTGAGTCTTAGTCGTGATGGCTTTAAACTACTCAAGGTACGCTTCCTGCTATGCCACTCTCATTGGTTCGCCACTGAGAAAGCGCTTCATTACAAAGATTGTGAATGAAGTTCATTAAACGTCCATCCTATAAATATTCAACGATCCTCCTAGCATTCTGGCGCAATAATTCCATCAATTTAATATCAATTCATGATTGTGGCGGATTACTACTGACTATATTTATTTCATGATTTTGGTTCAACAATCGCCTTGGCATTTTTTCTTTGGCGCAACAATTTGATCAGTTTAACATCAATTCATGATTGTTGCTGATTGTTACTGACTATAAATTTCAGATTTTCGGTTCAACAATCGCCTTGACATATTTTTTTTTTGCGCAACAATTCCATCGATTTGACAACTATTCACGATTATTGTTCATTGTTATGCTATGATTTTGGCTCAGCTATAGCCATTCCAGTTGTCACAACCATTACATTAATTTTTCAACGACGATAGGTTGTATTTTGGGATTACCGTTCCACAACCACCAGTGCAAGTTCAGCGCAACCAACACAAATCATTTCCAGTAGTTAAGATGCAAGTGATGATCGGCTGATAAGAAGGAAGGTGGAGGGAGGTTGGATCTGCTAAAATCATGGGGTGAGTCACTTTCTTGTATTATATTACTATATATATGTTTGGCCTTTAATCCTACCTAATGTCTTACAAAAATATCGTTTAATAATAATAAATAACGTTCGTGACGGCCGCGGCTTCTTCGTCATTGAGGGTCGCCAGAGTCTCCTTTTTGCACTTTTCTCAATTAATTGGTACTTAGTATCTACGAACTAACTGTTCAGAATAAACATTATGAGGAGCACTATTATTGAATAATATTACACGTTTATTAGTAATAATATTAAAAAAATTTGTTTAAACAGTTGCTGATGAAAATCCGAATATTACTCTGCACCACGGGCAACTTCGCAGCTACGTGCCAAATAACTAACGTACTTTTTCGAGAAGGTGTAGATACAGTCACGTGCACGGGTGATTTTTATTAAATGTTTAAACAAAAGACTTATATTTTTCCAAAAAATCGGTATTTTTAACCGACCGAATTTTTCATTCGTTATCTTTTGCTCAATGTTAAAAACTTCGAAAAAAAAAATAATAAAAATGTAGTAGAGTTTTGACAATGTATCTCCAAGGTACCACTTATATAAAAAATTCCGAAGTGAAATTCTAAATTGACTCCACTAAAATTAGTAAGAAAATAATTAACCTTAATAATAGTGCAACACGTCAGGCTAAACATGTTCTCTCTGATCTTGGTTATATCTTTTTTATTTACCTTTGCACGCGTTTAATTTCGTTATCTATAAAACTATAAATGTTTCAATTGCTTTTAACAATCATCATAAAAAAGATGAAAGGCATGTTGATTATTTTATATTTAATTCAACCATAAACAAATTCCTACAAAAAGCTCCCTATTTACTATTTGATTTCATCGTCTTTTATTCATGCTGAGAATTACTACACTATGTTTTATATAGCAATAAAATAATTTTTCAACAATTAAGTGAAATTATATCATATTATATCATATCATACCGCCCTAAGAAGCTTGATGATAGAATTTAGTTAATATTTTACTGTTTTCAATCATAAGCCACATAAAATTAATCTATTAAGTAAAAAGATGATATAATGTTTTGGTTAATTATATACTTATTTTAAAAGATTAAAAATAACTTCCATATCATAATAATAAACAGTTATTAGAAATTTAATTGTTTATCTTAATAATTGTGCTCTGTTTTCTAATAATGGGTTTAAGATTACTTATGTTAATATATATTAATTACGTGGAGTGTGTGGACACATACACAGATAGAAGAAAAAAAACAAAATAATATATAAGTTGTGAGAGATATGATGGCAGGTTTTAACAATGTTTGCTATCAAGCACGACTGAAGTCACTGCGTTATATCGAAAAATAAAATTCAAAAAAATTGTTTAAACTTACCAGACATAAAATGTAGTAGAAGTGATGTAATGGGATACAATGTCGGACTATATGTTATATCCGGACATGCGTAACCTAATACACTAACCACACGATCAGCAGCCGCCCTACCTTTTCTTGTTAGATGATATGGTAGACAATGTGTTGAATCAACAAATGGCGGGAGCATAATTGGTTTATCTGGCAAATCAACTGTACCAAAAACCTAATAACGAAAAAAACAAAATCAAACTTTGTTTATATTGATGACAATAAATCAACATACTTGATTCACCATTTCCCAATAAAAACCATCTAACATATTTTTTCCAACGCGATGTTGATCGCATAATAACGGCCATAATTGTGCTCTTAATGTTGCACTTAAAGGCCAATCGTTTTCACGAATTATTAATTTGATTTCTCGTTTTTTTCCTTGTTTTAATAACTGTTGGACATCGTTTAACGTTTTTAATATTGGTTTTTTTCCTGAAAATAAAAAAAAACAATAATAATATAAATTTTTTCTGTAATAATCTGTTTAAAGCAGATAGCGTTAAATTAAATATTTCTTCGTCCAATAATTTTTTGTAAACTTTGATTTGAAATCAAAATGCGATTATAATTTGAACTCGGTTTGTAAATATTTTTGTATTGAATAAATTAAATTAAATTTTATAAAATTAAATGTTTGAACGCATATTCCCTATATATAGTCATAAAGATAATCGAACACATTTTCTATTATTAAAGTTTTTATTTATGTTTTATAAATATTGATTGGAGTAGAAACCAAATCATAGATTTGATAAATGAATGAACAAATATAACGAAAAAAATAAAAAAAAAATTAAAAAACACTTTTTTGGAAACGAACTAAAAAGTAAAAAATAAATTTGCATTGACACAAGGTTATGCTGCAAAGAAACAAACGATATGTTCATAAAAACGTTATGTCTTTTATGATTAAATACTGAAAGAAAATTCAGTTACTACGCAGTCGATAGCGTGTCTACCAAAAAGATTCGAACTCATTGGTCTGATGAGGTTGCGAGTTCGAATCCCACCCGGAACACGTATAAGAGAAAAATGTGTTTTAATGTAATAATCTGTGAGGTTAATTCAGAGAAACACAAAACTAATTTCGAGTTGAAAAATTTCAAAAGATTCACAAAGTTGCTTGAGTTTAATTAGTCTCTCCCATAAAAATAAAACCTAATAAAGACGTCGAAAAAAATTGATTTCACACTGATTGGAAACAACCAATCTTCACAAGTGACCTAGGATGTTTACGGTATAAATAATATGCCATCCTATCCTATGAACTCACACATAGTGGTGTTAAGAAATTAATAATTCTCAATAAAATAACCTAAAAATTGTCTAAATGACGAAAAAACGA
Source organism: Diogma glabrata (assembly GCA_963693315.1). Classification (NCBI taxonomy): domain Eukaryota; kingdom Metazoa; phylum Arthropoda; class Insecta; order Diptera; family Cylindrotomidae; genus Diogma; species Diogma glabrata. The sequence continues at coordinate 139,555,863 of OY856186.1, read as the reverse complement.
GTAATTAAACTTTAACAACTCAAAAATATGAAGACGAAAAAAGTTTTCAATAAAATAATAACTTGAAATTAAAACAAACTCAAAATGTAACTAAAAACCATCGACTCTGTGGTGCAGTCGATAGCGTGTCTACCAAAAAGATTCGAACTCATTGGTATTGATGAGGTTGCAAGTTCGAATTCCAACCGAAACACGTATAAGAGAAAAATGTGTTTTAATGTAATAAACTGTAAGGTTAATTCAGATAAACACAAAACTGATTTCGAATTGAAAAAATTCAAAAGATTCACCAAGTTGCTTGAGTTTAATTACTCTCTCTCATAAAAATAAAACCTAATAAAGATATTACGTCGAACAAAAATTGATTTCACACTGATTGGAAACAACCAATCTTCAAAAGTGACTTCGGTAAGCTTGGTGTTAGTTGATATAGTTGATATATACGGTGATCCAAGGAGAGTAGTTTAATTGAGTAGAAAGTTCGATTACCTGCAGCGATTCGAGCTTTTATATCTGTAAGTATGCTGTTGTTTGAGTCAAGCATTGATCCCAAATATTTAAAAGATTCAACTGCCTCAATTCGTTCATCGCCGCACATCAAATCTTTCTTCTCAGCCTCTCTTGTTTGGTTTAATTGTAGTTAATTTGCAGACCAATTTTTCTAGCACCACTCTCAAGCGACTTGAAAGTCTCACTCATAACAGCTTCACTTCGGCCGAGAATGACAACATCATCAGCGTATGCGATCATCTGTACTGAGTTTATTGACAAGATATTGTTGTTAGTCGGTAGTTTCTTTTGACGGCACACATATTCCAAGGCTAAATTAAAAAGTATAGAAGAGATAGCATCACCTTGTCTTAAACCAAAGTCGACTTTAAAAAGCTTTGATATTTCGTTCTCTCCTCGTACTCTCTACTTTCTCTACTCAGCATTGATAGTTCTGTACTGTCATTTTGCATAGTGATACCTGTTTACCAGGGATTCCCATTGACACCAGAGCAGAGTTTCTCATTCGAGAGAGTCGTAAACCTGCCTGAAATCAATGAAAAGTTGGTGCACAGGTATGTTGATCTCTCGACACTTTTCCAAAATCATCCTTATCGCGAAAAGTGCATCGGAGGCACTACCTCGGCCCCGCCGGAAGCCACACTGATATTCTCCAAACAGTTGTTCAGCAAAAGTATTGATTTCTGATAGCAAAATGTAAGAAAAGGTCTTATATGCTGTGCAGAGTAGAGCGATTCCTCTGTAGTTTGCACATTGTAGTCTATTACCTTTTTTATGGATTGGTATCAGCAAAGATGTGTTCCAGTCCTGTGGCATGGTTTCAGTACTCCAGAGAAAATTTGAACAAGTTCAAACAATCTTAAGGATAGAGTTTCACCACCATGTACAATCATTTCGGATGTTATATCGTCGATACCAGGTGCTTTATTGCGTTTTAATTTTGACAGCGCCGCTTCGAATTCCTCTTTGGTTGGTTCGTCTACATGTACCTTTGATGCACGAATAAGCTTTGCTCGTCGCCCGACTTGTTGCTGGTCACTTAAGTTGAGAAGATTTTCAAAATAAGCGGCCCAAGTATCTAAAATATTTTTAAGGTCTACTTGTAGCTCCCCATCTTCGTTTTGAATAGCAGTCGATCTAGTTTGAGGGCCCTGGGAGTGGTTTTGTGGTCGTCCAAGTATTCCCTCAGCAGCGCTTAAAACAGCATCTTTGAGCAAATACATGACTTATCGACGTCTACATTAATGGTTTCTGATTCCTCTAATGTTTCAGCAATATGGTTTTGATTTCTCTCTTCTGTTTCAGCATTCTTTAGTGATGAGATGTTACAACGTTTCCGTTGATTGAATTTCGGAATGCTTGGGTTTGGAAAGTGGAACCTTATCGTTGCACATACAAGAAATTGGTCACTTCCAATGTATGCACCTCTAAAGGATCGCACATCCAGAACACTCGTAACGAAACGTGCTGTTACTAGAACGTGATCAATTTGATTTCGAGTGTTTCCATTCGGTGAGACCCAAGTCTGTTTATGAATCCATCGGTGCGGAAAGAAAGTACTGGCAATTCTCGAATTATTTGATAATGCAAACTCAGTCATTCTCTCACCATTATCATTCGAATTCAAATGCAGACTGTTGGGGCCCACCACATTTCCATAAGAGATATCTCTTCCAACCTGACCATTAAATTAAAGTAACCAAGAACCATAATGAAGTCACCTGTTGGTGTTTGTTTCATAACCTCTTCCAGTGCTATGTAGAAAGTATCCTTCTCGTCGACGGTCTTAGCTTCAGTAGGTGCATACACGGCAATAAGAGAAATATTGTTATATGAACCACGTACACGTAGGTAGCAAATTCTCTCACTGACAGGGATGAATTTCATCACGGCTTCTTGTGTGCGTGCACCAACAAGAAAGTTCCAAATTCTCTTTGAGAAGGATGACCACTACAGTACAGAGAGTGACTATCCAAATCTTGTTTTCCTATTATTGGCTGTCTAATTTCCTGCAGAGCTATGATATCCATCCCATACCTCTCAGCCTCTGTTTCTAAACTTATAAGAGCATCAGGAGCGCTCAGGCTGCGCACGTTCCACGTTCCGATTCGGTAGTCCTTTTTCACGTCAAGGTAAAATTCTGTTTTTTGTCCGGGTCTGTTATTCTTTTCTGATTTCCAAATTTAACAAATAATTTTTTTTCCGGGGTTAGGGTGTTAACCGTAGGTCCAACCCAAATTGTCGTGAATGGGTCCGTTCTGCATCTTAAGGTTACCAGAAACAACCTTTTTACACGTTTATATAGCGAGCCGCTTGATCCAAGACAGACGCCCGCTTCAAGCCGCAACTAACATGGAGAACAGACGCTTGAGTTGCATTGGTTTTAAGGCGCCAATTCGCCGTGATGTACTATGATTGGCTAAGCAGTTTTTACTCTGTTTGTCTCCGGTATGTAACAATCCAGAATTGTTCTAGTTATTCTGTAACAATCCAGAATTGTTTTGGTTATTTTTAATTTAAAATCATGGCCTAAACATGTGAGATGGGGTTTGTTATGCATCATATTTTCCTTTAATTTTTTTTAATTTCTATATACCTAACGTAATTTTTTTCATATATTATTAATTGGTTTTTTTATTGGTTTGCACTTAAAATTAATTAAAAATCAATCATCTGATTCTGATGCATTTATGGTATATAGAAATAATGTTCAAAAGCTATGTATATAAGGATTGTTAAATTTTGGATTCGAGAACTAGAGTTTTAGTCATTAGACTAAAAACATCAAAAAAGTTGAGTTAATTTTTGGGTTATTACTTTATAAAATTAAAACAAACAAAAAGTTAGTTCATTTAAAATTTATAGTTTTAATTTAAAATGTTGTAAAGTTAATTTTAAAGTATGCCAAAAATATAAAATATTTATTTGCTTATTAAAAAAAATAAAAATTTGCTTATTAAAAATAAAAAAAAAAATATATATATGTATAGTGATTAAGTTTATTATAAAATCAAACTTAAGAGTTTTCGCTATAAGTTATAATTATTGTTTCTGAAAAGTTAGAGAACAGTGAGTTTTTGGAATAGTTAACACTTTAATAGTTAACCGAATGAAACAAAATAAAATAAAACGTAAAAAAAAAAATATATTTAAATGTAATGTGATTGTTTAATGTATGTCTACCAAAAAGAAGATCATAAATAAAAAGTTTTTGGCTATATTGAACTACAAACAACTAAATAAAGCTAATATCATCAAACCATCTCAACAATTTCACCTCAGCATATTTGTTTCTTATAGTTATTAAAGAAAGAAAAAAGAAAAAAATTAGTTATAGTTATTGAAAAAAAAAGAAAATATAAAGAAAAAAATTTTTGAATGTTTTGTGGTAAATAATAAAAAAAAACAAAATTTAATTAGTTACAAGAAAATATTTTTTTTTATTGATTAGTTATAGGTTTTCTTTCTTAATACAAATAAACAAAAGTAAGTAATTTTTTTATAACTACTGTGTTTCATTATTATAACAATGATTTCAATTTTTTGGGGGGAGAAAGATGCTTGAAATTGCATCTTTTGCACAAACTAAAATATGTGTTAATAGTTTAAATGGTTGAGAAGGATGACTTTCGTTCATCGGTTGTTGTAAGTATGGTATCGATCAGTTTTTTTTATTAGTGTTTTTTTTTGCAATCGAAATACCGCTATTACTAGATCATTCTGGTTTACCTAAAGAACACCACGACCATTTTCCCTGATGCTAAAGTCGGCAAAAAATAGCGGTTAGGTAATTCTACCAGAGTGATATTATTGTTGTAGTTTCAGTTTTATAGTTAAAGTTTTTTTTAAACAAACTGTAAAATTGATCTACACAATTGGCGCCCAAAAACAGGTTTACAAATTCAAGTTATTTGGTTAGAAGCTCATTCTAGAAATTAGGAATTTTTTTTGATTTTTTTTGTTACACTTTCAAATTTTGGAACACCCCTTATTAGTAGCTAGATTTTTTTTTAGCTTCTCGAAAGATCTGAAATATTTTCCGTCATCGAAAAATATTCCAATTGAAAATTTGATTTTGTTGCTATGCAATTTTTTTTACAGATTTTATGTAATAATAATTTGCATTAAGCTAATAACAATTTTTTTCTATAATTTAGTTTATTATTATTTTAAGTAGGATTGAAGCGTAGTTTTTTATGCAGTCAACGGTTGAAGATAAAACGTTCATTTTTATTTCCGTCATAGGTATGTGACGTTTTGAATTTTAATAAAAGGTAAAAATACGTTTAAATCTTTAAGGTTGATATGGCTAAGTTTGTTTTTTTGCTTTGTATTTCCCTGGCTAGTGTTGGTGTAAGATTGTGGTCGCATTTGATTTCCATTAATTTATTAATGTTTTGAACGATATGTTAGTCCACCATAATCATGCACATGTTTGTTCTAGTGGGAGGAATGTAAAGTGAATGCAGTTTTGACTAAATTTTAGCGTTTAATCAGATTTTTGGCAGAATTTATTCTAATTATTTTAGTTTCAGTACATTTTCGTACTTTGTTTTTGAAAACAGTTTCTAACCATTTTTCATTCCCTTTTCTAATTTTTTTTTATAATTCCAATTTAGATTCAAATGACGCACTCATGTTCCATTTTGATTTGATCAAAAGTTTTGATTATGCAGTGTTAGTAATTGGATTCTTTAATCGAAGTTCTTTTTTTTTATAAACAAATTGTTGTTAAATAATTTGGTTAATTAGACAACAATTCATCGATATTATACTTGCAACTTGTGGTGTTCGTTGGTCTTCTTTCTCAATCAACTATTCGCATACTTAATACTACGTTAATAAAAAAAAAACAATTTTACTTTTGTTTCTTTAAAAAAGAATTAAAATTTTTTTTTATATGATCTCTTTAATAACTTGATTGAAGTAAAATTAAATAATTTCTTTTTCTTTTAAGGTAACTTGTTTAATTTATAATTTTATTATATAGACAATTCAACTCAAAAAATAAAGTTTCAATAAGGTCCAATCAAAACGCTTCATTTACTATTTTTTAGCAAATCAAAACGATTTGTTTCGATTATTTTTTTCTGTTAGGAAGGAACAGCGAATATTTTCGAATATTTTCCGCCTACTTAATATATTAATTTAAAACAAATATGCACATACAAAATTATGTGAAAATGCAATTTGCAAATAGTAAAAATGTCCGTTTTCATTCATAAATGATTGCATGTTTATGTTTATTTATCAAAAATAAATTACAAATTTATAACATTTATGCGCCTACTAAGAAGAAATAATATTTAATTTTGTTTGACAACAAAGGATTATGTTATTTGAAATAATGTTACTATTTCTGTTCGTTAAATTGTCTGCTAAATACCACTCGTCATCAAATTATTAGTCGATTATTTTTCAACATTACCACTCATGCCATTTGAGGTCAAAAATTTCCCTCGTGCGCTACGCGCACTCGGGACCTCAAATGACATTCGTAATAATGATTATGAAAAATAATCGACTATTATTTGACGACTCGTGATATTATATATGACATTCAACTCAAAAAATAAAGTTTCAATAAGGTCCAATCAAAACGCTTCATTTACTATTTTTTAGCAAATCAAAACGATTTGTTTCGATTATTTTTTTCTGTTAGGAAGGAACAGCGAATATTTTCGAATATTTTCCGCCTACTTAATATATTAATTTAAAACAAATATGCACATACAAAATTATGTGAAAATGTAATTTGCAAATAGTAAAAATTTCCGTTTTCATTCATAAATGATTGCATGTTTATGTTTATTTATCAAAAATAAATTACAAATTTATAACATTTATGCGCCTACTAAGAAGAAATAATATTTAATTTTGTTTGACAACAAAGGATTATGTTGTTTGAAATAATGTTACTATTTCTGTTCGTTAAATTGTCTGCTAAATACAACTCGTCATCAAATTATTAGTCGATTATTTTTCAACATTACCACTCATGCCATTTGAGGTCAAAAATTTCCCTCGTGCGCTACGCGCACTCGGGACCTCAAATGACATTCGTAATAATGATTATGAAAAATAATCGACTATTATTTGACGACTCGTGATATTATATATGATAATTTTAAGGATATTGATAATAGAATATTATCAATCAGAAATTTTGTTTTCAAATATAGTAAACAAAGAACAAAATAACCGAAAAATTGAATATTATTTTTTGATTGAATTGCATTTTAGTTTTGTTGCATTTTTTTAGGATAAAATTATTTTGTTACATTTACGATTTTTATCAATCCTTATATACAGTGTGTTTTGATAAAAAGTTGATTTCATTTTTTTTACAGGTGAATATTCTTCTTCTTCTTTAAGTTTCATTGATTCTAATTTTAATTTTTGTTTGGAATTTTCAAATTACCTTACGTTTTGATTTAACTATTAATTGAATAATTTAGACGTCATATTCTTCTTTAATAATTGATTTTGAACCGGATCATATTTTTCTTTTATATATAACAAACCTTATTTTATTTGTTTCTTATACATATTTACAAAAAATGACTAGAATTAATCCCGAACATCTGGAACCAGATGAAATTGTAGGAGAGAGTGAGTTGAGAGGAGTTTCCGGTACAATTTTAGCAGTGATACAAGAATTGTCCAAACAGTTTTTGTTGGAAGAACAGGGTGTTCAGGCTTATCCAGCTCGTGCACATATAAAAGCTATGAAATCACCACAGTCTGAAATAAGGTATTGTGCTGAAAAATTGGAGCAACTGAAACAACTTCTAGCGTTACTATGCGATACCGAACATGAAACGAGACAAACTAAATTAGCTGTAGTAACCTCACGCATTCTTCATGTTAAAAACAGACTAGAACGAATTTCGAGCTATAAATCTGGAACTATAGTAATAAACAAATTGTTGGTGGCATGCAATTCTTTGTTGGATGCTTCACATAAAATGAGCATTGACTCTGATACAGAAGCCAGTTTTGTATCCTTGCAAGCAGTTTATATAGATCTACCAGTTGAATCAGTTATTAAGCCAGGCCCTTCAACTTCTCCAGATAATCATGGAGAGACACCAACTAAAGGTGATGGACAAATAAATATAAGCTCTCCTAAAGAACAGAATGATGTGTTTCCAGAACTGTTAGAACGTTTGACCGAACATTTTGGAAATTTACACACACCCAATATCAGTTTTCTTCCGACTGACAATAGGTTACCACAATTAAACCCCAAACAGCCACATTCTAATGTTCAGTTTTAATCATCTCCACTGACTCGTCATGATTATAGTATTCATCGTTGGAACATATCCTTCAATGGATCACCTACTGATACCCCAATCGAAAGATTTATTTATCGACTAGAAAGTTTGGCAGTTTCATACGGAATTCCAACAGAGCAGTTGGTAACGGATATCCATATTCTTTTAAAAGGAGTAGCAAGTAATTTTTATTGGGTATACCGAGAAAGCACCAAACATTGCACTTGGGAACAACTACGTTCTGCATTACTAGAAAGATTTCAAGACCGACGATCAGATAAAGACGTTCGCCAAACATTGGAAGCTCGTAAACAGAAACCCCGGGAATCATTTTTAGATTTTTATAATGATCTGTTAAGTATATGTTTATCCTTGCGAAATCCCCTAGTAGAAACAGAATTAATAGGATTAATATCCCGCAATATGAGGCAAGGTTTACAGGTTGCGCTAGCTACAGAAAGTTTTGTGTCAATTTCTGAACTTGTACGAAAATGTGTTGTATTCGAAGATACATGGCAACGAATAGGTTTTATACCAGAGCTAAACATAACAACAAGAAGACATGTAAGTGAAATTCATGATTTCACCTCAGTACAAATACCGAATAAGGAAATTATTAACCAAACGAACCTTGTTGATGCTTTTCAAAATACGCAACAACCATCAAATCCCATCAAAACAAAAAATGAACCAGTAAGCGTCAACAATTCATGTTTTTGCTGGAATTGTGAATCACCAAACCATGGTTTTACGGATTGTCCTATACCATCTTCTAAACGATTTTGTTATGGTTGTGGAAGACCAAATATTTTAAAACCTCATTGTCCAAAGTGTTCTCCAAACTATGCGGGAAACGTACGACCGGAGATGGGAAACACTGGGAGTCCTTATCTCCGACAACTGAGAAATCCCAACAACCCGATCGAAATTTCAACAAACACAGACCATCAAATGAGAACAATGTTTATGCCACGTCCAACTCAGAATCACCAACGGTAAATTGTTTTACATCACCAAAAAAATCTATTCTTTCTCAATACAAACCATTTAATACTACACTCAGAACATTAAAATATTGGCAAAGCCGTAAAGCTGTACGAAAATTAATTTCAGAAGCACATCTGTCGGACACAATTCCTTTGTATGATCCAAGACCATATGCAGATGTATTGATTGCTGGTGTCCCTATTACAGGTTTAGTAGACAGTGGAGCTACAATTAGTGTTTTAGGTGCTCAGTCAGAACATTTTCTTAAAGATCTTAACGTAAAATTTTACCCATTTTCTACACTTTTATCAACAGCTAGTGGAGAACGTCAACAGATTATTGGTTACATTAAGGTCCCGGTTACTTACCAGAACAAAACAGAGATAATACAAATTTACATAGCTCCTTCTTTGATACAACCTCTATATCTTGGGATAAATTTTTGGAAGACTTTTGGTCTATCACCGGCACTAATCTCTGAAATACAAGATTTTAAACATGATTTATTGTCGCTAGATCCTTTGCAACATTCCCTAACGGCCTATCAAAGAATGTGTTTAAACAAAATAATTGACCAGTTTCCATCCTTTTTGAAACATGGTTTGGGTAAAACTCATGTTTTATCACATAGAATTGATACCGGCTCAGCTACTCCTATTAAACAGCGTTATTATCCGGTCTCCCCAGCGATACAGAAGGACATGTACCAAGAAATCGATAGGATGATTAGTCTTGGCGTTATAGAAGAAAGTGAGAGCTCATGGAGCTCCCCTATATCTATTTCAAAAAAAAAAATGGTAATATACGTATGTGCTTAGACGCCAGAAAATTAAATGAAGTAACAGTCAAAGACGCATACCCCCTTCCTATAATAGAGGGTTTGTTGAGTAGGTTGGAAAGTAACAGGTTCATCACGAGCTTGGACCTTAAAGACGCTTATTGGCAGATACCACTTGATGAGGGATCGAGAGAGAAAACAGCTTTCACTGTACCGGGACGACCTTTGTATCACATCAATAGAATGCCCTTCGGGTTATGTAATGCGGCACAAACAATGTGTAGGGTCATGCATAAGGTGATTCCCCACGAACTACATGATCGTATTTTCGTGTATCTTGACGATTTATTGATTGTCACAGCTACCCTTAATGAGCATTACTCTTTGTTAGTAAAAGTCGCCCAGTTACTAAAACATGCCAATTTAACGATAAACATTGAGAAGAGCAAATTCCTTCTGAAAGAGACCAAATACCTAGGATATATAATTGGTGATGGATGTTTAAAGGTAGATCCGGAGAAAGTTGAAGCGATATCATCCTACCCTGTCCCAAAAACAACTAAACAAGTTAGAAGATTCCTGGGAATGTGTGGATGGTACAGTCGGTTTATTGACAAGTATGCGAGCTTAACTACACCTTTAACAGACTTACTTAAGAAAACTAACAAGCTAATTTGGTCGGCAGAAGCACAGATCTCATTTGATGCATTAAAATCTGCATTAACGCATGCACCTCTGTTGACACATCCAAATTTCAGTAAACATTTTTATATACAATGTGATGCCAGTGCTACAGGTATTGGAGGGGTACTTTTCCAGAAGTCAGACGATGAACAGGTTGATCATCCAATAGCTTTTGTTTCAAAAAAATTGAATGCTGCTCAGCGCAATTATACTGTAACGGAACAAGAATGTTTGGAATGTGTAAAGAAATTCCGTCCTTATGTTACCAATTATGTTACGTCCTTACCAATTTACTATTATAACGGATCACGCCAGTTTAAAATGGTTAATGGAGCAGAAAGACTTATCCGGCAGACTAGCTCGATGGAGTTTAAAGCTCCAACCCTTTAATTTTAAGATTGTGCATTGTAAAGGATCAGTAAATGTAGTTCCAGAAGCATTATCTCGAATATCAGAAATTAGTTTGGATAAACTAAAAGACATAAGTTTATCACCTCTTCACATTGACTATGAATCCGAAGCTTTCAATGAAAAAATATATATGGATAGGATTCAGTTATTGAAGGAAAGCTCACCTGGAACTATTACTAACCTTATTGAGAAAGATGGCAAACTGTTCATCAATCCTTCTTTTGGTGTTTATTACACGGAAACTGACCTTTCAGACTGGAAACTTTTCGTACCCGATCCTTTAACGCATTCGTTAATAGTTCAAGCTCATACTTCTCCTACATCTTCACATTTTGGAGTAGCCAAAACGTTAGAATATTTACGACGTTGGTTCTTTTGGCCAAATATGTCCCGTAGCGTAAAAAATTATATAGCTAACTGTGACATTTGTAAGAAATGTAAAGCGGTAAATTTTCAAACATGACCAAAAATGGGTGAGTTTATTGAAGTAACACGACCATGGGAACATATTTATATAGATTTTTTAGGACCTTATCCAAGATCCAAAATGGGAAATACTCACATATTAATCATTTTGGATAAATATTCACGTTTTGTTTTGTTAGAACCAGTCCGCAGTGCAACATCAACAAAAGTTGTCAAATACCTTGAAGACCAAGTTTTTAATGTGTTCGGTGTACCGCAAGTGATAGTATCCGACAACGGTAGACAATTTGAATCTAAGATCTTAGAACATTTACTGTGCAAATATGGAGTGAAACACATGTTTACACCAAAGTACTCTCCTCAGTCAAACGCTTCCGAGAGAGTAAACCGTTCCCTTCTAGCGGCGATCCGGTCGTATGTGTATGATAGCCATAAAGAATGGGATTTGCATAACCATGCAGTAGCGAGCGCTTTACGAAATGTTGTACATGAGTCTACAGGATTTTCGCCACATTATTTAGTATTTGGTCAACATATGATTTCACACGGGTCCAACTATAACTTGTTAAGCAAACTGCATAAGATAAGTGAGAGTAACTTACACTTTGCCACAAAACCTGATAGGTTATCAGTTGCTCAAAAGACCGTGCTAAACCATCTAAAATCAGCATATGAGAAAAATGCGATTCAGTACAATCTTCGAAGTAGAGATCGTAAATTTAAACCACAACAAATGATTTTTGTCCGGAACTTCACAGGAAGTGATGCTACAAAGGACTATTGTGCTAAACTCGGCCCTAAGTTTATCCGTGGGCAAATTATCAAAGCAGTAGGAAATGTTTCTTTTGAGGTAGCAGACTCAAATGGTAAAAGTATGGGTATCTATCACGTCAAAGACATACGTTCTTAGTAATTAATATACACTTTTTGCTGGTGAAAGTTTTTTTGTTCCACAACATAACATCTGTTTTCAATTTATTTTTTTTGTAAGGGCCCGGCTTTAAAAAAAACTCTTATCTAGGGTTTGGGTCTGCCACACGCTGTAACAATCCAGAATTGTTCTAGTTATTCTGTAACAATCCAGAATTGTTTTGGTTATTTTTAATTTAAAATCATGGCCTAAACATGTGAGATGGGGTTTGTTATGCATCATATTTTCCTTTAATTTTTTTTAATTTCTATATACCTAACGTAATTTTTTTCATATATTATTAATTGGTTTTTTTATTGGTTTGCGCTTAAAATTAATTAAAAATCAATCATCTGATTCTGATGCATTTATGGTATATAGAAATAATGTTCAAAAGCTATGTATATAAGGATTGTTAAATTTTGGATTCGAGAACTAGAGTTTTAGTCATTAGACTAAAAACATCAAAAAAGTTGAGTTAATTTTTGGGTTATTACTTTATAAAATTAAAACAAACAAAAAGTTAGTTCATTTAAAATTTATAGTTTTAATTTAAAATGTTGTAAAGTTAATTTTAAAGTATGCCAAAAATATAAAATATTTATTTGCTTATTAAAAAAAATAAAAATTTGCTTATTAAAAATAAAAAAAAAAATATATATATGTATAGTGATTAAGTTTATTATAAAATCAAACTTAAGAGTTTTCGCTATAAGTTATAATTATTGTTTCTGAAAAGTTAGAGAACAGTGAGTTTTTGGAATAGTTAACACTTTAATAGTTAACCGAATGAAACAAAATAAAATAAAACGTAAAAAAAAAATATATTTAAATGTAATGTGATTGTATCATGTATGTCTACCAAAAAGAAGATCATAAATAAAAAGTTTTGGCTATATTGAACTACAAACAACTAAATAAAGCTAATATCATCAAACCATCTCAACAATTTCACCTCAGCATATTTGTTTCTTATAGTTATTAAAGAAAGAAAAAAGAAAAAAATTAGTTATAGTTATTGAAAAAAAAAGAAAATATAAAGAAAAAAATTTTTGAATGTTTTGTGGTAAATAATAAAAAAAAACAAAATTTAATTAGTTACAAGAAAATATTTTTTTTTATTGATTAGTTATAGGTTTTTCTTTCTTAATACAAATAAACAAAAGTAAGTAATTTTTTTATAACTACTGTGTTTCATTATTATAACAATGATTTCAATTTTTTGGGGGGAGAAAGATGCTTGAAATTGCATCTTTTGCACAAACTAAAATATGTGTTAATAGTTTAAATGGTTGAGAAGGATGACTTTCGTTCATCGGTTGTTGTAAGTATGGTATCGATCAGTTTTTTTTATTAGTGTTTTTTTTTGCAATCGAAATACCGCTATTACTAGATCATTCTGGTTTACCTAAAGAACACCACGACCATTTTCCCTGATGCTAAAGTCGGCAAAAAATAGCGGTTAGGTAATTCTACCAGAGTG
>OY856186.1:139484554-139542194 GCA_963693315.1 Diogma glabrata | reverse complement strand
TATATATATATATATATATATATATATATATATATATATATATATATATATATATATATATATATATATAAAAGATATAAGTCGAAAAGATATAAGTCTGCAAGTGGTAAAGCAAATTTGCGCAATCCACCCGCCCATAAAGTGGCACGTCCACGGTATTTGCAGGGACAACGCATATATGAATCAATAAAAAATTTTTAAACACAAGAACGCTAACCATGACCACGAGCAACATCATCTTGAGCACGACAAACCGAACATTCTATTCCTTACAGAAACACAAGTTTCTGAAAATTTTCTCTTTATAGAATCGCTTAATTCCAAATATAGGCTCGAATCAGCTTTCAAACTCCATCAGGGCGTATGCACAATCATTCATGAGAGTGTTGCGTACACGCGCTTTCCAAATTTTGAACTACACGGTGACGGCTTCAATACAATGGTTTTAAAGATTTGTCTTCCAGAAATGACTTTTTTTACAATAGCTTTATACCGGCTCCCCAACAAACGTAACCCAAACTTTTTTAATATACTGACAAAAGTTGTGGACGAGATTAGAGCAAATTCCCCTAATTGTGAAGTTATCGTTACCGGTGACTTCAACGTCCACCTCAAATCATGGTTGGAATTCTCCAAATCGACCGATGCTGTTGACAATAGTGGAAAACTGGCAGAAATTTTTGCCTCATCTCAGGGCCTATTCCAAATTGTTAAAAACCCAACTTTCACTCCCCGTGATGGCGGTGATAATAGTTTTCACTTAGATCTCTATCTTACCACAATGCCAGATATTACGAGTGTGGATGTCGCGAGAGGTAGTATTGGAAATTCTGATCATTATTTAATCTCATCAGTTATCAAAACTGATTTACTTAAAACTACAACTCCCAAACCCCGTAAAATATTTCACTACTCTAAAATGGATAAGAGTGGTCTTCAAAATTTTTTCCAAGGTTTCCCTTTCGATCGTTATTGTTTTTACACTGACAATGTAAATGTTTCTGCTCAAAACTTTACAGAAACCATCCCATTTCCTATCAATAAATTTGTCCCTTTTTCCATAGTAAAACCCAAACAATAATACTTGTATTCGAAAACTGCCAAAACGGCACTTAGAAACAAACGTAGATCATTTAATATTTGGATTCATAACAAATGTCCCACTAGTCGATCCCAATATCTAAAGGCCAACAAAATATCTAACCAGATTATCTCAAACGAAAAGTTTGAAATTGACAGAGCGAAAGCCTCAAAACTTACGTCTATGTCTGTTTCTGATAAGAGTTTCTACAGTGCCATTAATTCTTTAAATTCTGGTACAAAATATTGATGGTGATTGATTTTGTACCCCTATTATTGATGGTGATTTAATCGTCAATGATCCCGCAAGAACAGCTAACTTGTTCGCTGAACGCTTTGCTCTGAACTCCACTGTTTTGGAAACTCCTAAGGAAATACCCCAAATCCAGTCTTCAGGAGTTAATATGAACGAACTTTACTTCAAACCCAAAATAGTAGCTAAATTTTTAAAGGGGTTAAACATCAACAAAGCCTCAGGAATGGACAGTATTCCCCCTTTATTTTAAAAACCTTTTCCAAAGAACTTGCACTAACTTTAAATAAAATATTCTATCAATCCTACAAATCTGGTATATGTCGCTCGTGCTGGAAGTTGGCAAATGTCCAGCCCGTCCCCAAAAAGGGACCAAAATCCGATATCTCAAATTATAGGCCAATAGCTTTACTATCGGTCCTATCCAAAGTCTACGAGCATTATATTAATACACATGTTTCAAAATTTCTGGAAGAAAATCATTTAATATTCGACAGCCAATTTAACTATGTAGCGCATTGTTGGAACAGCATACTTGATAAAGGTGGTGAAACATACGTTATCGCTTTAGACATCTCCAAGGCATTCGATCGAGTCTGGCATGCCAACTTAATCAACAAGCTCGTTGCGTACGGTTTTCATTCCAATGTTGTGAAGCTGATTCAAAATTTTCTGTCCAACCGATACATTTTGGTCTCCTTAGACGGATTTTCTTCTGAGTCTAAACTAATTAACGCTGGTGTACCTCAACTCAGTATTGTCCCCAACCCTATTTTTGATTTATATCAACGAATTGTTGAAAATCACCAGCAACCCAATAAATAGTTTTGCAGATGATAGTACTCTGCACAAGTCGTTCGAGCCCCTTCCTTCAAAAGGTAAATGCACGAACGAGTTAATCCTGTCCGGAGAGACGCTTCCATAAACGTGAACAAAGACCTGAATAAAGTCGCCGACTGGGGTGACCAAAACCTAGTCAATTTCAACTCTACCAAAACACAGCTGTTGATTATTTCCAGATTAAAGACCGAATTCCCCAAAGATATTTTATTCAGTATGTGTGATGAACCAGGTGCATGTAAAAACATTCGTTTATTGGGTGTCACAGTTTCAAATGACCTACTCTGGAACGATCATGTAATGGCGATGGCAAAAAGCGCGTCTAAAAAACTCGGCCTCCTAAATAGATGCAAAAAAATTTTCAATCCATACCAATTGCTCCATGTTTATAAGTCCTATATTCGTCCCTGTATGGAGTACTGTTGTCAAGTTTGGGGTGCTGCTTCTGTTTCCATCTTGGCCCTCTTGGACTCTGTTCAAAAGCGGGCTATACGAATTGTGCATGATCGAGCTTTGACATCAAAACTTGATTCCCTACAACATCGTCGCACTGTTGCTGACCTCGTTGTTTTTTACAAATATCGTCATCAACAGTGCTCAGAAGAAATCAGCGGCATAATGCCCCAAACTTATTCTTACCCCCGTTTCACTCGGCAATTCGCTACCGCAACCAGTGAAACGGTAAAGATCCCGCGCTGTCATACTGGCAGATCACAGAAAGACTTCTTTGTCCGAACTGCATACAAATGGAATAGTTTGCCGGAACCCTTAGTCTCAGGTGGCTTCAACCCGCAGAGGTTTAAAAAAAGCGTTAATCAACACCTTAGAACGCCAGTTGTTGTGGGAGGTCTAAACCTAGGTCTTAAAAGGTATTTATGTGTTGTTGTGACACATATTCTAAACCCTATTACACAACACATTTTATTTAAAAAAAAAAAAAATTAAACTCAAGTAAGTAAAGAAGTAATTGGAATTTTTTCAATTCAAAGAAGCAGGGTTAAAGGAACAACCCTGCTTCAAACCATACCTTTGAATTGAAAAAATTCCAATTACTTCTTTACTTACTTGAGTACGCGTAATCTAAAATAGATTACATTACATGTAATCTATGTAATGTAATCTATGTCATCTATGTAAATTTGGTGTAATCTATTAATTTTGATTTAAGGAGAAATATGTGGAAATATTTTATTATCCCTACTGAAATTTTTTTTCGATTTTTTCGCAAAAGACATGATCAATAATATTGTCAAAAACAAGATCTTGCGATCTTGAAAAAAGTTAATTTAATTGCTAAAAAAGTTTAGAATGCACATATCAATTAAACAGATTACATAATAGTTTGCATTATAGATTACACGAAAATATCTCGCGTAATTTACACGTAATCTGTGCGTAATCTATACATGTAAAGTAATCTATTTTGTCTGCGGCACAACCCTGGTTTGAAGTTTCTCAGAAAAAAACTACAATTCACATTTTTTGTGTTTTGGATGGGATCGAACCTACCCTCGTCAGTGTCCGGCTCGAATCCTTGGGCAGACACGCTATCGATTACGCCGTTGAGGCGATGACAATTCAACAAAATCAAATATTTAAACGTTTTCAAAATTCCTTAAAATATTCCAAAAATTCAAATTCAGACCTCAGGGGTCACTGGTCTGATTAGACCGTGATACGGGACCTGGCGAACCCAAGGTACCTGAGCTATAGTAGGCTCTGGCCTGCTATTGCACACCGTAAACCTGTTGTCATGTCTAGCGGGAACGGGGACCTTGGCTTAGCCGCCCGGGTTGCGGGAAGGTGCTCCCTTATTAGCACCCCTAGTGGGTACACACTAGAGAGGACTCATGTGGGGTCAAACCATGAAAAGTACCAACCTCTGGGCACCTGTCGCCCCCAGTTGTATATAGACTTCTAACAGGTATAGACGAAGGCCTGTTGGTGACCTTTATTGCGTCTAAACTCGTGGGAACAAGATGGATAAATATTTTAGTAACATTTCAAATTTTTTAAAAATTTTGTTTTCACATTATTATTTCATACATCCTATCATGAAATATTGGCCTATGTCATATTTTGTTATATGATAGGATTTATTGTTTAGTTACCCATTTATAAAATTATATTTTGATCAAATGATTACATTTGGCAAACAATTCAAAATACACATCCAAAATATTTGTGGATTGAATGCCAACCGAGACGCAGTGCAGCATCATCTTGAGCACGACAAGCCACATATTTTTTTTCTTACAGAAACACAAGTTTCTGAAAACTATCCTTATGACGTAACACTAAATCCCAAATATAGGCTTGAATCAGCTTTAAAACTTCATCAAGGTGTATGTGCGTACATTCATGAGAGTGTTGCGTATAAACGCTTTCCAAATTTTGAACTACGTGGTGATGGCTACAATACAGTAGTATTAAAGGTTTGTCTACCTGAAATTTCTTTTTTCACAATAGCTCTATACCGGTCCCCAAACAAACATAGTCCCAATTTTTTTAATGACTTGACTAATGTTGTGGACGAAATTAGAGCACAATTTCAAAATTGTGAGGTTATCGTTACCGGTGACTTCAACGTCCACAACAAATCGTGGTTAGAATTCTCCGAAACCGACGACGACAACAATGGAAGACAGGCAGAAATATTTGCTGCATCGCACGACCTAATGCAGATTGTAAAAAACCCAACTTTCACTCCTCGGTATTGCTGGTGACAATAGTTTTCTCCTAGACCTCTATCTCACATCTATGCCAGATATTACGAGTGGCGATGTTAATAAGGGTAGTATTGGAAATTCTGACCATTATCTAATCACATCAGTTATCAAAACTGATTTACTACAAACTAGAGTTCCCAAACCCCGTAAAATATTTCACTTTTCAAAAATGGACACGATATTTCAATTAATATGTGCGACGACCAAATAGATGAATGTGAAAGCATTCGTTTATTGGGAGTCACAATATCCAATGACTTACTCTGGAACGATCATATAATGGCCATGGCAAAGAGCGCGTCAAGAAAACTCGGCCTCCTCAATAGATGTAAAAAATATTTTACTTCGCATCAATTACTCCACATTTATAAGTCCTATATTCGTCCCTGTATGGAGTATTGTTGTCAAGTTTGGGGCACTGCATCTGTTACTATCCTAGCTCTTTTGGACTCTGTTCAAAAGCGTGCTATACGAATTGTTAGTGATCGAGATTTAACATTAGATCTTGATTCCCTACAACATCGTCGCACTGTTGCTGATCTTGTTGTTTTTTATAAATATCGTCACCAGCAGTGCTCGGATGAAATCAGGTCCATAATGCCTCAGACATATGTTTTTCCCCGTTTGACTCATCAATCGGTTTGTACAGGTGGTCGGACTGTCGCGATTACTCACTGTCATAGTAATAGAATGCAAAGGGATTTCTTTGTACGTACATCGTACAAATGGAATGCTTTGCCCGAATCTATAGTCTCGAGTGCCTTCAATCCACAAAGATTAAAAAAAAGCGTCCACCTATACCTCAAGAAGCATGTTGTTGTGGGACCTGAGTCTTAAAAGGTATCTATGTGTTGTTGTGACACATTTTGTAATTCCTACTACACAACACTTTTTATTAAAAAAAAAAAGAAAACCGAAATAACTTTTTTTTTTTTATTGGATGGCCTTGAGACTTGCAGTTCAAGTAGCACTGCGACCTGAAGGTCTATTGTGCTTACCCTGATTGTTTTATTAGTCAGTCGTCTGTGCCGTTACTGGTTGTATTCTGTCATCCAAGTTGAGACTTTTAATAAAATTAATTAGCTCAATTGGAGTGACGTTTTGTGGTAATAGAAGTGTTAGTCGTCTATGACCAAGTTGGTTGTATCTGTGTCCAGACAGTTCAGGATGGATGAGTCAGCTGCAGATGACGTGTTCCATCGTTTCCGCGTCCGAGTGGCAGAATCTGCACCTGTCGGAAACAACAAGGCCCATTTTGTTAAGATGGTGGTTTAAAGGACCATGTCCAGTAACGCACCACGTTAAAATTCTTAGAGACTCTCTGTTTAAGTCGATTGTTTTTAAGGGTGAAACAGGGAGGTTACCTAGAAACTTCTTAGAGTATACTAGTCCCTCTCTGCTTCTCCATAATTTAGCATTTTGTTCCTGTTCCCATGTATGAATTGTGCTTTTGAGCGAATTCTTGGCCATTCCGAAGCATGGTTCCGGTCCTTTATTATTGCAGGAGATTTTTAGTAGATTTTGGTAGCATTCCCGTACCAGTTTTGAATCAAAGCACGTAGATTTTAGTGCCAAGAGTGCTGCTTGGCTGTCAGAGATAATATATATTTCAATATTTTGGTATTTTCTTTCAGCACATAGCAAAGCCGAACTGCTAATTGCAAAAATTTCGGCTTGAAATATGGTTGTTGTGGTGCCTAGAGCAACCGTTTGCTTTGTTCTAGGACCAAACACTCCTGCTCCCATGCCCATATTGGTTCGAGAACCATCATGTGTACCAGATGCTGGCGTTATGTGGCAGTTGTAGTTTTTAATACGATCTCTGGCCAATATCTTGACATCAAAGTGCCTGTCTAAATCTATTGTTTTTGGCATACAATCCGAAATATGGTATGTTTGCATTTCAGCTTGTAATTCAGAAAGGAGTTTAAGGTGTCCGGTTAGATTGCCCGGCTTAAACCCTTCTATGAGCTGCAGTCTATGAACGCTCAATACCGCTACAGATTTAACATGTAGGTGCAATGGAGAAAGCTTTAGAAGAATTTCCATTGCTGACGTTGGCGTTTTGAAAGCACCTGTGGCACTAAGACACACAAGCCTTTGTATTTTTGTAAACATATTTTGAGCAGTTATTTGGCGCGTTTTAGGCCACCAAACTAAAGCTGCATATGTTAGAATTGGTTTAATAAGACTTTGGTGCAACCAAAGTATCATTTTTGGGCTAAGACCCCATGTTTTCCCAAACAGGTTTCTGCATGTGAACAAAACTTTGTTTGCCTTATCGGAGATATATTTCAGGTGTGAGTTCCAGGTTAGTTTGCTATCCAGAATCACACCCAAATACCTAACCTCTTTTGATGTTTGTATTGGATCGCCGTTTAGAACAGGAGAAATGAAATTAAAGTTTCTCCTGTTTGTGAAAACGACAATACTTGTTTTTCGTGGGTTGATCGACAGTCCCAATCTGTTGCACCACTTTGAAACAATATTAAGAGCTGTCTGGGTTCGACCAGCGACAATGGAGTCATGTTTCCCTCTAACCATGACTGCCAAGTCGTCGGCATAGCCTACAGTGTTGAAGCCGGAATCATTTAGCTTAGTGAGGAGATCATCAGCCACCATTAGCCAAAGCAGCGGAGAGAGCACGCCCCCTTGCTGGCAGCCTCTAGATGCAGTAACAGTCACTGAATAATCACCTAGTGTAGCCGTTATCTTCCGACTCTCTAGCATCTTGATAATGATAATGGTTTATATTTTTCTTTGTGGCCATTTCAATGATAGCATTGAAGTGGACATTGTCAAAGGCTCCTTGTATGTCCATAAATGCACAAACAAGTGCCTCCTTATAGTTTAGGGTGCTCTCAATTTCTTTCACCATTTTGTGCAACGCCGTTTCAGTAGATTTCCCAGTCTGATAGGCGTGCTGGCTAGAGTTGAGAGGGTTTTGTTTAAGACATACATGACGGATGTGATAGTCCAACATCTTTTCCATTGTTTTTAATAGAAAAGATGTAAGACTTATGGGTCTGTATGATTTAGCTTCATTAGGTTTTTTTCCTGGCTTAGGTATAAAAACAACTTTGGTTTCTCCCCATATTTGAGGAATGTAAGCAAGGCGAAAGCTTGCTTTGAACAAACGCATGAGATATGGAAGAATGATTGTTAGACCCTTTTGCAGAAAAACCGGAAAAATTCCATCACCTCCTGGAGATTTATACGGACCGAAGGATTCTATAGCCCATCTCGCTTTGTTGGGGGTGAAAATTGTGTTGCCTAATGATCTGCAGTACTTTTAGTTGCAGGATCTAGAAGATGTACGTCTTCGTTGGCATTATCTTCCGTGCTCCATTCTATTGAGCCCGGAAAGTGGG
The DNA here is from genome assembly GCA_963693315.1 of Diogma glabrata. Classification (NCBI taxonomy): domain Eukaryota; kingdom Metazoa; phylum Arthropoda; class Insecta; order Diptera; family Cylindrotomidae; genus Diogma; species Diogma glabrata. Next base: position 139,533,921 of record OY856186.1, on the reverse strand, counting down.
TTTGAAGTAAAGTATTTAGTGTCTCAATGCAGCTGGTGGTATACGTACCACTTGGTTTGCAGATTGAGCCTAGAGGGTTTGTGTGATCAGACGACATCAATTTTTGGAGTCGAGCTGCAGCAGGCAGATTATCTATCGCATTGCAGAGATTATCTATCGCATTGCAGAGATGTACCAAGGTACATCTCTGCATCTTTTGGATTGAGTTATTGTGATAATTAATTATTAAGTATTAATTATTATGTGATAATTAATTATTAATTATTAGTGATAATTTCTTGTAAATTATTTGCTGCAGAGTCAAGCTCAAATGTAGAATTGATACTGCCGCAGCTATTTGCATTATCATGAAGATATGTTGTGTAAAGTTCACAGTTGGTTTTTCTTGGGTTTCTAAAGTACTGGATGCTCTTTACCGAAATAACTTGGTTCAAAATTGTAAAACTATTGCAAAATATAAATTTTGGTGTTCTATGTATATATGTTACATATGTACATTGAACCTGATCTACTCGATAAAATTGTTTTATCGTCCTCGATTTTATTGTTAGAAATTACTCTACAAATAAAACACCAAGCTATAGATCAAATATCTCTATTTATTATAGATATTTCGGTCCTTACCTTCTTCAGTATCTAAAATATAAGTTAAAACAATATGGTACAAATTTAAAATAAATCTAAATTAATATTAACAATCAAAAAACTTAAAAAATTATCCTAAAACACTTACATTATTTCAACACTTTATCAAATACCCTTTATTGCAAAAACTACAACAAAATCAAATAAACAAACTTTTTTTCAAAATTCTAAAAATATCGCAAAAATTATAACAAGATCAAATATACAAACTTTTTTTCAAAATTCCAAAAATCTTTCAAAAATTATAATAAAATCTAAAATTTCTATGTCCGATTTCAAGTTCATCACATTTCATATCATACAAATAATTAATTTTACTTTTTCTTCACAAAAAATATCGCAAAAATTATAACAAAACCACAAATACAAACTTTTTTTAAAATCTCAAAAATCTTCCAAAAATTATAATAAAATCTAAAAATTTCATGTTCATCACATTTCATATCATACACTTTTATCAAAATTCCAAAAATTATAATAAAATCAAAAATTTAAACTTTTTCAAAATTCTAAAAATATTCCAAAAATTCAAATTCAGACCGAAGTAACCTTGTTCAAAATTCTAAAACTATTGCAAAAACTATAAAAAAATCAAATAAATAAACTTTTTTTAAAAATTCTAAAAATATCGCAAAAATTATAATAAAATCAAAAATAAAAACTTTTTTCAAAATTTCATCACATTTCATATCATACAAATAATTAATTTTATTTTTTCTTCACAAAAAATATCGCAAAAATTATAACAAAACCACTTTTTTCAAAATCCCAAAAATTATAGTAAAATCTAAAATTTTCATGTTCATCACATTTCATATCATAACAAATAAATAAATTTTATTTTTTCTTCATAAAAATTGGGTAAAAAATAAATGAAAATCAATCTTTTGACACACTTGACAATAACTTTTTGACAAACTTATAATGCAATAATCTAGTTTTGGTTTCACATACCAATCCCGACTATCAAGATTTCTTTAAATTTAAGCTTACTACTTATTATCACTTAAAATGAACGTTTTTTAAGCAAAAAATATGCAAATTTCCTTGTTTTGACACACTTGACGATTTTCTTGACACACTTCCGGTACAGTTATCGAACACATCGTCCTTTCGGTTCTTCCCATTGATTATACCTATTTTTAGAAAAAAAATTTTGAAATTCATTCAGCGGTTTTCGAGATTTCGTCGGTTGTGAACGCCGGCCGGCCAGCAGACAGACATGCATTTTTTCGCTTTTTTAGAATCAGTAGGTCCTAAAACGTCGAGAAATGCCATAAAAGTCGGGGTAAGAATTTCACTTTTGGCTCAAGAATTCAATACTTTGGTTTTTCTAAAACCTAAGTAATACTTTTAGTAACACACTTTTATTGAAAAGCAAAAAAAAAAGAAAATATGCATTTGTGTTGGACATCAAAATTTTTGTAAAAACGTTTTATCGGTCACGAGTCATTGAATTTTTTTTGATGGTTTGATTGAGCAGTGTTGCTTAATAGTTATTTATTTATCTAGAATGAAAAGTGAGACGAGCTGTTTGTTGTTTACGAAATTACTAGTGAGTGCCTTTAAAACCACTTTCCGTTTGAGGTAAATACAAAATTTTATTTCATACTGGAAATTTTATAAAATAAAAAGAAATGAGTTTTAAATTTTGCTCAAAAAGTTGAACTTTAACGTCCTAGGACTTTATAAAATTTTATAAAGTCCTAGGACGTTAAGGTTCAACGTTTATGGTACAAAAAGTTGAACTTTAACGTCCTAGGACTTTATACAATTTTATAAAGTCCTAGGAGATTAAAGTTCAACTTTGTGTACCATAAATAATCCGAAAAATGCTGTTTTAGATATCAGTATGAAATAAAAATAATTTTATGAGTAAAATTGAAAAATTATAGACAAAAATTTCGCTGAAGTATTTAATGAGATAATTTTTTTTTTTTGTTATAATTTTGTTTAAAAATAGTTTAATTACACTAGTTTACAAAAAAAATCTCCCGAAATAAAACCCAACTTTTCTTATAGATTTGAACCTCCTGAACACGAATATCATATTCATTTTTTTTGGTTAGCTCTTGTTTTTGAGATATTCACGACAAACCAATTTTTTTGGTGATCAAAAATGTTGTTTCGGTTTTTGGGTCTCATATTTTACAAAACCAACATATTAAAAATATTAATGAAACAATGGCATAGTAAATATACCAACAAACATTTTGAGCTATATTTTCTAAAAACCTATTAAGGATTTTGGAAGTTACAGTCGAAAAAAGTTGAAAAAATACGAAAAATTCACGTTTTTTTTAAATTTTTCCATTTTCAACGCCATAAATTTTGAACAAACAAAGACACTATTTTTTTTTAATTTCTTGGAGCCTATAGTAGCTTCAATTTTCTTTCTTTTAAGACACGAATATTGATGCAGTTTGCACCAAGTTATTTAAGTTTTCCCAAAGAAAGTCAAAACTCAAAATTTGGAAAAAATAATTTTTTACTTAATTTATTGTGCCATAAATAATAATTTTATAAGTTCAGTCGTTCTCAAACATCAGTAAAGAATTATTTTAAAATAGTAAAGTATAATTTCCATTTTTTTTTTTTTCGAAGTTGGGAATTGGATCGATGAGACGTAACTTACGCATGGAGGGATCAGTTTTTATTAATTTGTTAATTTTTTTCTATTTTTTGATCCACGGGTGTGACAACTCCGCGTACTCCAGTCCCTGCTATTGGTATATGAGTTAACGTGAGATATCGCATACCACTGGCAATAGCAGTGAGATATCACTAGCCAAGGTGATATCTTAAGGGTGCTGGCGGATGAACTGTATTCAGTCAACGGTAGCACTCTCAATCTTAGGTAATGAATATTCCTTGATGCTGAAAGGCTGTAGCTTGCTAGAAGAAACAAGCCTTCATATAACTATATATCTGAGCTTTAATCATTGAAAAATATACTGCGTCCCATAATCAAGGATTATGCCATTAGCTGGACTATTGGCAAACCAATTTCAGTTTTGTTCCTGCAAATTTTTAAAACAAATTTGCTTTTTATCTCTTATTTTATTTTTATTTTCCCTATCCTATCACGAAATATTGGCCTATGTCATATTGTAATAAACTTCGTCCAGAATGGGTTAATTTAATTTAATCATAAATAACCAATACGTTCCGCCTAAATGTTTTCTACATTCTATGGCAAAGATGAATCAAAAGTTAACTCCCTTTAACAAATACATTTTGCATAAATTAAAATTGAGTTCGCTAATACAAATGCAAGTATGAATGAAAACAGGTGTGGCCTATTCAAGATGTACGGACTACATAGTATTGATTTCTAGTGGATTATAGAAGTTTCGATTTATTTATTTTTCGATATAAATAAGCGAACAAAAATATCAGATAGTCAGTTTTTAATTTTGCAATTAAAAGTGTTTTACAAATATTCGAAAGTATAAGGAATAATCGGTGGTACTTGAGCCTGGGTACTAATAGTGAAAGAATCTGAACTTAGTGGAATAGTAAATACAGATTTTACGATTCCGAATATTATTGAATCAAATTGTGGAAAAGCGGTGAAGTTTATCGTACATAAATTGGAGACCCTGGAATTTATTGTAAGGAAAAACGGAAGCTGCTGTAATTTGATGACAAATAAAGTTTGAGATTCTGTTAACTAAAGATCTGTCTTTTACTGTCGTGTTTGTTCAATAATCTAAAAGAACCAACGAAGAGTCGTTACAGTGGTGTCAGAAGTGGGATTATTGAAACAATGGTCAAGACAGTAAATATTAGTGATCTCAGCCAGACCCAGCTGAAGGATGAGTTGAGGAAAAGGAATGCTCCAATCCACGGAACGAAGGCAGAACTTGCATTCCGGCTGCGCAAAGTTTTAGAAGAAGCAGGCCAAAACACAGAGGTCATAGAAATAGAGCCGGAGGAAACTCCGGTTCAGAATACCCCAGCAATTGATCCGATGATGGTGTTGATGAAAGAAATGATGGCACAGCAACAACAACAAAAAGTAGAGCAATAACAACAACTTGCTGATATGATGGCCCAACAAGAGAAACTGGCAGCAGAACAAAAAGTAGATCAACAACGACAACTTGCTGATCTGATGGCCCAACAAAAATTAGATCAACAACAACTACGTGAAGTAATCGAGTCACGTATATCTAGTGCGGAGGGTAAAATCAACCACATGGAAAGGGAGCTGCGGAAAGTTACTGAAGAACATGAAGAGAAATTACGCAATCTTTCGAGTGAATTCCGCCAAGAAATAGCACAAGTAAAGTCAGGTAGGATGATCAATCCATCAACTACTTCAGCTCCAGCTAGAGTGAAAACACCCGCATTTGATGGATCTACATCGTATCAGATATTTAAGTTGCAATTTGAGATAGCAACAACTGGGTTCGATCACCAGCAAAAAGCAAATGCGCTTATATTGGCATTGAAGGGACCTGCTGCTGAAATTTTGCAGACACTATCAGCGACAGAGCGTGATTACAACAAGCTAATGGAGGCCTTAGAAGTAAGATATGGGGAAAGTCATATGCAAGCTCTCCATCGCATGCAGCTCAAGACACGAAAACAAGGAGTCAGCGAAACTTTGCAAGAATTAGAGGCTGACATTGTGAGACTGGTTAATCTATCATATCCGAATTATAACGCTGAACATCGAGACGAACTGGCAGCCGATACATTTATCAATGCTCTTCGAGATGTGCAAATGAGAAATCAGCTGTATCTAAGCGGGAAGAAACTACCTGCGGAAGTCTTAGCATTGGCCCTACAAATGGAAGCTGGAAAAAGAGCGTATGGCTCAGATAGGGTACGTAAGATCGAAGTTGCTGAAGAGCCACTAAAAGCAGCGCTTGATGAAGTGATCATGCGTGTCAAAAGTTTGGAAGATAAGCCTGAACAAAATCAACGAAGAAGATCCAGCAGAGTAAGATGCTGGAATTGTGGACAGTTAGGGCACATTAAACGGGAATGCAAAACACTAGTAGCAGCAAAAGAAGGAGTAGTTCCAGTCCAGTTGATGAAGCTCTCAAACAAGCAAGTGGATGTCAAAAAGGAAGGAGATTTTCGCGTTGAACATCGAAAGGGAAGGATACATTGTAACGCTGATGATCTTTCAAGAAAACCCTGTATTGAGAAGCGCAAGTCATGTAGCAGGACTGAGAGAAAGGAAGCAATGAAAGTGAAACAAATTAAGTTCCAAACTCCTGACGATTGGTGTACCGAGGCATTTAAAAGGGAGCAGCTAAAGGATCCAGCAATGGCACCAATATTGAAATGGAAAACCGAGGGAAGGCGACCGGAGTGGAAAGAGGTAGCACCTTTAGGTACAGAGGTGAAATGCTACTGGGCGCAATGGGACTCACTATTGATGGACAACGGGATACTAAAAAGAAAATGGGAGTCCGCTGATGGAAAGAAAGTGTTGGAACAGCTGGTGTTGCCATCAAGTCGAGTAGAAGAGGTACTGGGAAAGCTGCATGGAAGTATTTCTGGAGGACACCTGGGAGTCAATAAAACTCTAGCCAAAGTAAGGGAGAGGTTTTATTGGGTAAGGTACCGAACGGACGTGGAGCAATGGTGTCGGCGATGCGATACTTGTGCGGCGAGCAAAGGACCAAAGACTAGAACTCGAGGAGAGATGCAACAGTACAATGTGGGAGCCCCAATGGAGAGAATTGCGATAGACATCGCGGGGCCATTTCCGGAAACGACAAAAGGTAACAAATACATCATGGTGGTCATTGATTACTTTACAAAATGGCCGGAAGCTTATGCAATACCGAACCAGGAAGCAGTTACGGTCGCGGAAACAATAGTCAATGAATGGGTTTGCAGATATGGAACACCGCTCGAGTTGCATACCGACCAGGGAAGGAATTTCGAATCTCAACTGATGGAAGAGCTGTGCAGAACACTCGGCATTAGAAAAACACGAACTACACCTATGAACCCACAATCGGATGGCATGGTAGAACGATTCAACCGAACCATGGAAGAACATCTGTCGAAGGTAGTGGAAGCCAACCAAAGAAATTGGGATAAGGATCTTCCGTTATTCTTGATGGCCTATCGTAGCGCAGTGCACGATACGAGATGTGAAACGCCAGCGAATATCATGTTCGGAAGAGACTACATCTTCCTAGTGACATCGAGTTTGGCATCCCTGGAGGTCTGGTATCCACGAAAACAGATTATGTGGGACAACTAAGGGAGAAGATGAATAAAATCCATCAACAGGTTCGAGACCACATTAAGATTGCCAGTGACAAAATGAAAACCAGGTACGACATTAATGCAAATAGTGGCGGTTTTCAAGAAGGAGAATTGGTATGGCTATACAACCCCAGGAGAACTAAGGGAAGATCACCCAAGCTGCAGCCAGATTGGGAAGGCCCATATAAAATAATCAAACGAATTAATGATGTTATCTACCGCATCCAAAAGGGACCCCGTACCAAGATGAAAGTGATACATCTGCAAAGGTTGGCACCGTACCAAGGTAACAGCACCAATGCGATAGCTGATATTGTTCGGGACGAACAAAACTAAATGGAGGGTAGTGTAATAAACTTCGCCAAGAATGGGTTAATTTAATTTAATCATAAATAACCAATACGTTCCGCCTAAATGTTTTCTACATTCTATGGCAAAGATGAATCAAAAGTTAACTCCCTTTAACAAATACATTTTGCATAAATTAAAATTGAGTTCGCTAATACAAATGCAAGTATGAATGAAAACAGGTGTGGCCTATTCAAGATGTACGGACTACATAGTATTGATTTCTAGTGGATTATAGAAGTTTCGATTTATTTATTTTTCGATATAAATAAGCGAACAAAAATATCAGATAGTCAGTTTTTAATTTTGCAATTAAAAGTGTTTTACAAATATTCGAAAGTATAAGGAATAATCGGTGGTACTTGAGCCTGGGTACTAATAGTGAAAGAATCTGAACTTAGTGGAATAGTAAATACAGATTTTACGATTCCGAATATTATTGAATCAAATTGTGGAAAAGCGGTGAAGTTTATCGTACATAAATTGGAGACCCTGGAATTTATTGTAAGGAAAAACGGAAGCTGCTGTAATTTGATGACAAATAAAGTTTGAGATTCTGTTAACTAAAGATCTGTCTTTTACTGTCGTGTTTGTTCAATAATCTAAAAGAACCAACGAAGAGTCGTTACAATATTTTATATGTGATAGGATTTATGGTTAAGTTATCCATTATTTAACAAAAAATATTAAAAAAAAAAAAAAAAAAGCGTCCATTAACATCCTTTGAACGCATGTTGTTGTGGGACCTTGGTCTTAAAAGGTTTTATGTGTTGTTGTGACACATATTGTAATGCCTACTACACATCACACTTTATTAAAAAAAAAAAAATATATATAGAAAAATATAAACAAAAGATAATGAATTGTGAGGAGAGTCAAAACATCATAACATCAGAACTATTTAAGTTAGTTCAAGCACCATAAAGTTAAGCCCCTATTTATGTCTATTAATACAAGTAAGGTTTGTTTCTTTTCTTTTTTCTCTTTTTTTTTGTTTTTTGATAATGTAAATTATTTTCTATCACCGCCAACCTTGTGTTACTCCTTACGTTTATGATCATTTTAAGTTTAATTTAAGAAAGCAATTACTTCTCCTTTTTAATAGTTTTTCGGTTTTCCTAACTTTTGTTTAATTAGTTTAAAGAGATTTCTTTTTAAGTAGATAATTGTCGTATGATTAGTTGCAAATATAATCTCTCTGAGGATAAATTTAATTCCAAACATTCAAGTGAACATAGTAATTAAAAAAGAAAAAATATTACAAATATAAATTTTAAATAGTGCATTGTTTTTAAAAATCAATAAACCAATAGTGATAGCTGCCTTTTAAAGCAAAATAAATTGTTAGTAAAGTGTAAAAACAAGTTTATTTAAATGGCGTCGTCAAGAAGTTTCAAGTGTAAAAATAGCCCAAATTCATTTTGTTTTATTTGTGGAAGTTACATAATACATACTGCTAAATCACCCTATTTATAAGAACTGCCTATCTCCATTACTAACTGATATTTTCCAACTCTTAAAACAAATCCGAGGTGGGAGGGGCTAGATCATGTCCAAAAACTTCACAAAAAAAATCTCAATTTCGAGAAAAATCATATACAAATAAAATACAACTTTTGTCAAAAAAGGACATTTCATAATCAACAAACTGATATTTTCCAACTCCTAAAATAAATCAGAGGTGAGAGGAGCTAGATTATGTCAAAAAACTTCATAAAAAAATCTCAATTTCGAGAAAAATCATATACAAATAAAATACAACTTTTGTCAAAAAAGACATTTCATAATCAACTAACTGATATTTTTCAACTCCTAAAATAAGTCCGAGGAGGGAGGAGCTAGATCATGTCAAAAAACTTCACAAAAAGAAATCTCAATTTCGAGAAAAATCATATACAAACAAAATACAACTTTTGTCAAAAAAAGACATTTCATAATCAACTAACTGATATTTTCCAACTCCTTAAATAAGCCCGAGGTGGGAGGAGCTAGATTTACTACGAAAACAACTTATAAAACATTACCGCATGGAGGGATCAGTTCTTGTTGTTTTGATATTTTTTTTTTTATTTTTGATCTATGGGTTTGACAACCCCGCGTACTCCAGTCCCTGCTATTGGCATATGAGTTAACGTGAGATATCACATACCACTGGCAATAGCAGTGAGATATCACTAGCCAAGGTGACATCTTAGGGGTGGTGGCGGATGAACTGTATTCAGTCAACGGTAGCACTCTCAATCTTAGCTGTGAATTAATCCTTGATGATGAGACGCTATTGCTTTCTTGAGGAAACGAGCCTTCATATAACTATGTGTGGACTTTAATCTTCAAGAAAGACGGTGCGTCACGGGATCAAGGAATATGCAACCAGCTGGATTATTGGTAACTACATTTTTGTTTTGTTTCGTCAAATTTTTATAAAAATTTGCTATTTACTTTTTAATTTACTTTTATTTTCTCTATTCTATCATAAAATATTGGCCTATGTCGTATTTTGTCAGTGATAGGATTTTTTGTTTAGTTATTCATTCTTTAACAAAAAATGTAAAAACAACAAAAAAAGAAAGATTTACGTCCATCAACACCTTTGAACGTATGTTGTTGTGGGACCTTGGTCTTAAAAGGTATTTATGTGTTATTGTGACACATATTGTAATTCCTACTACACAACACATTTTATTAAAAAAAAAAAAAAAATATGTAAATCAATTTTGTTGCAGAATTTAAATTATTCTTAAAGTTAAATTTTTATTCGAAATTTTGAGTTTTGACTTTCTTTGAGAAAACTTGAACAACTTGGTGCAAACTGCACCAATATTCGTGTCTTTTAGCTTAAAAGAAAGAAAATTGAAGCTAGAAATTAAAAAAAATTAGTGTCTTTGTTTGTTCAAAATTTATGGCGTTGAAAATAGAAAAATTTAAAAAAAAACGTGAATTTTTCGTATTTTTTCAACTTTTTTCGACTGTAACTTCCAGAATCCTTAACCCCTTAACGTTTTATTTGTTTAAAAAATTTTATGTTTGGTTGAACTATTTGTTTGAAAAATTTTGTACGGAAAATAATTCTTTTAAAAAAATGCTCCGATTTTCTTGAAACTTTGATGATCGTTAATATAATAAAAAAAAACTAACAAGTGTTTTTTATTTTCTCATTAGTTTAGAAACAGGGTGGCTCGAACTTTTTTAAGAAACATGAAAGTTAAAAGTTAAATTGTGCTCGAACGGGTGAACCGATTTTAATAATTTTTTTTTGTTTGAAAGGTACTTCAGTTAGGATTTTTAAAGGGTTTTTACAAAATATAGCTCAAAATGTTTGTTGGTATATTTACTATGCAATTGTTTCAATAATATTGTAATAAACTTCGTCCAGAATGGGTTAATTTACTCATAAATAACCAATACATTCAGCATAATGTTTTCCACATTCATGAATTTAAAAAAGGAGTTACTTAATACATTTTGCATAAATTAAATTTGTGTTCGCTAGTACAAATGTTTACATTTATGCAAGTATGAATGAAAATAGGTGTGGCCTATTCAAGATGTACGGACTACGTAATATTGATTTCTAGTGGATTATAGAAGTTTTGATTTATTTATTTTTGTTGGATATAAATAAGCGAACAAAATATCAGATAGTCAGTTTTAATTTTGCAATTAAAAGTGTTTATAAATATTCGCAAGTATAAGGAATAATCGGTGGTACTTGAGCCTGGGTACTAATAGTAAAAGAATTTGAGCCTGGTGGAATAGTAAATACAGATTTTACGATTCCGAATATTATTGATTCAAATTGTGGAAAAGCGGTGAAGTTTATCGTGCATAAATTGGAGACCCTGGAATTTATTGCAATTAAAATCGGAAGTTGCTGTAACTGGTTGATAAATAAAGTTTGAGATTTAGTTAACTAAAGATCTGTATTTTTACTGTCGTATTTGCTCAATAATCTAAAAGAACCAACGAAGAGTCGTTACAATATTTTTAATTTGTTGGTTTTGTAAAATATGAGACCTAAAAACCGAAACAACATTTTTGATCACCGAAAAAATTGGTTTTCCGTGAATATCTCAAAAACAAGAGCTAACCAAAAAAAATGAATATGATATTCGTGTTCAGGAGGTCCAAATCTATAAGAAAAATTGGGTTTTATTCAGGGAGACAAAAAAAGTTCAAAATTTGTGAACTAGTGTTATCTTATTATTAGTTATAAATAAAATTTTTTTTACAAATTATTCAGTTAATAAAAATTTATGTAAAAATGCAACTAATAAAATATGAAGGGGCTGAAATCTCAAGGCTCTGAGATATCAAGACTTCGATCTGGGTTAAGGATTTTGATATAGTTTTCGACAAAAAACTTTTATGAGGACATGGTTTTTAGTTTTGAGCAGCGGTGTATATCAAACATAACTTTTTGTTAAAGTACATGTATTTTTTATCTCTGTTTAGATATGTGGGCTAATATTTTGAAAACGACATTTTTTTGTCGATTTTTAAATTTTTGATTTTTAAAAAATCTGAAATTTTGATATATTGTTGGTATTGACGAAAGATAAAAAGCAATTTCTGGTTTTATTTTTTGATTACTCTGAATCGGAGTTATGCGCGGTTGAATTTTTGAGGATTTTTCACGTAGTTTTGGTAATGGTGTCAATGTTTTGTTAATAGATACCATAAATTTCATGCGATTTATGTATATTTTTGCAATAAAAGAGAAAAATAGTTGAATAATCGAAATGTGTAAGTTGGAAATTAATAATTTTTCTCTTTTCCGCTAGGCGGCGCGTTAAACCTTGGTTTACTTCATAGCTCATATCTCAAAAATCGTCCTTTTTTTTGTTTTTCACAAATTTTAAAGTAAACACATGCAGCTAAGAAACTAAAAAATAAAAAGTGAGAGATTCCATATGGATTTTTTTATACGGTTTTTTAAAGTTTAGTATATGATAAATTCACATGTGTTTTTACATCAAATCAATTATGCTTTACTAAATTGAAAATTTTATATTTTAACATCTGTACTAAATATTGAAACATATTCTGTGCATTACTCATTGAAAAACAGGTTTTTATTGAGAATAAGAATTGGAGATTTCAACGATCGAAGATTGTGATTTACTTTCAACATCTTAACACTAACATAAGCATGATACTATTATTAATAAATATTTTTTCTATAAAAATCATAATTTAATTAAACAATAATAATATCACAAACAAATACATTAAAAAATAATTTATATATTTTTTTGCCTCTGAATTGAAATATTTTTGATTATCGGAAAAGGGAAACATTTTGGTAATTATTTTATCGCGTGTAGTGTTATGCCGTAAAAAATACTGAGATCCTTGAGGCCCATTAATTGTTTTAATGTCCGAAAACCGCAAAGGAAATTACTCCTGTAGTTCGATATCTCTTGAAGACACATATGAAAATTTCATACGTGGTTGATTTTTTTCGACCAAATTTCTATCATTCCAAATGATTCCCTTGCTGTTTGTAACGATCGCAATAATCGCAAAACAATAATAAAACCAAATTCATCTTCGTTTTCAATTCAATAAAAATGCATTTCATTAGTTTCCGTTCATTTTTACATTAATAATAATTTTAAAATTTTCTAAAACTTAACTGCTAGTTAAATTTTGAATATACTATAAAAAGCAAACGAACGTACTAAATTTTTATTTCCAATACTAATGAACAGACGTCGTTGTTAATCATTTGCTGAATTTCGAATATTACACGATTGATTAGAAGAGGTCAAAAAGCAAAATCACATTTTTGCAATTTTTAATTTGGAAAAAATTATTTCATTCCATTTTTGGCTTTTCAAAAGAAAAGTTTCAATTCAGTTTTGTTATTAAACATTACCTAAAACTTATCAAAAATAAATAATAATTACATTTGATTTTGATTTTAAAAAGAAATTTCTTTAATTTATACAAAAAAGAGTTAACACTGTTTTCATTAGTGTGTGATTTGGATGTCTATTTTGTTTGATAAATAAGCAAAAAAAAAGTTATTGATTTAGTAAATACAAGTGATAAATTACTAATGATTGTTTACTTATAACATCATCAAAATAAATTAAGAATTCCTGAAATCTGCTTTATAAATTGTGGCAGTACATGAAGATAAAGTATCCACTGATGTTATCGAAAGTATGAATAGCAAGGATAACAGTGATCGAAGCTATTACCACAGTTAGAGACAATCGTTTGTTTGATGGTTTTTCCGGTTGTTAAAACCGTATGGATTCAAAGGCAGATATATAAATGGGAAGTTAAAAGGTCAAACGCTAGTCAAGGGATATTGGAAAATCAAACAAATAACCTAAAGCAACAGAATATTGATGACATCAATCAACAGCTACAACTTAAGGTATTTATTATTAATATGTATGTTAATTTTAATTTAAACATTAAATATTAGAATGTCAAGATAAATTAGATAAATAAGAGATTCCCAATCTCAAGGGTTTGTACCGGGGGGGGATAAATCGATATACCGGGCGTGTTTACATGGTTATGTATCATAATTTAAGGTTTTTGTATTAAAAGTCCATATTCACAAAGTGAATACTACACCGTGGCACCGTAACAGGGCCAACAATAATAACCATAACGTAGCGCCGAACAAAAAGGGACCCGTTAGTTTTTTTTTAGATATATATATAAATATTTTCCAGTTTGGGCGTTGGCAAGCCGGTTTTTTTTTGAAAAAAAACTTGTTTTTGTGGAACATTTTTATATATTTATATATTAATTGATCATTTCAATTTAGATTAATTAATATCCTTATATAGTTTATTTTCGCGTTGGTTTATTTGGCTAAATTTTGTTAAAAAGCTAGAGGGAAAAATAAAGGTTTAGTTTCTAAGGTGTGTTCATGTGTATATTTATCATACTTAAGTACTCTGAATTTATATTCTCAAAAATTTAAAGAATTTCGCGTTTCTCTTTGTAAGTTTTAGGATAAACCAGTTGTGGTTTTTTTTTGGTAATAGGGTGGTGGCAATCGGTTTGGGCCGTGGTTGTCAATCAGCTTTTTGTGTATCTTGAAATAAACCAGTTATTGGTTTCGTTTTGGTTTTGATTAAGGAAATTATATATTTTGAATTTTGTTAAGAATGTATACAATTATGAGGGGTCAGGGGTTATTAAGGAGGTGTCGGCCAGGTGGGTTTGAGCCCTGGATGAATGAAGTGGATGGGAGAGCGAATGAAGAGAGAAAAGAGAGAATGGTTGAGGCGAGGAATGTGGTGGATGAAATGATGAATGTGATTCTGGATGAAGTAAAACATAAAATATTTTTGGAATTAATGGATGATATTTATGAAGAAAAATATGATGAGTTTCTGGATAAATTGATTTGTGAGATAGTGAATGAGGAGTTGAATGGGGTGAATGAGGAAGCGGATGAGATGGATGAAGTGACTGAGGAAGTGAATGTGGGCTGGCGTGAGAGAAGGAGGATAAATAGAAATAGGAGCTCTCACCTGAAGAGGAAGGAGAGGAGAAGAAGGGAGAAGGAGAGTCGCTTGGTCGTGGAGCTGGGAGCTTCCTCGACCAAGAGTACTCAAATAGAGGAGCTGGTTGAGGTGGTTCCCATCTCACCGACCATGCGACAGGTAGAGGAGTGGACTGGTCCACAGGAGGCCCCTGTTCCTCATTGTATAATTAGTTAAGACTAATTTTTTTTTATTTTGAAAAAAACCGTTTTGGGACAGCAATTTTTTTGGAGATTGTTTTTTGTGCTGTCATCTACTTTTAGTAATACTAATTGTTTTTTATTTGGAAAAAAGAAAACCGTTTTGGGGAAGCAGTTTTTTTTTGAAATTTTTTTATGCTACCACATACATATTGTACATATAATTGTTTATATATTGTACATATTTTTGGATGATGCAATTAATTTATATATGAAATTAATTGTATGTTTTTTTTGATTATGGTTAGATTTAGTAAGTGTTTAGTTACCATTTTTAAAATTATTTTTTATTGCGATTAATCTAAAAAATAAGATAAATATAGAAATAATTATTTTTAGCTAACATTTATTTTTGTTGTTTGTTTTGAATACAATAAGTAAAGCGGAAAAATTTGACCTAAACAAATATATTAGAGTTAATAACTTGGAAATTAGTAAGCTTGGTTTGAATTTAAAATAATCGTAATTTTTTTTATAATATAAATTACCAATTTATTATCTAGTCTGAAGATTAGATTTAATTAATTTCGTGTAAAACTTTGTTGACACATATTATGTATTTCATGTTTCGATTTAGCACTTTTTAAGTGGGAAATTATTTAGATTATGGATAGGTTATATATTATTTAGGTTTATTGATTCACTTTTCCCAGCGGTAGGCCTAAAAAGCCATCCATAGAGCTTCACTCTTTAACATTGATGTCGTTCTTAGATCGCCTATGGCCATCGGGGTTATGCGATCGAAGAACATTGGTTTCTCCTCTTCATTCGGCGAGAGAGTTCTCAGGGACGAGGAGTGGTGTTGCTGTGTTTGTACTTAGGTGCAAACCAGTAGTACCATTCTTTGCTCAGAGGCTTCTTCGGTGTAATGAAGAGAAGAACCAATTATACTTTTGCTTTCAGGATCAGAGGCTTCACCTCAAACAAATTCAAAAACTTTTCCACTTTTCCACTTAGCTTTTACAATAAAACAATTTTTCATGGAGTTTAGGGTTTGAAGTCTGGTGCTCGGGAGCGTTCTTCAACTTTCGCATTAGGTTTAGTTGTAATTTATTTGTAGATTAAACAAGCACAACTGGGTCAGTAGAAATGGACCTAGTGTCTAATCGTGACAGTTGTGATTGTTTTATTAGGTTGGGGAGAAACTGTTCTGTAGAATCTGGTCGTTAGGGGCTTTTCTAGTCAGTTCTCACATGCATGGTTGGAGTGGGCTCGCGAGCGCGATATTTCAAATTTAAATGAAATGGATATTGTACCATACTTACTTTTTATATTGTCTCCAGACGAATCTTGACTTTGGGAATCTCTTATCTAATTATTAAATAAAAATAAAAATAAAATAAATCAAACAAATTTTTCAATTAACTAAATAAAATTTTTATTAAATAAATAATTTTTTTTAAAATTTAAGTTAATTTTAGGTAACTAAATAAATGAATTTTCTTAATTAAGCTCTACGTCAAGATATAAATAAATTTTTATTTTTTTAAAAAAAAATAAATCAATATTTTGAGCTAGGACGGTGCATCCAATAAATAAACATGCTTTCTGAATATTTTTTATTTTTCAATTTTTTTTAAAAATAAATAAATATATTTTAGGGGTGCTATCGTCAATAACTAATTTTAGGTATATATAATTATTTCAGTATATCTGAAATTAAATAAATAAATTATACTTTTACATATATAATGTTTTAGGAATTTTTGTGAAAGATTCAGCAAAGATTGGCTACGACGGTGGTCCTTTTTGTTCCTTTATAAAGTTTGTTTTTACAAGAAAATCTTGTATGTTTTCGAATTGGGCGTTCGTTGTTTTTTTTCGTTTTTGTGCTTTCATCCTTTTTACATTTCCGTCGTACTGGCTCCATTTTTTTTTTTTTGTTTTTTTGTTGAGAATTGGTTTTACTATTGTTGGTGATTGCGAGTCATGATTTTGCGGGTTTTACCATCGAAATCTCTAGCGTCTGTTTCCTATATACCAAGCCTAAGTTTTTCAATATATTTTTTTTTATAAAATTAAATTTAGTGTTAGAATCATTAGTTGTCATAAATTAAACATATATTCTTAATCATTAGTTATTATAGTTATAAATTTAATTCTCGGTTTTTAGAATTTAAATAGGTGTTATATTTAATATTACTTAGTTATTATAATTTTTTTTATTAGTTATTAGAATTTCTATTATTAGTTTAAGTTTAATAGTGCTTTGGTGGTTTTCTGTCATGGAGGGGATGGCGACGTTTTTGTGATTTCAAGAGTAGAAATCTTGGTTTCTACCTTGAATTCATGGTGTAACGATCGCAATAATCGCAAAACAATAATAAAACCAAATTCATCTTCGTTTTCAATTCAATAAAAATGCATTTCATTAGTTTCCGTTCATTTTTACATTAATAATAATTTTAAAATTTTCTAAAACTTAACTGCTAGTTAAATTTTGAATATACTATAAAAAGCAAACGAACGTACTAAATTTTTATTTCCAATACTAATGAACAGACGTCGTTGTTAATCATTTGCTGAATTTCGAATATTACACGATTGATTAGAAGAGGTCAAAAAGCAAAATCACATTTTTGCAATTTTTAATTTGGAAAAAATTATTTCATTCCATTTTTGGCTTTTCAAAAGAAAAGTTTCAATTCAGTTTTGTTATTAAACATTACCTAAAACTTATCAAAAATAAATAATAATTACATTTGATTTTGATTTTAAAAAGAAATTTCTTTAATTTATACAAAAAAGAGTTAACACTGTTTTCATTAGTGTGTGATTTGGATGTCTATTTTGTTTGATAAATAAGCAAAAAAAAAGTTATTGATTTAGTAAATACAAGTGATAAATTACTAATGATTGTTTACTTATAACATCATCAAAATAAATTAAGAATTCCTGAAATCTGCTTTATAAATTGTGGCAGTACATGAAGATAAAGTATCCACTGATGTTATCGAAAGTATGAATAGCAAGGATAACAGTGATCGAAGCTATTACCACAGTTAGAGACAATCGTTTGTTTGATGGTTTTTCCGGTTGTTAAAACCGTATGGATTCAAAGGCAGATATATAAATGGGAAGTTAAAAGGTCAAACGCTAGTCAAGGGATATTGGAAAATCAAACAAATAACCTAAAGCAACAGAATATTGATGACATCAATCAACAGCTACAACTTAAGGTATTTATTATTAATATGTATGTTAATTTTAATTTAAACATTAAATATTAGAATGTCAAGATAAATTAGATAAATAAGAGATTCCCAATCTCAAGGGTTTGTACCGGGGGGGGATAAATCGATATACCGGGCGTGTTTACATGGTTATGTATCATAATTTAAGGTTTTTGTATTAAAAGTCCATATTCACAAAGTGAATACCATATGTTGATATTTTCTCTCCTTTAAGCGATGCTCTCCGGGCTTTTCTTTTAAGTGTGCTTCCAATCTCATCCGATAGACCCTTTCCATGTGCAGTTGCAAAGAAATGCCATGCTGCAGGTATTTTAAAATCAACAATATGTTTGCAAAGATTTATAAAATTCCTCTTATTTTTATAATGAGTTTCTGAGCCATCCGTAAAATATAAAAGTATTTTCATACTTAGAACGGACCAATAATAATGACCAGTATTGCAGTAATAGCCGAGTACTGGCAACAACGACTGGACCATTAAAAAACATATAAAATATTATTATATGTAAATTTAAATAAATTAAATACAAAATAATTAAAATAAAATTGAAATTTCTAATGAAAAAAAATTTAAAACTCATACCAACATTATCAATAATATCATAAGTTCAGTCTAAAAAAACAAGTGAAATAACTCAAACCATTTACATTTTTCTATATGGGTTAGGTTAGATGGATAAAACAACGTCGATCGAAATTATAGCCATGAAGTTGAAATGTTGCAAGAGAATAATGGACCTTATTTTAATGCATTTTTTGATGTGAAACATCTATTTGCGCGACTTAATTGAAAAAACAAATGATTTTTCCGTCACGAAAAACGGTATAACAATTTTATGCCATCACGCCTAATAGACCGAGAGCCCGCGACGGCCGGACCTTCGGTATTTTATAAAAGCTGAAAATTTTTCTGCGCTTACCCGCTACTAAGGTAGGAACGATTAGCGACATATGAAGTTTGGATCATGGTGGCTTTGGCAGGGAGCAGGTAACAAAGGGGCCTTCAAAGTTTCGTGAAAGTATAAAAGGTAATTTTTTTATATTCTTCGGGATAGTATTAGAAGTCACGTCACTCATTGCCAGACACTTACTATCGTGATAACCCCCTGCCAGACACCCTTAAACTTTAACAAGCTGATAATGTTTAAGGGTGTCTGGCAGGGGGTTACCACGATAGTAAGTGTCTGGCAACGAAAAATATATAAAAAAATTACCATTTATACTTTCACGAAACTTTGTTACTTGCCCCCTGCCAAAGCCACCATGATCCAAACTTCATATTTCGCTAATCGTTCCTACCTCAGTAGGGGGTATGCGCAGAGAAACATTCAGCTTTTATAAAATAACGAAGGTCTGGCCGTCGCGGGCTCTTAGTCTATAATGAGAAATAATGAATATTTCCAACAGTATGTCATATTTTCTCTAACAATAAATAATTTTATGAGAATGAAAATTATTTTGAAGTTTATTGATTTTATTCATAATTCTGTAACACAAAAAAGACAAATTTCAATTTTTCTGAGCCGAAACTTCTTCGTGTGTGTGTATGTGTGTTTTATGTGTGTGTTTTGGGGTTTAGTGTAGTACTGTCATGTATTATAATCTGTTGTTGTGGTTTTGCTGCATATTGTTGAGAATGGCTGCTCTTCATTCATCTTGTCTCAGCCGTTTCATTATACTTGTGATGATCTCACTCGCTATATCACGGTTGTCTTTTAAGCTCAGAAAAAATGGAATCAGCTATGCAAAGTGATTGCTTCTCCCATATGCTGCTCAATAAGTCTTTGTGTGTTTGCAAACCTTGCGTATTCGACTAACACATGATCTGCGTTCTCGGCATTTTCCTCACATTAGTTCAGAAACGTTACGTGCTTATACTTGTATAATTACTCACGGAAACATCCATGATCTGAGATCATCGGCGTCAAGTAATGGTTGACGTCACCGTGTTTCCTGGTTGTCTATGCTTTTACGTCAGAGATCTTTGATGAAGTCTTCCCGTGTTTGTCACTATATTTTTGTTTTGTTATATGCAGGACCCTTTGCTGTAATATCGATTGGCAATCTACTCGCAATAGTATTTACGGCCTGATCAGATACCATGCGAAAAGCGCAGCATATGCGCAACGATATCAGTCTGTAGGCCGTTCGGATACAGATCTAACATAAGATGGTATTTTCACCACTGAGGCCCATGTATGTTCCACATAGATTAATATTGGTGTGCTGACACTACCAAGAAGCTTTCTGATCGGTTGTCTAGGGCCACCAATGTTTGGCTTAAGCCTTGCAAGAGCAATCTCACTCATTGGACTTTGTCACCAGCGTACATCAGGTGGTCTTTGAAGTTTAATGTGGTAATGGAGTCTGTGGTAGAACGACACCAAGATACCTCTGGTTCTGGCCAAATATTATGATCTGTCGACCACTTGGATATCGATATTTTCCACTAATTTTCTGCTACTCATTAGCACGGCCTATGAGTTCTGATCGGCCAACTCTAGTCTTGTATTATTCAGCCATGCTTTAACGCTGATTATTTTTTTTTATTCAAAGCTAGGCATGTTTAGTGTTAACCATAATAAATTATAGATTAACGTCTTTGACTATCCGAAAATACCATGCTAGGGATTATTTTTTGGATACAGTTGGTAATAATGTCTGTGAAGTTCTTGACTATAAGGTTGTCACCGTCTAGCCATCTTTTGCCACTCAATGCGTTATGCGCTTGTATGTGTGTGTGTGTGTGTGTTTATAAGTTTGTGTGTATGTTTTTTTGTAAAATATAAAAAAAATTTAGTTTATAAATTCTACTATCAACTTTTCACATCTGCTGGGTGTCCCGTGACAGTCTACTTTTTTGTTCATGTCTCTCTCAAGTAAAAATAACTAACTGCCGGTTAACTGGCAATAAGACTTTAGGTCAGCATAATTGTAAGCTATTGTATTATGTGGTTTGAATGCATGAATTTCATTGAAAGTTATCCTTGAAAATTAGTCGATATATGTTATATACAACCAAAATATAAATACTTTGATAATATTATCTTCGATGCAACGAACGACCAACTTTATTCTTTTCAAAACTGACTTGAGAAACCTTTAGATATCGAAACAGATTGAAAAAACTACATACCATAGTCTGTTGAACTCATAAATCAAGTGTTTTAACCAAATTTATTAACTTGTATTCGCAGTAAGCAACTGTGAATATATATTAAAACTAGCGGGACCCGGCGTGCTTTGCTACGCCTATAAAAAAGTTTGTGCGCGTACATTTTGTTGAATTAGAAAAAATAATTTCAAAGAGTCGGAATAAGAATAGAAAGCGTATTTTTTAATTTTTCCGTTTGGGAAATATGAATAACAGAGAGCATTAACATTCTAGCTGATCAATCTAGATGGATTGAGAATCGAACGGCATGTCAAAATTTGAAAGTGATTGGTAAAGAGTTTTGGAGAAATTTTTAAGCTTGTTGTCGAATTTCCAATTCGATTAGCATTCGCACTATTAATAAGTCACAAGGCCAAACAATGTCAATTTGTGGGCTGGATCTAGAAACCTCGTGCTTTTCGCATGGTCAATTATATGTTGCGTGTTCGACTGATGGAAAACCTTCAAGTTTTATCGTATATGCCCCTGAAAATATTGCAAAAATTATAACAATATCAAAATTTGAAACTTTTTACAAAATTTCAAAAATTATAAAAAAATCAAAAATTCAAACTTCTTCAAATTCTAAAAATATTCCAAAAATTCTTACAAAATCAAAAATTGAAGCTTTTTTCAAGATTCTAAAAATATTTATAAAATTCAAAATTCATAAATTCAAAAATTCAATTTGTTTTCAAAATTATAAAAATATTAACAAAATTAAAAATACAAACTTTTTTCAAAATTACAAAAATTATAATAAAAACAAAAATTTAAACTTTTTCAAAATTCTAAAAACATTCCGGAAATTCTTACAAAATCAAAAATTGAAACTTTTCCAAAAATATTGAAAAAATTTAAAATTCATAAATTCAAATTGCATGTTCAATCACATTTCATGACATACAAATAATTAATTTTATTTTTTTCCAAAAAATTGGGTAAAAATTAAATGAAACATTTTGACATACTGACAATATTTTTTTGACAAACTTATAATGAAATAATCTACATTTTGATCTCACATACGAATCCCGACTATCAAGATTTCTTTAAACTCAAGGTTACTACCTTACTATTATCACCTAAAACTACCGTTTTTAAGCAAAAAATATGAATATTTCCTTGTTTTGACACTCTTGACGATTTTTTTGACACACTTCTGGTACAGTTATCGAACATATCGTCCTGACGGCTATTTTAATTGAGTGTACCTGTTTTTAGAAATAAAAATTTTTGAAATCCTTTCAGCGGTTTTCTAAATTTCGTAGGTGGTGACGGACGACCGACCAGCAGACAGATATACATTTTTTTTGCTGTTTTAAAATCGTTTTGACCTGAAACGTTGAGAAATGCCCTAAAAAGTGGGGGTAGGAATTTCACTTTTGGCTCGAGAATGTAATACTTATGTCTTTCAGACCGAAGTAATTGAAAAAAATTGTATTCCCGAATAGTTTCGTTTAATAGCCAAAAAATTCAAGTTATACAATACAGCCACTATTATTGATCTCAATGAATTGGAGGTAGAATGTCGATCAGAATTGATAATCGCTGACAAATATTATCTACAAATATATTGTAGGTGGTACGAAGTTCACCGAGTGGGTCTTCTAGTAAAAATTTGTAATTTTAATTTAAATCAGTGCTAATCGGTGTACAATATTTTTAGTTAACCTGTTTTTTGCTAATACAATAAGATTTGCTGATTTACCCACACGTGAGCATGCAACATATAGTTGCCCATGGGAGAAACATGGATTTGCCAAGTCCAAGCCACAAATGCAAATTGTTTGTCCTTGAGACTTATTTATGGTCATGGCGAAAGCCAAACGAATAGGAAATTGAAGTCTTTTGAATGGTATTGGAGAATCTGATGGTATCAATGGAGAATCTGATGGTATCAACTTTTTATTATTATTTTTTAATATCAGCACAATGCTTTAAACTGTAGCTAGCTTCATTCTTTATTGATCATGAGGAAAAAGTAAAGAAATTTTAAACTTTTTCATTGAGAAAAATATATTTCAAAAATAAATTTTTTTTCCTCAAAATAAATTTTCATACAAACTTGGTAAAAGTAATTTCATTGTGCATGCACTGTAATGTTTTTGGGGCTTGAACTGTTTCTAAACGTTAAAGGCTCAAAATAGTTTTTATGCCTTTTTGGACAATTTATTAACCTTTCAAAAACGTCCATAAAATAATGACTGTCCATGAAATAATGATTTTAAGCGGCGTTTAAACGTAATATTAGAAAAGAAGTAATAAATTATGTGCAATACCCTAACAAACTATTGTTTTAATACAGATTTAGTGACAATACAAATTAGTTATCATCATTATAGCATTTACTGTTTTTTGTCAAACCAAATTTGAAATTTTCCACCTTCGTGATTTTGAATCTAAAATATAAATAAAAACCAAAAAAGCAAAAAAAATGGAACGACGTGACTTGATTCGTACTCGAAACTCTTTGGTTGATAGCTCATGTTGTTGGCCATTACGTTATCTAGACGTATTTACTACTAACCGTAATTTTGGGTATTCATAGAGAAATCATTAAAATTAATAAACTTTAAAGTCGTGTTGTCAAAATTCTAATGATTTCTAATGAATTTTAATATTTTTACGACGTTCGGTAAAGTAGATTTTTTCTGTATTATTTGCCGTGACTCATTTCTCAAAAATGCCGATGAAATTGAAATTTAGTCGTTTTTCGCAGAAATATTATTTTCTGTTTTGCTTTATCTTCTTCTACAAAAATTAAATTACGAAAAAACAAATATTGAAAAACAAATATTACATGAATTTCAACACCACAATCTGGCAAAATTTATTCAAATGCGATAGCAGAGTAAATTGAAATTTTTGAGTCAATTTGCAGATTCAATTTCATCGATAATGGGCCACGGCAATTATTATTTTAAATAAAATTATTCTTTTTAAACAAATTTATTAGTACTTACACAATTTTAATTTATTCTTGTAAAAAACTTATTATTTTGAAGTTAAAAATAATAATAATTAAATGATACACAACACAATTTAAAAAAAAATAATTCACAAAATAGAAAGAGCTATGCGTTAAACTTCAAAACTGTATCATTATAACAAAAAGTTGAAACCAACAGTTTTTTCGGGGGCCTACGCTGATGATTTAAAAAGTACATGATTAAGTTGTGTCACTTACGTTAAATGTGTTTACGAAATACATTTAACATTCAATTTGCAATTAAAATATATTAAAACTTTTAATTGAGATAAAAACTATCCTATCGAGTATATATTAAGCGTAATATATAAAATATTATTCTTAAGTCGCTCAAACATGAAAATTGCCAAAATTCCCCATACAAACTTGTATGAAAAATTTAACCTATTTTCGTATTTCTTTTACGGACAGAAGAAAATAAAGTATTTTATATATTATGCTCAATATTGTCAGTAATTGTCAGTAATAGTTCATAAAGAAACTTAAATTATTTAATTGTAGTATAATGAGAAATTTCATAGATAATTTTTAAAATTATTCAAGTTGTGTTTTGAATGAAATCCCATATAAATTTTATTGAATTTATTCTCTTTTCCCCCTTTTGCAGTGCCATTGCAGCAAACACCGGGACAAAATAATCGCTCAATAACATATTTGATAGTCTATATGGGCCCTACATGGATGATTAAAAAGTCGATAAAGCAGGTTTGACAGTAAATTAATTAATTTACGCCGCCATCTGAAAGTTTGCTTATGAACTATCCATATTTAACATTTAATTCGTAATTAAAAAATATTTAGGCGTTCAATCACAATAAAAACTATCCTATCTCTCAAGTTGGACCATTATACATACACTGAACACAATTTTATTAAGATTGGTTACGTTGTTGCGGAGTTTATCGCGGACAAACATCGTGACATGTGATTTTTATATATATAAGATGTATAAAAAACCTTTCCAGAAATATTACAGTATTCAGTTAGAGACAGTCTCTCCTGAATCTTTATTTACGAGCATATATAATTAATAACCAAGAGAGAGGAGATAATCGTTTAATTTTTATCGTCAACCTGCGTGGTATAGCATAACTGCCGTGCTAAGCACAAAGGTGGTAACTTACTTTTTTGTTTGTCATATAATTAAACCATTTAATTAATTTTTCTATTCAAACTATTCAAAAATTACTCTATTAAATATGCCGTATCTTCCTTAAAAGTATGAAATATATTATTTATAATTTAATTATCCAATAATTAATATTTTACAACATTAACAAATAATTCTATCTTTATAACCAAAATTTGATATTTTTTTGACTATAAATATAGTTTTGATTAGTTTGACTGTTAAAATTGAAAATTAAAAATTGTTAATATCTCGAAATGTCAAAAATACTAGTTACCACTTCTGTGTTTAGCACGGTAGATAACGTAACCTGCCTTATATACATTGTAACTGGTTCTTGTGATCGGTGGTAAAAAAAACTGTGTGATTACTAATTGCACTGTTTGTTGTAAGGTAAGCGAAACTCAATATTAGTTCATGTTTTTATGTGGTGATGAAGCCAAATCATGAAAAGCTGCAGATTAATTGGTACGTGATCATAAAATAAAAACAGTTTGAGAATTATAATACGTTTGAACTGTGAATAACTTGTGGCACATCTTTTGAGAGTTACGGAACAAAAAAAGAATAAGAATCAAATATTTGTGCCTGAAAAAATGAGGTTTTTACGGGTATTTTACACTATCCTTATTAATATAATAGCCGTAAGTCTATCCCTCTATACGGTCGTAACGCTGATGACGTAGTACATTTTTTATTGTTTTTTTTTTTCATTTTTTTTAAAATAACATTAAAATTATTGTTTTTTTGTTATTGTTTTAATAAAATTTAGAGGGGGGAGTTTTTTTAAAAGTTATTTATAGTTTTTGTTTTTTAATTATTTGTTTGTTTTAATTGTTTTTTTTTTCAATTCAATTAGTCACAATATATGTAATATGTTTTAATTTTGCTTTTGAGCCTAAATAGGTAATAGGTAAAAACATGGTACATATATATTATATTTGATTTATAGTAACTAATATACTTCACAAACAAACTTAAATCGTTTAAAGCAAAAACATGATAAATTTCAGAGAGAATTTTTTAAATGATTATAGTTGTGTTTTGTATGTAAGCTTGTGCTTTTGTATGTAAGCAAATGCTTTTCTTACCTCCCCTTTGTAGCACTATTATAGCAGGAGTCAGACCCAGAAAATTGTTCTATAGAACAGCGAACATAACAGCATAGAAAAATATTGATATTATTGGGACAAAAAACAGTTTGTGTTATAACAGGTCGTTCAATAAGTCCGTAGGATAAGTAAAAAAAAAACAACATTTTGACAAAACTCGATTTTTTTATTCAACATAGTTGCCTTCGAGGGCGATACAACGAGTATAGCGATTTTCCAACTTTTCTATACCACTTTTATAGTACGATTTCTCTTTCTCGTCAAAATAGGCCTCAGTTTCAGCGATTACTTCATCATTGGACTTAAATTTCTTTCCAGCAAGCATTCTCTTGAGATCTGAAAACAGGAAAAAGTCGCTGGGGGCTAAATCTGGAGAATATGGTGGGTGGGTAAGCAATTCAAAGCCCAATTCATTCAATTTTGCCATCGTTTTCATCGATCTGTGACACGGTGCATTATCTTGGTGAAACAACACTTTTTTCTTTTGCAAATGTGGCCGTTTCTTTGCGATTTCAGCCTTCAATCGATCCAAAAGTTCACAGTAATACTCGCTGTTGATGGTGGTTCCTTTTTGGAGATAGTCGATGAATATTATTCCATTCGTATCCCAAAATACAGACGCCATCACCTTACCGGCCGACTGTTGCGTCTTTGCTCGCTTTGGATTCGGTTCGTCGACTGCTGTCCACTCAGCTGACTGTCTTTTGGATTCTGGTGTGTAATTGTGAAGCCATGTCTCATCCATTGTCACATATCTACGATAGAATTCCCTTTTATTGCGGTTTAACAGTGCCAAAGACTCCTCCGAAGCATCGATTCGTTGTTGTTTTTGGTCGACTGTGAGCTCACGCGGCACCCAATTTGCACAGAGCTTTCGCATACCCAAATGTTCATGTAAAATGGTAAAAACACTGCCATCTGCTACCTTTACAATGTCAGCTATTTCGTGCACCTTCAATTTGCGATCGTTCATAACCAATTTGTGGATTTTTTTTATGTTTTCTGGAATAACAGCCTCATTTAGGCGTCCACTGCGCTCTGCATCTTTTGTGCTGGTACGACCACATTTAAATTCAGCCATCCACTTCTCTACCATTTGTCTCGATGGAGCAGAGTTTGGATAATGTTTATCAAGCCATTGTTTGGTTTCCACTGTATTTTTTTTTCATCAAAAAGCAATGCTTTATTAAAATTCGAAATTCACTTTTTTCCATTTTTTTTTCAAAAACAAAAGTTGCTTCACACAAAATGCTATAACTCACGAATAAATAGTCAGATTGCTGTCAAATTTATACACGTATCGTTTGAAGGTTAGTACTAAATAAAAATCATATGGAAAAAATTCTAGTAACGCCATCTATGTGTCATCCTACGGACTTATTGAATGACCTAGTAATATAAATTTTTAAACATTTAATAATTTAAACCGATTTAATAAAATGATGTTTAAAAAACTCAGTACAAAATTTCGTTGCCATTGTCGATGTAGAGGGTTGTGTGAAAGGTTCGGGGTTCAACGCGGACCCTATATTTATTTTTTATTGTTTTTGTTTATTTTTTTTATAGAACATAAAAATTATTTCTTTGGGATTTTTTGTATTAAATTTCTAGATATTACGATGTATGTATTCATAGGACGAGAGAATATTTCGTCAACACTTAAGTCAACATTCTAATTAACATCCTAAGTCGAGAGTGTAAAGTCATTATTGATTATATGTGTTATTATGGGATCGAATAATTTAAGAACTGAGGATGACGTAAGTCGAAATCGATATTCTATAAAATAAAAAATAAAATTCAAATTGTTACTATAAGGAAGTTTATATTATTATTAATAAAATAAAAAATAAACAGTAAAAAGTACATTTTTAAATATTGCATTTTAATTCATTATTGATTGTTGCCAATCAATGCGAAACTTAATATCTGACGCATGGTCAATTCATTGCTATATTTTTGGTTAGGAAATATAGACAACTTCAGGGGAATCTTTAATTTGGAAGGGATTTTTGTAATCAATTAAGCTTAAGTACATATTGGAAATCACTTGAATTTTGCAATTCGAAATAACCTTTCATTTTCTCTAAAATTCCTTTAGAAAAATTTTTTGTGTTTTGTGCCATAATGTTGACTTGAGTGTTGACGAAATATTCTCTCATCCTATGAATACATCGTAATATTTAGAAATTTAAAACAAAAAATCCCAAAGAAATGCAATTTCCAATATGTAATCATAGATGAAAGATTCAACTTAAGTAAATATGAAAAATGATGAAGTTTCAATTTAGAAATTATCTGAACTTGAAAATTAAAATATGGTACGTCATCGCCGCTGTGGTTAAGTTGTGTAAGACACACGGGATTTGAACATGCATCTCTGATAAATGTGAGTTCGAATCCTGGCACGAAACGCAAAAAGGTTTTCTACAGGAATTTTAAAGAAAATGAAAAATTAGTTCGAAATGCAAAATTCAAGTGATTTCCAATATGTACTTAAGCTTAATTGTTCACAAAAAACCCTTCCAAATAAAAATTATTCTTTTTTATTCATAAAAATTCTATTTACGTCATTTAAATTTTTCGATAATGTAGTCTTTCAGCCATTTCGTTCAAATTTATTATTTATATCATTTCGATATTAATAAGAAAATTAATTATTTATATGACAGATAGTTTGTTTTCCATCATTATTTTTGCATAGTTTCTGTAAATAAACTAAAGAAAAACAAATGTCGAATATATTGGTCAAATAAAAAAATTTGACATGAGTGTTATACCTATAAAATAAACTCCAACATTTTCTTGGTCAATAATAGTCTTTTCATCCAATTTGGATGACAATTTTTTTTACTTCTAGCGGGAATAGCGGGAAACGATGTATTTTAATAATCGATACAAATGAGAGTATTTTTCAATTTTATATTGATTTTTGTTAATTAAAATGAAGATGAAAGAAAAATTTAAATTAAAAAAATAAATAAATAAATTTAAATTAATTTTTTTTAAGTTTTTGCTCTTTTATTTTTATTCAAATTTTATAAAACGCAAATATATTTTTTCTACTTCAAGCTACGAAAATGTCATTTTAATATATAGTAAAACCTATGTGAAAGGAAAACTTTTTCTAAGTAGTGACTGAAAATGTTTTCAGTCACTAGGACTGAAAGTAAATAAGTTTCGGTGGTCGCCTACAGGTGGTGGTTATTTAAGGGATTGAATATTTGATTGAATATTTGAGATTGAATTTGATTTACTGTTTCTGTTGTTGTTTCGGTTGCTGTGTTTATTTCTGTCAATATCGCAGTATTTTGAAGGGATTGACTATTTTAATATTTTGATCGAATCGAATCGAAACTAATCATTATATCAATTGTGTGTAATTAATTAATTAAACTAATAATGAGTGTGTTTTTTTTTCTATATCGGAGAAATCGGAGCGATAAAATAAAATTTGTATCAGATATATCGTATAATTTTTTCCTCCGATAATTAACTGTCAGATATAAAATATATTCTCCGAGTTCTTTCCGACAAAAAAGGATAAAAAAAAATTTAATAAATAAATAAATAAATTTTATTAAAAAATCTATTTATATTTGTTTTTAATTGAAACTTTACCTAAAATTTTTTAAATTTGTACTTAAAACGACGACTTCCAGTCGGTAAAAAAAATATCTGTAATATCTGTAAAAGTTTTTAGAGAAAATATATGAACTAATTTTATTATTCATATTGTCAAATTCATCTACCAAAAACTTACAAAACGACATAGCTAAATTTGACAGTGTAAAAAATAAACAAGATTGTATTTATATATAGCATTTTTACCAGTGTAAAATAATGTTATTATTGTGTTCGCCTGTTATTATTCCATCTGTAGACGAACACAATAATAACATTATTTTACACTGGTAAAAATGCTATATATAAATACAATCTTGTTTGTTTTTTACACAGTCAAATTTAGATATGTCGTTTTGTAAGTTTTTAGTAGATGAATTTGTAAATATTATCATTTATATTTACAAGCGTAGAAAAAATAGCGTTTTCTACGCGTGGTAAAAACATTTTTGCGTCCCTGAACAAATCGTTCAGTCACGCAAAAAGAGACGTTTTCACCACTTGTATAAAAACCTACTATATTCGTTTATATGTTTTACGAGTTTTCTATACTATTTAACAGTTCTAATATGCTTTTTCGCAGTCATCAAATAAAAGAAAAAAATTACTTGACTAATACTTGTATAGAAAATATTTGTCCAACATATTTGATAGTCTAATATGCGCCTTTGCCTCTTACAGCTTCTAGTTATCTGGCAGTTTCCCCGATTTATGCTCTTGACCAAAAAGAATTGCACAATTGTGGTCATTTAGCAAGCGATACGCGATTTTTATTTTAGTTAGACTATTATACTACAAATAGAATATATAAAAAAATGCAAACTGTTTATATTACCATAATCTTAACAACCTTCATAACATGAAGTAAAAACTAGCGAACAAAATGAGACATTTTTTCAAAACAATATAATTATTATTATAACAACAAATAACGTCACACAAATTCAGATTCAATTAATTTTGTTTTTACTGTTTAATATTCTAGCAATAGAAATCACATGTCTACAAAAAAGATAAATGATTAATTGTGAGCAAAATACCTTATGATTTCTAAACATAAAAAATTACAATATTCTAATACAACAAACTTTTTTCTCGCTTTTATTAAAAAGCCTAATAAATTTGCATGTTGTGATAGTAAAACTATTTCACTATTACACTTACTATTGTAGTTTAGAGAAAAAAAATCAATAAAGAATTTACATAATAAATTGCGTTAATCAATATTTTTCATCTTCAAATCTTTCTTTTTTCATTTATATTAAAAATAATTAGAATAATCACGTAGTCAGCAAACACTTATAAATTTCCTAGATTAGGTTTTCAATTTTTACAAATAAATCTACGTCACAAAACCATTTTTATATACATATTATCACATTAAATTTAATTTAACAAGTTAATACAATAAAAACTGGTATTTAAAATTCTGCTATCAAAATTTTTAATAAATTAATTACATAAGTAATTGTTAATGGATCAATGTCATTTTTTCTTTTAAATGAAATTAAATTTACTCCAATAATTACACAATGAATTTGTATTTCTAATTATTATTATTTTAACTTATCACAATGAAAACTTGTCTGAAACTGACAAACTGCGTTTTTCTCTGACTTAAGAACTTTTTCTTACAAAATATAAGAGAATTTAAATAAATTATTTATCTGCCAAAAAATTTTTTTTTTAATGTGTTTAGATTTATTTATTTATATTGTTTAATGATTTTTAAATAGATGTAGTTTTGTTTGTTGTTTATATTAAAACTAACATTTCTTTTTTTGAGATAGGTTTATGTGTTCGTGTAGTTTTTGGTTGTCATTGTTGTGACAATATCAAAATATTTATTAATTGCCTTGTTAAAATACATGACTTAAGCTGGAGTCTATGATGTAAACAAATAAATTACGATTTATGATGCATGTATATCAAATGGATATCAAATCTTTTCGACACGCGACACAATTTCTTATGATTACAACTTTTTAATTTAACAGTATAAACAAATATATACCGTCGCTTTAATAATGAAATAACGTATGCTATGTATACGTTATTATTATATAATGGGTGCGATGCATTCCCCATAAGGAATGCCTTCGAAGTGGCGTTTTTACATTTTCGAATTATTTTATGACTGGGGGTAAAAATTAATATATTGTTAATTAACGTCCATGCAAATGTATGCGCACATCCATCTTTAAACTCAAATATCTCGAAACTACACTTTTGCGTATACGTTATTTCATTATTAAAGCGACGAATGTACTAAAACCAAATTTTGTATCCGTTGATATGATAAGTTGATTTCAACATGTCACTTTTAAGTGATATAATTGGGAGTTCCCACTACTTTAATATAAACTCCCTGGACTTTTAGTTCCTATTCAAGTAAAATATGCATGTTGAATCTATTCATATTGCATACATTATATTTTTTTTTGTTTAGATGTGTATAATTCGTCAGTAATCCAATCATTAGTCAGTAGTCTCAATGGCTCAGTTTAATAGAATTTCTGTGGTTTTACGCTTCTGGATTAAACCTCTTGGCGGCCTTGCAGCGTTCTTTATTCCTCTAATGAGATCTATTATACTGAAGCAGATAGTGTTCAACAATCCATCTTTTACTTCTCTTCGATATGCTGGTTCAACGCTTGTGAGCTTCTCTGAAAAACTTTTTTTTAACGACTGTCATAGAAAATAATGTTTTCTATCTATCAGTTTAAAACAGAAAGTTGGCGTTTGCTGTTTAGCGAGCATTTCTTAATTTTTTCTGCTCTTAGTAAAGTAAAAACGGAAAGTAAAAACACAAGTTAACAAGTTCATTTCATCGGAAATCCCAAATGAGCTCATTCAATTATGTGCAAGCCATGTAGAATTAGTAATTGAAACTGAACGAAGGACAAGGATATGCTAACGCAAGCAACATGAAAAGTGAAACAAGAGTACAGAAAGAGAGATTATGTAGAGAAAACCTATATGCTTAATGCGGTGTAATCCCCATATGGAGCTCACAGTCTCAATCTCTGTG
Source organism: Diogma glabrata (assembly GCA_963693315.1). Classification (NCBI taxonomy): domain Eukaryota; kingdom Metazoa; phylum Arthropoda; class Insecta; order Diptera; family Cylindrotomidae; genus Diogma; species Diogma glabrata. The sequence continues at coordinate 139,500,735 of OY856186.1, read as the reverse complement.
GAGTTGATTCTGCCAAATGATGTTCAAATTGGGTTACATTTGTTGGAATAATTTAATAAATATGCTATAACTTATTTAGCAGCAACGCTAAACAATTAGCAATTTTAAAGAAAGATATCTGCAGTCGCCACATAAGGTTTCTAACAGGAGATGGTCAGCTAGAATTGATGCTGTTAGGTCTTTTGAAAAACGTCTTCCAGTACTAAAAATATGGCTGAAGATCTTAAAGGTCTTGATTTAACAGCCGAAACTTGGTTAGACATCAACGAATTAAAAAAGTACATGAGTAAATTTAACTGAAAATTAATGCCATCAATATGGTTTAATATATTGAAAGATATCCATGACAGAAACATCATCATTCAAACAAGACAAACAATAATAGATGTTGTGGTCTGCAATATTGATAGTCTTCTCGCAGAACTGCAGATTCTAAGAAATTAACAAGGTGAGAGATTACAAAAGAAAAGAAAAGATAAAAAAATGTTGATACTGCCGTATCTCCGCCAGCAGTATCACGAATTCGAGCCGTCAATTACGGTAACGATACAATACTTCGATTTCAACAAGTTGTAACGTTAACTATTTCACCAACAGAAATTATACCTTTTGCCAACTTTAATTCCATGTATCAAAATAAAAGGTAATTATGGAACGAACTCACCCAGTTATCCTTGACATCATTGATCATATATTTTTTTTAAATCCTTTCACAAATCTATTTTTAAATAACAACACCAAATTTTCTTTTCTAAACCACAATTTTCGCTAGAGTAGTGACCTATTTTGGTTTATATAGCGTTAAAATTTTTTTGGTAGTGTATCTAGTCGGCTAGCTCTGATGAGAATGATATACTTTTTTAAAGTGTAATAAAAAGTTCTTATCGGTTCGAAACTAGATCGATCGACAATTTTGTAGATAGCAAAAAAATTTCATAAATTGAACACCATATTTTGTTAGATCCATTCTTATTATTCATGATGGGATTATTTCCATCGGAGTGATGTAATATCACAAATAATTCATTGAATTAATTGTAGATAATGGATAGACACAAGTGAAGATGGTCATCTTCTTCTCACCGATACAAGTTTGTTATCCAATTCAAACTTGGTCAGAGTATAACAACAATAGTGATCAACTAGAGAAACAAATTGACTAAACCTGGATCTAATAACCATATGTTTATGAAAGTTTTGTGGTTTCTTATACTTCGCTAGAGTAGTGACCTATTTTAGTTTATATAGCGAAAAAATTTTTTTGGTAGTGTATCTAGTCGGCTAGCCCTGATGAGATGAGAGTGATATACTTTTTTAAAGTGTAATAAAAAGTTCTTATCGGTTCGAAACTAGATCGATCGACAATTTTGTAGATAGCAAAAAAATTTCATAAATTGCACACCATATTTTGTTAGATTCAGTCTTATTATTCATTATGGGATTATTTCCATCGGAGTGATGTAATATCACAAATAATTCATTGAATTAATCACAATTTTCGTTTTTAATCAAATCTCAGTATTAATTTTTTTTATTATTCTTTTTTTCTTCCAAAATTTTTTATCAATAAATTTAAAGCATGCTACAGACCTACAATCAATTTGTCAATCAATCGAAAACGAAAATAAACGAAATAAAATTTAGGGTAATTTTGCATGTAGCATGCTTAATACAATTCCCACACACAATATGATCTTTTCATCACAATTTTCCTTTCAATTACTTTTTAGGGTTCCGTTTTTAATACGGAACACTATTGGTGAGAGTACAACGTGTTTTTCACATTATTTCGATTATCTCGTGAACCATTAATCCGATGAACTTAAAATTTGAGGTGCTTATAAAACTAACCTATCCACACAAGATGGCGGGTTAAAAAATAAATAAAGTTGTGTTCGTTTGTTTTAAGGAGGTACGATGTAAAGCCTTTGAAAACATACATTTTTTTAGCGAGACGAGTAGGGTATCATATGAAAGGGCTTCATTTCAGCATTTTTTAAAAATATAGTTTGGAGTTTTACACCTCACCATTTTTTGTATAATTTTGAAAAATGACGTTTTCGGGATGTTTTATTGCCCCGATTAACTCCGACCCTACTTCATCGAAAATCTTGAAATATATTTGGAATGATAGAAAATTGAGGAGGTTTTTAATGAAAAATATAGAAAAGTGGCAGACACTCATAACTATATTTATTAAAGGGGTGGGAATGTTAAGGGGTAAAAACATCATTTAAAACCAGGTCATGTGGGGTGTCATTTGAAAGAGCACTTGATTTTAGAAATATTGCCATTTTTTTTAGAATTTTGCAATGCATGGTTTTTGAATTATTATCAATAAAGTGACACAAAAAGTTGGTCCCCCCCTTGCATTTCGAGCCTAATTAACAGAAAAATTTGAAAAAATTCACAGAGACAGGAAGTTTGATAAACTCTGAACGAAAAATATAGCGAACTCTCAAATAATTATATTTTTGTGTTTTTAAGGGATTGGGGTGGGGAAGGGTGAAAAAAAACTTTTATGACCCAAGCGAGTGGGGTGTCATTTGAAAGAGGACCGAATTTCAGAAACTTTGCAATTTTTCTTAGAATTTTGTGGTACACAGTTTTTGAGTTATTCTAAAAAATGTGCAAATTCTAGACCGTTCCCCCCCCCCTACGTTTCGACACTGATTGACAGAAAAAATTGAAAAAATTCATAGAGACAGGAAATTTACTATATTTTGAACGAAAATTATAGCGAACTCTAAAATCATTATATTTCTGTGTATTTAGGGGATGGGTGTAAAGAGGGTAAAAAAAAACTTTTTTTGACCCAAGCGAGTGGGGTATCATTTGAAAGAGCACCATATTTCCAACACACTGCAATTTTTTTTAGAATTTTCCAGTACACCGTTTTTGAGTTATTCTAAAAAATGTGCAAATTCCAGACCGTCACCCCCCCCCCCCCCTACGTTTCGACACTGATTGACAGAAAAAATTGAAAAAATTCATGGAGACAGGAAGTTTGCTATATTTTGAACGAAAATTATAGCGAACTCTCAAATAATTATATTTCTGTGTGTTTAGGGGATGGGTGTGGGGAGTGCAAAAAAACTTTTTTTGGAACCAAACGAGTGGGGTGTCATTTGAAAGAACACTTAATTTAAGAAACATTGCAACATTTTTTAGAATTCTGCGATGCACAGTTTTTTAGTTATTGATGAAAAAAAGTGCTATTTTAAGTGTATGTATACCACCCTATATTTCGACGCTGATTTATAGAACAAATATTCCCAATTTAGACCGTTAAAATACTGGCTAAATCTTTCTTTAGCTAACATAAACAGCTATGGATAAGATTTAACCTCAAGTAACATTTTTGATCAATGTAGATGTGATTGACATTTACTATTGACGTTTACGATTAAACATTTATTCTGTTATGCGTCCATAGTCTGGCGATATAAAGACTTTACAACATAACTTTATGTCATTTATTTTTGATATTGTGTTCTTTTACATTCACGGAACCCTTGGCGAGCGAATTTTATTCGCACTTGTCCGACTTTTTTATATTACTATATAAAGCTAAACCAAACAAAACTCAGTATTTTAGTTTTCTTTTGTTAAATTTTAACTCCCGATAGATATTCAGTTTTAAAATAACAATCACGATAGTGTTTAATTATAGAAACCGACTCTAAACTTTAATAATAAAAACCATTCTTATTTTTTTTTTTAAAATACATCGCGAATCTCCCAAAAATGGAGTTTAATTTTTGTTTTAATTTCAGATCCCATCTCAAAACAATTTCAATTTATTTTATTTTTAATTAATATAAACCGCGAACTGATAAGTGAATTCAATTTACTTGATAATAAATCACGAACTGACAAAATAAGGAATTTATATTTTTTTCAAACTATAAATCCCAACTGACCAATATTTTTCAAAAAATGCAACTATAAATAGTATTTTCTTAGCCTAAACGAGACAGAAAAAAAGTTGATTGCATAGCATTCTCCCGCTTTGTAGCTATCGATAATATTAATACAGTTACATCAAATTACCAAAAAAAAACCGCATAAATCATAGAGGCTGATTCTACATAAAGGCATACTGTTTTATTTTCTGCTTATTGAAAGATATAAACAAAAATAGGGATCATCCTCTTTCAAATACAATCATACCATCATTTAACTTGTTGAAAATATAAATTCATGCATCGAAAGAAATTTAAAGTAAATATTTAGAGTTTTCAGGTTTTCATATAGAACGAAAAGAGTTCATACATCTCATATCTTTTGTTTCGTTTTTATATTTTATTTTTATTTAGCGTATGGTTTTTGTTGTGACACATTAAAAACAAAAATAAAACAAAAATAAAACTTAAAATAGGTAGATTTTCCTATGAAATCTACATAAAAAAAACATGAATACACATTAAATGAGCTTACAATCGATTTGATTGCGCGTCTTTTAGTTAAAAATTAAAAAGTAAAATATTAAAATATTTGAACATTGGGTAGTATATTTGAACATTGGATGTTTACATCGAGTGAGTCTATCCATTCTACTACATCGGGAGTTGCCAATTGGATGTCTGAGATGTCGCCATTGTATCGTCAAAGTGGACACACAGTTGCAATGTATTTTATGGTTTATTGTGGAGCTCACCAGTCACATTGAGGGGACTCTGAGATGCCCCACTTGTAGAAAGAATCAGCACAACGACCATGATTCGTTCTTATTCGGTTTAGTGTAGTAGGCTCCTACTACGCATCGCGGCATTCAACTGGCAGTCAACTTTTTGAGTATGTGTGCTATTCAGCCAGACTGGTGCGCCGTACTCAGCCACTGAGTAAATCAGACTTAGAGCAGTTGTGCGGAGAGTAGCTGGAGTAGCACCCCATGTCGAGCCTGCCAGTTTATGCAATATATTGTTTCTCGTTTTAAGTTTTCTTGACGTATTCTCTAGGTGGAGCTTAAAAGAAAAAGTTCTATCGAGAGCCCAGGTACTTTGGCTGTTGATTGTATTTAATGACAGTGCCGTTAAATAACACTGATAGTTCGTGTTTTGCCAGTTTGTTGTTTAAGTGGAAACAAAAACTCTCGGTTTTACTTAGATTAGGAAATAAGCTTCACGTTCAAAAATAGTCATCATTATCGCCAGGTCAGTTGAGAGCAAATCTTACAAGACACCCATGTCTTTGTTTTGAGTGGGCAGGGTCCAATCATTAGCGTACTCAAATTTCTTTGATGTTGTGTCAGGAATGTCATGGATGTACATATTAAAAAGTAATGGCGCCAGGACGGAACCCTGTGGCAAACCATGGTTAAGCATTTTGGACCTACTACAGGAATTATTTAGATGGACTTTGAATACACGATTACTCAACATATTGTTAATTAAACGTGAGATGGTGTTACAAGGCATTCCATTGAACAGCTTATATGTAATCCCAATTCGCCAGACTGTGTCATATGCTGCAGTGAGATCGATGAATACTGCGCCTGTTTTTAATTGTTTTTGATACCCAGCTTCGATATAGGATGTTAAAGCGAGCAGTTGGACAGTGCAACTGCGATTGGGACGGAAACCAGCTTGTTCGACTGAGATCTGGTCATTCAATATCGGTGCGAGACGCAGGTGCTCAAAAGTGCGATTGGGCGATAGCTTCCTGGTTCATTGGATTGTTTACCTGGTTTAAGTATCGCTATCACTTTCGTAGTCTTAAAGTGTTTTGGAAGATTGTCGGTTTCTAGGATAATCGAGAAAAATTTAGTTAGCCATTGTTTTACATTTTTTCCAGCATTTCTAAGAAATTCTGGAAATATGCCATCGTAGCCCGCTGCTTTTCCGTCTTTTGTTTGGGACAGAACTGAATCTAGTTCTTCGCTACTAAAAGAGTTCGCATACTTCGATGGAAACGAGCAATTCCGCTTCATTTCTCTTAATTTACGTTTAATTGTTTTCTTATGAAGGCCATTAATAGAAGAACAAAAATGTTTACGATATGATTTGCAATGTCCTCTGGGTTTATTTCATTGTTAGCACGAGTGATGGAGTTTAAGCCACCCAGTTTCCGAAGCAGACTCCAAGCTTCCCTGCTTAAATGGGAAAAATCAATGTTTTCAACAGCGCTAATCTACCTTTGCTTCCTCGCGGCATCCAGTGAGTAAATTAAGTCATCAGCCACGTCTGCCTCACCACTACTAAGGTACTCCTCATATAATTTATCGCTCTCTCTACTCCAGCCGGGAATGTATTCTTCACGGAAGCCTCTTGGAATGCATTTCTTTGCAGTTGAGATGATGGCTCTAGCGAATCACTACATCCAACTCCGACCTATATTTATCACAATCAGCTTTGTTAAAATTCCATCTAGGTTGAAGTCTTGAAGAGTAAAGTTAACGAGTGGAATTTGGATTCCTACCTCAAAAATTACTGGACGATGTCGAGAGCGTGGAAAACCTTGTAAGACAGCTCTAGATATTGGAATAGGGTTACGTTGTTCGTTTTTTGTGGAAAAACAGAGGTCGGGATTGTAATCACGTCGCCATCTAGCAGATCTAAAGGTTTTCATGTCTTTCGCATCATATACCAGGAACATGTTGTTATCATCCGCCCAGTCAGTCAGTTGTATGTCATTGGATTAATGTTTGAGTAGAACCACTGGGTGTGATGGCTATTGAAGTCACCAGTATATATTGCTGGGTGGTGAAATAATGGTAGGGTAGCAGCTGGCCATCCTGTATTAGGAGGCTTGTATACGTTTACAATCTTCATGTCCGATATATCAACAACAATAAGATGAATATCGTTGTCCGTCTGTGTAAGTACATGGGTGCAGTTCATGATTTCCAACTTAACATACGTGGCAGATTCATATGCTTGATGGTAAATAGCACTAATTAATTTGTAACAAACAATGTTTCCTATAGAGGTAAGTTGCGCTTCAGCTGCTGTATGCGTTTCTTGCAGAATTACAACGTCGATATCGAAATCTTTTAATACTCTTTGTAAATGTTCAGTTTTTGACTTGCTTATGCCTTCACTGTTCAATTGCAAAATACGGACTGAGGGTCCAATATTTTTTGTCTTATGGTGCTGAGAAGTGCCGTTGTTATTTGGTTTATATCTGCCGTTGTTATATGGTTTACATATGATTTATATGTAATTTGGTTATCACCCGGAAAATTTAGGTCTCCTTTTCCTTCACGGTGACCCTATTTCGGGTAACGCGTGCCTTTTCAATTCGCTACTTCTGCATGCATACACGGTAAATGAATCACCATAGCACCATTTAAACAATTACTGTACAATTTACGATTTATTATATCACAAATAGATTATTTTTCAATAAAAAAATTAATTTACACATTTATTATTTAATACAATTTGTCTAACTCCGAAGGACAATCACACACACAAAAATGATTTTTTTATTCTATTTGTACTAATTTAATGAATTTAACTATTTAATCTTATAGCCAAAATTATTTTCTTTTCTTTCTTTACTATTTTTAACACAATTAACATTAAGTAGTTTTTAAAGAATCCACCATCGATTGAGGCAATGGTTTTTTCTTCATCGACAAGTCAATGCCAAAACATTCCAAGAAAAAAATCGAATCAATACTTGACAAGTAAACGTCCAAAAACAATCATGACCAAGAGAGAGAAAACGAGATATTTTTGTTTCTTATATAGTTATTTAATATCGAAAATTGAGCTACAAAGTTTTTCGAAAGTAAAATTTGCAGAACAATGTTAGTACATTCTCCGTTTTAAAACAAATACTGGTTGTTATTTTGTGATACATCAAATTGTAAGATAGTTTCACGAAATAAGTTATTTACAACGCCTTTGGAAGAAATATCAATATATTGCGACATTAGAAAAGATTAAACGTATGTTCAACCGATTTTATGATGATTACGTATTATGGAATAATAGCTTACAACCGTATTACAGTGAAATTTCGATTTATAACGGAAAGAGGAATTGATAAAAATACCTATATAAGAAATATAATATGTTTTGAAGACAATTGACAAACCGATTGTAGGATAACAATTTTTAGATAGTAAGACGATTGGACAAATATGCACAGCTATTGGAGGTTTGAAAATATTTAGAGCAATTACGGTTAAGGTCCGGAGAATTCAAATTTATGTAGTATGGTGAAGTAAAGCTGCTGAAAACGCAGTGTGAGCCAATAATAGGGGATTGTAAAATAAAATATTATTGTTAATGGTGTTGTGCTAAAAAGGAATATGTGTAACGGAAACTATACGAAAATATGATCATAGATTACGGATGAACGAGATTAACCAGGGAAAGAATCTAATAAATCACGGTAATAATAAGAAAACAAAAAAATATAAATTAATAAAGACAAATAAGAAAACTATGTATTACAAAATAAATTAACAGGGACCTAACCTATACTACGACTAATACAAATTAAGTTAACAGAGATTCAAAGCTAATGGGGACTGAGTTAATGTCATAATCTGAAGTCTTAAGAACGGTAAGTTCCCATGGCCTCACCATCTAAATCCGTACATTTGTACAGGTCCTTACCAACATTGTATTATGGCTGGTAATAATTGTGAAGCCATCTTGGGCGATCGTCTATTAGCAGCACCAACTAAGCGATGTTGCCGTACCAAGACCCGTTGTTGTGGTCGAAAAGTTCGTGGTCGAGTTCGCGTTCGCAAAGTATATTATTGTTGGAACCTTTTCACTGTTGCTACCAAATGTTGTTGCAAGTAGGATCTGAAGTTCGCTAACTGATCCGCATGATAAAGTGTTTCGGCAATTGGAACTTTGAGACTATGTATTTGTTCTTGGGTTCGATCACTCTGAATTAGATCAGCTATAAATGAAGGGGTGATACCAAAGTCTCTCCAAAAATCTGCACCCAGGTACTCCTCCTCTTTCAGACTTGGGACAACATAGAACCGAAAAGATTTTGTGAAACCGTCAAAAGAAATTGGAACGTCGACATATCCTAAAATATGATTACGTGTGCCACTGTGCGGATGAAAGATGACGAATTTACGATATGAAATGCCGGCGTCGTTTAACAATTCTAAGGAATTTCTTCCTAGAATGCTGATAGGGGCCGCTATTATCCAGAAGTCCATATATAGTTTTATTAAGGATATCGATGTAAAGATGCGGCTTAGAATCATTTAGTTCGGAAATAATAGAAGCAACACATGCCTTCAGATAACGTTTAAAACGTTCGTAGCGCTTTAAAGAAATTATTTTACGTCGAGCCGGAACTTGAACTGAGACGGAGCTTAGTTTATTGTGTACACCTGTTAAAGGACAAGGGTTAATTATCGATTGTTCGCTCGTAATTGTTGAAAAGGTCTCCATTGCTTCTGCTGCGATGTATCGTGTTCGGCATTCATCAGTTTGTATTTGTTGACCAGCTATCCTTGCTGTTGTTGGAAAAGAAGACCACAGAAGACCATTTCTGGCATAGTACCCGCAAGTCAGCTACTACATTTGCCACCAATGTAGCATTTTTTAATTCGTCAGACATGCCTTCCCTTACAATCCCAATCAAGTCCCTTCCGAAAATGGTTGAGCCAGTCGTCTGTTGAGCTTGCTGATATTCATAAGTAAGGTTTATATAGTGTTTATCCGGGACTCCACGAAGATACCGGGGAACGATTGACTTTAAATCGTCAAAGGTCACCCGATCCCTTCGTGCAGCCACTGCAATCAAATGGATGAACTCGTGAGCATCTGGTGATGTGACTCAAGTCTTGATAGTTTTGGTACTCTTCCTGCTGCAGGCACTGCTTGTATCCTAGCCACTTGTTGATAAGGAGGTGAAAGAGACAAGGATTTGATCCTATTAAATGCTGCATTCAAAGTCATAATGGCATAATTGCGGTCGTCTATAGTTTTATTACTGTCACCCAGTCGGTTAATACGATCTAGATAATGTTTAATACGGTTTAAAATGCCCTGTAAAATATGTTGTTGCACTGATGGTACAAGACCTCTCGCTTCCCGGGACAAAAACAAGGCGGCATCTACAATCGCTTCGCTCTCTTCAGTCGTGTTCACTGCGTGTGACTGAATAATCCCTGCAGTCGCACCTCATGCAGCGTCACTCAATTGTAGTATCCAGCCCTCGCTGTTATACTGAATATCTCTAAGGAAGCATTCCACCCACAACTCGCATTGCTCAAGACCGTAGAACGGATGGTGTAGCGGAACTACTGACATTTTCTTTTGTTGTCAGTGTTTGAATAACCAAAAAAAAAAGAATAGAGAAGCTAATAGAGATATATAATTCAACGACAACAAAAATGATGATGATATGACACCCCTATACGTGATTTTGTACAAGCGGAAAACAAGAAATGACAACCTGTAATATTCGCAAAAAAAATAAGCCAACCAAAAACGTAAAGCGTGACTAATGAGAAAACGATTATGCAATCAATCCCATTATCCTTCGTTTCACAGAAACAAATTATATTTAAAATATATTTATTTGTAAGAAAAATGTTTGTTTATTTATTTATGTGCAAATAAATTCTTGATTTACTTAAAAGATATTTATTTATATGCAATAAAAAGTAATGATTTACTTATATTGATTCCAATAATAATATTTATTTATTTAATTATAAAAGTTAGAGATTTTTCCTTGGCAAAGCCCACACCGATTAACTGAATTAAAGATTTGAATTGTAGGAGAAGGGACGGAGAGGAAGATCGAACTCGCGATCTCTCTCCAGCAACGATATGTAAGGTCCAGAATGGATATAGGTCTAAAATCCTAAAATTTAGACTATGTAACCTCCCGAACGATGAAAGAGACTCAGCATCTGGTTAAGATTCAGCCTAAGCATCTGTTATCTACTAACCAGAGGCTGAGTTCGTTCGTCCCTAAACTAAGAAAATATTAAAAAAGGGAGAAAAATTAACGCTAATAGCGTTGCTAGGAGTAGACCAGTAAAGAGTTCCAGCCCCCAGACCCGGCTTCATCACAAAACTATAAGGTTATTCAATCTCAGATCAGTATGGTGGCTACATTGTGTAGATGACACCATGGCAAAGCAATTTCGTAAATATTTAAGTGCTTAAATCATCGTAACGGGTTTTTACTGGTTTTATATCGAAAAAAAATATATGCGTGTTCGAGGCTTTTTTTTTGTTTTGAAAAAGAGAGCGGATTTTAATTTCGAGAATTTCGAGTTTTTTGACTTGACGACTTATATTCATAAATTCATAACTTCGATTCTCTTAAAGAGAGAAAACGTCTGTTTTGTTTTATTTTGAAGCTAAAAGATGGAATTTTTAATAAATAACATATAAAATTGATAAAATTAGTAACAAAAAATACCATAAGTTTTTGTCGTCCCGCGCTCGATAAATTAATTTATTTCTAACAATAAAACTCGTTTCTCTATTTTCCAAAAAAAAAAAAAATCCTCGAATACACATATATTTTTTTTCGATATAAAACCCGTAAAAATCCGTTACGATGATTTAAGCACTTAAATAATCATGAAATTGCTTTGCCATGGTGACATCTACCATACTCTATTTTAGATTTTTCAAAAAGCGCACACAGCAGGACAAAGTATACTTAAGCTTCAATTTAAGCCCTCAAACGTCCTGATCGGTAAAACAGAATTTTGAGGGCGCACGTGATCTGGTTGACGCGTTTTGTCCCATATATATATGGGACAAAATAATATATATTTATATATATATATATATATATATATATATATATATATATATATATATATATATATATATATATATATATATACATATATAACATATATAACATATATATAACATATATCTTATCTTATCTTATCTTATCTTATCTTATCTTATCTTATATATATATAAAAATAACGTGTCACGATGTTTGTCCGCGATGAACTCCGCAACAACGTAGCCAACCTTAATGAAATTTTGTACAATGTGTGTATGATGGTCCAAGTTGAGAGATAGGATAGTTATTATCTTGATTAAATGCCTAGATATTTTTTAATTGCGAATTAAATGTTAAATATGAATGGTTTGTATGCCAACTTTCAGATGGCAGCGTAAATGAATTTATTCAATTGATAGTAAACTTCAACTTCGTATAAGGCCATTATTAGACTATCAAATATGTTTTAGTAAAGAAAGTTTTGTTTTATTTGATAATAAACGAAAAGCATATTATGCTAAGTCAAATACGTTACCAAAGATTATTGATAATTTTTTGCACGATCAGGCGATTTTGCATGTTTGTTGATTCGTAAATAAACATGGTAAGTTTCGTTCACAAATCACTGGTCGGTAAGTAATTACTTACCGATCATGCAGGCGGTAAGTAATTACTTACCACTAAGGGAGACCTCAGGGTGTGAATAAAAACGATTATTAGTTAAATAATTGTGTACGTCTATTCACTAGCTTCAAATTTAAATAACATTCATTTAAAAAAATTGCAGTTAAAAGATTTAAAAGCAATTAAATATATTCGATGGAATTAAGTTTTGCAACAAAAAAACCTATAGAATTATGATGAAACGCAAAGCTTACTATTTTGAAATGGCATTTTAAGTAATTTTCTTTAAAACATTCAAACTTGAATTTTGTGAATGAATTTTATTATTTAAATAATTTTAATTGAATTTTTATAATTCGTGCAAAAAATGTAATAAGCATTTTGGATATTAAGAGTATTAGCGATTTCGGATATATTAGAGATCTCGACTTCGTCTTGATCTCAAAACATAATCGGTAAAACACTCTTACTGCCCTTAATACTTAAATAACTATTGTGGAGGTTATATATTAATTATAGAAGTGTTAAAAAGTGTCGAAACCTGTAAAAATTTATTGTATTGGTTTTTATGAAGTTTGAATAAAAATAAGAGTAAAAATTAAAGAAAACAATAATTTAAATTTATTTATTTATTATTTTAAATTTTTCATTGATCTTCAATGTTAATTTACAAAAAACAATATCAAATTGAAAAATACTCCTATTTGTATTGCTCATTAAAATATAACGATTAGAGGTAAAAAAAATTGTCATCAAAACTGGATGAAAAACTAGGTAGCGAAGTTTATTTTTTTACAACGTTTGCACTCTCCAATTTCAAGTCATATTTTTTTTATTGACCAATATACTTGATAGTGTGATATATGCCTCATAAATTTGGGTTAGCCAATAGATGGTGCCGTATTTGAATTTAAAACGTTGTTTTTAACGTTGAAGTTTATGCAAATACACTACGATTTGCTTTTTCAAATTGTCGTGTATTATTTTTTCATTGGTGATTGGTGATAATTATTTTAATTGTTTTTTTGTTAAAATATCGGCTTATGCGCATAGTTTGCTTTAATCAATGTTTTTATAGATTTAATTAAAGAATTCAATAACGAATTAAATATATACTCCCGAATGAAGATTTGTAAAATTTTAAATTTTTGATCTTTGGGCGTGACAACCCCGCGTACTTAGATTCCTGCTATTTGCATATGAGTTAGCTTGAGTTATCGTAAACCAATGGCAACAGCAGTGAGATATCACTAACCGAAGTGATATCTTAGGGATGTTGGCGGATGAACTTTTTTCAATCAACGATAGCACCCTTAGTTATAGTTATAGAATATTCTTTGAAGATGACACGCTATTTCTTTTAAAATAAAATGTGTTGGGTATAGTACGAATTACAATGTGAGCAACAACAACTCATGACAACCTTTGAAGAATTAGGTCCACAACAACGTGCTTTCTAATGTGTTGATGGACGTAAATTTTTTATTTTTTTATATTTTTTTTATGAATGAACTTTTTCGTTTGCTTGAAGAAATGAGCTTTCATATAACTATTAAATATGTCGGGTTTAATCCTTCAGCAAAACCATGTTTACATGATCTTGGTATATGCTTCTAGCACTATAAGGATAATTGGTAACCTAATTTAGCTTTGTTCCTACAAATTTGAAAAAAAAAGTATTTTATTTTTAGTTCCTCCATTTTATTATGAAATATTGCCCTGTGTCGTTTATTATTATGTGAAAGGATTTATTATTGAGTTTTCCATTCTCTAAAATGAATATAAAAACCAAAAAATAAGAAATTTACGTCCATCATCTTAAAAAACATGATGGTGTGGAACCTAGGTCTTAAAGGGTTTTATGTGTTGTTGTGAGACATATTGTAATTCCAACTACACAACACATTTTATTAAAAAAATATTTCAAATATTTTGAAATAGCACAAATCTTTTTGAAATTTTTTGGTGAAAAAGATGATGAACAATGTCATTGAAGCTACAATTTTGAATGGAAAATTCAAAGAGGAAAATGTACTGTTGTTACATATTTCAATGATCCCAACAGATATGGCATTTGAATTCAAACGTTTATTTTACAGTGCGACTCGCTTTTGCAATGACCATCAACAAAGCACAAGGAAAATTGCTGCAAGGATGTGGACCAGGTAGATTTGGAGAACCCATATTTCTCACATCTGGAGAACTGTATGTGGTCAGCTAACGTCGGAATACCTTCTGATTTATTCGTGTACGCATCTAGACGGTAAAACACAAAATATAATGTGTGCCCACAAGCACGAACAAAGAAATAGAATTAAAACGACATTTTGAAATTTTTTCCTTATTAAAATAAATAATTGTTGCAATAAAAATGATACAATCTAAATTGAATGTTTGGTACGTTTAGTTTGACTGAAACAACTGAAAAAACAACAACAATTGTATTTAATTTTTCGTTGTTTCAAATGCTTTAGTCAAATCGAACACGGCTGTTATCAGAACGAGTTTTTTTGAATTTCCTTTCTTATGAGATACCGATAATATGCGAGAGGTATAATGTTAAATAAACAAAAGTTTTACACTATTTGGTGTAAAATAAATAAAGTTTTGAGTGATTTTTAGAATGATTAAGCTTTAAGTAATTATTTTAATTCACATGAATTTTGCAATTTTAAAGCATTTTTTATTTTCGCTCAGAAAAACTTCTTTAAAACAGTTTTTGTTTGTTTCGTGTCGTAAACAAATACAATTTACAATTGTGTAATGATAATCACAGATGAAGAATTCAATTTAAATAAATATGAGATAATGAAGTTTCAATTTAGAAATTATCTGAACATGAAAATTAAAATATGTTTCATTGTTGTTTCATCCACTGTGGCTGAGTCTGTAAGATGGCTTTGAACTATGATGTCTCTGATGAGTGTGAGTTCAATCCCGACAATAATTACTAACTATCAGGCATAATACTTTCAATAATTACTTTGAACAATAATTACTCACAAAATCGCCCGAAAATAAATATTCCATTAATGGTGTCTATATATAGAACATATATGCCAATATATTGACCGTGTGTAAGATATTAGTTTCGCATTGATTTGCAACAATCAATAATGACTTTAAAATGACTTAGGTGTTGACTAAATAGAAATATTTCTCATCCTATGAATTCTAATACAAAAAGATCCAAATAATTTTGATTTTTTTGGCATCACCTCTTCTATTCCTTTTTTGCATCACTTCTTCTATACCTTCATCGAATATATTGTCGCTATTCTTACTGCCCTTGCTGACCATAAAATGACATAACGATCAAAATTTTTGGCAACGTTTTTAGTAGCCTACCACAGGTAAAGAAAGCGTATATTAAACCGCATGAGCACTGTGAAAATTTGTGAATCCGTTTTTGTTCCGTATGTTCTAATGTTCTATATAGAGACACACCTGAAAACTTATTTGATCGCGTATTCTTGTATATATCCTTTGTTGTATATATAATACTACTTTTTTTATATTTTACTAATCAACTAGAGTGCTGATCCTTTTACATTCATATTTAAAAAAAAAATAGATCGACTCTTTAAAATTATTGCTACTACGTCAACAAAATGTATACACACAAACTTTATTTACAGGCGTAGCAAAGCACGCCGGGTCCCGCTAGTAATATATATATATATATATATATATATATATATATATATATATATATATATATATATATATATATATATATATATATATATATATATATATATATATATATATATATATATATATATATATATATATATATATATATATATATATATATATATATATATATATATATATATATATATATATATATATATATATAT
>OY856186.1:139323725-139484354 GCA_963693315.1 Diogma glabrata | reverse complement strand
ACCTTAAGTTTATTTTTCCGTAATAAAAAAATGATATAAGATTAAAATGGACTAAAATACAAAATTCAGGTGGTAAGGGAAAGTATACGGGTCTTCCAAATTAGTTTAATAGTGTGCGATTGAGGTAGAAAGATGTTCTTTCAGATAAAACGGGATTTTGCTAGAAAGATGATCATTTTTTTTACTACTAGAATTTACCTTTACTGAAATGCAAAATTGGAAGAAAGTTCATTATTTATATAACATTGGTGACAACAACGGAATTGTGATTTAGAAGTAGGATATTATACACACTCAACAAATAAAGCAAACTTTGATAAAAAAAATTATAAATATATAACACAAAATTTTTGGATAAAACTACAATTTTTTCGTTCAAATCCAAAAATAATTTGTAAATCATATAAATTTATGGTTTTTTCAATCCTTTATGAAAAATATTTTTGATTGAAGTTCCTTTAACTTAACTCGCGCATGGAGGGATCAGTTTATGTTGGTTTGTAAATTTTTGATCAACGGGTTTCGTGAAGCATATAGAATCGTGAAGCACTGAGAGCTGATACATCGAAAGAAAATCTACACGACTAGTGATCTTATCATTTCCTTTGATATAATGACTGTTGGTTAAGACCCTAAAAGTATACCTTAAGAACCCTAAGGAGACATGCAAATTTTGTTAGATTAAAGTGTCTTTTTTGTACGTCATTTTTGAGTAGAATAAGCACTTTTAGCAAAACTTGCATGTATTCAAGTTTTATTTAAATGTTATTTAGTAGGAATTAAAATATGTGTCACAACAACCCATAAAAACCTTGAAATTTTTTCCGATTCCTTAAGATCGGAAAAATCTTTGATTAATCGATTTTGGAAAACCATATTAAAACATATTGGTAAAAAATATGACAAAAATTGAACAATTGAACTAAAATATGAAAAAATCATTGCATTCAAATATCAGCCATTAGCGAATGCAAGAATAGGAGTTCTTTTGAATAAACATGAAACTGATGATTGTTTTTTTGTTAAGAATTTGGCATTGACGTAATTTTTCCCCTCACTTTCTAGTACATTATCACGGCTCTAGTACATTATTTCCTGTTTAGTATAAAACCATAAGCCAATTTTACAATTTATAGAAAAATAACAGACATATTTCATAAAAATGATATTAAAAGAAATATTTCAAGAATCCGTCTATAAAATATCGATTCTTTCAATATTTTCGATTCATAAGAATGGTATGGAATCGATTGTTTTTTGAACGATCAATCGGTTAGAACGAAGAATCGATTACGATATCCCTCTCTAGCTTGGTGTTAGATAATACATACGGTGATCCAAGAAGAGGTTTAATTGAGTAGAAAGTTCGATTACCTGCAGCGAATCGAGATTTATATCTGTCAGTATGCTTTTGTTTGAGTCAAGCATTGATCCCAAATATTTAAAAGATTCAATTCGTTCATCGCCGCACATCAAATCTTTTTTCTCATCCTCTCTTGAAACATTCATATTGTTTTGGTTTTATCGTAGGTAATTTGAAGACCAATTTAGAAAGGATCACTCTCAAGCGACTTAAAAGTCTCACTCAACAGCTTCGGCCAAGGATGACAGTATCATCAGCACACGCGATCATCTTTACTCAATTTATTGACAAGATATTGTTGTTAATCGGTAGTTTCTTTTGACGGCACACATATTCCAAGGCTAAATTAAAGAGTATAGGAAAGATAGCATCCATCACCTTGTCTTAACACGGAGTCGACTTTGAAAAACTTGGATGCACTATCTTAGTCATGTCACAAAAATGTCAAAAACATTGAGTAAACAAAAAAATAACTTATTTCTAAAAATAAATTACAAAATAAATTACAAAAAAAATAATTCAAAAAATTTTTCATCAAAAACATTAAAAGTCTTATTAATGTTTATTCATTTTTTACAAAATAAAAAAGTGTAAGGAAATCTATTTTTAAAAAATTTCGCTTCAAAATAAAACAATATAGAGGCAATTTTAAAGAAAGTAATTTAACAGCTGATTAGTGATTTTCATGACTTATAAAAATAAGAAAATACATACACATATATCTGATTTTTTATGCTAGCAAAACCTTTAGTTACAAGCCTGATTGTTTTTTTCGTACACAGAAATCGTGATTATTGTCATGTTGTTATATTTTTTAATTCTATTTACACTATTTAAAGTTAAAACCTATGATTTTATTCTATTTACATTGTAATATCTATATACACTAATAGATCTTTGTAGGTTCATTGTTTTTTGCATATGACTCCCAATAATCAGGCTTGTAACTAAAAAAGGTTTTGATGCTAGGCATAGTAAAATTACTGTTATAATCGCTAACCCAAGCAAAAATAAACGGTTTCTACTGGAGTCTGATATCGATAAAAAATGTTTGAGCATTTTTAAAATTGACGATTTCAATGTTTTTGACTGATGTATAGTGCAGTAACTGAACCGTTTCCGCTCTGAATTCTTTAAACCTTGGCCGATTGACGTGAAATTCGGCGGATATTTAAGAGATGACACAAAAATGAAAAGTGAAAAAGCAATAATGTGCGCTTTTATCTTGGGGGTGGAATTTTTTTCATCTAAAATTACCCCGAAAAAAGGTAAAGGTATTTAAGGTAAAAAATGTTACATAAGATTTTTTCGATAGATTGCGTGTTATATGCGATTGAAAACATACATTTTTCGTTAAAAAATGCATGTTTTTTACGGGTTTTCACAAATAGCTCAAAAACTTAGCGTTTTATCAAAAAAGTTGTAATAAACCAAAAAGAAAACAAACATATTGGATTTGTATGAGTGTTGTTAATTAAAATAAAGATAGTTGAAGAAAATCGCTAATTGAAGAAAATTAATTTTTTTAACGACTTGGTTCGAAGTATTTAACGTTTAATACCGGAAAAATAATGCATTGTTCTGAAAAGCTTTTATAAAAATCTTATCAGTCTTAGAAAGACCTTTAAAATAAGCAATAGCTGAAGTCGTTTGCACTTAAAGTAAGTGAGCTACGATGGAAAAAAAGTGGGCAGCAAGAATTTAAAAAAAATTCAGCGTTAAACCTTAGCCATTTCCAATATAATTTATATTGACCGTAATCCCCTTACAAATAGCTGTATTTTAGCATTACTGATCTAGAAGTTTGGCTATATAAGAATACGTGTTTTTTGAAAAAAGTGTGATAAAGACAAATGTATTTTCAAATTTCTTAAAAAAATACCTTATGTTCAAAATAAAATAACTCACAAACTAAAGAAGATGCGTAAAAATATGGAGGGGCTGAAATCTCACAGCTCTGAGATATCAAGACTTCGGTCTGGGTTAAGGATTTTGATATAGTTTTCGGCAAAAATCGGCTGCCCAAAACTAAAAAACATGAGGACATGTTTTTTAGTTTTGGGCAGCGATGTATATCACACATAACTTTTTGTTAAAGTACATGTATTTTTTATCTCTGTTTAGATATGTATTGCAAAACTAACACGAAACATCAATACGTTGTCGGAAAATTATAACAGATTATATATTAACATAATTTAGTGAAAAGATTATACAATCAGCAAACTACTCAAAATCCTCTCCATTTAGCGTTTCGAGAAAAAATTTCAAAATCACAAATTCATATTTCTTTCAAAATTCCAAAAATATTGTAAAAATTAAATAAAATAAAAAATTCAAACTTTTTTCAAACAAAATTCTAAAAATATTTCAAAAATAATTAGTAATAATTTCAAATTTAGTGAAAAGATTATACAATCAGCAAACTACTCAAAATCCTCTCCATTTAGCGTTTCGAGAAAATATTTCAAAATCACAAATTCATATTTCTTTCAAAATTCCAAAAATATTGTAAAAATTAAATAAAATAAAAAATTCAAACTTTTTTCAAACAAAATTCTAAAAATATTTCCAAAATTATTACAAAATCAAAAATTAAAACTTTTTTCAAAAATTCTAAAAATATTGGAAAAATTATAACAAAATCAAAAATTGTAACTTTTTCCAAAATTATAAAATTATAATAAAATCAAAAATTTTAAATTTTTCAAAATTCCAAAAATATTCCAAAAATTCTTACAAAATCAAAAATTGAAACTTTTTTCAAAATTCTAAATAAATAAATAAAATTCAAAAATTCTATTTTTTTTTTCAAAATTCTAAAAATATTCCAAAAATTAGAATAAAATTCTAAATTCTAAAAATATTAAAAAATTCTTAAAAATTCCAACTTTTCTAAAATTCTAAATATATTGCAAAAATTATAACAATATCAAAAATTGAAACTTTTTTCAAAATTATAAAAATTATAATAAAATTAAAAATTTAAAATTTTTCAAAATTCTAAAAATATTCCAAAAATTCTTAAAAAATCAAAAATTGAAACTTTTTCAAAATTCCAAAAATATTTCAAAAACTATAACAAATTCAAAAATGTCCATGTCCAATTTCATTTTCAATTACATTTTCAGCAAACTACTCAAAAACCTTCTATTTAGCGATTCGAGAAAATATTACAAAATCACAAATTCATATTTCTTTCAAAATTCCAAAACTATTGTAAAAATTATAATAAAATCAAACTTTTTTCAAAATTCTTTACAAAATCAAAAATTGAAACTTTTTTCAAAATTCCAAAAATTATAATAAAATTAAAAATTTAAAATTTTTCAAAATTCTAAAAATATTCCAAAAATTCTTACAAAATCAAAAATTAAAACTTTTTCCAAAATTCTAAAATTATTGCAAAAATTATTAAAAAATCAAAAATACAAACTTTTTTCAAAATTCCAAAAATATTTCAAAAGCTATAACAAATTAAAAAATTTCCATGTGCCGCCACAATGAATAAGAGCCACAAATGAATAAGAAAAAAGTGATCTTTCATCAAGACAATGCGCCGTGTCACAAATCGTTGAAAACGATGACTAAACTATACGAATTGGACTTCGAATTGCTTTCCCAACCACCCTATTCTCCAGATCTGGCCCCCAGTGATTACTGGCTGTTTGCAGATTTCAAAAAAAATCTCCAGGGAAAGAAATTTGGCTGTAATGATGAAGTCATCGCTGCAACTGAGGGTTATTTTGAAGCCAAAGATAAATCGTTCTACACACATGGTGTAGAAAATTTAGAAAAGCGTTGGGATAATTGTATCGTAGTTGAAGGAGATTATGTAGATGATTAAAGAATAATTTTGCCAAAAAAAGTTGTTTTAGTAGTTTAGTCTCGGGACTAGGGTTTCTAAATATCCGACCTATTTGATTATCCGGATATCGAATACATAAACAATAAATTATCCGGATAATCCGGATATCCGGATAATTAAACAATAAATAAAACATGTTGTTTACTTTGCGGTATTTAAATCATTTATGTATATTTTTCGTGCATCTATATTATTAATTTTTATCCATAGTCACAAAATAACAAAAATAGTAACAAATCATAAATAAGAATAATAAAAAAATTAAATTATTGATAAATTTAATTAAATTAATGAAGTTATTGATGCATTTATAAAAATGCATATTTTAGAAAAATTATTGCATTAATTAATTAATTATTACAATGTCTCGAAATTGAGTCGAGTTCTAATTTTTGTCTTGGTAAGACCAGCAATTGAAAATACCCGCTCCGTTGCAGTCGATGTAGGTTTTATTGGTAATAATACGCAATATAGAATATTTAAATTGCCCTCCGTTTTTTATAATTATTTAAATAAATGAAATCTTTTTTCAGCAATATGGAACTTCCTTCATTCTGCTTCTCAACATGAGTAATTAAAGCAATAGCATTCTCAAGTACTTTCTGCAGTCACGATTTCTTATACAAACTTCATTACTTAGACTTTCTTCATCTTCACTTTCAATAATAATTTCATTAGTGATTTCCTCAGAGTCATAATTTAGAAGTACAGCTCTCATAAACTTTAAAAAAAATAGCCAACACTTCAGATTTTATTGACAGGGCTTAAGTTTATAAAACAATATTTTTTTAAAATTAATATAGCATTAAATAAATATCAGTAAAATATCTTTACACTGCAGATTCACGAAGTGTTTCATAAAATATTCAATGATTACAGTTTTCAAAACATTAAAGTTGTAAATAAATTTTTAAAACTTGTAGTCACTTCACTGCACTAACAAACTTTGCAAAGCAAGTTAATAGTTATTTGAACTTTTCAACGCAATTTGATTATTTTTTTTACAAAATAAAGGGTTTTTTAATATTCGGATAGTTGCAAAAAAGTATCCGGATAATCGAATAGTCAAAATATGGTCGAATAATCCGGATAATTCGATATCCGGATATCCGGATTAGAAACCCTACTCGGGACTTATTGAATGACGAGTTATATAGACTTTCTTTTAAAGGCGATGCCAGCCGAGGATCGCGTCTACCGGAATCCAAGACAAACGGATTGGATGTGCTTCAGGGGCATGGTAGAGGAGGAACGGACTAGCATTTCCAAAGTCCGGACTACTGAACAGGCCGTTGACTAGCTCAACGATCTGTTAGTCTGAGCTTTTGAGAGCTCGTGTCCCGAAACGAGGCAACGAAGTGCACACAAGTCAGTTTGGTGTCTAAAACCTTGATAAACTCAGACAAGGATCCAAGAAACTTCTGAACAGTTGTTCAAATGAAGAAACTTATACAGCACTGTTTCAACACCATTTTCCTGGCTGTGTACTTGGGGAGATTCTTTAGGAGACAGCCGCGTAAAATAGGGAAAACCCAAACCGAATGGCTGGATAATGGTAAAAAAAGTTGTATCGCCAGAGGCTCTGTCTTGACCTATCGGCTCCTTTGAGCCATACAAATCTCGAGGTCCAGACGGAATATGGCCTATTATGATACAACAGTGTCTGGACATAATAGGAGATAGGCTCTTAAAGATCTTCGTGGCCTGCATAGCTCTCGGCTATGTACCACAGGCCAGGAGAAACGTGAGAGAAACGTTGTATTTATCCCAAAACCAGGAAAATCAGCTATTGCGAAGCGAAAAACTTCAGACCGATCAGTCTTTCCTTATACTTTCTAAAGTCTCTGGAAAGGTTGATCGACCGTTACATCAGAAACTTCTGTCTGAAAAAACCCCACTTAACAATAGGCAACACGCTTATCAAGCGGGAAAGTCTACGGACTCAATCCTTTCAGAGTTGGTCTCTGATATTGAAGAGACTATCTCTAAAAAGGCTATTACTCTTGGCGCTTTTCTTGACATAGAAAGCCACTTTTGAGTCACTCCTTAACGGAGCGGGAAGGTACGGTGTGAATAAAACACTCCTAAGGTGGATACGACGGGCACTGGAAGATCGATGTGTTTATTCATACGAAGGACAACACCACAATCTAGGTAGGTGTGAAGCGTGGATGTCCCCAAGGGGGCGTTCTATCACCCTTGCTTTGGAACATGATGGTAGACCAGCTCCTAATTGAAGTAAATGATAAAGGGCTAAACACATACGGCTATGCCGATGATATTAGCATTCTTTTGAAAGGAGGCAACATGGGGCATCTCTGCAGAAAAATGCAGAACGCCCTGGACATTACCAACAGCTGGTGTCAGAAGAATGGTCTCTCGATCAATGCTTCTAAGACACAGCTCGTTGCGTTTACCAACAGAAGGAAACTAAATAACTTCACTCCTCCTGACAAGCGGCTCAATTGGGCTTTTCATGTTGAGATTAAATGCGCAAACGCAACTCGCGTTCTGTGTTCAAATGGGGGCTGACTCCGAAAATGGTCTACTGGCTATATAAAGTAGTTGTCAGACCCATTGTCAGCTATGGGTCCCTTGCATGGCTCTCAAGAACTTTTGTTAGGAACTTTTGTTAGGAATGCGATAAAAAAACTGAAGGCGGTACGAAGGCTTGCTTGCTTATGTATCACTAGTGCTTTCAGGACAACGCCCACTGCGAGTCTGCAGGTCTTATTAGGGCTTCTTCCCTTGCATATATTTGTAAGAATGGAGGCTCTTAAGGCTACAAGAAGGCTCGAACTCCTGGGAAACACCAGGGGCTGTAGGAAAAATCATCAAGCGCTATGGAGGGATCTCGAAGAATACCTGACAGATTTGTTCATGCCGACTGATGACACAGTACCTCTAACTGCCTTTCAAAAGCAGTATAAAGTTGTAATTCCAACGATAGAGGACCGATCCTCAGCTGATTTGCTATTGGACAGTGCGGCCAACACGTTAAACATCTACTCAGATGGATCTCTCACTGAAAATGGTGCAGGAGCTGCGGTTTACTTCAGTAATGAAGATCTAGGGCTGCAATTTCCACTTGGCGAATACTGCACAGTCTTTCAGACTGAGGTATTCGCCATAAATGCAGAATCGAGACAAGCGACGGAGCTTAAGTGGTTTGACAAGATCATTAATATTTTTACTGATAGCCAGGCTGCTCTAAACGCTCTGGGAAACTATACTATTAAATATAATTACAAAAATAGTGTAAGAATGTTCTAGGCCCTTGAATTATCTCAGGCTAAAGAACAGCATATCACTGATATGAACACCAGGACATAGTGTGAATCTCGGGAGCAAAAAGAGCTCCGCAGGGAGGCTCATAGGCCCTGAACCAGCAATTGGTATATCGAAAGGTAGGATAAGATCGCTAATCGAACAAGTTCTCTTTCGGTACAGTAACTCTCAATGGAGGAGCACAGAATGCTGCAAGGTCTCCAAGATGTTCACTCAGCAAACCACCAAATTCCTGTTAAATCTGACTGGGTCAGACTGCAGGCTAATGGTGGGACTACTAACAGGTCACCATCATGTGAACAAACATATGGTACGGCTTCGAGTAGAAAATAATCCAACATGCCGCTTTTGTCGTGAAGAGGATAAAACAGTCTCTCACTAGGGTTTCTCAAACGGGATCCCGGGATCCCGTTTTCCCCGGGGGGTAAATTTTCATCCCGGGTATCCCGCTAATTTTTATTAACATTTTTTGTACTTTTTTTAAAGATATTAAAAGTTTTCTCACTCGAAAATCGAGTAGTTTTTAATTATTTTCTCTCTGTAATAATTAATTTCGTTCAAAATTAGGAAAATGTTTTTTTTGAAACACATGGTATCATGGTTTTTTTGTATGGTTTTTTTGACACATATAAACACAACAAATTAAAACCAATAAAACTTAAAATAGGTAGATTTTTCTGAGAAATCTACCTAAAACTTGCGCTTCATTTCTCTTAATTTATGTTTAATGGTTCTCTTGGACGGATGGTGTTCAATGGATGGTTCAATGGACGTTTCGTCACCAAAATTCGGATAAAATTGAGTGATGGCGCCATTGACAACCTAGTTTTTTGAAAAATTGTTTAAAAATTAGTATTATGAATTTATTTTTGTTATGTTTTTATGTATTCTTTTTTATTTAATTTTTGAAGTTTTTTTAATTAAAAATAATTTAAATTTAAAAATCAATAGTGCATTTTTTGTGCTGTTTTAATTTTACACATTTTTCTACCACCCAATTAGAAAAATCTAGCTTTTTAGCGTTTCCCAGGATTTCCCGGGATCCCAGGAATTTAATATTTTTTGTCCCGGCTTCCCGGGATTTGAATTTTTACGGGAAATGAGAAACCCTATCTTTCACATTGTGAGAGAATGGTTGGCTCTCTCAGGGCTCCGAAGCGTCATGTTAGGATCAAACTATCTCAGGATAGAAGATTTCTGCAAAGCAGACCATTCAAGGCTGTTGGCTTTTTTCAAAAAAGTCTTCAGCTCTTGAATATGAGGATGGCATAAAGGACTTAGTAAGCTACATGTCAGGCTATAGTCGCCTCGCCCCAAAAAAAAAAAAAGGTTGATGAATGCAAATTTTGTTTGTTTTTAAAAAAATGAACAACTAAACAATAAATCATATAATCTATTAAATAATGTCATAGGCCAACACTTCACATATATAGAAACGAAGTTCATATTTTTGTCTTAACGGAGACCTGGCTTTATACAAACGAAGAAAAAATTTTCCAACTTGAAGACTACAATCACAATGCATACTTCTCTAGTCGCAATACATCAAGGGGAGGCGGTGTTGCAATATTTGTACTCAAATCAATTATATCTAATGAATTATTACAAGTAAGTGAAAATGATATGAATTTTATGATCATAAACCTCCCCCAAATCAATTATAATATTGGAGCTGTCTATAGACGTCCAAGTTCGAATATTGACATATTCTTTGACTTATTTGAATCTATTATAAATCGAAATAAAAGTGTACTAATTTTTGGTGATTTTAACTTAATCTCTTAAATAAAAAGATAAAAATGTTCAGAACTATACAGATATTCTCTATCGTCTATACCAACGCTTTTTTTGGTTCTTAATAGCAACGACAGAAAATTTTCAACTAGGGTAACAGAAAATTTATCAAGTATCATTGTCTTGACCGATAAAGTAACCTTCAAATTTCAAATAACTCTCATTGACACTCCTATAAGTGACCATTGTATGATCTTAACTAGTATAGAGCTGGAATGTATGAGATCTCCAGATAGATGCTTCCAAAAAACTGTTTTAGATTATGAAAGTATTGACCTTGTTCTTTTGTCTAAGGCATTAGAGAAATGTAATTCTATGGAAGAAATTATGGAAAAACTGGCGAGTACTGTAGAAAAGCATACAAAAACAATTAAATTTAGCAAAATCTGTAAAAAGAACAATCCATGGATAAACTCTACCATACTTTCAGTTTTAAAACGAAGAGACGTTATATATAAAATGTTAAAGAAACATCCATCTAATTTGTACTTGAAATCACAATTTCGCTTTTTTAAAAACAAAGCTAAAAATTTAATAAACCAAGCCAAACTAAATTATTTTTCAAGTAAATTAGATCGTAATAACAGTACAGAATTATGGAAGGTTTTTAACAGATTTATATTCAAAAAGCATGAAAAAAACTCAAACATAGTACTAAAATCAAATTATAACATTATTTGTGATAAAAATGAAGTATGCGAAGTATTCAATGAATATTTTGTTAACTCCGTAACAACAGCTACTTCACAACCTTAACCAAAATAACCCAGTTTAACCTCAAGGACATGAACTTTTAATTTTCTTTTCGTCATGAAAGAAAAGACTGGAATAGAAATAGTTAACATAATTGACAAGTTAAATCAGAAATCTGCTATAGGATATGATAAAATCTCAGCTAAATTTTCCAGCTTTCCGAATCGAACTTTAACTGCGATTTCAGTAGTAGACATTCTCAAATGAACCTATTTTAGTTCTTTTCGTCCTTTATTGCCTGTAAATAAGAACTTTTTACTCTCGATAAACTTATAAACTTATTAACTCCTACAAAATCTAAAAACATGCTATTTAACATGTAATATAACAAGAGACCGCGACGGCCAGACCTTCGTTATTTTATAAAATCTGAAAGTTTCTCTGCGCATGCCCCCCTACTCAGGTAGGAACGATAAGCGATACATGAAGTTTGGATCATAGTGGCTTTGGCAGGGGGCTGGTAACAGAGGGGCCTCAAAAGTTTCGTGAAAGTATAAAAGCTAATTTTTTGATATATTCTTCGGGATAGTGTTAGAAGTCACATCACCCATTGCCAGACACTTACTATCGTAGAAACCCCCTGCCAGACACTCTTAAACTTTAAAGTTTAGTGACATATGAAGTTTGGATCATCCAAACTTCATATGTCACTAATCGTTCCTACCTGAGCAGGGGGTATGCGCAGAGAAACTTTCAGCTTTTATAAAATAACGAAGAATCTCAAAAAACTATTTACATACTACTTATTCTTAAAATACTACTTTACACCTAAATAAGCCTGCTTTTCAATACCTTACTAAGTACTTATCATATCCTAAGAACTTAAAAAGTCCTATCAATTCTATCAACGTACAACATTAACATCTTATTTGAATTTTCAAAAACTATTTACGATTCCGATCTATTTCGCATCAAACCCGATAAACATTTTTATACATGAAGATAGCTCTCGTATATTTATAAGTTCTAAATTGGAAATGTATGAGTGTGATTTTGTTTAGAAAGGATGCGTCCATTTTTTCGCCATTTTTTTAATGATACAATTTAAAAGAAAAATTCAGAAATCAAAAAATTTAAATATTTGAATTATATGTAGAAAATAATACTAATTTTCTCAATATGTATTATGAAAAATTAAATTAAAATATCGATAAATCGACATGAAACAAGATAAATAAAAATATTAAAAAAATACAATATTTTTTTTAAATCACTAAAATTAATTATTGTAAGGGCCTGTTTGTTTAGCGAGATTGTGTGTATTACATTAACTAAAAAAATTCTTTCGCACATAATTTTATATTCAAATAATAAATTAAAATTATTCAATTCAATTAAACGCATGTAAATTATTTCCTAAAATGTCAAACAGCCATGTTAGAATATATAAAAATACTTTTTTTAACTACTAACTTGAGAAATTGTCATTATTTACTCGAATGCCCCAACGAGAGGTAATTTTTCTCAATCTAGATCAATAATAACAAAAAATTACCTAGGTTAATAATGACAAAATTTCTTTAATTACACACTTTTTACACACTTTTATTTAACTTGACTCTTGAGAGCTTTGATGGGTGGAATTTTGTGATTCATTTTTCAGTAACTTCCCATTATGTGATTGATCCCAAATTGAAAAGACAAGTTTGTTGAAGCAGTCAGTACGTATTTCTAAAACTTTTAAAGCAAAAAACTTTATAAATCTGAAGAAAAAAAAATCAAATTTTTCTTCATTCTGAAAGACCTTAAAGAACTGCACTGAAATCCTCATCCTCTGGTTGACTCATTTTAAGCGAAGGAATTTTGGTAATACTGTGTATATCATTATAATCATAGACATCATATATGTTTGTGTCATTTCATATGGATAAAAGGCCTTATATTATAAATAATGAACACAAAAAGAAATAAAAGTATAACATTTCGTTCAAAGCTTATAGACCTTTTTTCTTAAAGTTCAAATCGTTATTTTGGTGTATTTGACAGATTACATACAGCAATGATAATTAAAAATCAGTTATTATGTATGAAAATATTAAAATCCATAAGATCTGAATGCCCATTTACCGCGCTGAAATTTTGCTCATACTGAGTATCTCATTATAATAGAGGACATATTACACATTTTTGTCATTTTTATATGAAAAAATGGTCTTAAATTGTAAATAATGAGTGATTTGTATTTCGAAAATTTTAAATAATTGTTATTTCTTCTAAATCCAGATTGTTTTGTGTTCTCGTTAAGTTTTTTTTACTATAATTATTATTTTTTCAATACATTTTAATACATAATTAATGATTTCTAATTATCATTGCTGTATGTAATCTGTCAATTACATACAGTAATATAACGATTTGAATTTTAAGGAAAAAGCTCTATAATTCAGACCTTTTTTCCGAAAAAAACTTGACATTTGATGCGAAATCTCATATTTAATAATTTATGTACAACTTAAAATTAAAACAATGAGCAAAGAAACGTACTAAAATTTTACACTGGATGTTTAAATAACATAATTACGATTGCTACAGTGCAATTAACCTTATTAAAATTACTTTAAATTTCAAAGAATATTAAATTTTCGGTAAGTGATTTAATTGCTAGTTTTACTTATGGTGTATTTTCTGTGAAATAATGTGGTTAACTTATTTGTAGGAAAAATTATATAACTAAAAACTCTAAAATAAAAAAAATAAAAAAAAAAAATTTAAAAAACACACTTTTTGAAAAACGAACTAAAAAGTAGAAAATAAATTTTGCATTAACATCAGCGTTATGTCTTTTATAATTATATTTCCTTTGAAATTGTTAGAAGAACAAATATTTAAATGGTATTTAACACATCTTAGCATAGATGCAAATATTAAATTTTTGACTAATTTAAAATGCTAATTTTCGATTGACAAACAGTTTTCCGTTCCCATTTGTTACATAAAATAAAAGTGGGTGGCGCATTCAGAAAGGAAAGGGAATAAACGTTGGTAGTCTCTCTTGTTAGAGATTAACATAGAATACATTTGTTCCTTTTCTATATTAATGTATGCGTCACACACTTTTATTTTATGTAACAAATGGGAACGGAAAACTGTTTGTCAATCGAAAATTAGCATTTTAAATTAGTCAAAAATTTAATATTTGCATCTATGCTAAGATGTGTTAAATACCATTTAAATATTTTTTCTTCTAACAATTTCAAAGGAAATATAATTATAAAAGACATAACGCTGGTGTTAATGCAAAATTTATTTTCTACTTTTTAGTTCGTTTTTCAAAAAGTGTGTTTTTTCAATTTTTTTTATTTATTTTTTTTTTTATTGAAATGAACAAAAAACACAAACAAATAATAATTGCATTCCTTTGTTTCGTTTTATTTGTACGAAACTAAACTTCTAGGCTACTTGATATTTTAAGATATTTAAAAAATTAAATGGAAAATGACTAATATCAAAATCTAATCAAAGCAAATATGATAATTAGTGTTAGTAGTTAAAAAAATTCTATATATACCTCGGTTGAGAAGACTAATATAGACCTCGAACATTATATCTAAAAGTTTTCGGTCAATAATAGCTTCTCACGGTCAATAATAATAACAAAAAATTACCTAGATGATAAATTTTCTTTTATTTTTAATTGAAATTAACAAAAAAACACAAACAAATAATAATTGCATTCCTTTGTTTCGTTTTATTTGTATGAAACTAAACTTCTTCCAGCTTACTTGATATTTTAAGATATTTAAAAAATGAAATGGAAAATGACGTAATATCAAAATCTAATCAAAGCAAATACGATAATTTTTTTTTTAAATAAAAAGTGTTGTGTTATAGGGTTTAGAATATGTGTCACAACAACACATAAATACCTTTTAAGACCTAGGTCCTACAACAACTTGCGTTCTAAGGTGTTGATGAACGCTTTTTTTAAACCTCTGTGGATTGAAGCCACCTGAGACTATGAATTCCGGCAAACTATTACAAAGAAGTATTTCTGCGATCTGCCAGTATGACAGGATGGGCTCTCGAATGTTTGACTGGTTGCGATACCCGATTGCCGAGTGGAACGGGGGTAAGAATAAGTTTGAGGCATGATGCTGCTGATTTCATCTGTGCACTTTTGATGACGATATTTGTAAAAAACAACGAGGTCAGCAACAGTCGCAACATCGTCACATGTTGTAGGGAATCAAGTTTTGATGTCAAAGCTCGATCACCCACAATTCGTATAGCCCGCTTTTGAACAGAGTCCAAGAGGGCCAAGATGGAAACAGAAGCAGCACCCCAAACTTGACACTCCATACAGGTACGAATATAGGACTTATAAACATGGAGCAATTGGTATGGAGTGGAAAATTATTAGTGTTGGTAATTAAATAATTCTATATATATATACCTCGTTTGAGAAGACTAATATAGACCTCGAACAATATATCCCTCGGCGCTACGCGCCGCAGGGTCTAAAATTACTCGGTCAATAATAGCTTACTTCTGAACCTTGTTATATAATGTACTATTATTTTTCTGTTCTTATTTCTTGTTCTTTCTTTTCTTTTGTCTATTTTTATTATCATCAATCAAATTTCTTTTCTCTTCGTTTTTTATTATTACAGAAAAGACCAAAAGAAAATTTATTTTTAACGCCTATTTAACAACTTAAATGGGATTTTTTCCGGTAAGTAGCTTTTGCACGAGTTATGTAGATGTTATTTTTGTATTGAAAATAAGTGATACTTAAATACTATAAATTCTATATAGTAGAATCTGTAGGTAAGTAGGTTCTAAGGAGTAGTTAAATTTCGACTCGGGTTCATAAAAAGTATTTTGGGTCCCAAATTGTCGCAAATTATAAACCAATGTCTAGATCAATCTTATTCACCTGATGGTCTCAAATTATTTCAAATTTGTCCAGTATATAAAATGGAGATAAGTTATAAGAAAAGTTATATAAGCTTGCAACTATCGCCCGATATCAGTAATCTCAACACTGTCAACAATTTGAAAGTATTCTGTTTAATCGCTTGAATGAATATTGGGAAGAAAACAATATAATAAACTGCAACCAGTTTGGTTTTTGTAAACAATCTAACTCTGCTGCAGCAACTGCACAACTAATCACCAAAATTCTAAAAGCTCTAGATAGAAAAAATAATGCTAGATGTGTTGTATGTGTTGTGTAATACACGTTGTTGTAGTTATGTTACCAACTACACTGCAATACAATAGATTCGAGAGAATCGATTAAACGAGAGAGAAAAAGAAGAAAGATAAAAATGTGCAAATAAATCAGCAGAGATATAATCAACGTTCTTTTTGGATTGATATGTTGGACGACAAGGAGCTTATCCACTTTTATATGAGCAATTTCACGAAGATTCAACAACGCTTTGACTTGACCCCTTTTAATTTTGATTATTTTTTGTTTATAGATAGTCTTTGATAAATAAAAAATACAAGTTCTCTTAGAATTTTTTTTTTCGACCAGGGGTCTTCACAGGGTGCCCCTCAATTTTTATTATTTTGTGATGTGAGTGCATTTTGACGAGCGATTGTAGAAAAACTACTCAATCGATTTTCATAAATGATATGTCGTTGTTAGTTTACAGATAGCCTTTGATAAATGAAAAATACGGCTTCAAGTAGAATTTTTTTAAATATAGACCAAAATAAAAAGTTCATTTAATAATAAAATATTTGATATTTAACATAAAAAAAAAATCTGAATCTAAAAATCGCCATTTTTATAATTTTCCTTCAGAACAAAAAAAACTGATTCCCGACAGTCATATGCACAACGAATTTTATCTCTAAAACAAAAAATGACGCTAGTCCCAAACTTTCACAAGTTGTTAGATATAAAATAAGCTTCAATTTAGTTTAAAAAAAAAAAAAAAAAAAAAGGCTATGCCATCTTTTTTTCAATTACACCGTTTTTTTCTTATGTTACACCGTTAAAAATTATTTCAAAAAATTAACAGTGTACATTTTTAAAAACTTTGTTCTAATACCTATTCAACGACATATCATTTATGAAAATCGATTGAGTAGTTTTTCTACAATCGCTCGTCAAAATGCACTCACATCACAAAATAACAAAAATTGAGGGGCACCCTGTGAAGACCCCTGGTCGAAGAAAAAAAATTCTAAGAGAACTTGTATTTTTTATTTATCAAAGACTATCTATAAACAAAAAATAATCAAAATTAAAAGGGGTCAAGTCAAAGCGTTGTTGAATCTTCGTGAAATTGCTCATATATTGAAATTAAAAAAAAAGTAGGTGTAAATTAATTAATATTTGTAAATAAATAATAAAACAAAAACTTATTTATACTAATTTTCCTTCAATTTTCCTTCTGTAAATCACTTTTCCAAATTTTTCAAATTATTCTCATGTTAAGTTGACTATAACAAATCTAAATGCAAAATTTGTATGCGCGTGTACAAAACTTCGATGTCAACTAATTTTGTAATAATTTGATTCCTTTTCCATTTGTCTGGGAAAAAGACAAATGTTTTCGTCATAATTTACAAACCATTTAAAATTTTCCCTCTACTTTCGGTATATGTGATTGAAATATATATATCACATTTCTTTTTCTAGTTAATTTGAATCGTTTCTAACAGTTAATTTTTTTTTTTTTAAATAATATAAAAATTCATTTTCCTGTGATAACAAGAAAATACATAATACTTTTATGCTGATTCAAATTTTCTGGCCTGCGAAATTTTTCCATTGTCCAAGTTCGAGCAGTCGGTTTTTAGTTTTGTTTGGAGGAAGGAGTTGGTTTTTTGGTGATGGACAGTTGAGTGTATAGTGACTAATGATAGTTTTCCTAGTGGATAAATATTTTTATGTTTACGTTGAGTTGTTGGTATGGTTTTCTAATTGTTTTGTGCTGTATTTGTTGTTGTTGGTAATTTGAAAAAAAAAAAAAAAAAAAAAAGTTTAAAGCAAAGTAAAATACTAATAAAAAGAAAAATAAGTTGTAACGACTATTTTCAATTTTCGCTCTAAAATAGTGGTTTTCAAATTCGATGAAATTCCCTAATAATTTTATTAATTGTAATAAACGTAGACATTTATTTGTACCACTGTACAATTAAACATTTTTTTGTTGATGATTTAAATAAGTTCAAGTAAATTAAAAATACAAGTTTTTCATAAATGATGGAGAAATTGCTTGATGGAGGGGAAAACAGAAAATCTGGAAGACGGATATATAAACGATCAAAATGTTTTAGATCGAATCAATTAGTATATAATTTTTAAATGTTCAATTAGGATATAAATTAAAATCGAAGAACTGTGTGTGATCGCAAAATTAAAGTTTTAATTTAATAAACTATAATAATGGTTCTTAATAAATTCTATTAATTAAATATTTGTTTATTTTCATTTATAAATTGTTTAAAAATATATCAATTTTATACCAGAATATTAAGTTTGTATTTTGTGACATTTCAAAACCAAAATTCGTTTTAGTGATAATTTGAATTGAGATTTTAAGCCTAAAGAAAATATTTATATATATAAATATGACAGAACCAAAAAAAAAATTGAAAGCTTAAGTTTTTTAAGAAAAAAATAATGTTATCTGGACGTTTTGTGTTTTATTTGGCATGCAGTTATTTACAATTTGAAAACATTAAAATTTTGCAAATTTAATTAAATAATAATAGTAATGAAATGTTGTATATGTAAATGTGTGAACTCAAATCGTTACGAAAAGCATAATAGAAATAAAATAACATGTCACAGAAATAAAATAACATGTCAACCGATACAAAATATTTAAATGCATGGTTAAAAGCACTAAATTTAAAACCTTG
Source organism: Diogma glabrata (assembly GCA_963693315.1). NCBI lineage: Eukaryota > Metazoa > Arthropoda > Insecta > Diptera > Cylindrotomidae > Diogma > Diogma glabrata. The sequence continues at coordinate 139,465,461 of OY856186.1, read as the reverse complement.
GAAACCGCAGAAACATGATGTAATTTGTTCGCAGCATTTTGAGGAAAATTGTTTAGATCGAAGTTCACCGTTAAGGATACGTCTTAAAAAACTGCTATTTTTACTATTTAATCAAACTACTATTTTTAATCAAATGTCTGGGGAATCGTTAATAAAGGGAGTTATCACAGAAGATAAACGAAGACGTAAAATAAAACATGAAGCAGACAACATTCAAGAAATAAATTAATGTAAGCTTTTTTTTGAATTTTAATATATATAATTTTTGATTTGTTTTTAACTAAATTATTTTATTTGTTAGCCAATTAATAAGTTTCTTTACAATTTTTCTGTGATTCATAATATAAGAGAATTCCAAGTGTATTTGGTTGTGTTAGATTCAGTGTTCCGGTGCAATATTATATTTCGTATAAAAGTCCAAATCATTATATGGGATATTTTGTTCTTTTAATTAATTGAAAGTATGTAATTCAGAAATTGATTGTGAATAATTAGTTCATTTTGAACCGAAATGGAGAAAATTTTCTTCACCGAGGTTTATATACTATTTTTTTTACATCTTGATATAAAAAATACACTAAAACTCTTAATTATTCACAAAATAAAATGTCGATTAATAAGCAAATGGTGAATAACTAAAAATTTTGATTTGTTGAAACATTGTTTATCATATCATTGGATTGCGTATTGGATATTTATTATTCAGGGCTGCTTAGTTAGAATTTTATTTTCAATGAATTTTCTTAAAACTATATAAAAATCACATATAGTTTGCATTAAAAAGTATAGCTTTTATTTATTTTTAACATGAAATTGAAAATCTATTTAATTTTGATGAGCCAAATTTAGAATTTTTTTAGTCTACATTTCACAACTAAACTAAATTTCAACAAAATTCTGTTTAACATGAATTAAAATTTTAAATAAACTGACCTAGTTGCGTTTGGAAATCAAACAATTGTCTTAAGTTTTCCATTTGAATAAATTTTACAACATTAGCTGTGTTCAATTTGACTGAAGCAACTGATACAACTGAAAAATTGAATGCATTTGTTGTTGTTTTTTCAGTTGTTTCAGTCAAATCGAACGCACCTATTGTAATCGTGACTAAAGAAGGTTTTGCATTCATTCATCATTTATTATTATTAGAATAAAATCAAACCGCTTATTATTTTTTAATTTATTATTATTATTTTAGGAAGAATCTAAAAAAATTCAAAGATGAGCTAAGTTTAACAAACGAACAAAAGTTATATTTTCATTATTTATCAAGATGCTAAATAGTAGATTTTTCAACAAGTGGTGGTCTCTTTTTGAGTGACTGGACGGATTGACAGCGACAGCGTCGAGTGGAATAAGCTCAGGAACGCAAAAAGGTTTTTAGTTTTCACCACGCGTAGAAAACGCTATTTTTTCTACGCTTGTAAATATAAATGATAATATGTACAAATTCTTCTGCTAAAAACTTACAAGACGACATAGATAATTTTGACAGTGGAAACCAAAATAGCAATATTGTATATTTATATATAATTTTTAACAGTGTAAAATATTTTTTTTACTGTATGACTATGCCAGTGTTCGCCTACAAATGGAAAACAATAGCAAATTTTCGAATAGCTCGAAAATATAAATTTAATTTCACACATTATTAAAGTTTTTGTAAATTATAAAAAGTTTATTCTGTTTTATTTGTTAGAAATATTGAAAATACAATTAATATAATGATTAGTATTAGTGGTTGGTTTCATCGATGATGTAGATGGCAGATTCATGTGGAAAAATGATGTATTGTTTAAAGGATTGAATATTTGAGATTAGATTTGATTTACCGTTTCTGTTGTTGTTTCGGTTGCTGTGTTTATTTCTGTCAATATCGCAGTATTTAAAAACTTTAATAATGTTTAAAATTAAATTTATATTTTCCAACTATTTGCTATTGTCTTCCATCTGTTGGTGAACACTGGCATATAATAAAAATTACTATTTTTATATATTTGGTTTTAACCACCGGCGACCACTGAAACTTATTTATTTTCACACACTAGTGAGAAAAAAATTTTCAGTCACTAGATAGAAAAAGTTTCACTTTCACATAGATTTTACTCTATATTAAAATGGCATTTTCGTAGTTTAAAGTAGAAAAATACTTATTATAACATAATGACATACATATGACAACATAATGAAGACATACACATTAGGATTGGGACAAATCTCTATAAACACCAATTTATGGGTGGTTCAATGGATTGGAGTAATGTAAGTTTTTTTTGTCAATGTTTTATTTATGTTAGTACTTTTATTTACGGCAAATCGATAGTCAATAAGATATAGTTATGTATAAGTTTAACGTACGTCAAGGAGGAGTACAGAACATTCATGTAGTTCCACTTGTTTAGCTTTAATATTGTCTGATTCGAGTTTCCTGACGGGAATTCAAGACCTAGTCAAGCTCTGACACAGTCACTCTATTCTATCCTCTGGGTTCTAGCCCGACTTAGGTACCCGTCGTCAGAGCCAATGTCTAGGTAATACATTTTTGTTAAAAAATGACTTCTAGGCAAACAGAAGCAGTATTTTACAATTGGAATTAGAGGAAAGTCCTTGGTCTGTTTAAAAGTTATTTGAATGATAGAGAGCAATGTGTTAAACTAAGCGGAGTATCTGGGTCATTCATGACGATTCAAAATGGTGTTCCTCAAGGTTCAATGTTGGGCCTTGATATTCTTCTGAAAGGAAATCTTTTACTATACGCCGATGATATGGTAGTTTTTCACGAAACACAAGATGATATAAATATAATTACTCAAATGTAAGCGGATTTAAATACTATTAATAAATGAGCATATCTTAATCAATTAAAATTTTTTTTATAAATAAAATGTGTTGTGTAATAGGGTTTAGAATATGTGTCACAACAACACATAAATACCTTTTAAGACCTAGGTCTAGACCTGGGTCCCACAACAACTGGCGTTCTGAGGTGTAGATTAACGCTTTTTTTAAACATCTGTGGGTTGAAGCCACCTGAGACTAAGTGTTCCGGCAAACTATTCCATTTGTACGCAGTTCGGACAAAGAAGTCTCTCTGCGATCTGCCAGTATGACAGCGCGGGATCTTTACCGTTTCACTGGTTGCGGCAGCCGATTGCCGAGTGGAACGGGGGTAAGAATAAGTTTGAGGCATGATGCCGCTGATTTCATCTGAGCACTGCTGATGACGATATTTGTAAAAAACAACGAGGTCAGCAACAGTGCGACGATGTTGTAGGGAATCAAGTTTTGATGTCAAAGTTCGATCACCTACAATTCGTATAGCTCGCTTTTGAACAGAGTCCAAGAGGGCCAAGATGGAAACAGAGGCAGCACCCCAAACTTGACAGCAGTACTCCATACAGGGACGAATATAGGACTTATAAACATGGAGCAATTGGTATGGAGTGAAAAATTTTTTGCATCTATTTAGGAGGCCGAGTTTTTTAGACGCGCTTTTTGCCATCGCCATTACATGATCGTTCCAGAGTAGGTCATTTGAAACTGTGACACCCAATAAACGAATGTTTTTACATTCACCTATTGGTTCATCACACATACATACAACACATACAAATTAAATGAAAACAAAACCAATTATATATTTAAAGTAAAAAAGAAACAAATTGGTGAATGGCAAAACACTCCCCTTAGAATTCATAACTTTGATATTACTAGAGTAAGTACTTACAAATATCAAGGCTTGCACATAGATTGTAAATTAAATTGGAACAATCATATATTAAAACTTAAAGAAAAAATTAGATCAATTTCATTTGTTCTTTTTAAACTGAAAAGTGTCTCACCTCTAAAAATTAAATATTTGATTCTAAATGCAAATATAATCAGCCAAATCAGATACCTTATACCAATCTGGGGTGAAGCAGATAAATTCAGATTAAAAGAAAAACAGGTTTTGTTAAATAAAACCATACGAACATTAAAAGGCCTGCCGTATGATTCTCAAACAAATAATTTATATAATGAAAAACTACATACTATATGTATTTAATCTTTATAAACTAGAGATTCTGATTTTTATTTTCAAAATTCAAAATGGTCTGTTAAAACATAATTTTTTACTTCAACAAATAAACAAATGATCATGATACTAGGCGAATTCAAAATTCAAAAGAACAAAACTTGGTCAAGAAAATATTATATATGCCTTAAAAAATTTTTTGCAAACTCAAATGTATAAAGCTGGATCTAATGAAGGTAGTAAATAATACTGAAATATTAATGATACCATATTTAATAGTCAATTACTTATGTAATTTTTTTGCAACTAATTGATGGTGTAAAAAAAAATAAGCATTACCATGGAAAACTTTATATTTTTGAAGGATTCCAACGGTAAAATATGGAGGGGCTGAAATCTCACAGCTCTGAGATATCAAGACTTCGGTCTGGGTAAAGGATTTTGATATAGTTTTCGGCAAAAAACTTTCACGAGGAAAGGGCAGCGATGTATATCAAACATAACTCTTTGTTAAAGTACAAGTATTTTTTATATCTGTTAAAAAATTTATTACAAAACTAACACGAAACATCAATACGTTGCCGGGAAATTATAATCAAAATTCCAAAAATATTGTTAAATTAAATAAAATCAAACTTTTTGAAAATTCCAAAAATATTCCAAATATTAGAATAAAATCAAACATTTAAATTTTTTCTAAATTCCAATAATATTTTAAAAATTCTTAAAAATTCAAACTTTTTCCAAAATTCTAAAAATATTGCAAAAATTATTACAAAATCAAAAATTGAAACTTTTTTCAAAGTTCCAAAAATTATAATAATATCAAAAATTAAAAATTTTTTCAAAATTCTAAAAATATTTCAAAAATTCTTACAAAATCAAAAATTAAAACTTTTGCCGAAATTCTAAAAATATTGCAAAAATTATTATACAAAATCAAAAATACAAACTTTTTCAAAATTCCAAAAATATTTCAAAAACTATAAAAATTCAAAAATTTCCATGTCCAATTTCATTTTAAATTACATTTACGTCATAAAAACAGCTACATTTTTTTTCACAAAAAATTGGCTAAAAAATTAAATGAAATCATTTTTGACACACTTGACATTATTTTTTGACAAACTTATAATGCCATAATTCACTATAATAATAATAAAATATCATGTCATACGAACTATTAATTTTATTTTTTTCTAAAAAAATTGGGTAAAAAATAAATAAAAACCTTTCTTTTGACACCTTGACACCATTTTTTGACAAAATTATAATGCCATAATTCTCAATAATAATAATTAAATTTCATTTCAAACAAACACTTTTATTTTTTTTGCAAAAAATTAGGCAAAAAACTAAATAAAAATCTTTTGACACACTTGACAACATTTTTTTGACAAACTTATAATACCATAATTCTCAATAATAATAATTAAATTTCATTTCAAACAAACAATTTTATTTTTTCCAAAAAATTGGGTAAAAAAATAAATAAAAATCTTTCTTTTGACACACTTGACAACTTTTTTTTGACAAACTTATAATGCAATAATCTAGTTTTTGATCTCACATACCAATCCCGACCATCAAGATTTCTCCAAATTTAATGTTCCTACTCGTAATCACTTAAAATGAACGTTTTTTAAGCAAAAAATATGAAAATTTACTATTTTTGACACACATAATGATTTTTTGACACACTTCCGGTACAGTTATCGAACACAACGTCCTTTCGGACCTGTCCCTTGAGTATACCTATTTTTAGAAAAAAAAATTTTTCAAATCCCTCCAGCGGTTTTCCCTGCAGCGTAGGTAAGTAATGACGGCCGGACGGCCGGCAGACAGACATACATTTTTTTTTTTTTGCTTTTTTAGAATCAGGAGGTCCTAAAACGTCGAGAAATATCAAAAAAAAGTGGGGGTAAGAATTTCACTTTGACCTCATGAATGTAATACTTAGGTCTTTCAGACCGAAGTAATTTTAACAAATAATGAATATTTGTAAACAATTATTGAAAAATAACTCTTTAAAATCAAGTTTATTCAGTATTTTACATTATACAAAAGTAGACCTTTTTATTACCTACAACTTTTACTTTAAACTTTTTTCGATAGAAGGTCTAGTTTTGCTGAAAATTGTGAAAACCCATTTTCTACCCCTAAAAGCTCACCCCATTTCACTCTCGAAGCTCGGATCACCCTTAATTTATATTTTTTATCATTTGCCCAATATTTTCTTCCTTATCCAATAGTTTTCATGCTGTTACTAATTTTTTCCCTGTTTTTAAGGTATCTGCAATGGTTTAAAACCCTTTATTTAAAATTTATAATTAAATTTTATACTAAACCATGTGTTTGTTCCGCACAAAATGATATATACTATATATTAAAACAAGAAACTAACTAAAGGTTTAGTAGAGCTAATCGTGATATTTATAATTTCATAAACAAGACAGTTTGTTATATCTATGTGGTGTTTGTTTGTTGTGTTTCTATGAACTAACTTTGTGTTTCTAGTTCTTAAAAATGTAAATAACTCGTAATTTTTACAGTCATTTGACAATTCAATTTGAATATACGACGATATTAACGTATGATGAAAATTGTGGCAATTTATGATGAAATTATTAAAAAAATCAATAATTTTATTGCAAAACGTACGCAAGGAATTGCGTTAGCAATTTTTAATACCGTTTATATAGCTTTTAGTTTATATTATTTTATTTATATGTAAAATAAATATTAAAATTTTTTACCTGGAGGTGTATCCTGAAGCATTGTTATCTGTGAAGTATCCACATGTGGTGCAAATGCTTCATACATATCCGTCTCCTCCTCAATTCCACTTAACTTATCAACACTAACCAAATGATCAGGCATTTTAAATTTATTTCTCTTAATTTTAATTTTTTTTATGATCACTTTTATTAAACTAAAACAATAAACTAAATTCTAATAAATATATAATTATTTTTTTTAACTAAAATACACAACAAAACACTCACTGATTGAATAACAATAATGATAACAATATACACAGATGCACAATAATTTATAAATTTTTCTTTGGTGGCAAAAAATTAAAATATGTAATTTTTTTCAATTATTAATTTAGGAGTAATATTATTTATATTATTAATTTTATCACAATATTTAAGCAGACATATATATATTTTTTTTGTTTTAAAGAACAATAATATTTAATGTTGACTAGATATTATATAGTAATTTAATTTAATTAATAATTTAAATTTTATTCCAAAATTTTTTTTGTAATTTTCATTTACACTATCAATTTTTGTTATATTTTAAAAATGTGTTTTTAGTTTTGTGTTGCTTTTTATGGGGACACAAGAACCCCAGGTCGTGTATGTGATGACGACCTCATGATTTTAATTTAATTTATGTTAAGTCTTCGAAGAGCATGGTTATATTTCTGCCTATAAATAGATATTAAAATTAGTTAAAAAATTGATTTAGTAATTAATTTTTATGGAAAATTTGTTTACAAAATTTCAATTAATCATACAAGAGAATGCAAAGAAAAATTATTTATAAAATTATTTTTAAAACTAATTAAACACGTTAGTTTTGTTTTAGATGTTGGCAAAGCAAATTAAATTAAATGGAAATCGAATGAAAAAAGTTGCAGCTATAATTAAAAATATTTGTTGTTCTCGATAATTTAATTCTTGGAAATCAAACTTTAATTTATTTTTCGAAGTTCTAACTTAGTCTTACCCTTTTCCGAAATTAAGAAGATAGACAAAAAATATGAGCTTCGATGAACTTGTGGATAATAACAAGCGACAAAAATCTAAGTGACAGTATAAATAAATTAGAGTCTATATAGACCAACAAATAATTTGCTTTTTTGAAAATCACTGGTTTTATACGTTTGGTCTTTAATCAACGGCACAGAATATTAATATGTAAGAATGTCTCATAGGAAATCATAGATGTGGCTGTAAAAGCTTTAACTGTTATATTGCAAGACTAAATTAAAGAGTATAGGAGAGATATAGCATCAACTTGTCTTAAACCGGAGTTTAACCGACTTTTTTTTTTTTTTTTTTTATTTTAGATGACACGGCTTAGACGTTTCCATCCATACGCCATTTTTTAAAAACTGAGAGTCGAAAGCTCTGCTGTTAATCTTTCAGTTTTAAATTGATATACCAGATTCCTTTAAAAAATGTATGAGGCTTTTTATTTCTTCACTTTTATTTTCTTTCAAGATGTCCTTTAGATTTTTATTTTGAAGGATAGGATAGTTTTTTCGCCAATTATCATATTTTTTGCATTTATTTATTATGTGTTCATTGTTTTCGATTACATTGCATGTTTCACAAACTGGGTTAGTCTCTATTTTAATTAGAAATTTGTAATATTTGTTGTAAGAGTGGTCAGTACGTAATCGGTTAATAATTTTAATATCTCTATTGCTCAAATGTTTGTTTTCATACCATCTTGTTTTTGGAGGGTAGTTATTATTTATGTATCTATTAAATGTTTCCGTATTTAAATTTTCTTCACTGTATGTTTGAAACCATTTTTCATCTATTTTATTTTTTATTAATATCATACAGTCTTCAATTGGTATTAAATTTTCTAAACTAGATATTTGATCCGTAGTTGTCATTTTTTTAGCAAAAATGTCAGCTTTTTCATTTCCAAATATTCTAATATGACTAGGTATCCACATTATTACCAGTTTAACTTCATTATTATTAGAGAGGATCTTTAACAACTTATTTTCATAATATTTTGAGTTGTGATTATTTAAAGTATATATTATAGAATTACATGCGCTGAGAGAGTCTGTGAATACAATAATTTTGTTAAAATTGTTTAAAATCATGAATTCTGTAGCTTCAATTATTGCAATCAACTCAATTGTTTTAATGCTGACTTCTTGGAGTAATCTAGCACCCAATTCCATATCATTCTTAGGGAAGAAAATGCCAAATCCGCATTTATTCTCAACTTTGGAACCATCAGTGTAAATTTGTTCATAATCCCCATAATTAATTAATATTTCCTGATTTATGTATGCTTTTATTTCATTAGATGAATAACAATTGTTCATTTTTTGTTTTTTAATAAATATGTTTGTATTTACTATGATATTATTAGAGATATATTCCTCATAGTTTTCAGTAGCCACTTTATTTAGAAAGGGATATTGTTGCAATAAAGTTTGAAAATGAGCTAGGCATATACCACTTCTAATGTCTTTTCCAATTTTTTGGTTTTTACTTAATTTTCTCGCCATATATTTTAAAGTTTTTTCTAATATATCTAATTGAACACATTTTTCTCCAGACTCTGCTAATATCGCAGGGATAGGAGTTGTTTTACAAAAACCCATGCAAGTTCGTATTCCATTATTTTTAATAGTTTGTAATGTGTTTATTATTTCTTTGGTATGTTTATGGGTAATTTCATAAGCATAACTAATCCTAGACTTAATGAGAGATTTAAATATGTTCAGCATAACTCCTGAATGAGCTCCTCCAAACTTGTATGATATAGATTTTAAAAAGTTTAAGTTTGACTGAATATCTTTTTTCTTTTCCTTGTAATGACCAGATAATGCGAGGCAGTTACTGATTGTAACTCCTAAAATTTTCATATTATTACAATACAGAACACTTGTTCCATTTATTGTTATATCTGCAATTGGAGTACGTTTACAGAACATTTTCATTATTTGAGTTTTAGCTAAATTAATTTGAAGATTTTTTTCGCTTAGCATAATTATAAATCTGTTAATCAATTGTTCTGTTTTGATTTTTAGTTCATCTTCAGATTTTTCTGCGATTAGAAAGGTGAAGTCATCCGCAAACTGAAATATTTGAACTGTTTCTGATTGAATACTATGTATATATTTAGTACATATATTGAAAAGGATGGGGCTGAGAGAGCTTCCTTGTGGTAGTCCATTGTTTGTTACGTTTGAAATTTCATTACTTTCTACTTTAAGAATCACTTTCCTATTTGTTAGGAAGAGATAAATCCAATTTATAATATTCTTATCAAAATTCTCATTTTCAAGATCTTTTAATAATTTATTTTTATTCACTCGATCAAAAGCTTTAGTTAAATCAAATGTTATTAGGTTCATTTTAAATTTTCTGTTCTTGTAATTATTAATTTGAGTAAAAAGTTCAACAAGATAATCATGAGTGCTGCAACCTTTTTTAAAACCAAATTGATTGTTCATAAGCAATTTATTTATAATTAAATGTTTTTCTAGTCGTGATTGTATCATTTTATTCATAATTTTTGAATGTACTGACAAAAGGGAAATCGGCCTATAATGATATATATCTTTCCCATTCTTATTAGGTTTTTTAATTGGTTTTATTACTGCAATTTTCCATTTCTCTGGGTAGTAAAAGGTATACCAAATGCTATTGAAGTATTCAGTAAGCTTGATTTTATGATTTATATTAAGATCTTTCCATAATTTGTAGCTTATTTTATCATTCCCAGGTGCCGTTGGAGAACTATTTTTAATAATTTCCTGCACTTCTTTTAATGAAAACTCATCTAAGAATCTTTGAAGTTCATTTGAATCAAACGGAAGATGTAGTTGTTCAATTGTGTTTGGAAAATTGAAATTTAAGAAATTTTGAGCAGCGTTTGTATCATTCATTATAGTAAATTTATCATTGTTTCTTTTATAAAGTTTATTAACTTTATCCCATATCGTTTTTGTATTTTGATTCTGGTTGATTTCTTCTAAATATTTATTCCAATTTTCTTTTTTCGATCTTTTAATTTCTATTTTAAGTTTATTTCAAACTAATTTATTTAAAATAAATAATTATTTCTATAATTATTATTCTATAATTATTTAATTATTATTAAATTGAAGTGCCGACTCATCTAAGTTCATCCTTTTAAGTTTTGATAATAGGATCTCATAATCAACTAGCTCGAAAGCTCGTGTAATATCCAGAAACTTATCTCTGGAACGTCTTACCTGCATGGGTTTTCCCCGATAGCTTTAATCTTCAAAATTTTAAAGTTAGCGTACATAAATTTCTTAAAGAAACTTAATTTATTCCACCTTAATCTTAATCCATATAAAATTGGCATAGTGTCTTCGAATATTTAGAGACGTTAATTTATAATTTATTATAATTAACACTTAACATGCCTAAACTTTGTATAAAAAAAATCCCAGCGGCAGGTATATCCGCTAGAAATAGGTAGATTTCGGGGTCAGACGGTTTTGTGTCCAAATAAAATTAGATAAGTCAGATTAGTTTAAATAAAAAATATAAGTAGAAACAGAATAATTCAAAAAAATTATCGAACCAAATTAAATACATTATCCGAACTAACGCCATCAACACAATTTCGGAACAGTTTTAATTAAGTTGGTGTAAACTACTTTTAATAACATATTAAATCCACCAAAGATCAAATGAACTACGTCACAACTACAATTATACCATCACACATAATTTATAACATTATCAAACAATTTTATTTCAAAATCATCTTTTGTTGTTGTGTTTTTTTGTTCTTATTTAATCTTTTTTCAAACGGTTACTTAGTAAAAAAAATAAAAACAAAAGAGATTTTGATAATTTTTCTATGGTATTAAATGGGTTGATATTTTTCTTGTAAGGGTTGCATTATAATGCTTATAAAAATGGAACCTTTTGGGTTAGAAAGCTGAAATTTTTTGAGGCTATAGCTGAAAAGTATGTTTAAAAGCTAAGATGAATTTAAATAACATAAACTGAAACATGATGAAAGCATTGCCTTTTGCGTTTGTTTTTATTTCAACAGCCGTAGGGTCTCAACCGTTAGACTTAAACTATTATTTTTAAAAATTTTGGAAAGATTTATATTTTAAGTACGTGAAAAAAAGTTTTCAACTATGAGCTTGGCCATTTCAGCTAGATCAAGGGCAGCAAAGTTTAGTAAATTTTTAAAACAGCTGATTTTTGAGGAACCTGAAACGCCAAAGTAGTCATCTGGATAAAAATGATAAAAAAAGGTTCAAATATTCAATATTTTTAAATTTTATTAAAATATTATTATTCAAACGGAAGTTATAGCGCCCTAGATTATTCGACTTTTTAGGCTCTAGCCGCTTAACCGGTACCCGGATATGGCCAGTTCACGAACTTGTCCAAGACATTATTTGCCGTAACATACACAGAAAATTATTTTGGTGTTGGTCGAAAAATGCGACCGTGAGAGTGCCGCTAAATTCCGTTATACCTCATATCGTTATATATATATATATATATATATACATATATATATATATATATATATATATATATATATATATATATATATATATATATATATATATATATATATATATAATTTTTTTTTTTTTTTGTTTTTCCATCTCCGCTTATCACAAATAGTCGTTTGGCATCAAAATTTTTCCGAAATTCCGAGATGAAGCCCATTGCAATAGGTAGATTTTTATATGAAATCTACCTAAATGCTGATACGAATCCATAAAAAAGGCAATCGCTTACAACGTACAAGCTACAAGGAAACCCTTCTGCACATCATATAAGATCTTTTCCTACATTTTGCTTTCCAAAACCAATCCTTTGCTGAGCAACTGTTTGGATAATATTAGTGTGGTTATCGGAAAGAGTAAGGTAACACCGATTCTCTTCGATAAGGATATTTTTGGAAAAGTGCCGAGAGTACAACATACCTGTGTATCAACTCTTAATTGATTTCAGGCAGGCCTACGACTCTCCAACGAGATACTCTATGGTCTGCTCTAGTATGAATGGGAATCCCTGGTAAACTGGTATCACTATGCAAAATGACAGTAAAGAACATTTGAATGCTGGGTACGAGTAGAGAACGAAATGTCAAAGATTAGTTAAATGTATTTAATAAAATATAAAAATTAAATATATTTCAAATATATATTATACTGTTGACTGTCAAATAAACTGTTAAATATATTTTTTATACTTTAAATGGTAACGCATTAGTGTTTACTTTTTAGTGTTAGTTTTGTAGTTTATTTCTAGCCAAAAATAAAATACGTGCACTTTTCAGTTTTTTTTGCAATTTTATTTTGCAATTTTATTTATTTTATTTTAACTCTACATCTAAACCCAAAATTAAAAACAATATCTGCATAAAAGACTTAGGCCAAAAATTATATAAAACCCCTTAACACAGACATAAGTTTTGATACCTCAGAGCCTTGAAATTTTAACCCCTTCATATTTTTTATGTTTACTAAAAAGATTTTATCTTCATGAAACATGAGAGGCAAGATTATACAGTATGTACTTTTTTTAAAATACATAATTTTTTTTGCTGTTTAGTAGAAATTACAATATGTGTCACAAATACACATAAAAACCTTGTAAAACCTTGTAAAACCTTGGTCCCACAACAAAATTCTAGGATATTGGTGTACGCAAATCTTTTAATTTTTTTTTTCAAAGAATGGATAACTAAACAATAAATCCTATCACATAAAAAATGTGATATCGGTCAATACTTGAAAACTGGCTACTGTCAATATCTATTCTTAAAAGAGAGTTACCTAAACTATTTATGCGTTCTGGAAAAAACAATTACAGCACAACACAACACAACACAACACAACACAACACAACACAACACAACACAACACAACACAACACAACACAACACAACACAACACAACACAACACAACACAACACAACACAACACAACACAACACAACACAACACAACACAACACAACACAACACAACACAACACAACACAACACAACACAACAATTACAAAATATGATAACTATTTTCTAAGTAAATAGCAAGTACTTCAAAGAGCACCAACGCAAATATCGTTTGAACAATTACAATCAATCTAAAAATAAATTTTTTATTAAAAATTCAATCTAAATAAATCATTGAGAAATGATTAAACAACAAAAAACACTAAAAAAGTACAAATAATCTGTCTACATGTTTTTCGATTATTTATTTACATTATTTCGATTAAAACCATTAAAATTTTCATCGTGAAAAACAAACATAAGAAACCAACATAAAATGAATTGTATACATGTTAAGTTTTCTTAAAGCAGAAAAATATTTTAAAGTCTGGCTGTCATCCAAAATATATTATAAAAAAAATATTGCGACGCAGATGCATAGGCTAACTTCATCACAGCTCTGGAAACAAAATGTTCGGGATATATAGTGAGCTGAAGTCCATAAAAAACTTTAATTATTGGCTAACCAATGTTATAGATTTCGCGTAGTTCTAATTATATCAATATTATAGAAAGCTGTAGTATCCCAACAAACATAAATTCTGTAGTACGCGAAAAAATAAAAAAAATTTATTGGAAGTGAAAAACCGGAAGTTGGGATGCAGAACTCTTGATAACCGTACTACACGCTTATGTACCAAGTTTCATCCAATTTGATTATCGGTACAGATGTTATTGAGCTTTCAAAAAAACAGGTGCTTGGGGGACCCCAAACCACTTTGTTCACTATCGCTCGATCAGTTCCTTGCCATACAAATTTGCATCTTTTTCCAAAGTGTCATCAAAATTCATTAACGAACGAATGTTGTATGCTTCCAACAAACATTGAAAAAATGGTGACACAATAAACAGGTGTTCGGGAGGCTCAGAGGTGTTCGGGAGGCCCCCCACCACTTATCCCAATATTGTACAAAACCTAATCAGTTCTTTGTCATTTAAGTCTCCATCTTTTTCAAAGTGTCATTAAAATTGATACATGTGAATGAAGTCTGTATGCTCCCAACATACTTTAAAAACAAAGTGTGAAAAATCAGCAGTTGTATGGTAGGCCCCCTGCCATTTTGATCAATGTGTCCCAAAAGATGATCATTATCTTCTCACACTAATTGAAACTTTTTTCATAAGTCCTATCATAATCACTTCATTATTGTAGGCTGTAGTGTGCATAAAGACACTGAAAAAACTTCAAAAAATTGCAAGCAAAAATTTTTTACCGGAAGTGAAAACCGGAAGTTGGGATGCAGAACTGTTGTTAACCGTACTAAATGCTTATATACAAAGTTTCATACAATTCGATTATCAGGTACATATGTTATTGAGCTTTCAAAAAACAGAAGAACTTATCCAAGATATTAATAAAACACACATTTTAAGATACATTTTTTGTTTTTGATCTGGCTTCACAAATGCGATTGTTAGAGTGCCGGTTGTTTCAGACGCATTTTGTGTTTTACAAACTTTTTTGTTGGAGCTCCTTACTCAGCAACCTTTAATTGCAGAGATCTATTTTTAAAAGAAATTGACAAAAAAGATCCCAAAAATTCTAAATTTGTTAATTTTTTTTAAATATTAGTATCAAAACGGCCGTTATAACGGTTTCAAAAAATCAATTTTTTTAGTAAAAAGCCTCCAAAGATTCTAAATTCATGAAGTTTTTAAAAATATTAGTATCCAAACGGCCGTTATAACGGATTTAAAAAACCAACTTTTTTCTAGTATAAAGCCTCTAGTTTCTTAACCATGTGTCGGATTTTCCTGATTTACGAACTTGTCCAAGATATTAATAAAACACACATCTTTAGAAAAAGTTTTATGATCTGGCTCCACAAATGCGACCGTGAGAGTGCCGATTGTTTCAAAAATTATTTTTGCAATCTTTTTTGTTGGAGCCACTCACTCAGAAAACTCTAATTGCAGAGGTCTATTTTTAAAAGAAATTGATAAAAAAGATTCCAAAGATTCTAAATTTGTTAATTTTTTTAAATATTAGTATCAAAACGGCCGTTATAACGGTTTCAAAAAATCAATTTGTTTTTAGTAAAAAGCCTCTAGTTTCTCAACCACGTGTCGGATTTTGCTGAGTCACGAACTTGTCCGAGATATTGATAGAACATATATGTACAGAAATAGTAGATTTTTATACAAGTGGTGAAAACGTCTCTTTTTGCGTGACTGGACGGTTTGTCCACGAGACGCGATAACGTCGAGTGGAATAAGTTCAGGAACGCAAAAACGTTTTTACCACGCGTAGATTTTTTCTACGCTTGTAAATATAAATGATAATATTTACAAATTTACTGGCATTTTACTGGCATAAGCATAACTTGCAATTTTCTTATAATTTATTATGAAGTGATAAATTCTGATTGTTGAATTAAATAATAATTAAAAATAGTTTTAGTGTGAAAACGGAAAATGCCAAGACGATGCTGTGTACCGAAATGCAACTCCAATTTCGACAGTACCCTTAAATTGGATCCAAAAGTTGTTTCAACATATGTATTTCCAAGAGATGAAATACTGAAAAAAAATGGATTAAGGCTATAAACCGAGGAGATGACTGGACACTCTCACGCACATCTGTTGTTTGTGCATTGCATTTCCAGGATGAGGATTTTAGGAAATTTGTAATGGTTAATGGCAGATTGGTCGATGTGCCATTAAAAATTTTTAAACTTCAGGATAATTCGATTCCTTCTGTTTTCCAAAATCAGCCTAAATATTTCACGAAAGAAAAATCTTTCAAAAGAGCTGATCCGGAAGATAGACAGAAACGAATTTGTATCCGGGATGAAGAATTAATTGAATTTTTCTTACAGGAGGATTATATTTGGAATTATACTCAGTTTTCTGAGAAATTAGTTCAATATATTCCTACAAACAGCGGCAGGCAAATATTTGGTGGCAAAAAATTCATAACAATATTGTAACGATTAGCAGTGCAACCTAGTTCCCAAGATGAGAGAAGAGATTGCACTTGCCAACGCTAAAGAATTGTCACTCTGACTGAACTCCGAAATCGCTCAATCGACTTCGCTCAGTCATTTGGGGCTGTGGGGTTGTTCGGCAGTCAGAGTGTCCTAGTTAGCGAGCGATATATGTAAACAAAAATAACATAAAGACGAGATAGACCACAAGCACTACCTACCTGAAAATCCTGAGATCCACGTTCTCACGATGATACTATTACGAAGACAATTTCTATACCTCGTAACAAATGACAGATATTAAGGACAAAAAAATGACCCAATAGTCGTCATTCTCGTAGCTCTGACGGAGAGGTATAATATAATTTAGTGAAAAGATGATACAATCAGCAAACTACTAACAAAACCTCCATTTAGAGTTTCGAGAAAATATTACAACACCACAAATTCATATTTCTTTCAAAATTACAAAACAATTGTAAAAATTAAATAAATCAAACTTTTTTCAAAATTCCAAAAAAAATATTCCAAAAATTATTACAAAATCAAAGATTAAAACTTTTTTCAAAAATTCTAAAAAAAATATTGCAAAATATAAAACAAAATAATAAAAAAAAATTGAAATTTCTTTCAAAACTCCCAAAAACATTCCAAAAATTAGAACAAAATCAAATATTTAAACCTTTTTTAAATTCGAATAATATTCCAAAAATTCTAAAAAATTCAAAATTTTAATTCTTTTCTAAATTCTAATAATTCTAAATATATTGCAAAAATTATAACAACATCAAAAATTGAAACTTTATACTTGGCGTGGATAAGTTCACTTAAATGTTCACCTCCTGATATGACGACTTATGCTCTTCGATTCCCTTCTATTCCACTCGCCCATCTCCACACAAAACACCAGAACTTCTGTATTGATTTTGAACATTTTCAAACTTTTATTAACGTAAAATCCACTTTAACAAAATAAATTTAACATCTGGCATGCAGATTTTCATTTTTATAATTTCGGAAATTCGGAAATAGTAATAATAAAACTTTAAATAATTTTTTTTTTCCTTTCCTTATTTTGTTTAACTGTAAATTCATTTTTGTTTCAACTCATAATATAACAGTACGAATTTTAAGTATTCCTTTGAATTAAGTTGAAAGGAACAAGAGCTTAGAACAATTAGTAACTCTAGTGGTTTTATATACTTAAGCTCCAACATCACATTTTTTCCACTAACATTTTTTTTTCATATATATTTTTCTTCACAAATAAAAATCAAATCAAATTTTCTCCAAAAATAAAGTTAAATATTGTTTAAAAGTAAAATATTTGAACTTCTATTTTTAATAATTAAATAATAATAAATCAATTTTTTTTTTCACATGAAAACTTCAACAAAAATCAATTAAAAATAATCACAATACCACCGGTGGTGGTACAGTTCAATTCAATCAACAGTTCAATTAATTTTTATTTAACACTTTTAATTTAATTTTTAACAAAAAAACCCACGGAACACGCGCTTTAAAAAAAACCTTTTGACCATACTGGTCAGAAGTTATCATCCGAGTGTCCAGATCTTCGTTTGTTTTTTTCAAACGTTGATCTCAAAAAAGAAAAGAAAAACAAAATCCCACGGTTTAAAAGCCATTCGTCTACAAAAACGTTGAATTCCAAGATTTACATAAAAAAATAGATCTAATTTCAGATGGCTGAATCTTAGACATAGAAAAGTTAATAGAAAAACAAAAGAAAACCGTAATTTGATTAAAATTTATTTTAATCCAGAATGTTATGTTATGTTTTTGCAATATTTACAAAAACGTAACATGGGGTTTAAATTTAAATTTAGGTAAATTTGCAATATTTGCACAATTAAAACATGGAAAAGATTCTGAGAGTGGATATAATGTCGTAATGCATCAAAATAAATGTTTCAGTAAATCTGGAGTTCGGAACCTTTGGACGAAGGAAAGTAAAAATAAATGTTTGACACAAAAGTGGTGTATCCCAAAATATCCTTCGTCACAATATTGTTACGATTACAGAAAAATCTAGACCATTACAGAAAAATCTAGACCATTACAGAAAAATCTAGACGATTACGGTAAATTATTATTATTTAAATGTAAATTATTTGTGATATAACATCACCCCGATGGAAAATCTCCCATCAAGAATAATATAAGAACTGAATCTAAAAAATTAATTGACTAAACCTGAATTTATTAAATGTATGTTTATGTAAAATTTTTTGTTTTTACACTTCGCTAGAGTTGTAACCTAATTTTTGGTTTATATTCATTAGCGTTGACATTTTTTGGTAGAGTTTATTTAGTCGGCTAGCCCTGATGAGAATGATAAACTTTTTTAAAGTTTAAAATTTTCTCATTGGTTCGAAACTAGATCGCTCTAAAATTGTATGGATTGCAAAAAGTTTCATAATTTGCACCATAATTTTTTAGATTCAGTTCTTATATTATTCTTGATGGGAGATTTTCCTTCGGGGTGATGTTATATCACAAATAATTTACTGAATTAATTGTTGATCATGTGTCAATAGACACAAGTGAAGACTAGTCATCTTCCTCTCACCGATACAAGTTTGTTATTCAATACTAGAATGTCTAGAGTATAACAAAACAGTGATCACCAGAGAAATTAATTGACTAAACCTGAATTTATTAAATGTATGTTTATGTAAATTTTTTGTTTTTACACTTCGCTAGAGTTGTAACCTAATTTTTGGTTTATATTCATTAGCGTTGACATTTTTTGGTAGAGTTTATCTAGTCGGCTAGCCCTGATGAGAATGATAAACTTTTTTAAAGTTTAAAATTTTCTCATTGGTTCGATACTAGATCGCTCTAAAATTGTATGGATTGCAAAAAGTTTCATAATTTGCACCATAATTTTTTAGATTCAGTTCTTATATTAGATTACGGTCACTTCCAGGAAAACAAAATCAACAAAACACAACAAAAAATGAATGAAATGAATGTTGTTTTCTTGTTGTTGTCCTGTTTTTAGAACTAGGGTCGACTTGAATGATTTTATGAATAAAATCAGCATAACGTAAATTAATCGAATATTCTACTATTTTCTCAAGGTTTCTAGAAAGTGACCGCGAATGATTTAGATAATGCAAAATCGTATATAAAGGAGAGATGTCTTGCAAGACTGAATTAGTTTTATTTTAAACCTGCGATAGTGAAGTTAAAATTATATAAGTGATTTTTAAATAGTTTTTGTGAATAAAGTTATAAGTGTTACTGAATAGAAATATTTTGTGTATTATTCTCAACGTCGTGTTACTGGAAATTTCTACAATAAACCGTTGGAGTTTCTGAAGCTGTTGAAAGAATATTCTAGTTAGGAATATTGTTTGCGGTATTGTTTCCTGTTGTTGTGGAACAATTAAGGAGTTGAATACTTATTAAAACCTGGTGTTTGTGCTTACTAATCAGTGATCGAACTCGGAAGAGACTGGGAATTACGTTTATCGAATTGAGTAAAGCCAATTCGAAGTAAGGTTAGAAAAACGTAACATTGGTGACATCGGCGGATTAGTAAGTTGTTTAAAATGGTTTTATAAAGTGAATTAAAAGTTATTGAGTTAAAGAAAGAACTAGAACAACGTGGATTGACAACAAGTGGAAGCAAAACTGAATCAATGATTCGGCTTCGAGAAGCTATGGAAGCCAATGGAACGGAAGTGGAAAGTTACCAGTTTGGAATTGTTACAACAAATACTGATTCAGTTGATGAGGACAAAAGTTTTGTTGCGGAAACAACATCTTCATTGCCACCTGCAAATTTCGATTTTACGCAGTTAATGGCTATGATGCAACAAATGAATTTGAATATGAAACAAAAACTGGATGTTGTAAACGCTAATATGGTTGCCAATAAAGACGAGCTGAATCAAAAATTGGATCAACAAAGTAGTAACATCAATCAACAAATGGCTGCTACCAAAGAAGAAATAACTACAACATTGGCTGTAAATAAAAATGAGATAAATCAGCAAATAAATGAGTTGAACATTAGCTTAAATCAACACTTGGACAAGAAACTTCTACAAATGTCAACGGCATTCGATGTTAAAGTCGAGAAAATTCAAACAGAAATGCAGGAATTTGATCGTGATTTGAATAAAGTCTTTAGTTACGACTTTATTCAAATCACGTTGACGATTTTGAGAAGAGATTACAAGATGTTGAAATAGTTAAGGGTTCTTCACATGTGGTACATCAAGTAGCAAATATTAAACTAAAGCCACCATCATATGACGGTACCACATCTTTCGGGATATTCAAATTCCAGTTCGAGATAGCAGCAGAGCAAAATGTTTGGAGCAGTGAAAATCGTCTAGCTGCATTAATAATTGCGCTTAAGGGCGAAGCAGCTGAAACACTACAGGAGGTACCGGAAAACCACCGTAGAAGTTATTCAGAGGTGATGAATGCATTGGAACGCAAATAGGGCAGCGATTATCAAAGGGAGCTATACAGAATCGAGTTAAAAGGTCGCTTGCAGCGAAATGGAGAATATCTACAAGATTATTCCTCGGCAGTGGAACGCCTTGTTCATTTGGCACACTCGAATTCGAATTCGAATTCGAAAACCATATTTTATGGAGAAGATGAAGATTGAGGCCTTCATTGATGGTATCCGAGATCCAGAAGCCAGGATCAAAGTAATGACTACACCCCAGACATTATGGATGAAGTCATTTTGGGGATGGACTCCATGAAGGCGAAGGATTAATTAGTCTTCGATTTTGGATGTGGAATCCTAAAGGTTAATAATGTTGAGATTCCTCTACTTGTGAATCAGAGTCAACAAATATTGGCAGCGATGAGGAGATACGCAGTGCAGAAGAAAATCAAGCACCATCCAAACAGATTAGGGAGAGAAACGTCAACCGACGCAGACGTTTAAACAAACGCCGAAAGTTAAAAAGGAATCAGGTCCAAGTCCATAACGAAGTAAGCGATGTAAAAGAGGTGGTTCAAATAGCTGCAAACGGGGACGAATCGCAGCTGAAAATGAGAATGGTTCGGAGACATGGCAGTGTGAAACTCTCAAAGGGAAGTGATAAGGAGCACTTTAGAGATAATGAGAATCCCTACTCATCACGGTGGGTTGACATAAAACAAAGTAATGGCCAAGGACTTAGAAAGGAACCGGAAGTAATTCTAAACAGCCTGGGAAATAGAAAAAGAAAAAAAAAATATTGTTTGGATTTAACAATTGGAGGAGAGATCTAGATCTTGTTCGGGACGAACAGGCTTAAGTGGAGGGTATTGTTACGACTCCAGAAAAATCTAGACCATTACAGAAAAATCTAGACGATTACGGTCACTTCCAGGAAAATAAAATCAACAAAAAATGAATGAAATGAATAATGTTGTTTTGTTGTTGTTGTCCTGTTCTTAGAAGTTGGGTCGACTTGAATGATTTTATGAATAAAATCAGCATAACGTAAATTAATCGAATATTCTACTATTTTCTCAAGGTTTCTAGAAAGTGGCCGCGAATGATCTAGATAATGCAAAATCGTATATAAAGGAGAGATGTCTTGCAAGACTGAATTAGTTTTATTTTAAACCTGCGATAGTGAAGTTAAAATTATATAAGTGATTTTTAAATAGTTTTTGTGAATAAAGTTATAAGTGTTATTGAATAGAAATATTTTGTGTATTATTTTCAACGTCGTGTTACTGGAAATTTCTACAATAAACCGTTGGAGTTTCTGAAGCTGTTGAAAGAATATTCTAGTTAGGAATATTGTTTGCTGTATTGTTTCCTGTTGTTGTGGAACAATTAAGGAGTTGAATACTTATTGGTGGTGTTTGTGGTGGTGTTTGTGCTTACTAATCAGTGATCGAACTCGGAAGAGACTGGGAATTACGTTTATCGAATTGAGTAAAGCCAATTCGAAGTAAGGTTAGAAAAACGTAACAATATTTTTACTGGATGAAGAAGATTCAGGTGAGTTATTTTTACGCATTAAAATTAAAATCGGTTACGATTTAATTATGAAAGTGTTCCATAACAATATCGTGTTAAGTCAATCAAAACTAGATTTTGCTTTACCTAAAAATTATAAGTTATCACTTTGGTCACAATTTGTAAATACATATTTTATCGCACTTTAAATACTATGAATGTGATAATTCTTTTTCCAACGATTTTCTTTTAAAACAAGCAATAGATTCATTAGAAAAAATAGCGTCCAGTAAAATCGAATGCCATTATCCGTTGCAATTAAATTTTATTTTAGAACAAATTAAATTAATGTTCACTTGCAAAAATAGGTACCCTCTAGTGATTGCAAATTACCCGATTTCAAATTACCCGGTTACTCGATTAGTATTTTCCAAATTACCCGGATTACCCGGATAACCCGGGTAGTTATAAAAAAATTTTAAAGATGAAAAACCATAAAAAAAACCTCACAGTAGTAAACTAAAAATTGATCATTTTTTAATTGTAAAATAATATTTCAAAAATATTAAAGCATTTAGGGTAGCTGTACTCATCCGATTTCGTATTTTCTTTTTTAAATTCCTGCAATAGAAAAAACCCACTCCGATAAAGTGGATGTTGGCTTCACGGTCAATAACGATTGATTTAAATTTTCTATCATTTTTTCGGTTTCCTTTATTTACATACAACATTTTCAGCTCTTTATCAACTGTAGTACCCCTGTTATCTATAGTAGATCTTGTGGAGACAGCAATACATTTTTGTAGTTGTAAATTTTCAATATTATAATTAGCCGCATCATTATCCGATTTAATTTTTCATTGCTTACGTATTTCCCCATTTAGTTAAAATTATTCGTGCGCATCCAACTACGTGGCACCGAGATTTATCTGATAACATTTTCTTGAACTGGTCCCAAACTTTCGATGACACTTATTTTAATTATTAGCTTAAATCTTAAATAAAAACTTATCATAATATATTTACCGTTTCTATTTTAAACTAAATATAAACAAATAACCAATGAAGATCCCTAATTTTTTATGACTTAATTTTAATTTCAATAAGAACTAAAATTCCATAAATTTTGTTATGGGTTCTTCGTCGTTTTTCTGTTGTTTTCGTAATCCAAACAATAATAATTAACTAGAGGGCAGTTCAATGTGTACGGATGTGGTTGGTTTAATATTTATGGACATATTGCAATTTGTATGGTTAGAATAGAATCATTTGTCAACAACTAGCATAAAGAATAATTCAAATTTGCAAAAAGAGAATGAGCTGAATTTTATTTTGTAAATTTTATTGAGAAAAAACTGAACCTTTTGTTGTTCGGGTACCCGACCAAAATATCCGGATATTAAATACCCGAAAAATCTTCCTAAATACCCGGGTATCCGGGTACCCGGATACCAAGATTGCAAACACTAGTACCCTCCATCAGTATTAGTTACGTCTTTTGTAATTTTTAGTAATTCTCCTGTTTGCTATAATATTTTAAGAAACTTTTAATTCTCCCTAATAAACGGCATTTGCAATTAATCTAATCGTCTTTAAACGTAGCTCCGGATACTAATACTGCTACAAATGATACAAATTATTTGCAACATATTTCTAAAGGCTTGACCGACCGTGAAAAAATTGTTGTTTTGTTAATTGATGAGATTTATATAAATAGCGGTATTCAATTTAAATCACAAAAAATTATAGGTTTTGCGGATAGCAAACAAAACGAATTGGCTAAAACTGTTCAATCTTTCATGATAAAATCACCTTTCGGTTATTTTAGGGACATAGTTAAACTAGTCACGGTTTTAAGATCGTCCGGTAATGAGCTTTTTAAAAAAATTAACTGAACATGTAATCGACATGGTTCATAAATTAGGATTTCAAATTGTTGCTATAATAGGGGATAACCACAAAATTAATCAAAACTTATTCAGTCTCTAGTTAAAATCTCACATGAGTGACCTAGATAATTTTTGTATGCAAAATCGGTTTCTACCAACGGAAAAAATTTATCTGTTTTATGACTTTGTTCATATTTAAAAAAAAAATGGAAATAATTGAATTAATTTAAAAAATTTAAATAAAACGTTTGTTTATCCTAAATTTGAAGATGATAGTATTTGTAGCCCAAATCAATTTAAAAAAGCATCTTTTCAACATTTACGCGATATATATTTGATGGAAAAAGAATTGCATGTAAAAACGGCTTTTAAACTAAATTATAAATCATTATACCCTACAGATTTAGAACGACAAAAAGTAGTTTTGGTTGACAATATTTTTCATCATTCCACGATTGCTGCATTAATAAGTCAAGTCGATTCAAAAGAAACTGCGGAATTTTTGAATATCACAAGGCAATGGTGGGAAATAATGAATGTAAAATCTGCATTTAAAGGAGTAGCAAAGTTAAATCAATGGTGCCATCCCTTTAGAGAAATAACAGATACTCGTCTTGTTTTTTGACACAATTTTTAAATTGGCTTAAACGATGGAACGAATCTGATAATAACAATGGTGTTCTAACTAAAGATACATATAAAGCACCTCTGCTATGATGCTTTTTCTAAAAGATTATTTAACTGTTAAAAGATTTGAATTTCAATATATTTTACCCGGAAAGTTTCAAACGGATGATCTAGAAGACCGATTCGGACTATATAGATATCTCTCTGGTTCCAATTATCATATTAGCTTAATCCAACTTTTAGAATCCGAAAAAAAAATTAGAATCCAAAATATATTTTCCAAATGTCAGTACTCAAAAGATTTTGAAAAATTAAAAAATGTTGAAGAAACAGATCATAATGATATTATTGATATAGCTAAGTTTAGTGAGATTTTCAGTTCAGAATATTTAGCTAATTGTAAAATTGAGGATGGTTCTTTTTTATATGAGTCAGGATATGCTGCTCATTCAGTCAGTAAAAAAATAGATTGTCCAAATTGTACATCTTTAATTGTTAAACCAGTAGATAACAACGCTCCACAAAATTCATATTTTGATTTTCTACAGAGAGAAGGCCTAACTATTCCCACTGATGAAGTTAAGATTTTAAATTATCATATGATTTCAGTTTTTCAAGAAATTCTTCGCTCAGAATTCTTAACCTTCCAATTTTTTGAAAGTACAAATCAAAAAAAGTTATTAATTTTTTTAACTATGCAGAGCATATCATATGATAACTATCAAAATCAGTTTACATTTTCTGATTCTTGCCTTTGTGGTTTAACTAAGCAACGTATTTTTGATAAAATATGCTCTCCACTTGCAAACATTTTATTGAATAACCATTGCAAAATGATAAATGACTTAAAACATCAGCATGATAGGGACACAAAACTTAGAAAATTGCGAACACTACAAGCGTGATTTTTTAATTTTTTAAAATTTCTATTTTATATAATGATTGCTTTTATTTATTTGCAGATTATTTTAAAACTATTTTAATTTATTTAATTTTTCAGGTTTAAAGATTAATTTATTTTATTCATTTTCAAAAAAGGTTTATTTGTTGTCATACATTATATGTCATTATAATTAATTAAATTCTTTTTTTGATATTTTGGTCTTGGCTAAGGTTTTCTGCAGTTTTCCTTAGCCTTATAACGGTGTATGTAGTTATAAAGCAAAGGCTGAGATCTTGTTATAAATCGGCTGCAGCCGTAGTAATAAAGACTGCTCAATTTAAAGTAACGTAACTATACTGTTTTTATTTATTATCAGAAACCCAAACACGATTTTAAACTAGAGGTAAGTAAACCCACGAAAATCGGCATAATGTTTATAAATTTAAAATAATAAATTTTTGGAAAAAAAATTATTGGTTCTCTTTAAAAATGGTGATTTAATTAAATTTTACTTTTTTTTTATTATGCGTTGTATTAAAAACCAACTTTCAATCAAAACGTACAAAACAATTAAATTTAATCTGACAATAAAATACAAACCAAAAAAAATGAAAAAAAAATATATAACAAACATATTACATATTTTTCTTAGGCGATGTATAGCCGAGTGTGTTAAAGCGCTAGTCTATGCATTGTTAGGGTCGAAGGTTCGAATCCAGTCCAATCCAATATGGATTTTCTGGATTAGAATTACAGAGCCGATTTAGATGTTAAGTATTGGTGTCGGGTAGTTCATAAGTTAGTTTAAGAAGGTGATATAGGCTAACCGCCTCAACCATTTAGTTAAGTAAAAAAAAAAAAAAAAAAAAAAAAATATTTTTCTTATTTGGTTTTCCTATTTTGTTTCACACGGACCAACTTGCCTGTTAATGTATTAGTAAGAATATAAATAACACGGCTAGTATTGTAGAGGGTGTTGTTCCAGTAAAAATATTAAAAAAAAAATTTCTATGAACAATCAATTCAATGTTCTATTAATCTATTCAATCAATTCTTGTCAAAATGAGATACCTTTACTTAATTGTGAATAAAAGCGAAACGCGTTCATCGATTTTCAATATCCATGTCTCATTTTGTGCACAGATTATGTGATTTTACGTCAAAGTAATAAGACTTGACACTTTTTCCCGTTTTGAATTTTTCATAATTTTTTAAAATACAATTTTTTTATTTTTTAAGCAAAAATAGTATATTTTCCTACAAGAGATGAAAATAATGTTTTCTCGTGAGTAAACATTTGTCATACGAACAATTTATGGTCCATGTAAAGTTGCTGAAAATCAGTATAGAATCCGAATGAATCATGAAATCAGACAGCTTCTTGGAGGCTGCGATGTAATCGGATTCATTAAATCCAACCGGATTAGATGGTTTGGTCATGTAGAAAGGGCTCCATTGGATAGAATGATAAAAAAAGCGTCCCAACAACAACCAGTGGTGTTCGTCGAAGAGGAAGGCCTAGACAACGCTGGCGTGATGACATCATCCAAGACCTTCGTGATATAGGATGTCGAAACTGGGGTCAACTGGTCATGGAACGAGATGATTGGAAGCTGGTGGCCCAGACGGCAAAATCCCTCCATGGGATGTAAACGCCAGAGAGAAACATTTGTTCACGAGACGCGCTAGTATCGAGTGAGACAAGTTTACGAACGGAAAACGTTTTTATCTCGCGTATGAAATGCAATTTTTTCTACGGTAATAGAAATATGATCGATATTTATCGCAAATTATTATATTAGAAAATGACAACATAGCTTTCAATAGTAGTTTAATCAATGAGTGAATAATGAAGTAGTTTATTCTCAAGCAAAAGTTTAAAATTTGAGCGAGGCACGAGCGAGAATTTTAATTTGCGAGAGAATAAAATTCATTATTCACGAATCGATTACAATACTTTATTCTCTGACAAAGATTTTATTATAAAAAAGAATTGTGTATTATAAAAAATAAAAACATTTTCTTCAATTAAAACAATAAATCTATATTGTTTTAATTGATAAATCAAATTTCTTAATAAAAAAACCCTGATGATAAAAAACGCCCTTCTCATACAATCAACCAAGTTCAACTAAACGAAATAAGAGAATTACTCAAAATTTGATTTTTGAACAAAACTTATCAAAGCAATTGTGATTATAATTTGAAAATAATTTTAATGAAATCAAAACAATTTGACCAATTGGAATCATACCAATTGAATAAAATGTTCATTAGGCAATAGGTTAAGTTCATTAGGCTATAGGTTAGAAAACAATACAATAATACATACTATTATTATCGAAAAAACATACAAATAAAGCTGATATAATTAAATGGAAGAGAATAAAATTCATTTTCTATTTTTTCATGGTTGTTTGATTTAAAATTTTCATAATTTAATCTTTTTAATTACATGAAATACCATAGCAACTACAAGTTTCTATGGTATTTGAAAGTTATGTTGTATGTTTTTGTTATTTAGCGAAAATGATTTTACACTAAAGTGGAATAAAAACCATTTTCACATGGATTTAAGCCTGCTTGAAAATAGACTTTTCATATACTACCGTAGAAAAATTATTTTTTTTCTTCATAAATTTATTTATAACTGCAAAACTGTTGATTGTGTAAAGAAATAGTATGACAGTAGATTAAAGGAATTGTAGTTCTTAATTTTTCTAAATTTGTTTCAGTAAAATCGGACTAGTCGTTCTCGAATAATGTCAAAAAAAGACCCCCAAACCCGACATATCTCGATTCCTAGACGTGACCCAGCGAAACGCCGGGAAACGTATAACTTTTTTTTTACCGATATAACTTTTCCCGGTAGTCAGAACCCCAGCGGATCTCTGACCCCTACCATTTGTTTGTCGCACAGTGTTATTAGTTTAATTAATTAATTACACACAATTGATATAATTTTTTTTTTTTTTTTTTTAATAAAATGTGATGTGTAGTAGGCATTACAATATGTTTCACAACAACACATAAAAACCTTTTAAGACCAAGGTCCCACAACAACATGCGTTCGAAGGATGTTAATGGACGCAAATCTGTTTTTTTTTTTAATATTTTTTTGTTAAATAATGGATAACTAAACCATAAATCCTATCACATATAAAATATGACATAGGCCAATATTTCGTGATAGGATAGGGAAAATAAAATAAGAGATAAAAAGCAAATTTGTTTTAAAAATTTGCAGGAACAAAACTAAAATTGGTTTGCCAATAGTCCAGCTAATGGCATAATCCTTGATTATGGGACGCAGTATATTTTTCAATGATTAAAGCTCAGATATATAGTTATATGAAGGCTCGTTTCTTCTAGCAAGCTACAGCGTTCCAGCATCAAGAATATTCATTAGCTAAGATTGAGAGTGCTACCGTTGACTGAATACAGTTCATCCGCCAGCACCCCTAAGATATCACCTTGGCTAGTGATATCTCACTGCTATTGCCAGTGGTATGCGATATCTCACGTTAACTCATATGCCAATAGCAGGGACTGGAGTACGCGGGGTTGTCACACCCGTGGATCAAAAAATAGAAAAAAATTAACAAATTAATAAAAACTGATCCCTCCATGCGTAAAATAATGATTAGTTTTTATTAGTTTCGATCAAAATATTCAAAATATTCAATCCCTTCAAAATACTGCGATATTGACAGAAATAAACACAGCAACCGAAACAGTAAATCAAATTAAATCTCAAATATTCAATCCTTTAAATAACCACCACCTGTAAGCGACCACTGAAACTTATTTACTTACAGTCACTAGTTAGAAAAACATTTTCAGTCACTACTTAGAAAAAGTTTCCCTTCCACATAGGTTTTTACTATATATTAAAATGACATTTTCGTAGCTTGAAGTAGAAAAATAATTTTTTGTACGAGTAAACCGTAAAATTCACTTTTGCGATTCAAAAATTGTACATAAAGCAGGCCTTTTTATTATTACACACTTTTATTTAACTTGACTTTTGAGCTTTGATGGGTGGAATTTTGTGATTCATTTTTCAGTAACTTCCCATTATGTGATTGATCCCAAATTGAAAAGACAAGTTTGTTGAAGCAGTCAGTACGTATTTCTAAAACTTTTAAAGCAAAAAACTTTATAAGACTGAAGAAAAAAATTCAAATTTTTCTTCACTCTAAAAGACCTTAAAGAATTGCAATGAAATCCGCATAATGTGGTTGACTCATTTTGAGCGAAGGAATTTTGGTAATACTGTGTAAATCATTATAATCATAGACATCATACATATTTGTGTCATTTTATATGGATAAAAGGCCTTATTTATAATAATGAACACAACAAAAAAAATAAAAGTATGACATTTCGTTCTAATTTCAAAGCTTATAGACCTTTTTTTTTAAATTTCAAATCGTTATTTTGGTATATTTGACAGATTACATACAGCAATGATAATTAAAAATCAGTTATTATGTATGAAAATCCATAAGATCGGAATGACTCATTTACCGCCCTGAAATTTTGCTCATACTGAGTATCTCATTATAATAGAGGACATATTACACATTTTTGTCATTTTTATATGAAAAAATGGCCTTAAATTGTAAATAATGAGTGATTTGTATTTCAAAAATTTTAAATAATTGTTATTTCTTCTAAATCCAGATTGTTTTGTGTTCTCGTTAAGTTTTTTTTCTACTCCTATCACAGTAAATTATAAATTACATCACACTATCCATGACATGTAAATTGATTATTTCAAATAGCGTGCGGTAAGTAAAAAAAGCGTGCGGTAATGGATTTTCATATATATATATATATATATATATATATATATATATATATATATATATATATATATATATATATGTATATATATATATATATATATATATATATATATATATATATATATATATATATATATATATATATATATATATTATATATATATATATATATATATATATATATATATATATATATATATATATATATATATATATATATATATATATATATATATATATATATATATATATATATATATATATATATATATATTATATATATATATATATATATATATATATATATATATATATATATATATATATATATATAGATATATATATATATATATATATATATATATATATATATATATATATATATATATATATATATATATATATATATATATATATATATATATATATATATATATATATATATATATATATATATATATATATATATATATATATATATATATATATATATATATATATATATATATATATTACCGCACGCTATTAATAAAAAGAAAAAGTTTTATTTAAAGAAAAATTTGATTTTTAAAAATAAAATATTTCAACTCATTTTGACAGAGAATAATGCAAAGCCTACCACAGTTTGTAAACAATTTGCATTTAATTTATAATTAGTAATTCATTTTTTCAAGTAATTATATGCGTTTGGGCATTAAAACAAAGTCGTAGAAAAAGTATATAACAAATCTCGAGTTGTAAAGCATTTTCCATGCTCGTGAAGATACTGCACTCGACGCTACGCGTCTCGTGCCTAAAATTTTCCCTCGCATGTAAAATGCTATTTATGACTCTAGATATGTAATATACTATTACTATAGTTGCATAATTATTATTTTTTCAATACATTTTAATACATAATTAATGATTTCTAATAATCATTGCTGTATGTAATCTGTCAATTACATACAGCAGTATAACGATTTGAATTTTAAGGAAAAAGCTCTATAATTCAGACCTTTTTTCCGAAAAAAACTTGACATTTGATGCGAAATCTCATATTTAATAATTTATGTACAACTATTTAATAATTTATGTACAACGTACAACAAAATTAAAACAATGAGCAAAGAAACGTACTAAAATTTTACACTGGATGTTTAAATAACATAATTACGATTGTTACAGTGCAATTAACCTTATTAAAATTACTTTAAATTTCAAAGAATATTAAATTTTCGGTAAGTGATTTAATTGCTAGTTTTACTTATGGTCTATTTTCTGTGAAATAATGTGGTTTACTTATTTGTAGGTAAAATTATATAACTAAAAACTCTAAAATAAAAATATAAATAAAAAAAATTTAAAAAACACACTTTTTGAAAAACGAACTAAAAAGTAGAAAATAAACTTTGCATTAACACCAGCGTTATGTCTTTTTTATTCGCCTATATATTAAAGTATTACTTTATTACTGTGATTTGCGGCTTTAAAGTAGCACTTTTCAACTATTTATTTTGTCGTCATAGCTACGTCCAAAAAAGTAAAAATCATTTGTATTTGTTTAAATTCTATGAAAAATAAATTTTTTTATCAAAGCAACCCGCAAATTCAAAATTTCATTATCCAATTAAAATAGTTGTTATCATTTGTTGTCATACAATTTGGAAAAAATAATAAATATTTTTTCAAGGGTTACTTGTTCCACATATTTTTATTTTAAAATTTATGAAAATTTATAATTTTAATTTAGAATAAACAACTTTTCTTAAAATATTTTGCTTGCGGCGAATAAAAAATAGTATATGATGCACGGACGTAAGCTATTTTGGACTTAATGTGGGTGCAAACTCCACATCCGTCCAAAATCTTTAGCTTTACGTCCTAGCATCATAATGTACTATTATAATTATATTTTCTTTGAAATTGTAAGAAGAAAAAATATTTAAATGGTATTTAACACATCTTAGCATAGATGCAAATATTAAATTTTTGACTAATTTAAAATGCTAATTTTCGATTGACAAACAGTTTTCCGTTCCCATTTGTTACATAAAATAAAAGTGGGTGGCGCATTCAGAAAGGAAAGGGAATAACGTTGGTAGTCTCTCTTGTTAGAGATTAATATAGCATACATTTGTTCCTTTTCTACATTAATGTATGCGTCACCCACTTTTATTTTATGTAACAAATGGGAACGGAAAACTGTTTGTCAATCGAAAATTAGCATTTTAAATTAGTCAAAAATTTAATATTTGCATCTATGCTAAGATGTGTGAAATACCATTTAAATATTTTTTCTTCTTACAATTTCAAAGAAAATATAATTAATTATAAAAGACATAAAGCTGGTGTTAATGCAAAATTTATTTTCTACTTTTTAGTTCGTTTTTCAAAAAGTGTGTTTTTTAAATTTTTTTGATTTATTTTTTTCCTGTTGAAATAACAATGCTAAACGTGAAATAACTATGCCTAAAATTGAAATAACAATGCCTAAAGTTATTATATTACTATTATTTCGAAAAACTACTTTGATAAAATAATTTTCGAAAAAATATTTTACTATTTTGTGTAAATATATGTATTTTTATTTATGCAAATAATACAGCATCTTACTCGTACAAAAAATCTTGTATGCAATTCAGGCATAAAGTATCTTTTTCGCTTTCGAGCGATTGTTTCTCTCGGCTAACGCCTCGAGCAACAATTTCACTCTCAAGCGGAAAAGACATACTTTATGCCCTTAATACATAAATAGCTATTTTTGATCTTACTCAACAAATGCGACCGTGAGAGTGCCATTATGGCTATTTCCAAAAAAAACATACATATATTAAATATTTATATACATGTGTTTTGTAAAATTTTACTTTGAGAAAATTGTTTAATCTAAACATTTGTTTGTTTGTTCGTAATTTTAATATACAATTAAAATTAAATCAATTCATTGTTAAAAAAATTTAGAAAAAAAAATAAACAAAATATTACGTGAATTTAATGATTTTCTCAAAACATACATATGCTATTTTACAAAAACTACGCATACTTAGCAATACGTACGATAGATCAAATACAACTGAAAAACAATAGTAGTTTAATCAATGGGCCATATGTATAAAACCTAGTAACTAGGTTTTTTAAGTGTTTACTAGCTTTCGTATGCATAAAAAAGTATTCGAAACTTTACTTTACTAGCTTGCTAAAAAAAAAACATCGAATTGTTTTGTTCTTGAGTGTTTGCTATGTTTGGTATGCATAAAAACCAAACTTTGCTGGATTTATGCTGGTATATACTATAATCAAACCTAGTGTCTTATTTACCACACTAAAACTATTACTAGGTTGTTAATTTATAGTTTTTTCTTTTTGAGATGTGATATGAATTCGAAAACAAGACATATGTAGTGAATTTATTGGTCTTTTTATTCTGATTTGGAAGATGAAATATGTTTTCGTGCATGTAAATTTTACAAATTGCGTAAACCGGGTGAAGGAACTGTAAATTTTGGACACCTTTAGAAATAGTAAACTTTTAAGACATGTAATTTGTTCTTCTTGAAATAACTGAAGCAGAATCGACCCAATCATATAGTTTTACAACTGCGTGAAAACTGTGTTTTTTTGCCTACAGTGCCCTCTAGTACTCACATCGATACTACTTCCATCACGCGGTAAGAATTAATTGGAAGTGTATATTTTGAAATAAATTTAAAAAAATTGGAAAATCGATTTTAAATTTTTTAAAAATTAAAACTTAGGGAGAAAGCTACCCTTAAAATTTTTAACAAATATTTTTGTCATGTGAAAATCGTGAATATTTCTAATGCATTGATAGTTTTTAAAAAAATTTCTACGAATAAAAAGATATACGTATTCGAGGATTACGCGATATATACGTGTTCGAGGATTTTTTTTTGGAAAATATAGCGGTTCCAAATATGGAGAATTTCGTGATTTTTGGCTAGTCGAGTTATTTTTAAATATTCATAAATTCGGTTCTATTAAAGATAGAAACTTCTATTTTGTTGTATGTTAAAGTTAAAAGATTTATCAGAGCTTTGCAGTTTTCAATGATTGTACAATACCGACGTTTTATACCAGAATTTGATTATATTGCTAAGAGCCTACATAAGCTTCCAAGAAAAGATAAAGCAAATGAAATAAATCGATGAAATTGATGGGAATGAGAAAGTAATACCTTATTACTCGAAGACACTGTCCAAGCGAGAAAGGGATTATTGTGCAACCCACAAAGAATTGCTGGCCTATGTGTGAAACATTTCCACAAACACTTGAAATTCCATTTGAGTAGTGATCATGGAGCATTGAGTTGTTTATTACAATTTAAATACACGGTGGGGTAGGGAGCACGATGGAAGAAACGCTTACAGGCTTATAGGCTTATTAACTTACAAGCTTATTAAATGCACATGGAAATTTTAACGAATGCCAGGTAGAATGCAAGCACTGTAACCGGGCCGAAAGCTAGGAAAACATTATTGACGTGAGGCTTACGTAAATGAAAAAGGAGAAAAACCTAGACAGTGTCATATTGGTCATAATGGAACAGCCTCTGTAAGTTCTAAGGGTACAGTTAAAGAATCAATCTTAGTAGTGGTCCCAAAAATAAAAATGCCTCAAGTTTTTCCAGAAATGTTATGGAGGAACCAGTGGCGGTCAGCTGGGTATTAACAAAACCCTTGACAAAGTATGTACGACGTAGATTTTATTGGTCAGGAGCAGGTCAATTGGTAGTGGAATGGTGTCGTGGAAGAGCTATTGCAAAAGGATCTATACGAAGAAGTTATGGTAATATGAGGCAGTATAATATGGGAGCGCCATTTGAGAAAATTGCAATGAATGTAGCTGGACCATTTCCGACTACTGATAGCATCAACAAATATGTGCTAGTCATAATGAATTATTTTAGCAAGTGGCCAGAGGTGTGTGTCCAATACCAATCAGGAATCAAGAACCATAATAACTGAGCAGCAATAAGCAATTAGATTCATACAGATCAAAATAAGGAATTTTGAATCTATAATATTTCAAAAATCTTGGAATCAATAAATCCAGAACAACTGCTTCATATCCCTATAGCTGAGTCAAAGAGTTGATTTTCATGTTATATACATAGCACATTATAGCACATTAAAGGGTAGATTATGGAGAAGCATTACTGGGTTGAAGCATTAGAAATTGCAGTCCAGCATATGGTCACACCGTACATTAAGATCGGTCTGATCACCGAGATGTAAAATCTTTGGGATATGTGAGGTGCAAGATTCCATATTTTTCCATGGCTTTTTTACATGAGTATAGATAGTGCTACTGTAACTTTTTTGGCTCTTTCTGTGATATTTGATTTCCAGGTGAGTCCACCTAGGTATTCAGCACGTACATAGGTAATTTGCCAGTTCTGTAAGTGCAAGATCACTTCCCTTCACTTCACGAGGCATCAATTTATCATACTCATCGCCGAGACATACCATCGCTAGTAAGAGGAGGGCCTTCGATTATCACACATTTGTAGTAAGCGCATTAAATAAGACAAAACAGAGTGTTGCTTGAGCGGTGGAACCAATGATTCATCGCAAAAATAAAAGACTGTGTAAGCCGCGGTTCCAAATCAGAAACGTAATAAAAACGATTCACGGCATGCCCACGACTAATAATAAGAGGTACGCCAACGAATTCAATGCCCAGTTCATTTTACACCCCAAAACATTGGAAAAACATATAGGAAAATCTCAAAAACAATACACAAATTGCGATCTGATAGCTGAAAGCAATCTACGAAAGATTACGTATCAAATCTACGAAAACCTTCAAAGTTCTTATGACAAATAGTCTATCGCCAATTTTTCTGAAAAGAAATTGGGCTGGATCTTCATTCTTGCATGTCTGAATAATGAAAGATCAAACATAAAAGGTTTCGAAGTTTTAGAAGAAATTTTTACTTAAATACGAGTTCTGAATAAATATTTTTTTCTTCAATAAAACAACTTATTTCACTTCCATGTAAACAAACACAAAAATATAAAATAAAATGAATATTTTTATATTGAACTTCTTCTTATAATTATTAACATAAAATTCTACAAATTTACTAAATAAATAGATAATTTGGAAACAAGATATATAAGTTAAGTTATATACAAGATATATAACAAATAAGTTATTTATTTGACAACTCAAAAAAGTTTGTTATTTAACTTCCTAGTAAACGCCATAGCAACAACCTAGTGCGATGTTTTTTAATACTATCCTCCTAGTTTAGTTCATACTTAAACCAATTTTTTACTATACTAACAATTTTGGATTAAACTAGGTAGTAAAGTTTAACTAGTGTTTACTAGTTTTTATACATATCGCCCAATGAGGGAATAATGAAGTAGTTTATTCTCAAGCAAAAGTTCAAAATTTGAGCGAGGCACGAGCGAGAATTTTAATTTGCGAGAGAATAAAATTCATTATTCACGAATCGATTACAATACTTTATTCTCTGACAAAGATTTTATTATAAAAAAGAATTGTGTATTATAAAAAATAAAAACATTTAATTCAATTAAAACAATAAATCTTTATTGTTTTAATTGATAAATCAAATTTCTTAATAAAAAAACCCTGATGATAAAAAACGCCCTTCTCATACAATCAACCAAGTTCAACTAAACGAAATAAGAGAATTAAAATTAAAATTTGATTTTTGAACAAAACTTATCAAAGCAATTGTGATTATAATTTGAAAATAATTTTAATGAAATCAAAACAATTTGACCAATTGGAATCATACCAATTGAATAAAATTTTCATTAGGCAATAGGTTAAGTTCATTAGGCTATAGGTTAGAAAACAATACAATAATACATACTATTATTATCGAAAAAACATACAAATAAAGCTGATATAATTAAATGGAAGAGAATAAAATGTTTTAAATAAAATAATATAGAAATTTAAACGAAAATATTGGTTCCTATAGAAATTTAGGAAAATAATTATCAAACGAAAAACTATTTGGATTAAACAATTTTCTCAAAAATATTTTACTATTTTGTGTAAATATATGTATTTTAATTTATGCAAATAATACAGGATCTTACTCGTACAAAAAATCTTGTATGTAATTCGGGCATAAAGTAACTTTTTTGCTTTTGAGTGTTTGTTGCCCTCGGCAAAAAGACCTACTTTACGCCCTTAATACATAAATAGCTATTATGTTGTAGTTTAATACACACACACATGACCTACTAATTTGAAAACTAATTTAATTTAGTTTTTAATTTGTATTTTTTATATAAAAACTCACGTGACTTAAAATGTTTTTTTATTTATTTTTATTTAAAAGAAAAAAAAAACACAAAATAAGAAATACAATTTTATATTAAATTAATTACCATATTTTTCAATTTTAATTCAAAACAGATATATTTTTTTTATAAAACAGTTTAAGTAATTAAATTTTTATTTGGTTTTGCATGGTTGAAAGTACAGACACTAACTGACAAACCGCTAAGAATTCGATTAAAAAACAAACAAAACTTATATACTAATGGATTAAAATATTTTCTTGGATATCGGATTTAATGGAAAATGGCTAAATATATATGTATAATTTACAAATACATGCAAGCACATTTTTAGCATTTGGATGATGCGGAATAGAGAGCAGAACACTGATGTAATAGATATTATTCGTTCCTCAGTTTTTAGTGTTTAGAACTCAAAGAAACCGTCGACTTGTTGAGTTTGTTAATGTATACATTTTTAACTTTAACTTTTTACTAAAGATTAGATAAGAAATGATAACGATATGCATATCAAAAGACATACACATATTTTCAAGCGAAAGTACTGTTGGTTTTTTGTAAATAAAATGGTACTGGGTGATCCGATTATAAATCCGTTTTCAATTTTAAATAGCTCAATATTGGTGGAGTATTTTGGTATATAATTTGTTATTTTATCCCAACTAAATCATTAAAAAAATTAATTTAAAGTTTGATAAAAGTTTTTCAATAGAAAAAAATCAAAAAAAATCAGAAAATAATAGATTTTTTAATTTCATTTCATAAATAATTGACTAAAATGTTTAACAATATTTGATTATTTGATTAATTCATTAAATTTAATTAATATTAATATAATGTAAAATTAATACCTTATGTGACCGCCTTGTGCTGCAATTATTTCGCGCATTCTATTAGACATTAAATTTAACAAATTGATGAAATATTGGCACCAATCAACGCCTCTCATCATGTTGTGCGCTCTCACAGTGGCATCCCAGACCTCATCATTACTGTGAAACAATTGGTGTTCACTCCTAACTTTGCCTTTGATCTCCGACCCGACATTCTCAACAGTCAAACAATGGATTAATGAAAATATAGGCGATACACGGGATTTTGTGTTTGATCCCCCGAGGTGAATTAATTTTATCTTGTAATTTTAAATATTTAATTAAATAAATCCTGTTGAGAATGTCGGGTCAAAGATCAAAGGCAAAGTTAGGAGTGAACACCAAGTGATGATGAGGTCTGGGATGCCGTTGTGAGAGCGCACAACATGATGAGAGGCGTTGATTGGCGCCAATATTTCATCAATTTGTTAAATTCAATGTCTAATAGAAAGCGTGAAATGATTGCAGCACAAGGCGGTCACATAAGATATTAACTTTATATTATATTAATATTGATTAAATTTAATGAATTAATCAAATAATCAAATATTGTTAAACATTTTAGTCAATTATTTATGAAATAAAATTAAAAATTCTATTATTTTCTGATTTTTTTTTTGATTTTTTTCTATTGAAAAACTTTTATCAAACTTTAAATTAATTTTTTTAATGATTTAGTTGGGATAAAAAAACAATATACATAGTTGTGATATACCAAAATACTCCACCAATATTGAGCTATTTAAAATTGAAAACCGATTTAGAATCAAATCACTCAGTACCATTTTCTTTACAAAAAACCTACAGTACTTTCGCTTGAAAATAGGTGTATAAGTTGGAGAGATAATGTTCTAAAGTGTTTTATAATTTTATATTAAATTTCCTCTTT
Organism: Diogma glabrata; assembly: GCA_963693315.1. Lineage (NCBI taxonomy): Eukaryota > Metazoa > Arthropoda > Insecta > Diptera > Cylindrotomidae > Diogma > Diogma glabrata. Next base: position 139,425,522 of record OY856186.1, on the reverse strand, counting down.
TCCATTTAAATGTATGCCTTGCTGTCTCGTTCCAACACCAACTGTTATTTCGTTTTTGCACGATCAGGCGATTTTGCATGTTTACTGATTCGTAAATAAACATAGTAAGTTTCGTTTACAAATCACAGGTCGGTAAGTAATTACTTACCGATCATGGACTATGGAGGCGGTAAGTAATTACTTACCGGTAAGGGACATGGTGTGAATAAAAACGATTTTTATTTAAATGATTATGTAGATTAATTTACCAGATGCATCTTTTAATAATATTCTTTTAAAAATATTAAAAGATCTAAAAGCTATTTATTTTGTAAAAATATTCGATGAAAGTTAGTTTTGCAACGAAAAAACCTATAGAATTATGATGAAACGCAGAGCATACAATTTTGGAATGAAATTTTAAGAAGTTTTCTTTAAAACATTAAAATAGTACATTATGATGCTAGGACGTAAAGCTAAAGATTTTGGACGTATGTGGAGTTTGCAAATCGAGGCGCTAGCCGAGATTTGCACCCACATTAGGCCCAAAATAGCTTACGTCCGTGCATCATATACTATTTTTAATTCGCCGCAAGCAAAATTTAAAAAAAAATGTTTATTATAAATTAAAATTATAAATCTGCATAAATTTTGAAATAAAAATATGTGGAACAAGTTACCTTTGACAAAATATTTGTTATTTTTTCCAAATTATTGTATAACTATGACAACAAATGATAACAACTATTTTAATTGGATTATGAAATTTTGAATTAAGGGTTGCTTTGATAAAATTTTCTATTTTTTATAGAATTTAAACAAATACAAATGTTTTTTACTTTTTTGGACGTAGCTATGACAACAAAATATATGGTTAAAAAATAAAAAGTGACACTTTAAGGTCACAGATCACAGTAATAGATATATAGGCGAATAAAAATGAATTTCATTGTTTAAATAATTTTTTCTATGATAGCATATGCAAAGTTTATTTTCATCACGCTTAATGTTTTGTGAACATGAGTTCTTTTTCCACTACAGTATAAAAAAGAATAACAAATTGTAGTTACAATGGTTTCTCATATAATTTTACAAAGTTTTGTAAACAACGCAACCACGAAAAAATAGAATATGAATTTTTAATGTGATGTAGTCGAATTTTAATTTTATAATTTATAGTAAACTAGCAGGACCCGGCGTGCTTTGCTACGCTTATAAATAAAGTTTGTGCACAGACATTTTGTTGACGTAGTAGCAATGATTTCATAAATTACTAATGAGAAATGATAGCGTAGTTTTTAATTTTTGTTTTTAAAAATATGAAAGTAAAATAATCAGTACTTTAGCTCATCAGTTCGGATATATGAAAAATTAGCGATCAAATAAGTTTTCGAGTAAACTATAAAAAAATTTAAATGACTTGTTTAATTAGTAGAGGTGTGTCAACACTCATCTCTATATAGAACATTATACAGAACAAAAATAGATTCACAAATGTTCACAGTGCTCATGCATTGTATTTGTACCCGACACGAAACACACAAAAACTTTTCTAAAGAAGTTTTTCTGAGAAATGAAAATGAAAAATGCTGTCAAATTGCAAAATTCAAGTGAATTACAATAATTACTTTGATCTTAATCACTCACAAAATCTCTCAAAATTTTATTTTTTACACCAAATAGCGTAAAAGTTTTGTTTATTTAACATTGGTCGCATATTGCCACTATCTCATAAGAAAGAAAACTCGAGAAAACTCGTAAAGATAACATTAAATTAACATTGTGTCATTTTTATTGCAACTTATTTATTTTAATATGGAACGAATTTCAAAATGTCGTTTTAGTTCTATTTATTTATTCGAGTACTTGTGGGTACACTTTATTTTTTGTTTTTCCGCCTGGTGCGTACACAAATAAATCAGAAGGTTTTCCTAACGCGCCAGCCACATATAGTTGTCCATTTCCATGTGAGAAGAACGGATTCTCCAAATCTAGTCCACATACTTGCAGTAACTGGCCGTGTGCTTTGTTGATGGTAATTGCAAAAGCAGGTTGCACTGGAAACTAAACGTTTGAATCTGTTGGGATTATTGAAATATGTGGATTGTGGCCTGTCTGTCGTGACAACACTACATCTTCCTCTTCGAATTTTTCACTCAAAATTGTAGCTTCAATGACATTGTTCATCATCTTTTTCACCGAAGTTCTAAAAAGTTTGTGCAATTTCAAAATATGTGACATATTTGAAATTACAATATGTGTCACAACAACACATATAAACCTTTTAAGACATAGGCTCTACAACATAATGCTTTTTAAGACGTTGATGGACGCAAATTTTTTTTTTTTATATTCTTCTTAAAGAATGGAAAACTTAATAATAAATCCTTTCACATAATAATGTACGATATAGGGCAATATTTCATGATAGGATGGAGGAAATAAAAACAATATACTTTTTTTTTCAAATTTGCAGGAACAAAGCTAAAATTAGGTTCCTAATTATCCTAGTGCTAGAAGCATATACCCAGATCATATAACGCATTGTTTACCTCAAGCTAGCATATATAATAATTATTTGAAAGCTCATTTTTTCGAGCAAGCAAAAAGTTTATTCTTTTAAATAATAAAAAAAATTACATTCATCAACACCTTAGAAAGCATGTTCTTATGTGTTGTTGTGACACATTTTGTAATTCTCCTACCCAACACATTTTATTTAAAAAAAATAGAGCGTTATCGTCAAAGAATAATCCATAACTAAGACTAAGGGTACTTAATTGAAAAAAGTACATTGAAAAAAGTACATCCGCCAGCATACCTAAAATATCACTTATCCCCTTAATATAAGTGATATCTTACTGCCATTGTCGGTAGTATACGATATCTCACGTTAACTGATTTGCCAATAGCAAGTACTAAAGTAGGCCGCTTTGGCACATCCATAGATCCAAAATTTTAAATTTTACATATGTTCCTGCGGGCAGACATATATTATAAATTCATTGGTATTAATGCATTGTAACTGTTTGCAAATCATTATTGCAAACGTGTTGCCGGCTAAGGACCACATTTTTAATTACTTTGTTTATCATACTTGCTATCCATGTTTGATTATACATAAGCTATGCTTCTTTGTATAGTATTTGTGCGAATTCCATTTCATAATTTTGAGCTTTTAATCGATGTTATTAACTATTTTTCTCAGTTGAAGAAACATGCATTACAAATACAATTGCAAACCAATAACATATTTAGTTTATTACCAATAACAATAACACATTGTATAGATGATAAAATTTGTAACATCATTATGTGTTTAATTCAAATACATATAGTTTTGATATACAAATGTAACTGTTTCAGATTATACTTTCATTCTTCAATTTCATTAAAGTATGTTCAACAAAAAAATTGATCAAAGGAATCTAACCGTATAAAACGATATTTAAAGAAAAATCAAATTAAATTATTATCAACATTTAGGCAGAACCCCTTAAGATAATTATAATGGCCCTGGGGTTCCATTCAAAAAAAAATTTGCCTGTTACCTATGCGCAAGGGTAGACAACAACTTCCCAAAGTTTCATGATGATCGGATAAATGGTTTATTAATGCATAAGGTACAAACATACATACTTTCAATTTTATATATATAGATATTGATTATATGTATGCTATCATAGAAAAAATTGCATTCCTACGCGAGATAAAAACGTTTTTCGTTCGTAAACATGTTTCACTCGACGCTAGCGCGTCTCGTGAACAAATGTTTACTCACGAAAAAACAATGTTCTCATCTCTTGTAGGAAAATATAATATTAATTGAATTTTTATTGATCGTGCAAAATACATGATAAGCATTTTGGGCATTAAAAGTATTACCGATTTCGGATATATTAGAGAACTCGACTTCGTCTCGATCTCAAAACATATATCCTCAATCGGTAAAGCATTCTTACTGCCCTTAATAATCTTAAACAACTATTACGCACAAATGAATTGTAATAGTATATTACATACCTAGCGCTGTAAATAGCATTTTACATCGGAGGGAAAATACTGCGCACGAGACGCGTAGCGGCGAGTGCAGTACCTTCTCGAGCATGGAAAATGGTTTGCAGCTCGAGGTTTGTTATATACTTTTTCTACGACTTTGTTTTAATGCCCAAACGCTTATAATTACTTGAAAAAATGAACTACTAATTATAAATTTTATGCAAATGGTTTACAAATTGTGGTAGGCTTTGCATTATTCTGTGTCAAAATGAATTGAAATATTTAATTTTTAAAAATCAAATTTTTCTTTAATTAAAAATTTTTCTTTTTATTATAAGGGTTAGGTAATATATATACAATATAAAAATACATTACGTAACACTTTTTACTTCGGTTTGAAATTACTTCGGTCTGAAAGACCTAAGTATTACATTCATGAGCCAAAAGTGAAATTCTTACCCACACTTTTTTTTGCATTTCTCGACGTTTAAGGACCTACTGGTTCTAAAAAAAGCAAAAAAAAAATGTGTGTCTGTCTGCCGGCCGGCCGCCGTCATTACCTACGCCGCAGGGAAAACCGCTGGAGCGATTTCAAAAATTTTTTTTTCTAAAAATAGGTATACTCAAGTGACAGGTCCGAAACGAATAACTGTACCGGAAGTGTGTCAAAAAATCATTGTGTGTGTCAAAAATAGCAAATTTTCATATTTTTGGCCGAAAAAACGTTAATTTTAAGTGATTACGAGTAGGAACATTAAATTTGGAGAAATCTTGATGGTAAGGATTGGTATGTGAGACCAAAAACTAGCTTATTGCATTATAAGTTTGTCAAAAAAAATGATGTCAAGTGTGTCAAAAGAAAGATTTTTATTAATTTTTTACCCAATTTTTTGGAAAAAAATAAAATTAATTATGTTTGAAATGAATGAATTTTATTATTATTATTGAGAATGATGGCATTATAAGTTTGTCAAAAAAATGTTGTCAAGTGTGTCAAAAGAAAGTTTATATTTATTTTTTTACCTCATTTTTTGGAAAAAAAAAATTAATTATTTGTTTGAAATTTTTTTTTATTAATATAAAAGAACAACTGAGCTACGTTCATCTAGTAATTTACATTTCATATTTATAGCACATTTTTTGGGGTGTAACCCATTGGTTAGTCCCATTTACATTATTTTATTAAGTATGCTTTTGATTATAAAATCAAATCTAGTGGCTTCGTTCTTTTAAGCCTTCTGTCAGCAACGGGCATATCCATTAGCTGGCGTATTTCAATATTTTCATGTACGCGAATACGCGTGGTGTGTTTGATTGCATATTTTTTATTTCATCCTTCACGAACTCTATCTTAAGGTCCCTATGAATGTCTTTGTTTCTGATGCACCACGGGGCATTAACAATGCAACGCAGCACTTTGTTTTGGAACAACTGGATGATTTTCGCGTTCGATTTCTAAGTACAGCCCCATAGCTGGATACCATACGTCCACACTGGTTTCTGTATTTGACGACACAGAAGCAGTTTGTTTTCAATATATAGTACTGAGTTTCTACCAAGTAACCAGTACATCTTTCTAAATTTCAAATTCAGTTCTTTTTTTTTCTTTTTAACATGTTCCTTCCATCTTAGTTTAGCATCCAGAGTCATACCTAGATATTTTGCTGTGTTTGCATAAGCAACTTGTGTTGAGTTGATTTTCAGAGGTATTTGGCTTACTTTTTGGTTAGTGAAGCTAACATGAGAGGATTTTGTTTCATTCAGCTTAATTCGCCATCTTTTTGTCCAGTTGTGGATTTTATTATTAGCGTATTGCAGTTTGTTAGTTGCTTCTTCTACGGATTTTCCGTTGGTCAAAATTGCGGTATCATCTACAAAGGTTGCAATAGTTGTTTTGCTTAGGCCAGGCAAATCTCTTGTATATAGCAGGTATAGTACCGGTCCTAGGACGCTACCCTGCGGAACTCCTGCATCAATCTTTTTCAATGTTGAATAACTATCATCATATTTGACTCTAAAGTGGCGGTCATCCAGATAAGAGTTTAAAATTTCATAAAACTGTTTGGGCAGATCTCTATGCAATTTATTCTTTAAGCCATGATGCCAAAATTTATCAAAAGCTTGAGCGACATCAAGAAAGACTGCGGAGCATACCCTTTTGGCTTCAATCGTTTCTTCAATAATATTCGTGATCCTGTGCACTTGTTCGATGGTAGAGTGGTTTTCTCTGAAATCAAACTGATGCGAAGGTATGAGGTTTCTATTTTCTATTATTGACTTAAGTCTTCTAAGAAAAAGTTTTTCAAAAAGCTTCAATATCGTTGGGAGTAATGATATCGGTCTATACGAGTTTTTGTCTTTAGGTGATTTATTCGGGTTTAGGATCATAATCACTTCTGCTACTTTCCATTGCATCGGTACATACCTTAATCGGAATGCTGCATTAATGATATGAGGTATTTTGCGCATACCTTTATCAGGTAGCATTTTAACAACTTCACTGGTGATTAAATCGTAGCCTGGGGCCTTTTTTGGAAGCAAACTGGTACGTATTTCTTCTTTAGGTTCATGTAATGTTACATATGAAGATTCTTGTGAATCAGTTTTGTTCGCTTTCGTAATGTTTTCGTCTTCTGTTAGTCGACCAAATGGCTTGAAGGTGTTCTCTAGTAATTCTGCAAATAAATCAGCTTTTTCTTGAGCACTTCTGGCCCATGTTTCATCATCTTTTTTAAGGAGGGATCTGTACTATTGGTCTTTTGACTCCCTTTGTTGCTTTCCAGAGTGAGTACTCATTGCTTTTATCACCAGAAAGACTTGAAAGATATCTGTTAATAGATTCATTTTTTGCTTCTTTAATAGCTGTCTTTACTTGTATGCACAGATTATTTAAAATAGTTTTGTGTTCTGGAGATCGAGTTGTCTGCCAGATTTTACGTGCCTTGCGCTTTGATTTTATCAATTCTCTTAATTCCATAGGAATGTTTGCGGTAAGAATACGATTAGGATGCGGTGCTGGAGTACTTGTCGTTGCTGCAAAATGTACAGCTTCAATCAGCTTTTCTAGCTCTGTTTCTGCTGTTCTGGGTTTCTAATTGGTACTTGTAGATCAATTTTCTCTTCTATACACTCCCGAAAAACATTCCAATTTGTGTTTTTACCTGTTAGTTTACGTGCATATGTCCGCTTGATTATGTTTTCACTAACTGTCTGTAAACTGTTCATTTGTTTGAAATGAAATTTTATTATTATTATTGAGAATTATGGCATTATAAGTTTGTCAAAAAAATGTTGTCAAGTGTGTCAAAAGAAAGATTTTTATTTATTTTTTTACCCAATTTTTGGAAAAAAATAAAATTATTTGAAATGAAATTTTATTATTATTATTGAGAATTATGGCATTATAAGTTTGTCAAAAAAATGTTGTCAAGTGTGTCAAAAGAAAGATTTTTATTTATTTTTTTACCTCATTTTTTGGAAAAAAAAATTAATTGCTTGTTTGACATGAAATTTTATTATTATTTTTGAGAATTAGGCATTATAAGTTTGTCAAAAAAATGTTGTCAAGTGTGTCAAAAGAAAGGTTTTTATTTATTTTTTACCCAATTTTTTTTTAGAAAAAAATAGAATTAATAGTTTGTATGACATGAAATTTTATTATTATTATAGAGAATTATGGCATTATAAGTTTGTCAAAAAAAAATGTCAAGTGTGTCAAAAAATAATTTCATTTATTTTTTTAGCCAATTTTTTGGAAAAAAAATGTAGCTGTTTTTATGACGTAAATGTAATTGAAAATGAAATTGGACATGGAAATTTTTGAATTTGTTATAGTTTTTGAAATATTTTTTTCTATTTTGCGTCTAAAATAAAGTCATTTCGATACCCAAATGCGTATCGAAATGGCCTTCATTAAGATACGCAAAGTTTTGTTTTTCAAGGTTGGTCACATTGGTCATACAAACGTCAGTGAAAGTTAAAACGAATAATTATATAAATAAAATTATTCTTATTAATTAATCTTATTATTAAAAAATAATCTAAATTAGTGTTAAATATTTTAATTAATTAAAATAATTAGTAATAATAACAAAATATCAAATTGACTATATTTTAATAAAATACACATTTTATGAAAGCTAGTTTTGCAACAAGAAAATATATAGAAATATGATGAAACGCAGAGCTTACTATTTTGAATTGAAATTTTTAGAAATTTTCTTTAAAACATTAAAACATAAAAAATATTTTTTTAAATTTCAAGACAAAAAATGCAAAATAGAAAAAATAGTATAAAAAACTCGTTTCATAAGACGTTTTATCGCACTTATCCTTTAGAAAACTCCCCGCTGCGCGGGTCGTTTTCTAAACAGATTGCGTGCGATAAAATCGTCGATTATGAAACTAGTTTCTTAATATACTATTAGAATTTTGTAGAACGTTCTAATTTTTGATTTTGTAAGAATTTTTTGAATATTTTTAGAATTTTGAAAAATTTAAATTTTTGATTTTATTATAATTTTTGGAATATTGAAAAAATTTTCAATTTTTGATTTTGTAATAATTTTTGCAATATATTTAGAATTTTGGAAAAAGTTTGAATTTTTAAGAATTTTTGGAATATTATTGGAATTTAGAAAAAGTTTAAATATTTGATTTTATTCTAATTTTTGGAATATTTTTGGAATTTTGAAAAGTTTCAATTTTTGATTTTGCTATAATTTTTGCAATATTTTTAGAATTTTGAAAAAAATTGAATTTTTGAATTTTATATAATATTCATAGAATTTTGAAAAAAGTTTCATTTTTTGATTTTGCAAGAATTTTTGGAATATTTTTAGAATTTTGAAAAATTTTTGATTTTATTATAATTTTTGGAATTTTAAAAAAAGTTTGAATTTTTGATTTGTAATAATTTTTGAAACATTTTTAGAATTTTGGAAAAGTTTAAATTTTTAAGAATTTTTGGAATATTATTGGAATTTAGAAAAAGTTTAAATATTTAATTTTATTCTAATTTTTAACATATTATTGAAATTTTGAAAAAAGTTTGATTTTATTTAATTTAACAATACTTTTGGAATTTTGATTATAATTTTCCGGCAACGTATTGATGTTTCGTGTTAGTTTTGTAATAAATTTCTAAACATAGGTAAAAAATACTTGTACTTTAACAAAGAGTTATGTTTGAGATACATCGCTGCCCAAAATTAAAAACAATGTCCTCATAAAAGTTTTTTGCCGAAAACTATATCAAAATCCTTAACCCAGACCGAAGTCTTGATATCTCAGAGCTGTGAGATTTTAGCCCTTCCATATTTTCTCATTACGTTACACTTTTTGTAATAATCAATTTACATGTCATGGATAGTGTGATGTAATTGATAATTTACTCTGATAGGAGTAGAAAAAAACACATTTTACACATTTTTAACACATTTTTTTTCACATCCTAGTTATCGTTGAACTTTACGCCCGTAAAATAAAGGCCCGTTGCCATATAAAACATTAGAGTATTTTTCTACTTTGCCGCCCGTAATGTAATGGCCCGGAAAATAATAATAAAATTAGAACAAACAAATAAATTATTGTATGAAGTTTATAGAGAAAATCATCGCATGTTTAGTATAATTTTCAAAATGTCTAGCGAGTTTAAAAATTCAAAAATTGATTTATTCTACAATTAAATATTGCAGTTGTGCGTAAACGTAAACATACACTCAGGCTGAAAGGAAGATTACGCCCTTGGTTTAATAAAAGCCCTCGCTTTGCGTTGGGCTTCAATATGAACCGCAGGCGTAATCTTCTACTTTCAGCCCTCGATATGTACATAACTATTAGTCACAAACGAATCCTATAAAACACATTTTACATCCTAGTTATCGTGGCCGAAAGTTGAACTTTACGCCCGTTAAATAAAATTCCGTTGCTATACAAAACATTACTATATTTTTCTACTTTGTTTTCAGCATTGTTTTTAGTTTTGGACACCGATGAATATTAAACATAAAACTGTTTGTAAAAGTACAAGTATTTTATCTCTGTTTAGAAGTATATTACAAAACTAGCACGAAACATCAATACGTTAACGGAAAATTACCACAGATCATAAATTAACATAATTTAGTGAAAATATGATACACTTAGCACAAAATATGATAAAAAATATGATACATTTAGCGTTCAGCAATTTCAACTTTTTGAAAACAAACAACCCATTATCTACCAATTTTATGTTCAATTACATTTTACGTCATAAAAATAATTAATTTTATTTTTTTCAGATAAAGGAGGCCTGATTGAATAGTCCCTGAGCCGGCGCCGATTTCATATGATGAATACCACATATTTTATACTCCGTGAGGCGCCTGTCCTTGACGAGCCCGAAAACATTTGTTCTGCGATTTTTTTCAAATCGGCCGCTTTTGCTTTCGGCAAGCTCCGAAAAATGCCGATTGCCCGGGATCTTGTAAATTTTTGTTTTTTTTAACTATGGGGGTTGGAAATTTGATTTAGAACACAAGGGTAACCTTGTTCGACAAAAACTTGTCTGCTATTGTCTAGTCCGACAACCCAAACATCATCCAAAATGTCAATTGTCGGACTCGACAATAGCAAACACATTTTGGTCGGAAGGGCTTACCCTCGTATTCTAAAACAAATTTCCGACCTCCACAGTTAAAAAAATAAATGTGGTAGCAAATTTACAAGGATCGCGGGCAATCGGCATTTTTCGGAGCTTGCCGAACGCAAAAGCGGCCGATTTGAGAAAAATCATAGAACAAATGTTTTCAGGCTCGTCAAGGACAGGCGCATTACGAAGTATAAAATATGTGGTAATCATCACATGAAATCGGCGCCGGCCCAGGGACTAGAATTGATTTCAAAAATTATAACAAAATCAAAAATTCAAACTTTTTCCAAGATTACAAAAATTATAATAAAATCATAAATTCCAACTTCTTCAATATTTTAAAAAGATTCAAGAGAATATTAGAAAATCAAAAATTCAAACTTTTTCAAAATTCCAAAAATATTCTAAAAATTATAATAAATCAAACATTTGAACTTTTTACAAAATTCTAAGAATATTCCAAAATTATTACGAAAAAAAAAATATAATATTTTTTCTGAGTAAAAATCCTCTTTTTTGTTCCTAACCTTAAAAACTTTTAAAAAAGTTGTGTTTTGGTGTAACGTGTCACACAACTTATAATAAAAATGTAAAATATTGCGCTGCGATGTAAATATTTTTATTTTTTGAACACGTATATAACTTGTTTATAAACTAAAAGTTTCACATGTCATCCACAACTTATACAAAATCTCCCAAAGTATTTCTTTTTTTAGAACGGACACCGCAGGTTCTTATGCTGTCTGGCTTTCTGGCTCAAACAGTAAGGTTATATTCGTATTCAGCAAGCAAAGATACACCAGAAAATGGTTTCAATTAAATGATCTGTCGATCAGGATGGTCATTTTGTAGTACTATATCGCATATTTATATCGAAATTCGGAGAGTTATAACGCAATTGAAGAATTTAAACAAAACTCTACATACCCATACTCAAATTTCCCCACAGAATGAATTTGCAGTGAATTTTATTAGAAATTAAAACTAATTGACAGCTAAAAACCGTATATAAGAATATTTTAAAGGTTACTCAAAACGTAGTGATATAAATCTTTTTGAAATTAAAATCGATATTAGATTGTAGTTTAGATTAAAATTAAATTATATTTTATACTAAAATGAAAATCAAACGGATTATTATTATTTTATTTTATTTATTCCATTTTTGTGAATCTTTGTTTGCAAAATAATGCGAAAATTTCAAAAAAAAATAAAAAATTTCTTTGATTTTCGTTTTAATAAAATAAACTACTTTTTTAGGCCAGTAAAAATAGTATTTGAACAACAAAAAAAATCGTTATAGCAAACTGACAGCGGGATATTGTGGAACACGATATTGTAAAAGAGGGAAAAATAAATCGAGCCAACAGCTGCTATCCGGGGGAAGTGGGGTGGGTTTTTAGGGGTTGAAGACAGTTTTTCGTGATTTATGGCTAAACCGTGCATCCTATCAAAAACAATTATATGTAAAAGTTGTAGGAAATGAAAAGATCTACAACTTTTGCACGGACCATTTTTACCCTAACCTCAAATTTTTTCGAAAAAAAAGCGGAAAACCGATTTTTTTCTTTTTTCTTTGACAAAAAAAATTTTTCGAAGCTCAAATGTTGGAAAAGATACCTCTATTTATTGCAATTACTGCAATTTAGACGTTGCCTTCTTGCGGTTGCCTCTATTTATTGCAAAAAGGTAGTAATTTTTTCGGAGGGAAATATTTAGACGTTGTTGTTAAATTTATTTAAAAAAAAAAAAAACAAATTTTTAACTGCGATTCCTCTTAAAACTACGCCTCCTTCAGAGTTCTGTTTTGGCTCACTTACTCGTTGTTACGTTTACTTTTGATAAGTTGTAAAAAAAAGTATACTGCTAAGGAAAAAACGGCGCTAAAATTGAAGAAACTGAAAAAATCGCTTTTTTCGTGGTAATTTGCATATTTATCGTTGAATAATTATTGTTACTAATTATTAAAATCATTTTAATTTTTTTATGATTACGTAAACGACGATCATTCGTAAATACATTTATGAATAATTATATGCTGTCGTTTTCGATCTTGATAGAAATTGTTCGAAGAAAAAATCAACAATTACAATTTTAGTCGTACTAAAAATCTTTAAAATTAATTATTTCAAGAACACGAATATTAGCCTCTTTGTTAATCTGGAATATTTTAGAGTAAGGATAGAACTGTTTTTACAAAAAAAAATAAATTAAATTCCAATTGATCTTCAACCCAAGCGCCATATTTAAAAAAGTTTTTTTAATATTTTAATTTTAAAATTAATTACAAAAACAATTAATTAATTTTTTTTCAAACGATTAACTAATCACCTATTAAACAAAAAAAAGTTTGATAAAATTGCTAAAGCCGTTTTTGAGCAATTTGATTTCGAAGGTACATCGGATTGGCAGAATTTTCATTTTTCTAAAATATTTAATACTTATTTTAGTTTATAATATATGATAATTAATATATGATATGTTTTAATTTAATATGAATTTTTCATTATAATTGAAAAGAAAATGCACTATCTATTTGATAAATTTCAGCAAAATCTGCAACTGGCATATTTTTGCTAGCAAATATTCGAATGGGTTTTGATCGTCGAACAAAATGTTTGTCTGAAATTTGAGCATGTTTTGGGTAAAAGATTAAACCTTCAGAAAACCCAAAAAAAGCCTTATTTAGTACCTTCTTTAAGGCTCATTTAGTATCTTCTAAAACCAAAAAAAGCTGAATAGAATCAGTAAACTTGGTTTTAGTGTATGGCACAAAGTACAAAAAAAATCAAACTATATTCAAATGTCTTTTTCTCAAAAACAAAAAATAACGATTGTCCTTAGGTTTAGTATGTTTTGAGTAAATAACAAATCTGTAAAATATAAAAAACATGAAAGAAAACAAAAAGGTACTTTTTGAGATCGATATGTTTGAAGAATAAAATTTACTTTTTTGTTACTTAAATAAACTAAAAGTAACGAAAGTATATATAATTATTCATAAATGTATTTCCAAATGATCGTCGTTTACGTAATCATAAAAATTTAAATGATTTTATTAATTAGTAACAATTATTCAACGATAAATATGCAAATTACCACGAAAAAAGCATTTTTTTTGGTTTCTTCAATTTTAGCGCTATTTTTTCCTTAGCAGTATACCTTTTTTTTACCGCTTATCAAAAGTAGACGTAACAAGGAGTAAGTGAGCCAAAACAGAACTCTGTAGGAGGCGTAGTTTTAAGAGGAATCGCAGTTAAAAATTTGTTTTTTTTTTTTAAATTAAATTTAACAACAACGTCTAAATATTTCCCTCCGAAAAAATTACTACCTTTTTGCAATAAATAGAGGTATCTTTTTCCAACGTTCTAGCTTCGTTTTTCCGCATTTTTTCGAAAAATTTTGAGGTTAGTGTAAAAGTTGTAGATCTTTTCATTTCCTACAACTTTTACATATAATTGTTTTTGATAGGATGCACGGTTTAGCCATAAATCACGAAAAACTGTCTTCAACCCCTAAAAACCCACCCCACTCCCCCCTGGATAGCAGCTGTTGGTTCGATTTATGTTTTCTTCTTTTACAATATCGTGTTTCACAATATCCTGCTGTCAGTTTGCTGTAAAAAATTATTTTTTTTTTTCTAATTTTTTGTCCTATTATTACTGGCCTAAGAGATCGATTTAAATTTTAACATTTCACTGAAAGAAAATTTTACTAAACCTTAAATTAAAAAATGAATACTTATTATATCTATAGAAAGGAATTTCGTCTATATGTCAAAATTTACAAAAACAATACGTTCAATTCAACAATATTTTTTAAACAGCAAGACAAAATATACTGTCGGTTGTTTCTTTTAAAACAATCAACGACGTGAAATCTAAATGAATTGGTCATCCACAATTTAAAAGAATGAAATAAAGACAATTTCTTTTTATCGCTTTTTTTTAACGCACAAGTGATAAAACACTACAAAATGACCATCCTGATGAATTTTGCAAGTGAAACATCGAAAAAAATATTCTTCGACTTTCATGTTGCAGACTTGCAGCCTGCAGGCACCATAGCATAGGAAACTCTAAACTAAGCTTCAATTTGGGCCATAAATGAATTTAAGTTCACTGTTTGAGTCAGTCAGATGTAACAAATTTCAAATTTCACAATAATTTGGGTGATTGTAGAGCTCTAAAAATACAATTTTTAATAGATTTTTGGGGGTCACGAACGAACAGTTGAATTTTTAGTACAAGGTTGGACGGTTGGTTTTTGGAATTTTGGTGCTCATCAAATCAACCTACATCGAAATAAGGTTATTTTACACATCTACGATAAATGGGGTGTCCGTTCTAAAAAAGAAATACTTTTTGGAAGTTTTTGTATAGGTTAAAGACGACGTGTAAATTTTATTTCTTTATAGACAGGATATGTGTACAGAAAATAAAAATATATCCATCGCAGTGCGATGGATTACATTTTTACTATAAGTTGTATGATCGTTAACCCAAAACACAACTTTTTTAAAAGTTTTTAAGGTTAGGAACAAAAAAGAGGATTCTAACTCATAATAAATATTATATTCATATTTAGCAAGTAAAAATACATTATAAAATGGTTTCAATTAAATGATATGATGAGTTTTACAAGTGACATCGGAAAAAATATTCTTTCACGATAAGGTAATTAATTGCAGCCGCCATATTTGTCGGCCGTTCTGAATTTTATGAAAGCCAGACAGCATAGGAAACTCTAAACTAAGCTTCAATTTGGGCCATAAACACATTTTTTACGACAGATAGAATTTTGGGCACAGCCTTGATCCATTTGATGTGGAACGTCACTCTGTATACTCCACCTGTACTGTGGGATTGCGATTTTGAAGTAATTAACTAAATCGATTATGGCCCTAATAAAAATTTAATTTATAATCATTATAAACACAAAAATAGCCTGAAAAATATGTAAACTGTGCATAATGATACATTTTATAAAACGCATATTAGACGTTTGAAAAAAGCAAGTATTCAAAAAACAACAACTTCCCCCACGAATTTTAAGCCTGGACCTTCAACTACACAGTATGAAGTATAATTACAGCTATGTCTCATACTTTTTGACTGATGGCTACTAGAGTTATTGACCTTAAACTTTGACCTTTTTTGAAAAATTATCAACTTTGAGACCGTTTAGCTCCTAAAGCCAAGAGTATCCCAAGCTGTTTTAAATATTTTTAAGTTCTTTTATATGTTGTGTATTTAATCCAATAGCTATTGCTGTGGGTCACTTATGGACTTACCAGATATTTAGCCACATAACAAGGCAAAAAAAGCAACGAAAACAACATTTTCGAATAACCTTGGCAATCAAAGCCATGAATGAGCCACCAAATTATTTATGCTAACACCTACCTAGTATCAAGTAGAATCCATATTCATAAGAAATTTCATGGGTCACTCATGGTTATATGGAATAAAATTATCATATAATTTATACGATTTAATTTATACGTGATCTTAAACTTTGACCTCTATTCAAGGTCAAACGCGGCAGATTTAAGAGGTGGTAATCTGCACTTTTTCTTATCACAGTACTACTAACCTATCCTGAAAATTTTAGGAAAATCGAAAGCATCAATTATCACTCACTCTTACAAAGGACCCGGCGTGCTTTGCTACGCTTATAAATAAAGTTTGTGCACAGACGTAGTAGCAATGATTTCAAAAAGTAGTAATGAGAAATGATTGCGTAGTTTTTAATTTTTGTTTTTAAAAATATGAATGAAAAATAATCAGTACTTTAGCTCATCAGTTCGGATATATGAAAAATTGGCGATCAAATAAGTTTTCGGGTAAGCTATAAAAAAATTTAAATAACTTGTTGAATTAGTGGAGGTGTGTCAACACTCATCTCTATATAGAACATTATACAGAACAAAAATAGATTCACAAATGTTCACAGTGCTCATGCATTGTATTTGTACCCTACACGAAACACACAAAAACTTTTCTAAAGAAGTTTTTCTGAGAAATGAAAATGAAAAATGCTGTCAAATTGCAAAATTCAAGTGAATTACAATAATTACTTTGATCTTAATCACTCACAAAATCTCTCAAAATTTTATTTTTTACACCAAATAGCGTAAAAGTTTTGTTTATTTAACATTGGTCGCATATTACCGCTATCTCATAAGAAAGAAAACTCAAGAAAACTCGTAAAGATAACATTAAATTAACATTGTGTCATTTTTATTGCAACTTATTTATTTTAATATGGAACGAATTTCAAAATGTCGTTTTAATTCTATTTATTTATTCGAGTACTTGTGGGCACACTTTATTTTTTGTTTTTCCGCCTGGTGCGTACACGAATAAATCAGAAGGTTTTCCTAACGCGCCAGCCACATATAGTTGTCCATTTCCATGTGAGAAGAACGGATTCTCCAAATCTAGTCCACATACTTACAGTAACTGTCCGTGTGCTTTGTTGATGGTGTTCGGAAAAACCAATTTTTACAATTAATAATAGTCAAAACACTTCCATCTCTCAATTTCACAACAGAAAAAACAAATATAAACAACTCATCGATCTCTGCTATAAACGCAGTCAACGTTATTTAGTTTAGAAACAAGTTTTGTTAAAACGAAAACAAAAATAAATTTTGTTTTGAAATTGAGAGTTTTTTGGGAGAGTGTCTTCTGAAAGAAGGTATAAATTTGTAAAACTTTTTAAAAAATCATTCACTTCGTTAGAAGATAGTGTACAATAGAATTCAGTGCATTTCGTTATAATTTTGTTTTGTTTAAATGTTCTAGAAACAACTTAATTAAGTCAATTCGTTTTGTAAAATAAATTTTGTGTTATAATTTAACAGTTGTTTATAATTAAATAAATTGACGTAATAAAATAAATAGAATACATGTAATATTTAAAACTCAAGAACGATAATATGTATGTGTGAATAATGGGTTCTTAGTTATATTTTTAAAAGCTGTACATAGTTAAATTCATTTACGAATAAAATAGATGGAAAAAAAACGTGTTTGTAGAACGATATTTCCTTTTGTGTGAATAAGATATTTGGTGTTTTAATTTTAAAGGCTGTTCACAGTTTAAATAATATTGCAGTAATTTTAGTACAAAGTTTTTAATCTGCCAAGATCGATTAATGTTTCAACGTACGAGTTTTCTTTTGGACAATCATTGTTGTCATTCTTGAATGAAATTAACCTGTTCCGTTGCCATCAAATAAAGGAACAAAAGCTAAGAATCCAACTCGCTATTTTTGGTGCAACAGTTGAAATCAATGAAAGCTTTTGTGTCATCACTAGAATACACACTCATTGCGGGCAAAAGATTGAGAATTGGTTGAACTGTGGATTTTATTCAAAATACAACGTCGAATATATTATAAAATTCATCGTCTTTATCATATTATTGTAACTGGAGTATTTTCATACAGTGAAGAAAATACAACGTCGAATATATTATAAAATTCATCGTCTTTATCATATTATTGTAACTGGAGTATTTTCATACAGTGAAGGAGATACAACGTCGAATATATTATAAAATTCATCGTCTTTATCATATTATTGTAACTGGATATATTTTCATACAGTGAGAAAATACAACGTCGAATATACTATAAAATTCATCGTCTTCATCATATTATTGTAACTGGATGTATTTTCATACAGTGAAGGAAATACAACGTCGAATATATTATAAAATTCATCGTCTTTATCATATCATTGTAACTGGAGGTATTTTCATACAGTGAAGGAACTATAACTTCGAATACATATTATCAACTTCATTTTCTTCACAATATATTTGTAACTGGACATCATTTTTTACATCGAAAGAAAATATTACGTCGAATGTACATTATCAAGTTTGAAGAGGTTTACCTAACATTAACACTTCGTCAAAATTCAACAATTTTATTATCCGCAATTTTTCGTCTTTTTCAATGCTTTCGTCTATGAAGGTCACAGTCATACAGTGACAAATTCATAACTTCAACGCTACAATTTTCAAACCTATTCAATGAGTTATTCTGCAAGTCATGAATAACCAGGGATGCTGTGACTAGTAGGAGAAACCAGAAACTACACAAAAAATACAGTCCACTTAATATACGGTCACAACAGATGGCAATTGCAAAAGCGAGTTGTACTGGAAACTAAACGTTTGAATCTGTTGGGATCATTGAAATATGTGGCCTGTCTGTCGTGGCACTACATCTTCCTCTTCGAAATTTTGCACTCAAAACTGTAGCTTCAATGACATTGTACATCTTTGTTTTCACGGAAGTTCAAAAAAGTTTGTGCAATTTCAAAATATGTGACATATTTGGAATTATAATATGTGTCACAACAACACATAAAAACCTTTTAAGACCTAGGTTCTACAACATAATGCTTTTTAAGACGTTGATGGGCGCAATTGTTTTTTTTATATTCTTCTTAAAGAATGGAAGAATTGATAATAAATCCTTTCACATAATAATGTACGACATAGGGCAATATTTCATGATAGGATGGAGGAAATAAAAACAATATACTTTTTTTTCAAATTTGCAGGAACAAAGCTAAAATTAGGTTCCTAATTATCCTAGTGCTAGAGGCATATACCAAGATCATATAACCCATTGTTTACCTCAAGCCAGCATATATAATAATTATATGGAAGCTCATTTATTCGAGCAAGGAAAAAGTTCATTCTTTTAAAAAATTAAAAAATTACGTCCATCAACACCTTAGAAAGCATGTTCTTATGTGTTGTTGTGACACACATTGTAATTCCTACTACCCAACACATTTTATTTTAAAAAATATTGCGACGCTGCTGCATAGGCTGACTTCACCACAGCTCTGGAAACATAGTGTTCTGGATACATAATGAGCTAATATCCATCAAATACTTTAATTAAAAGCTAACCAATATTATGAACTTCGTCGTTCTAATAATAAAAAAATTAAAGCAAGCAGTAGTATCCCAACAAACATAAATTCTGTTGTACGAGAAAAAGTAAAAAAAAAAAATTTATCGGAAGTGACAAACCGGAAGTTAGGATGCAGAGCTATTGTAAACCGTATTAAATGTGTATGTTTCATCCAATTCGATTATCAGGTACAGAAGTTATTGAGCTTCCAAAATAACAGGTGCTTGGAGGACCCCCTACCACTTTGTTCACTATCGCTAAAAAAAATTAATCAGTTCCTTGCCATACATATTTGCATCTTTTTGCAAAGTGTGATCAAAATTACTTAACGAACGAATGTTGTATGCATCCAACAAACATTGAAACAATAAACAGGTGTTCGGGAGGACCCCACCACTTATCCCAATATTGTCCAAAAACTAATCAATTCTTTGTCATTAAAGTCTTCATCTTTTTTCAAAGTGCCATTAAAATTGATTAATGGATGAAATCTGTATGCTCCCAACAAACTTTAAAAACAAAGTGTGAAAAGTCAGCAGTTGTATGGTGGACCCTCCGCCACTTTGGTCAATGTGTCCCAAGAGATGATAATTATCTTCTCACACTAATTCGAATCCTTTTCATAAGTTTCATCATAATCACTTCATTATTGTAGGCTGTAGTGAGCATAAAGACACTGAAAAAACTTCAAAAAAGTACAAACAAATTTTTTTACCGGAAGTGAAAAACCGGAAGTTGGGATGCAGAACTATTATGAACCGTACTACATACTCATGTACCAAGTTTAATCCCATTCGCTTATCAGGTGCTGATGTTACAGAGCTTGGTGCTCCAAGGACCCCACACCATTTTGTTCACTATCGCTCAAAAGCTAATCAGTTCCTTGTCATACATGTTTATAGTCTAAGATCCGGCTGCAGGATTAGTGCGCTCATCGATTTTTTGCTAAACCCAAATTTTTATGTATATTTATAATTAGGAGAATATATATCTACCAGGTTGCCTATCAAAATTTGGCCGCCAGTATTTTTAACTAAATTATTTTTAATTGATTTTGGGAAAAAATTTCGTTCACTTGTTTTTTAAATAAAATATCGTCTACATCAGTGCAATTTATATAAAGATTCTAAAAATTCACGGTTGCCGTTGCGCACCTGGCCGCACCTCTTCGCAGCCAGGTGTAAACAGGTATGATTTCAATACATTTATACGTTCATAACGTACATTGATTAATTCTATATCAAATTGAAGCTAATTTATTTCTATTTATCATCTTTAACAGCCAGCAACCCTTATTTGCGGCCGGATTTAATTAGGCAACCATATATGATAATAAAAAGAAAAAAATTAGCTTTAATTTGATATAGAATTAAGCAATGTACGTTATGAACGTATAAATGTATCGAAATCATACCTGTTTACACCTGGCTGCGAAGAGGTGCGGCCAGGTACGCAACGGCAACCGTGATTTTTTAGAATCGTTATATAATTTGCCGTGATGTAGACGACATTTTATTTAAAAAACAAGTGAACGAAATTTTTTCCCAAAAATCAATTAAAAATAATTTAATTAAAAATACTGGCGGCCAAATTTTGATAGGCAACCTGGTAGATATATATTCTCCTAATTATAAATATACATAAAAATTTGGTTTCAGCAAAAAATCGATGAGCGCATTAATCCTGCAGCCGGATCTCGTACTATTACATCTTTTTCCAAACTGTCATCAAAATTCATCCACGAATGAATGTTTTATGCTCCCAACAAACATAAAAACTTTGTGGAAAAAACCACCTGTTGTTTGGTTGACCCCCCGAACCCTTTATCCAATGTGCTCCAAAAGCTGATAAATTTTTTTTATGTTATTTAAAAGCTTTTACCAATCATGAATATCGATCGGTAATTGTAGGCTACAGTAGGGTAAACACCTGATTTGCCGCCTTTGTTGTTATAAACGTTGCTTGAGACTCAGGATATATTAATACTCGAAGATATTTGGGTTGAATATTATTTTGATTACGAACTTGAACAAGTGCCGTTCCTAGTAGCGTACCGGACTGTTGTTTATTCTGACGAAGTGACATAAACGTTTTTAAGTTAGATGCACTAACGGTTTGGTAATTAGATGACTTTATATCATTTTGTGATTTATCTGTGTGTAGAAGTATGTGATGATTTCCCATGCATTTCGTACATTTTATTGCAGATTTACAGTAGCCATTGTTCTGGTGGACGATAAGACATTTTCTGCATAATTTCAATAAATTCACCAGCTGTGTTCTTTCAATTGTTGATAGTTTATTAAACGCTGGACATTGCCCAATATGGTGACTTCCACTGCATTGTTGGCAATTGTTGACGTTTGAATTTATTGTATGAAACCCCTTTACTTTACTGTTAGTCGATGAATTGGTATTATTATACGAAGCGTTTGAATAGCCAGTGTTGCGGTTGTTGTTGCTTTGGATGATACTTTTGCCGGCTATTCTAGAGTTGGAGATAGCTTCAAGTGATTGAAATCGTCCCTCTATAAATTTCAGAAATTCGTCCAATGTTTGAATTTCTCTAGGATTAGCGAGTGTTGTTTCATATAATCTAAGGCTGTTTTCTAAACCAAAACTTATTTGAAACTTATTTGTGGAGACTTACTTATTTGAATAAGTAATGTTTGTTTACTAAATGATTTTAAGGAATAAAACTTCTTTTTCGATCCGTAAAAAAATTAATATAATATATACCAGGGTAGAAGCCTTTAAAAATAATAAAAAGTAAAAAAAAATAATAGTAGGATGAAACCCATTAGAAAAGGAGGAAAATATTATAAAAATGAAAGGAAAAATAATTTACGGGCGATCTGAGGTCGGGAAGGGGAAGGGGTGAGTTTTTAAGGGTAAAAAACGGTTTATCTCGATTTCCGGCAAAACTAAAAGTCCTATGGAAAAAAGTTGCATGGCAAAGTTGTAGGTAATAAAAAGATTTAAAACTTTCGTATCGACACTTTTTTCACATAACCTCAAAATTTATGTGAAAAATTCAAAAAACCAAGTTTTTAGTTTTTTATTTTTATCTTTTACGAAAAAATTTATTTTTTCACGAAATTTGGTGAAAACTTACTTTTTTATGTCCCAAATACGCTGTAATTTATTTGATTTGAAATTTTTATTTGTTCACCTTATTTTGAATTAATATCGAAAAAGCACCCTAATTTTCAATCGAAAATTCACCCGTCAAAATATCAGCTTTTTTCAAAAAATTGGTATGCTTTCTGTTCGTTGAAATCTCTACTTTCCGATGGTGAAAAAAAAATATATTACTATAGTAAATCTTCTCAGAAAATGCAAAAAATGAATTGAATTTTCGATTCAAAAAACCATAGTTTTTGGTTTTTCATTTTTATCTTTTACAAAAAAAATTTTTTTTTTTCCACAAAATTTGGTGAAAACTTACCTTTTTATGTCGCAAATACGCTGTAATTTATTTGATTTGAAATATTTATTTTATCACCTTATTTTGAATTAATATCGAAAAAGCACCCTAATTTTCAATCGAAAATTCAATTCATTTTTTGCATTTTCTGAGAAGATTTACTATAGTAATATATTTTTTTTTCACCATCGGAAAGTAGAGATTTCAACGAACAGAAAGCATACCAACTTTTTGAAAAAAGCTGATATTTTGACGGGTGAATTTTCGACTGAAAATTAGGGTGCTTTTTCGATATTAGTTCAAAATAAGGTGACCAAATAAAAATTTCAAATCAAATAAATTACAGCGTATTTGGGACATAAAAAGGTAAGTTTTCACCAAATTTCGTGAAAAAAAAAAATTTTTTTGTAAAAGATAAAAATAAAAAACCAAAAACTTGGTTTTTTGAATTTTTCACATAAATTTTGAGGTTATGTGAAAAAAGTGTCGATACGAAAGTTTTATATCTTTTTATTACCTACAACTTTGTCATGCAACTTTTTTCCATAGGACTTTTAGTTTTGCCGGAAATCGAGATCAACCGTTTTTTACCCTTAAAAACTCACCCCTTCCCCTTCCTGATCTCAGATCGCCCTTAAATTATTTTTCCTTTCATTTGTATAATATTCTGCTCCTTTTCTAATGTGTTTCATCCTACTATTATTTTTTTTGTTTTCAAAAATTATCGACCCTGGTCTAATAAATTAAAATGAAGAAAATAGTTTTCAAAACTCTTTAGTTGATCAAATTAAATAAATCGTTCTAATTAAATTTATTTTCGAATTTGCTTTTATGTGCTGTCAAATTAAGTATGCTAAATCATTTGGAATAGCTTTTAAATACTTATTTAAAATGGCGGTGAATAAGTAAGTCTACATAAATAAGTTTCAAATAAGTCGTCGTTTAGAATACAGCCTAAGACTTTCAGAATCCATTTTTTTGTGATTATTGGAATGATAATTGCATTCCAAGAACTAATATCTGTTCCAAAGTTGTTTATTGCATGTAAATATTCTCTTAATGTATCATGCATATTTCTGATAGCTGCAGCCGATTCTGTGTTAATAACTGGTAGAGATAAAATTGTGTTTACGTATTTGGTTATCAGTAATCTTTTGTTGTTATATCTCGCTACCAGAATTTCCCAAGCTGTGTTGTAATTCTGCTCAGTTGTTTCCAAATGACTTACAATTTTGGCTGCTTCACCACCTATGTAGGATTTCAGTAAAGACATCTTATAAGTTGTAGTCAATTTAGGATTTTCATGAATAAATCTTTTAAACTGATCGTAAAATGATGACCACTTGCTGTATTCTCCATAAAAACGAGGAAAATCGATTTGTGGAAGCTTAATATCGATTTTCGATTCGTTTATTTCTATATCCACCTTATTTCTACTAATGTATTGCTGCAGAAGAGTTAATGTTTCTTCTGCTTCATCAGTAATAGATTCGTAGATAGCTTGTTGGTTTACATATCCTGCATTGTCTTCCTTTTCTAAAGACAATTATTTCATTGTGAATAAATTCAAGTTTTTCCATGGTAGATTCGATCTGTTTTTGTTTTATTGATAAAAGTTCTTTTGGTTTTTGTAAATTAATAGCGTCTCGAATTCCTCTTAGATTTCGAATAAGTTGTGTGTTCATTATCTCTTGTTTTCTTGCTAATAATGATTCTGGTAAATCTTTTGTTCCTGTTGATAAACCACTTGAAAAAGTTGTTGATGCTGGTAGTTTATCCGGAACAGAGTTTTCTGGATTACTAACGGCACCGGCATTCTGCTGATCTTCATCTAGGTTGTTGGTTACTACGACTGTTGGCACTGATTGTTGTTGTTGTAGTTCAGCCATTATGTATTCATATGATTGGTGAACCTTCAGCCGATGTTCCTTGAATTAAGGATGCTTCGTATCAACTCCTTTGGTGGTTCTTAGTATTTCGTCCATCCGTTGATACTCCAGATACAGCCTTTGTACAGTAAGCTTTTTTCTCTCGCAATAGTCATATGTTTTTCTTTCTTTCCCATCCTTCTTGTTGTTTGTAACCAGCTGTTTAAGATTTTCAGCTGTCTCTGCTTGTTGGTCGAACAGAGCTTTTGTATCCATTGTTGTTTATGTTTAACTGATCTTAATGACTGTTGTTCTCTCTGGTCACTTTATTTTACTCGAAGGCTCGAAGGACCATGTACAAACCTTCAGTAGTAGCTAACCCGCATTTCACTGGTGGGGGCTGGACAGTTAGCTTTACTGGAAGATTTGTATGATGAAGAAAAATAACGTTAAAGTTTTAATGTTAAAATAATTTTTATTTATTTATGGTAATTCATTTTCTTTAAATAAGCAATTTTTGCTGCGTTAACAATTATATAAAGTTATTATAAAGAAAATTAATTAAATATAATAATGCAATTTTGCATTATTATGCATTATTGATTTCAGCAGGGTTGGTTGATATATTTTTATCTTTTGAGGTATCAACACAATGATTTAAAAAAAAATCAAGTTGATTCAAATCATTGGACAAATCAAATGATTTAAATCAATGCAACCCTGGTTAATTGGTTTAGTTAAATGGTTAAGTTAATTGTTTTATTTGCTGAATTTTCTTGTTAATGAGTTCGGTCAACAGAACTTTCGCTCAAAAAGATCTAACGGCAGCGGGCAGGGTGAAGTAGCGTGCAATTGACCAACTGGTGGTTGGAGTTGTCACACCCGTAGATTTACCCTCCTATCTTATTTCCTTTAAACTGAACATCGTGGAAATATAATCCCATTCCCAAAAACGACTAATCGGTTCAAACTCAAATGTACTCGTATCTCACATTAAATTTTAAAATACTTTTATTAAGAATTATTGTTACGGAATTTATCAATTTATTGAAGTAAATATGAATAAATAAATAAAATTAATTTAATTCTCAAAGTGCAGATTTCCGTTTTAGATATTAAGTAACAAACGGAAATAATTGTTTTAAATGCCGTCACAACTCAATGATGTGAATTAACACATTTGAATTTTTTTATGATTGCATATAACAGTTGCAATTAAGATGATTCGATGTTATTTCAGCAACTCAAATAAATTTTATAACTAATTTACAAATCATTTTAACACCTTCTGTTGTTTCATTTTTTCTTTGTTATCCTTTTTTGTAAAATTTTAATTTCATCAGAATTTCCCCAAACAATAATTTTGTCGCTTTACAAAAAAATTGATTTTTGTTATGATGAAACGGAAAAACAGTTTTTTTTACACGGGTTATAAATAAAGTTCAATTCCGCTCCCTTATTTGCGGGAGCGGATTGCATCTTTTACTCCCTAGGGAGTAAAAAATAATGTTCATCAGTTTTCATGTTCGAAAGTTTTACGATAAATTCAAACAAATTTATATAAAAACCGCCTACTATGATGAACATCAAAAATTATAATCTTCGTTCTCTTTAAATGATTAGATTTAGTTTTTAATATCATAATTATATTGTAGTCGTGCAAAAAATAGTATATACACCTCGGGAGAGAGCATGCCATGTCCCTCAGTGGTATGTAGCCCTCAGGCTTCGCCCTCGGGCTCCAAACGCACCTTGGGAGAAAAACATGCATTTCTCTCCCTTGGTGTATAATCTACTATTGTTTTCCAACTTTCGTCAATAAGTAATAAAGTTCGGATTTATTGTTTTTTGATTTTCTGTATAAATAATATAGTTTAAACTTGAGATTTGAATGAGGTATATAAGTGAAGGAAATATATAATTTCCTCGTAATTTAAGTGAACATGAATATAGAAAAACGTGTGAAAAAAACAAAAATTTTCTTTGGAAAAATGTTGATTATTGGAAACACGAGAACTGTATTTTTATATAAAATAACAACAAGAAAAAAGCATATTTAATCTGTTCAAAACTCATCACAACGTCAACAACCTAAGATCAGCCAGCATACATTTTTACACAAACATGAACTTGAATTAAATTAGTTAGACGAACAAATTTTTTTGTCATAAAATTGCAATAACAATTATGAATTTTCAAAATTAGTAGAAATTCGTTGGTTGAAGCCAATTATGTTATGCGCCGTACCGAGGGCTAACAGTCATTAATTTAAAACACAATATTTTATTTAAAAATAAATATTAATATTTATTTATTTATTTTAACTTTCACATGATTATCAAAGAAACACTTCTCGATTTTACTCTTAGTAAAACTAAGAGAAGAATATTTCGATTCGCTGACGAACACCGATACTTAAATTCTAAGTTTTTCTTTTTAAACTTCTTGTATATATAGTTTCAAGAAGTTGATGATGATGCATAAATAATATTTGTTATATGTATTTTCTTAAACAAACAAAATAAGAATGGAAGCAAGGTAGCAAAATCAATAAAGTAATACATTGTATTGAACAATCGAATTGATTGTTTATTAAGTTTAATTTATATTTCAAACAATTATGGTTATATGAAATATAATATCAGTGAGAGTTTTAATCAACTTTAAGACATTGTATCTTAATAAGAAAATCTTTGTTTAACTAACAATTTACAAACAAAGATACAATGTTAACTAAATTTACAAGGGTTAACTAGTAAATCCATAACATCTCCCTTCTAAGAATATTGTAATAAACTTCGTCCAGAATGGGTTAATCTACTCATAAATAACCAATACATTCTGCATAATGTTTTCCACATTCATGAATTAAAAAAAAAGAGTTACCTAATACATTTTGCATAAATTAAATTTGAGTTCGCTAATACAAATGTTTACATTAATGCAAGTATGAATGAAGAGGTGTGGCCTATTGATTTCTAGAAACTACAGTGAGTACCAGAAGATTCGGCTTATTTGTTTTTGAATATAAATAAGCGAACGAAATATCAGAGAGTCAGTTTTATTTTGCAATTGAAATTGTTTATAAATATTCGCAAGTATAAGGAATAATCGGTGGTACTTGAGCCTGGGTACTAATAGTGAAAGAATTTGAACTTAGTGGAATAGTAAATACAGATTTTACGATTCCGAATATTATTGATTCAAATTGTGGAAAAGCGGTGAAGTTTATCGTGCATAAATTGGAGACCCTGGCATTTATTGCAATTAAAATCGGAAGTTGCTGTAACTGGTTACTAAATAAAGTTTGAGATTTTGTTAACTAAAGATCTGTCTTTTTACTGTCGTATTTGCTCAATAATCGAAAAGAACCAACGAAGAGTCGTTACAGTGGTGTCAGAAGTGGGATTATTGAAACAATGGTCAAGACAGTAAATATTAGTGATCTCAGCCAGACCCAGCTGAAGGATGAGTGGAGGATAAGGAATGCTCCAATCCATGGGACGAAGGCAGAACTTGCATTCCGACTGCGTAGAGTCGTAGAAGAAGCAGGCCAAAACACAGAGGTCATAGAAGTAGAGCCGGAGGAAGCTCCGGTCCAGAATGCCCCAGCAATTGATCCGATGATGTTGTTGATGAAAGAAATGATGGCACAGCAGCAACAAAAATTTGCTGATATGATGGCCAAACAAGGAAACAACCAACAACAACAACTCGCTGATCTGATGGCCCGACAAGAGAAACAGGCAGCAGAACAAAAAGTAGAGCAACAACAACAACTTGCTGATATGATGGCCAAACAAGGAAACAACCAACAACAACAACTTGCTGATATGATGGCCCGACAAGAGAAACTAGCAGCGGAACAAAAATTAGATCAACAACAACTACGTGAAGTAATCGAGTCACGTATATCCAGTGCGGAGGTTTAAATCAACAACATGGAAAGGGAGCTGCGGACAGTTACCGAAGAACAAGAGAAATTACGCAAACTTTCGAGTGAATTCCGCCAAGAAATAGCACAAGTGAAGTCAGGTAACATGATCAATCCATCAACTGCTTCAGCTTCAGCTAGAGTGAAAACACCCGCATTTGATGGATCTACATCGTATCAGATATTTAAGATGCAATTTGAGATTGCAGCAACTGGGGTTGATCACCAGCAAAAAGCAAATGCGCTTATATTGGCATTGAAGGGACCTGCTGCTGAAATTTTGCAGACACTGCAACGTTTGCATTCGGTTCCTTATAACCATACTCTATAGAATTCATTCAAGATTCCAAGTTGGCAAAACTTTTCTGTTCAACAACAAGAAACAAAATTATTTTCTTATACTCATGAATCTATTTCAATTCTTCTATTCTTCCTCACCGATATGTTAAAATGAGTAATATTCGATTCAGAAAAATTAAACTTGTAAATTATTTAAACCTATTAAGATGTGAATCAAATTTATTGATTATCAATTGACCGTTACGGTACATGTAGTAAATGCAAAAAAGGAAATGGTTTTGGATCAAATTTATATATAGGTTAATGTTAATAATTATTTACATTTGAATTACGTGTTTTTTTTCTATGTATAAACAAATTGAATTTCTTGATTTTGTTATGCTTGTATTTTTAAATTCAAAACAGCTGATCGCAATAAAGATGGATTATCATTGCCATCTATTATTTAAATAAACATTACCGATAAACTGCAAAGTGAATTGGGATTCTTTATTTAATTTAATTTTGACAAAATTTTGATTTATTTTTGCGGTTTCCGGCAAAAATTAAATATAAGAGATGGTTTTCCTTCAACTTATCTCTCTTACTAGCTATTGCTAGCTCTTACAAGTACTAACTAGCTCTTGCTAGTTTGAAGCTTCTAACTCTTAGTAAGTTAGTAAGCGTGGCTTAAGTTCCAGCCAAATAAATTTTAAATTGTGCTTAAAGTAACTTATAATAAGTTTTTATTTGAAATTCACGTGCTTGTGCCATTTTTATGGTAATAAATTGAAAATTTGTAATTTTTTTGGAACCAGTGAATAAATTATATAGTGCATCTTGAACTAGCTTAAATAAATTAACAAAATTAAAAATAAAAACCAAGCAAAGCAAAACTTTATTTAAATATCTTAAAGAAAGAGATTAAGATGGCCACAATTTGTGTTGAAATTGTTAATGTGATATGTTTATAAAGCCATCATACCGTCGCTTTAATAATGAAACAACGTATTCGCAAAAGTGTAGTTTCGAGATAATTGGGTTTAAAGATTTTTCGATTTTCTGATTTTCGTAAACTCGACAGCACTATTGAATGAATAAAGATATTGGAAAAAAATTTCTACCAATCTTGACTAATTTCCCCATAGCATATTAAAATTTCATATTAGTACCTGCTGGATTTCCTACCTAAAAAGAGGTGAAAAGTCAATCAGGTACCTTATACGTAATTTCATATTTCATATACGTTATTTCATTTTGCATGGAAGTACGATTAAGCCTAAAACTAATTATTGAACTAACGCATAATATTTTTACAATTTTTTATTTATATGAACCGGCATATCATGTAGTAATGAATGATGCTTATACAATATTTTAGATTTACCATTTCGTGTGGCGATCGTAATGTATGTAAAGTATACGACACTGATTTTACCAAAGTTATTATTCTGTAGGAATTGAAATATCGTACATGCATTTACGCTGTTTCAATATTTAACCAAATTCAAATTTGCATGTACGTTAATTAACAATATATTAATTTTCACCCCCAGTTATAAAAAAATTGGAAAATGTTAAAATGCCACTTTATAAACATCCTTATGGGAAATGCAGCGCACCCATTATATAATAACAACGTATATATGGCATACGTTATATATTATATATGGCATACGCATCATTATTAAAGCGACGATACTAAATTAGTTAAAATTGTTTTATATGAAATGAAAACTTTAAAATTTGTGTACAGTTTAATCAAATTTATAAATGCTAAATAAGATTGTACAATGTGTCTAAAGCTATAATAAAAATAAATAAAATTAAAAAACAAATATTAAAATAATATGAAAATATAAACATTTTTTGTCTTTCTAATTAATTATTAAATTGGATGAAATGTTGATCATCTAAATCTAATGCTGATCGTATGTGCTGGTGATAATTATACTAAAATATAAACTATTATTGTCTTTCTAATTAATTAATAAATTAGATGAAATGTTGATCATCTAAATCAATCATATGTGCTGTTGATGATTAAATGTTGAAAATATGTCCTGTTGATAATTAAATGCTGCTGATAGGTTATCTAGTGGATGAACAAATTATTTATTGGTGAATACATATATGCTTTCGTCACAACATTAGGAAAAAGTTATTTGAAGATTGAATATTGATTTTGGATTATAATCGAGTGAAGAATATTTGGATGATTTTTACCAACCCATCATCAAGATACAAGCAAACTGGATTCGTCGTGAGTTTCTTTATTTTTTCTATTTTAATAAATAAAATTTAGTAACGATATTTCTTCTTTTTGATTAATACTAGTAAATGAGAATATTTTATTTTTGCTAATTAAATAATTTTAATTTTAATATGATGAGGCAGTAAACTTAGTAGTTTGATAGTGAAGATGACCAATTTCTTTTTTTTACTCTAATTCTGGGCGATCGTGAGTTGGCTATAAAGTGGAAAGTAGATTTAATTCCTTTATATATTGTTATGTGGATACTGTGAAATTAAAAATTTTTCTTTGTAAGTAATGATCACTATCATGAACCCTGATACTGAGACTTTAAATCTCGTGGTGATAGAAGTACCCGGTGATCAACTTTAGGTAATTCCTACCAAAAGAATACGTTACAACACTATCAGCAACAGAGCGTGATTACAGCAAGATAATGGAGGCCTTAGAAGTAAGATATGGGGAAGGTCATATGCAAGCTCTCCATCGCATGCAGCTCAAAACACGAAAACAAGGAGTCAGCGAAACTTTGCAAGAATTAGAGGCTGACATTGTGAGACTGGTAAATCTGTCATATCCAAACTATAACGCTGAACACCGAGACGAACTGGCAGCTGATACATTTATCAATGCTTTTCGAGATGTACAAATGAGAAATCAGCTGTATCAAAGCGAGAAGAAACTACCTGTGGAAGTCTTAGCATTGGCCCTACAAATGGAAGCTGGAAAAAGAACGTATGGCTCAGATAGAGTACGTCAGATGGAAGTTGCTGAAGAACCACTAAAAGCAGCGCTCGATGAAGTGATCATGCGTGTCAAAAGTTTGGAGAGTAAGATGCTGGAACTGTGGAAAGTTGGGGCACATCAGACGGGAATGCGGGAAGAAACTACCTGTGGAAGTCTTAGCATTGGCCCTACAAATGGAAGCTGGAAAAAGAACGTATGGCTCAGATAGAGTACGTCAGATGGAAGTTGCTGAAGAACCACTAAAAGCAGCGCTCGATGAAGAGATCATGCGTGTCAAAAGTTTGGAAGATAAGCCTGAACGAAATCAACGAAGGAGATCTAGCAGAGTAAGATGCTGGAACTGTGGAAAGTTGGGGCACATCAGACGGGAATGCAGTAGCAGCATATAGTAGCAGCATATACTAGTAGCAGCAAAAGAAGGAGTAGTTCCAGTCCAGAGGATGAACCTCTCCAACAAGCAGGTGGATGTCAAAAAGGAAAGGGATTTCGGCGTTGTACACTGTAAGGGAAGGATACATTGTAACGCTGATGATCTTCCAAGAAGACCCTGTATTGAGAAGCGCAAGTCATGTAGCAGGACTGAGAAAAAGGAGGCAATGACAGTGAATCAGATTAAGTTCCAAACTCCTGAGGATTGGTGTACCGAGGCAATTAAAAGAGAGCAGCTAGAAGATCCAGCTATGGCTCCAATATTGAAATGGAAAACCGAGGGAAGGCGACCGGAGTGGAAAGAGGTAGCACCTTTAAGTACGGAGGTGAAATCCTACTGGGCGCAATGGGACTCACTATTGATGGACAACGGGATACTAAAAAGAAAATGGGAGTCCGCTGATGGAAAGAAAGTGTTGGAACAACTGGTGTTGCCATCAAGTCGAGTAGAAGAGGTACTGGGAAAGCTGCATGGAAGTATTTCTGGAGGACACCTGGGAGTCAATAAAACCCTAGCCAAAGTAAGGGAGAGGTTTTATTGGGTAAGGTATCGAACAGACGTAGAGCAATGGTGTCGGCGATGCGATACTTGTGCAGCGAGCAAAGGACCAAAAACTAGAACTCGAGGAGAGATGCAACAGTACAATGTGGGCGCCCCAATGGAGAGAATTGCGATAGACATCGCGGGGCCATTTCCGGAAACGGCAAAAGGTAACCAATACATCATAGTTGTCATTGATTACTTTACAAAATGGCCGGAAGCTTATGCAATACCGAACCAGGAAGCGGTTACGGTCGCGGAAACATTAGTCAACGAATGGGTTTGCAGATATGGAACACCGCTCGAGTTGCATACCGACCAGGGAAGGAATTTCGAATCTCAACTGATGGAAGAGCTGTGCAGAACACTCGACATTAGAAAAACACGAACTACACATATGAACCCGTAGTCGGATGGCATGGTAGAGCGATTCAACCGTACCATGGAAGAACATATGTCGAAGGTAGTGGAAGCCAACCAAAGAAATTGGGATAAGGATCTTCCGTTATTCTTGATGGCCTATCGTAGCGCAGTGCACGATACGACATGTGAAACGCCAGCGAATGTCATGTTCGGGAGAGAACTACACCTTCCTAGTGACATCGAGTTCGGCATCCCCACAGATTATGTGGGACAACTAAGAGAGAAGATGAATAAAATCCATCAACAGGTTCGAGACCACATTAAGATTGCCAGTGACAAAATAAAAACCAGGTACGACATAAATGCAAATAGTGACGGTTTTCAAGAAGGAGAATTGGTATGGCTATACAACCCCAGGAGAACTAAGGGAAGATCGCCCAAGCTGCAGCCAGATTGGGAAGGTCCATATAAAATAATCAAACGAATTAATGATGTTATCTACCGCATCCAAAAGGGACCCCGTACCAAGATGAAAGTGATACATCTGCAAAGGTTAGCACCGTACAGTGTAATAAACTTTGTCCAGAATGGGTTAATTTACTCATAAATAACCAATACATTCTGCATAATGTTTTCCACATTCATGAATTAAAAAAAAGGAGTTACCTAATACATTTTGCATAAATTAAATTTGAGTTCGCTAATACAAATGTTTACATTTATGAAAGTATGAATGAAGAGGTGTGGCCTATTGATTTCTAGAAACTACAGTGAGTACCAGAAGATTCGGCTTATTTGTTTTTGAATATAAATAAGCGAACAAAATATCAGAGAGTCAGTTTTATTTTGCAATTGAAAGTGTTTATAAATATTCGCAAGTATAAGGAATAATCGGTGGTACTTGAGCCTGGGTACTAATAGTGAAAGAATTTGAACTTAGTGGAATAGTAAATACAGATTTTACGATTCCGAATATTATTGATTCAAATTGTGGAAAAGCGGTGAAGTTTATCGTGCATAAATTGGAGACCCTGGCATTTATTGCAATTAAAATCGGAAGTTGCTGTAACTGGTTACTAAATAAAGTTTGAGATTTTGTTAACTAAAGATCTGTCTTTTTACTGTCGTATTTGCTCAATAATCGAAAAGAACCAACGAAGAGTCGTTACAATATAAATTATGGTTAATTTTTATAAAGAGAAACAGAATTTATTTAAAAAACAAATTAAATCAAAAATCAAAACAATAGTTTAATTATTTAAGGAAGGTATTCATCCTTTGATGAACCTTGTTCATTAATAGAAGGGAAAAATCTTCTTCTTACTTCTACTAATTGAGTTTCCATCATCATTATCATTATTTAAATTATTCTTAAAATATCTAATTTCTTGGCAAACTGCTTTCTTATTCTTTCTATTAAAACATTTATTAAACAAATTAAACGTATTATTAAACCTATTATTAAACGTAAAACATTTGCAGGAAATATAAGTAATTAAAATTATAACTAATATTCCAGTTATAAAAATAAAAATTTTCTTTTCCTTTTCAGCAGCCAAATTCTGTAATTGTGAAGCGGTGAAGTGATAAGTTTTTTAATGAAAAGAAACGAAGAAATTTTTATCACTTCACCGCTTCACAGTTACAGAATTTGGCTGCAGGAATATTTTTCAAAGTTCTAGTAACATTAGTTTCTTGGTTACTTAATTCGATATTGAAATCTTTTCAATTTTTCAAATTATTACATTTAAACATAGCAATATTTTCAACAGGTTTGATTTCTTCTAATTTAATAGTAAGACAACAATCTTCTAAACCAAAATGATAAAATATGGAGGGGCTGAAATCTCACAGCTCTGAGATATCAAGACTTCGGTCTGGGTTAAGGATTTTGATATAGTTTTCGGCAAAAAACTTTTATGAGGTCATTGTTTTTAGTTTTGGGCAGCGATGTATATCAAACATAACTCTTTGTTAAAGTACAAGTATTTTTTATCTCTGTTTAAAAATTTATTACAAAACTAACACGAAACATCAATACGTTGCCGGAAAATTATAATCAAAATTTCAAAAATATTATTAAATTAAATAAAATCAAACTTTTTCAAAATTCCAAAAATATTCCAAAAATTAGAATAAAATCAAAAATTTAAATATTTTCTAAATTCCAATAATATTTAAAAAATTCTTAAAAATTCAAACTTTTCCAAAATTCTAAAAATATTGCAAAAATTATTACAAAATCAAAAATTCAAAAATTTTTTCAAAATTCCAAAAATTATAATAAAATCAAAAATTTTAAATTTTTCAAAATTCTAAAAATATTCCAAAAATTCTTACAAAATCAAAAATTAAAACTTTTTCCGAAATTCTAAAAATATTGCAGAAACATTACAAAATCAAAAATACAAACTTTTTCAAAATTCCAAAAATATTTAAAAAACTATAACAAATTCCAAAATTTCCATGTCCAATTTCATTTTATATTACATTTACGTCATAAAAACAGCTACATTTTTTTTCCCAAAAAAAATTGGCTAAAAAATTAAATGAAATCATTTTTGACACACTTGACAACATTTTTTGACAAACTTATAATGCCATAATTCTCTATATTCTATAATAATAACAAAATTTCATTTCAAACAAACAATTAATGTTATTTTTTTCCAAAAAATTGGGCAAAAAAATAAATAAAAATCTTTCTTTTGACACACTTGACAACATTTTTTTGACAAACTTATAATGCAATAGTCTAGTTTTAGATCTCACATACCAATCCCTACCATCAAGATTTCTCCAAATTTAATGTTCCTACTCGTAATCACTTAAAATGAACGTTTTTGAAGCCAAAAATATGAAAATTTGCTGTTTTTGACACACTTAATGATTTTTTTGACACACTTCCGGTACAGTTATCGAACACAGCGTCCTTTCGGACCTGTCCCTTGAGTATACCTGTTTTTAGAAAAAAAAATTTGAAATCCCTCCAGCGGTTTTCCCTTTTGGCTCATGAATGTAATACTTAGATCTTTCAGACCGAAGTAATATAAGTAAAACAAGCTTTATTTACATTGTTAAGTTGCATTACAATATGCTCAATGAAGTTTCAATTTCTTTTAAATCAATTTTATTACTTCGGTCTGAAAGACCTAAGTATTACATTCATGAGCCAAAAGTGAAATTCTTACCCCCTTTTTTTTGGCATTTCTCGACGTTTTAGGACCTACTGATTCTAAAAAGGCTAAAAAAATGTATGTCTGTATGCCGTCCGGCCGTCCGTCCGTCATTACCTACGCTGCAGGGAAAACCGCTGGAGGGATTTCAAAAATTTTTTTTTCTAAAAATAGGTATTCACAAGGGACAGGTTCGAAAGGACGCTGTGTACGATAACTATACCGGAAGTGTATCAAAAAAATCATTAAGTGTGTCAAAAATAGCAAATTTTCGTATTTTTGGCTTAAAAAACGTTCATTTTAAGTGATTACGAGTAGGAACATTAAATTTGGAGAAATCTTGATGGTAGGGATTGGTATGTGAGATCAAAAACTAGATTATTGCATTATAAGTTTGTCAAAAAAATGTTGCCAAGTGTGTCAAAAAAAAGATTTTTATTTATTTTTTTGCCCAATATCCTGGAAAAAAATAAAATAAATTATTTGTTTGAAATGAAATTTTATTATTATTATTGAGAATTATGGCATTATAAATTTGTCAACAATATGTTGTCAAGTGTGTCAAAAGAAAGATTTTTATTAATTTTTTTACCCAATTTTTTGGAAAATAATAAAATTAATTATTTGTTTGAAATGAAATTTTATTATTATTATTGAGAATTATGGCAATGTAAGTTTGTCAAAAAAATAATGATAAGTGTGTCAAAAAATGATTTCATTTATTTTTTTAGCCAATTTTTTGGGAAAAAAAATGTAGCTGTTTTTATGACGTATATGTAATTGCAAATGAAATTGGACATGGAAATTTTTGAATTTGTTATAGTTTTTGAAATATTTTTGGAATTTTGAAAAAAGTTTGTATTTTTGATTTTGTAATAATTTTTGCAATATTTTTAGAATGTTGGAAAAAGTTTTAATTTTTGATTTTGTAAGAATTTTTGGAATATTTTTAGAATTTTAAAAAATTTTAAAGTTTTGATTTTATTCTAATTTTTGGAATTTTGAAAAAAGTTTGAATTTTTGATTTGATAATAATTTTTGCAATATTTTTAGAATTTTGGAAAAGTTTGAATTTTTAAGAGATTTGGGAATATCATTGGAATTTAGAAAAAGTTTAAATATTTTTTAGAATATTTTTGGAATTTTGAAAAAAGTTTGATTTTATTTAATTTTTAAAATATCTTTGGAATTTTGAAAAAATATGAATTTGTGATTTTGAAATATTTTCTCGAAACGCTAAATGGAGAGGTTTTTGAGTAGTTTGCTTATTGTATAATCTTTTCACTAAATTATGTTAATATATGGTCTGTTATAATTTACCGGCGACGTATTGATGTTTCGTGTTAGTTTTGTAATAAATTTCTAAAAAGAGATAAAAAAATACTTGTACTTTAACAAAGAGTTATGTTTGATATACATCGCTGCCCAAAACTAAAAACCATGTCCTCATAAAAGATTTTTGCCGAAAACTATATCAAAATCCTAAACCTCAGAGCTGTGAGATTTCAGCCCCTCCATATTTTATAATTGAAATATGCCCATCTGAAATATGCCCTACTAATTTGGTTGTTCCCAAATATTTATAGTAGAACATGATGTTTTAACAGATACATAAAGTATTTGCTTTACAAAAAGTGTTATTTTCTAGTTTAATTTTATATTTTATTACCCTACATAAGTGTAATTTTTTAAAATCCATCTTTGTTAAAACAAATGTCAAACACTGTCACAGTCAAATGTAAGGTGTTCTTAAAGTAATTCAATACTATTCAAATTTGTGTTATACAATTAAAAATATTTATTATTTGAAAATATAAGGAAATACTTTATTTAAACATATTAGGCTTTTAAATTAATATATAACGTTTATTATTTCTTTTATTTGTTTTGAAAATATAAATATGCAAATTGTAAAATGTAAACAGCACCATCGAGCTAGAAAGCAAACACTATTAAACTTCACCCCAATACTAAAAATTAGATGCCTCACTCAAAAAGTCTAGTTACTCTTTCTTAGATTTATTTATTTAAACGTAGGGAATAGCAACAAATTGTTCACTGTTGAATCATTTCTGATGTATCTGCAATCTTTGTTAATAGCATTTCTTATTTCAGGTTCAATAAAATTTACTGGATAGCTAGGTTTCGTTCGGAAACACAAAATCGCTTGCTTATTTTCTAAAATAGGCAACTGTAATTCCAAGGAGCGTGGCTATCAGTTCTTCAACAAGAACAATAATTGGCATTTTGTTTCCGAACGACCAGTTGCCTAAATATATATATGAAGTATTAAAGATTAATAATTATGTATTAAAACTTATCACAATAATAATAATAGTAGGGGAGCCCGGGATGCTAAATTTGCAGTTACTAGAGCGTCATAGGGACTTATTGGATTGTGAAGTTTACGTTCTAAAATGAAAAAAGTTTATGTCAAGTTTTCCATTTTAGTGGGGGGGAGAGCGTGTAAGAATTTTTAAAAATGTAAAAAAAAACAGTCACATAAAAATACTCGAGCGCGTCAGATATTCATAGAGTATATGCGCTTTGTCTTTCTAATAACCGATACATATAAATCTGACGATTAACTAAAGGGAGGTGGGCGTATAGAGAAGTGGAAAAACAAAAAAAAAAAAAGTTATTCGAGCGTGTCAGATATTCAAGGCTTATGTAAAGTGAACTCAAAAAAGTGTCCTATTTAAATGACTGACGATTTGAACGTGACCAAAAGTCATGGCTGATTTTGAAAAATGTAAAAATAAAATGTGACCTTGAGATACTCGAGCGCGTCAGATTTTTATGCAGGGGGATCAACTTGATGTCTTCGTCCTCCAGGATGATAATCTGACAATTATATGGAGGGGTACTGTTCGTCTGACAATTTTAAAGTGACAATTATTTGTCGTTTCTATTTCTATGTAATTTTTTTCAAAAACAGTATTTTTAATCTACAACTGTAGTAAATTTAATAGTTAAAAAGCATAATTTACCATTTTGTTTTATGTTACTAGGATTATCTTAGTTATATTAATGCTTTTGGATTGAAAACTACGATTACTACAATTAATGTAATATGAAATATTTGACAATTGATTTTTCCTGCAATTAAGCGAGCAAACATTTACTAGATTTTGGAGTGTTTTTAATTTATTTTTAAACAGTGCATGAAATTCACAAAATAACTTATAAATACAACAAACAAATCAAAGCGTCTAGCAGCCACCAAAAACGTGTACACTATGGTGATCAGCTGAGATGGCGTCATGCCAACAGACGCTCTAGTGGAATTGGTGCGAGAGAGTAAGAGATAAAGAAAGAGTGAGAGAGAAGTGAGGCGCGGAGTGGGGAATACACAGCTCTCAGCATCTGTACGCTCCATCTTTTATTGACGATTTTACCTGAATCGCCCCATGAAAACTGTCAGAATATATGTTTTCCGTAATCCTGATAGGATTACCTTCAAAATTAAAAAAAAGTCAATCGCGCTCGAGTATTTCAAGGTGTCGTTTTTTTTTTTACACCTTTGTGACTCGCCTATTTCCTTATGTCACGGTCAAATTGTCAGATTATTGAAATATGCACTTTTCTGGATGTCTTTAACTTACCTTCTCTTAATCTGACGCGCTTGAGTTTTTCTGACGATTGATTTTTTTTTACTAATCTGACGGGTTGCCCTCGACGCACCCCACTACATTAAGGGTTCATATTTGGTAGGAGTACATTACAAGGTGCAAGTTTTCTCCCCATATGATTTTCTGACGCGCTCGAGTATCTCGCAAAATCCCCGCTTGGGCTCCCCTACTATAATAACTTAACAACAGGAAAAACAAACTAAACACAACACAAAACATGTTTGGTTTGTGTGAAAAAATAATTATTTGCAGATTTCAAATTATAAAAAACAAAAACAAATGATTTAAATTTTGAATTTTTATTTGATTAATTTCTGTATCAAAAAATAAACGCAGATTTAAAAAATAAAAAAAATTTAAAAACACACTTTTTGAAAAACGAACTAAAAAGTAGAAAATAAATTTTGCATTAACATCAGCGTTATGTCTTTTATAATTATATTTCCTTTGAAATTGTTAGAAGAACAAATATTTAAATGGTATTTAACACATCTTAGCATAGATGCAACTATTAAATTTTTGACTAATTTAAAATGCTAATTTTCGATTGACAAACAGTTTTCCGTTGCCAATTAAAAAGGAAATGTGTTTATACACTCGTAAATTTTATCTTCTGAATCGGTTGGTACCTACAAGTATTCTGACTACCATATACTACTCACTAATACAGTCAAGGCTTCAGTATGGAGTTGTGTGCTGGGGTGGAATATATCTGTCTAATATTTGGCCCATTATAGTTGCTCAAAAAAGTTTGATTCGTATAATGCATTCCAAAAATAGATTTGTTCATTCTTTCCCACTTTTCAAACGGTCCGGCATTTTACCACTACGTCATCTATACATTTACAGAGTTCTTCGAGTACATTTTCTACGTAGTGGTAATCGTAGGCCTAGGAATGATGACATGTACAATTTTAGAACAATTTTGTCGATGGTTATGCCTTTTCCGAAATCCGAAAAGTTTCGCCGATATTTTTTGTATACAGCACCTAAAATATTTAATCTTTTACCTGGAGATTTGAAAAGTGAAACTAACTTTACAACCTTCTTAAGATTATTGAAAACGTGGCTTTTTGACCTAGAGAGTGTCGAATTTGTATTTGAGGCAGTCAAATAATAACTAGCAACTTCATTTACTTCCTTAGCAATACATATTTGCGTGCTATTATTTTTCTTTTCTTTACCCATAACTCCTATTTATATTTATATTTATAATTAAACTGTTTGTTTTTTGCTTTTTTCTTTTTGATTTTATACAACGTCGTTTTCTTTTTTGTATCGTTTGTTATTCTTTATAATGTAATAATCCATTGCTATAATTAATAGATAATTTTACATTTATTTAATTCTTTAGTCACTAATAATTTCAAAGCACCTCACAATCAGTTTTATTAATATGAAGGTTCATTCGTCACTTGACTTATAGTCAACAGAATGACCCTAATTTTTTCTCAAAGTTTGCTTATGTTTTTAGTTGTTTTTGTTT
Source organism: Diogma glabrata (assembly GCA_963693315.1). Classification (NCBI taxonomy): domain Eukaryota; kingdom Metazoa; phylum Arthropoda; class Insecta; order Diptera; family Cylindrotomidae; genus Diogma; species Diogma glabrata. The sequence continues at coordinate 139,383,830 of OY856186.1, read as the reverse complement.
GATTGTTAAGTTTATTATATTGTATTATTGGATATTAAAATCTGTATATTTTTGAGAGAAATAAATAATAATAATAATAATAATAATAATTGTTACATAAATAAAAGTGGGTGACGCATACGTTAATATAGAAAAGGAACAAATGTATTCTATGTTAATCTCTAACAAGAGAGACTACCAACGTTTATTCCCTTTCCTTTCTGAATGCGCCACCCACTTTTATTTTATGTAACAAATGGGAACGGAAAACTGTTTGTCAATCGAAAATTAGCATTTTAAATTAGTCAAAAATTTAATAGTTGCATCTATGCAAAGATGTGTTAAATACCATTTAAATATTTTTTCTTCTAACAATTTCAAAGGAAATATAATTATAAAAGACATAACGCTGATGTTAATGCAAAATTTATTTTCTACTTTTTAGTTCGTTTTTCAAAAAGTGTGTTTTTTAAATTTTTTTATTTATTTTTTTATTTTAGAGTTTTTAGTTATATAATTTTACCTACAAATAAGTTAACCACATTATTTCACAGAAAATACACCATAAGTAAAACTAGCAATTAAATCACTTACCGAAAATTTAATATTCTTTGAAATTTAAAGTAATTTTAATAAGGTTAATTGCACTATAACGTTATTTAAACATCCAGTGTAAAATTTTAGTACGTTTCTTTGCTCATTGTATTAATTTTAAGTTGTACATAAATTATTAAATATATATGTTCGCATCAAATGTCAAGTTTTTTTCGGAAAAAAGCTCTATAATTAGCTTTTTCCTTAAAATTCGAATCGTTATATTACTGTATGTAATTGACAGATTACATACAGCAATGATAATTAGAAATCATTAATTATGTATTAAAATGTATAGCAAAATAATAATTATGCAACTATAGTAAAAAAAACTTAACGAGAACACAAAACAATCTGGATTTAGAAGAAATAACAATTATTTAAAATTTTCGAAACACAAATCACTCATTATTTACAATTTAAGGCCATTTTTTCATATAAAAATGACAAAAATGTGTAATATGTCCTCTATTATAATGAGATACTCAGTATGAGCAAAATTTCAGCGCGGTAAATGGGCATTCAGATCTTATGGATTTTCATATTTTCATACATAATAACTGATTTTTAATTATCATTGCTGTATGTAATCTGTCAAATACACCAAAATAACGATTTGAACTTTAAGAAAAAAGGTCTATAAGCTTTGAACGAAATGTCATACTTTTATTTCTTTTTGTGTTCATTATTTATAATGTAAGGCATTTTATCCATATGAAATGACAGAAACATGTATGATGTCTATGATTATAATGATATACACAGTATTACCAAAATTCCTTCGCTCAAAATGAGTCAACCAGAGGATGAGGATTTCAGTGCAATTCTTTAAGGTCTTTCAGAATGAAGAAAAATTTGAATTTTTTTTCTTCAGATTTATAAAGTTTTTTGCTTTAAAAGTTTTAGAAATACGTACTGACTACTTCAACAAACTTGTCTTTTCAATTTGGGATCAATCACATAATGGGAAGTTACTGAAAAATGAATCACAAAATTCCACCCATCAAAGCTCTCAAGAGTCAAGTTAAATAAAAGTGTGTAAAAAAGCACTGTTCATATACGTCTAGTAAATAAATGAGGCACACAAAATAAAATATAAAATTTATATTTTTAATAATAATATTGTATTTGTTTTGATCAAAATCAAATAAAAATCGAAAATGTCACTTTTAGATGTTTTCTCAAAAACAGCGAGTCCAAAATAGGCGATTGAATCGCCTATTTTGGAATAGAAATGGAGTTTCCGAACAACTTTATCTGTCAAATCGCTGGCTTAAATATAGGCAAGAAATAGTTTAAGAAACGACCATACGGCCACAAACGTCAAAATAGGAAAATAAGCAAGCGATTTGGTTTTTCATATAATTTTACGAAAATTTTTAAACAACGCAGCCATGAAAAAATAGAATATTACTTCGGTCTGAAAGACCTAAGTATAACATTCATAAGCTCAAAGTGAAATTCTTACCCCCACTTTTTTTGGCATTTCTCGACGTTTTAGGACCTACTGATTCTAAAAAAGCAAAAAAAAAAAATGTGTGTCTGTCTGTCGGCCGTCCGGCCGTCACAACCGACGAAATCTAGAAAACCGCTGGACGGATTTCAAATTTTTTTTTTTTCTAAAAATAGGTTTACCTAATGGGAAGAGCCGAGAGGACGATGTGTTTGATAACTGTACCGGAAGTGTGTCAAAAAAATCGTCAAGTGTGTCAAAACAAGGAAATTTGCATATTTTTTGCTTAAAAAACGTTCATTTTAAGTGATTACGAGTAGGAACATTGAATTTGGAGAAATCCTGATGGTAGGGATTAGTATGTGAGACCAAAATCTAGATTATTGCATTATAAGTTTGTCAAAAAAATGTTATCAAGTGTGTCAAAAGAAAGATTTTATTTATTTTTTACCCAATTTTTTGGAAAAAAAATAAAATTAATTGTTTGTTTGAAATGAAGTTTGAAATAATAATTATTGAGAATTATGGCATTATAAGTTTGTCAAAAAAATGTTGTCAAGTGTGTCAAAAGATTTTTATTTAGTTTTTTACCTATTTACCTAATTTTTGGAAAAAAAATAACATTGATTGTTTGAAATGAAATTTTATTATGATTATTGAGAATTATGGCATTATAAGTTTGTCAAAAAATGTTGTTAAGTGTGTCAAAAATGATTTCATTTAATTTTTTAGCCAATTTTTTGGGAAAAAAAATGTAGCTGTTTTTATGACGTAAATGTAATTTAAAATGAAATTGAACATGCAAATTTTGGAATTTGTTATAGTTTTTTGAATATTTTTGGAATTTTGAAAAGGTTTGTATTTTTGATTTTGTAATAATTTTTGCAATATTTTTAGAATTTCGGCAAAAGTTTTAAGTTTTGATTTTGTAAGAATTTTTGGAATATTTTTAGAACTTTGAAAAATTTTAAATTTTTGATTTTATTATAATTTTTGGAATTTTGAAAAAAATTTTGAATTTTTGATTTTGTAATAATTTTTGCAATATTTTTAGAATTTTGGAAAAAGTTTGAATTTTTAAGAATTTTTGAAATTTTATTGGAATTTAGAAAATATTTAAATATTTGATTTCATTCTAATTTTTGGAATATTTTTGGAATTTTGAAAAAGTTTGATTTTATTTAATTTAACAGTATTTTTGGAATTTTGATTATAATTTTCCGGCAACGTATTGATGTTTCGTGTTAGTTTTGTAATAAATTTTTAAACAGAGATAAAAAATACTTGTACTTTAACAAAGAGTTATGTTTGATATACATCGCTGCCCAAAACTAAAAACCATGTCCTCATATAAGTATTTTGCCGAAAACTATATACAAATCCTTAACCCAGACCGAAGTCTTGATATCTCAGAGCTGTGAGATTTCAGCCCCTCCAATGTTATGTTGTCGATTTCTAATTTTATAATTTATAGTAAATATCGATTATATATACAGACTATCATAGAAAAAATTGCATTTCCAACGCGAGATTAAAACGTTTTTCGTTCGTAATCATTTCACACTCGACGCTGGCGCGTCTCGTGATTTTCGTGATATTGAATCGACGCTAGCGCGTCTCGTGAACAAATGTTTACTCACGAAAAAAACAATGTTATCATCTCTTGTAGGAAAATATACTATTTCCTTTGGAAGATGTAGTTATTTTGAAAAAAGAAAACCATTTCACGTAGTATTTTGGAAATGTTATATACCAAGAAATCTTCAAATCTTCTAAATATTCAAATTGATTCGGCATATTTAGGAAATAGTTACAATTATATAATAAATTAATTATTTTAGATTTAAATTTTAATTAACTGTATTCAAATTTCGTTTTTCTTAACTTAAGCCGCAATTAGACTATTGCAGAACTCTGCAATATTTCTGCAATAGTCGTGCAATGGTAGTGTGTAAAATATTCATTGCAGAAAAGTTTGGCAATGAACCCATTGCAAAACATTGCAATGAGTCATTGCAATGTTTTGCAATGAGTTCATTGCCAAACTTTTCTGCAATGAATATTTTACACACTACCATTGCAGAAATATTGCAGAGTTCTGCAATAGTCTAATAGCAGCTTTAGTAACAAAATTTTTTAAAATCGAAAAATTGTTTGAACATATTTTTTAGCTTTTTCTTTTCTTTTGTAACGTTAATAGTTATTTATGTATCAAGGGAATTGTAAGGATGTTAATTACTGAGGGAAACGTTTACTACCCCAGGGCCTCTGACCCGAGGGTTAGTAAGTTTCACAAGGTAATTGACATCTAATAATTCACGTGATACATAGATAATTTTATTTTTTACTACCTAAATCATTTATTAAACTAAAACATTTATTTTTATCAGGTATGTTGATAGCATGATTTTGCGTTTTAATTGATCAAGTTAGTTATTTTCACTTCAAATTGTATTGCCAGGGTATTGTTATTTGTTACTATGGCTTTATGTAAACTTTATAATAAAAACTAGGTCTATTATAAATCCATAACTCCGTCTTATAATTCCCTGGGGAATTATGAATGTCATTATTATTTCGGTAACTATAAGGTCTAAACGACTTGAATCGAAGTAAACGAATCAGCAAAAAATAAAATAAATTTTATAACTAAAATAATAGGCTTCAACCAACGAATTTTTATTTATTTTGAAAATTAAAATACAGCCTACGAATATTTTTAAAAAAATAAATATGAAAATTGTTTTTAAATAGATTTTATCTATTTTTTAACCAACTTAAAAAAAGAAGGAGGTTCTATGTTTTTATTTATTTATGTTTTATTTATATTAAAACATTTCAACCCGTTCAAACATTTGCATTTTACGTATGGATATAAATCTTGTGTGTTTACTTCGACAAAAGTTTAACTATGTAACATGCATATAAATAAATATTTTTAATCATTGTTGTTTTGTGGGCGTTGTTTGTTGTTATACAAACACGTTTATAATAGATAATTTATTCAATTTGAAATCTTTTTTTATAATATCTGCGAATACTGTTGTCAATTCTTTAACAATATTTATGAATTATAAAAAATTTAAAACCTCCAAATTATATTGTAACGATTATTGAATACGATAGAACACAACACAACCGAACATCTTTCGAGAAAATACTCTTCAGAGAAAATAGTTCCACTAAAGAAATATAAAAATACCTAAATCAATAAAAGATAACATAACGTAACCAAAGTAAACACGTAATACATAGGAAGTTTTTGTTTATCGTATAAGAGAGTAAACGCAATCTATTAGAGAATAGGTAAATAAACAAATTAAAAAGAGTAGTTCGCACACCTGTGTCTATATTAGAAGATCGTTTTACATGATGTCCACTTATTTTCCAAAACAAATTCCATGACTTTCCAAAACAAAAACTTGAATTTTTCGTTACTTTTTTAAAAAATAAAACAAATAATTTTGTAGAAAGGCCTAACCGGATTGACGTATAAGTTAACCTTATATATCACATACCTTTGGCAATAGCGGTGAGATATCACTACCGAAGGTGGTATCTTAGGGGTACTGGCGGATGAATTATATTCAGTCAAAAATAGCATAATCAATTCTAGCTAACGAATATTCCCTATGATAATGGCATGTTATTGATTGCTCGAAGAAACGAGCCCTCAAATTACTCTATGTGTTGGTTTAAATCATTGTGGGAGACAGTGCGTCCCATGATCAAGTAATATACCACTAACTGGATTATTGGGAATTCCAGTTTAGTTTTTTTACTCCAACTTTAAACAAAAAGTTTTATCTCTTATTTAATTTTATTGCCTGTTGGCATATTTCATATTTTACACGTGAAATATTGGCATATTTTACACGTGATATGATTTGTTTCGTTTCGTTATCCATTCTTTAAAAAATGGTTTGCGGCCATCAACACTTTAGAACGCCTGTTGTTGTGGAACCAAGGTCTTAAAAGACTATGTGTTGTTTTGACGCATACAAGACATTTTATCTACGACACAGGACATTTTATTTAAGAACATTTTATGTGCACTTTACGAGACATTTATTTATTTTAATTCCAACAAATGTGAAATTATAAAATATTGGAAATTCTGACCACTTTTGTCAAAAGTGAATTACTAAAAACTAGAGTTTCCAAATCCGATCAAAATTCACTTTTCAAAAATGGACACCAATAGTCGTCGCCGAAGTTTTTTCCAATGTTTCTTTTTCGATCGTCATTGTTTTTATACTAACGAGGTAGGTAAATGTTTCAGAACTTTACTTAAACCATTCAATTCGGTATTCATAAATTCGTTCTTTTCAATAATGAAATCCAAACAAAAATTTGAAGGGTTCTGAAAGACGACAAACTTTTACTACTACGGTTGGGATAGGTTTTGGTTAGATTAAATGTTTTGACAATGACAAATTTAGTAGTTTTTAATTTGATAGAGGAGGGACTTTTGCCAACCGATGCCTTACTAGGCAAAGAGCTTTCAACAAAGACAATCACAATTATGACGCACAACAAAATCACCATCAGGAGATTTGTTGCCGAGTAAACTGCTATCACACTTTTCACATATAAATTAGCGAATGTAAAGAGCTCCGAAGTCGCGTTGAGTATCATAAAATTTCTAAGTATGGAAATTCAAAACATTTAAGTTATAGATTGTATTATAAGTTTCGTCGCTTGCAAAAATATTTAAGTAAATTATTAAGGATATACGAAAAATAATTTTAATAAAAAAATTTTGTTAAAATCAATTTTTTTCCAGAAAAATAATAAATTTTCATGACTTTCCCTGACCGAACAAAATCCCTCGACTTTCCCTGACTTTCCAGAATTTCATACATGGTGGACACCATGGTTTTATTAAGTTGGTAAAGAAAGGAAAAAGATTGTGTTCTAGAATCTAGTACAAATGACGGTACATGGTGTCCACTTTTTTTTCGAAACAAAATTCCCTGACTTTCCATGACTTTCCAGACCAAAAATATGAAAATTCCATGACTTTTTTTAAATAACTAATTAATATAAATAAATTAATATAATTAATAAAAACTAATAATTTTGTATACAAAAAACCTAAAATGTATAAATGTTTTGACATGAGTCGATGGTCATGTAACATGAGACATGTTTTGTCTTTGTTGGACCCAAAATATTTGAAATTCTGATAAACATCTAATTACATAAAAGACCTAGTTGTAGAACTACATTTAGCTTTCCAACCCGATTATTTTAATAGCGTAGTCAAATTGTAGAACTGAATGTTTGCTCGATGCTCAATCTTTGTTTTTCCAGATGAATTTTTCCCATCTGTTTCTCTAGTTGACATGGTATTTTTGGCTATTTAAGAGTCTAAATAATGAATGGTGTGCTAAACATGTTTAAATAATTAATAATAATAAACCGATTTACTAAAAACAACAGCATCGAAGTTCGATAAAATGTTTCACTTTTCAAAAATAGAAATCAAAGGTTTTTGAAGTTTTTCTAAGATTTCCCTTTCAATCGTCATTGTTTTATACTGACGATGTAAACGTTTTTGCTCCAAAATTTACTGAAACCATTTAATTCGGGATTTATAAATTGATTCCCTTTTCAAAGAAACTCCAACTAAAAATGTGTTCAAAGACGGCCAAATTGACTTTTAGAAGCTAACGTAGATTATTTTGCATTTGAATATATAAGAAAATACTCGTTACATCTAAAAGCTAACAGTATGAATAAGCCGAAATTGACAACGAAAGCAGCATAACTTCCCGGGTAGGAGCTGCCAATATTAAACAACGAACTAGGGTAGCACCGATAAGCAAGCTTGCCGAAAACTGATTAATATGCCTTTTTTATCGGCCGATGCCAATTAATCGGCTGCCGATTATTTGATGTAAATGAGTTAAACAAATCTGCGCAAAGAATTACTATTAATTAGAACGTTGGACTTTTCTTCACAAGTCGGAACAGTTCCACCAAAATCGGGACGCTTGGCAACTTTAGTTTAAAATATTATGCAAATGTGAATGTCGCTTTTATTTTTTGAATTTAAAGTTCGGCAAATAGTAAAATTTCTGTAACTGTTGAAAGCGCTTTTCGTAGGTAAAACAATCTGCAGTTCTCAGCTTATTTTTTATCCAATATCTAGGTTTACTGTGTCACATTTGGTGGATTCATGTATTTGGGAACGCCTTCGTTGTCATTATTTCAAAAACTTACGAGTTCGCAATGATAGAAAAATTACCAAGTTTAATATGAAAAATACAATGTTGTCTCAAGTAAGAATTTTAGAAAGGATGAAACCAATATTCATAACACAGTTTAAAGAAGTGCCATTTAAGAGCTTTCAATTTAAGTAACATCGGAATTGTTCGTATTATTTTGCACTACACAGTTCGTAAATTGAAGTAAAAAAAGGGCTATTTCATGTATATGTATGGGCCTCTATTTGTTTCGAACTTGATGTGTAAAACAATTTGAACAAATCTACAGTCCAAGAAGTTTGGTAAAATTAAAAAAAAAACCCATATGTCGATGGCAGTGACTCTGAAGTACTTTATTTAAAAACAGCATTATTTTAAATTAAGTGTTTCAAAAGATAAGTCAAGTTATCAAAAAAATGCAGAAATACATAAACAGATTTGATTTTTTTTAAACAGCCCTCAATCTTATACATTTTTAAAAAGGTTTTCAACTATGGCTGACTATGGTGTTTAAGAATTTGGAGTTTGTTGTCTTTAAAACGCAATAGATAATCAAAAACGCTTGTGTAAATGCATAAACTAAACCAAGATTTAGTTTATTATGTTCAACGTTATTCACTTGTCTAATACATTGTAAGCATGAGAAAGTCATATTATGTTTATCTTTATTTTTATGAATGTTGCTAAAGAGTAACATTCATAAAAATAAAGATAAACATAAAAGTGTGGAAAGCGGTTAGATGCCACAACCTCTTTCCATTTAAAGGAGGTCTGGGGAAAACTATGGTTTGGTAGACCAATGGTTCAAGTCTAATTTGCCAGACTTGACCCCAGGAAACCAGTGCAAACTTGGTTCAAACTTTAAGACCGTAGAATTAAAAAGGGTCGAGTCAAAATGTCGCAAAATTTTGCTGAACTTGACTGAAATTGCTTTTTAAAAAGTTCATTTAATAATAAAATATTTGATATTTAACATAAAAAAAAAATCTGAATCTAAAAATCGCCATTTTTATAATTTTCCTTCAGAACAAAAAAAACTGATTCCCGACAGTCATATGCACAACGAATTTTATCTCTAAAACAAAAAATGACGCTAGTCCTAAACTTTCACAAGTTGTTAGATATAAAATAAGCTTCAATTAAGTTTAAAAAAAAAAAAAAAAAAAAGGCTATGCCATCTTTTTTTCAATTACACCGTTTTTTTCTTATGTTACACCGTTAAAAGTTATTTCAAAAAATTAACAGTGTACATTTTTGAAAACTTTGTTCTAATACCTATTCAACGACATATCATTTATGAAAATCGATTGAGTAGTTTTTCTACAATCGCTCGTCAAAATGCACTCACATCACAAAATAACAAAAATTGAGGGGCACCCTGTGAAGACCCCTGGTCGAAAAAAAAAATTCTAAGAGAACTTGTATTTTTTATTTATCAAAGACTATCTATAAACAAAAAATAATCAAAATTAAAAGGGGTCAAGTCAAAACGTTGTTGAATCTTCGTGAAATTGCTCATATACATTCATATACATTCTTTTATAAATGCTGTTTTATAGTATACATTAATGAGTTATCAAACGATAAACAGATGTTATAAATTTTCGTATTATTTGTGTAAAAATTGATAGATTTCATAAATAATTTGGGTATAAAATTTAATAAACAGTTAATACAATTTTCATCAATTTTTTTTGAGTGTGGAGTATTTTTCACTTAAAATAACCCCAAAAATAGATAAAGGGATACTTTTTAAGTATAAAATGTTCCATTAGGTTTTTTCGATAGATCAGTATTTTTCGAGTTATTCGCGATTGAAAACTTATATTGTTCGTGGAAAAATGAAAGTTTTTTGACAGTTTTTCGCAAATAACTCATAAACTTAGCGTTCTATCAAAAAATTTGTAATCAACAAACATGTAACTTAAAAAAACGAAGAGATTATTTTTTATGAGTGTTGTAGGTCCAAAATGAAGCAAATTATGGTTCAATGACGAGAATTTTTTTTAACGACTCCGAAGTATTCAACGTTAAATAACGGAAATCCGATGAATTTTCGGACACGCCCTACTTTCTTTTTTTTGTAATGATTGGAAAGACCTTTGGAATTAGCTCTAGTTCAAGTCGTTTGCATTAAAACAAAGCCAGTTACGACGAAAAAAAGGTAGGCAACTCGAATTCAAAATAGAAACTCAGCGTTAAAATCTCAGTCCATTCCCAACAGAATTTTTATTGACCATTACCCCTTTACAAATAGCTGTATTTTAGTGTTATGGCAGAAGTTTGGCTAGATACGTATTTTTCAAAGAAAAAGTATGATCATATTGAGAAATGCATTTTAAAATTTCTTAAAAAAGTACCTTATGTTCAAAATAACTCTAAAACTAAACAAATATACGCAAGATAATATTCCACACAAAAACGTTGGTTTTTTCTTAACCAAAAATCGGTTTTGTTTTGTTTTCTGTAGGATAAAAAATGCCGGAGATATAACTGTTTCAAGTTTGCATTATAGTCCTCGGATCACTCCTTCCGAGTCGTTCAACCCTTGTTCGAAAATATAAAATGAGCTTTATTCTACATAATTAAATTTGGTGGGAATTCATAAAACACTTAAGCCTACATTTTTCACGAAGGGGTAGTATTCACCACTTAAATCTGAAAAAAGCAAGTCGGGCTTATGTCACTTTTGAAGTTAAGGGTAAGATAAGCTTAATTCCCAATTTTCATGCAAATCAACGAAGGATTTTACCTTTAGTTGTTCCTTGTAATATATATGATTTATACATTCTCAACTCATATAATTTATATTAGATGCAAATACGACTTAATTTTTTTCAATGTATTATGGAAATGTTTAATTATTAAATGGGGAATGTGAATTCAATGATTAAAGTGCAAAAAACACTTTAATCATTGAATCAAAATTATCGAATTATATTATGATATTATATATGTCAAATTTAAATATAAAATAAATACAAAATCATTTATAATTGTTTATAATTTTTTCTTAAAATATTCATATAATTTAAAGCGTTTAATAATTATAAAATAAAAAAGAAAAAAAATTTCTTTAACATATACTATTTAAAAGTTAATAAATACCATGACAAAATTTAACCTCAGCATATATTTTTTTATATTATTTAAACATTATAAATATTTAATTGCGCACTGTATTGATTTCAAATAATATATAAAAACAAACGTTATAAAAAGAAATCATCAAAATCGGACCTGTCCGTGTGGAGAAGTAAAAACCTAATTTCATCCGAATAATACTGTTTAATGTAAATTTTTTGTTTAAAATGTAATAATATTTTTAATTTTTCTTAATATATATTTTCTGTCTCTGACATATTAAGAAAAATTAAAAATATTAAAGTGTTTAAGAAGCTGTTTTTTTTGTTTAATTAAAAATTTACATTAGAATAACACTTTAAAACAAAACATCAAAACATATACTGTTTATTTATATGAATAACCTGAATACCTTTTTATTCTTAACTATAATACTTAACTATTCTTAACTAAAACCTTAGAGTATATATAAATATAGAGAGAACATAACTTTAAAATTGTATGAAGAGAGACATAAGAAATCGTGTTTGCTAATATGTCATATTCAATTTCTCATTTCGCCATTTGCATTTCTGTTTATTTACAACAACCAACTATTGTATTAAATTATAAATTAAAAACAATTAAATAATTTAAAACGAAACAAAAAGTACAATCTATTATTTTTAGTTGTGCTAATTTTTATAAAATGAATAAAAATAATTACGAGAGTATTTTACATTTATTGTGTTATTTCCAGTGATTTTATAATAGTGAACATTTTATTATTTTATAATGCAAATGTGCAAATATTTAAGTTATGTATACATCCTGAAAGTATATTATGAAAACTAGCTGGCGACCAACTTTTCATTATTGTGTAGTTTATTTTTAATAGATAAAAGATTAAAATTTATATATTTGGTTAGAATCAAATCCTAATCTGTCATTTTTCTTATTTCTTTTTATATAGTAGCAGTGAGGGAGAAACTATTATTTTTTTGTGGTAGGTTTTTTAGGGTTCCGTTTTTTATACGGAACACTATTGGTGAGAGTAAAACGAGTTTTTCACATTATATCGATTATCTCGTAAACTATAAATGCTATGGACTTGAAATTTGGCATGTGTATAAAACTAATCTGTCCACATGAAATGACGAATACAAATAAAACTAAAGTGGTTTTCGTTTGGGTTCGATGTGAGACCTTTGAGAAAATAGATTTTTTTATAGATTCAAGTAGGGTATCATATGAAAGGTCTTCATTTCAGTATTTCTTAAAAATTTATTTTGGAATTTTACACCTCACCATTTTTTGTATAATTCTGAATAATGACGTTTTTTTCGCGTTTTCTTAACTCGATTAGCTCCGAACCTAACTGATCGAAAATTTTCAAATGTATTTGGAATGATAGAAAAATTAGTACAGTTTTAATAAAAAATATATAAAAGTGTCATATTCTCATAATTAGATTTATTAAGGGGGTGGAAATGAGGAGGGGTAAAAACACTATTTAAAATGTGGTCAAGTGGGGTGTCATTTGAAAGAGCACCTAATTTAGAAATCATAGCAATTTTTTTTAGAATTTTGCAATGCACAGTTTTTGAGTTATTGTCAAAAACATACCGTCCCCCCCCGCCCTTCGTTTCGACACTGATTGACAGAAAAATTTGAAAAAATTCACAGAGTTAGGAAATTTGGTAAATTTTGTATGAAAATTATACCGAAGTCTCAAATAATTATATTTCTGTGTGTTTAGGGGACCGGTGTAAAGAGGGTAAAAAAAAATTTTTTTTGACCCAAGCGAGTGGGGTGTCATTTGAAAGAGCACCTAATTTAAAATTCGTTGCAGTTTTTTTTATAATTTTGCGGTGCACAGTTTTGACATAAAAATTTGGAAAAATTCACAGAGTTAGGCAATTTGGTAAATTTTGTATGAAAATTGTAGCGAAGTCTCAAATAATTATATTTCTGTGTTCTTAGGGGACCGGGGTAAAGAGGGTAAAAAAAAAACTTTTTTGACCCAAGCGAGTGGGGCGTCATTAGAAAGAGCACCTGATTTAGAATTTGCTGCAATTTTTTTTAGAATTTTTCGGTGCACAGTTTTTGAGTTATGGACAAAAAAGTGCAAAATTCAAACCGTTCCCCCCCCCCCTCCTTCGTTTCGACACTGATTGACAGAAAAATTTGGAAAAATTCACAGAGCTAGGCAATTTGGTAAATTTTGTATGAAAATTATACCGAAGTCTCAAATAATTATATTTCTGAGTGTTTAAAGAGGGTAAAAAAAAAACTTTTTTGACCCAAGCGAGTGGGGCGTCATTAGAAAGAGCACCTGATTTAGAATTTGCTGCAATTTTTTTTAGAATTTTTCGGTGCACAGTTTTTGAGTTATGGACAAAAAAGTGCAAAATTAAAACCGTTCCCCCCCCCCTACGTTTCGACACTGATTGACAGAAAAATTTGTAAAAATTCACAGAGCTAGGCAATTTGGTAAATTTTGTATGAAAATTATACCGAAGTCTCAAATAATTATATTTCTGAGTGTTTAGGGGACCGGGGTAAAGAGGGTAAAAAAAAAACTTTTTTGACCCAAGCGAGTGGGGTGTCATTTGAAAGAGCACCTAATTTAAAAATCATTGCAATTTTTTTTATAATTTTGCGGTGCACAGTTTTTGAGTTATGGACAAAAAAGTGCAAAATTCAAACCGTTCCCTCCCCTACGTTTCGACACTGATTGACAGAAAAATTTGGAAAAATTCACAGAGCTAGGAAATTTGGTAAATTTTGTATGAAAATTATACCGAAGTCTCAAATAATTATATTTCTGTGTGTTTAGGGCACCGGGGTAGAGAGGGTAAAAAAAAACTTTTTTTGACCCAAGCGAATGGAAAATCATTTGAAAGAGCACCTAATTTAAAAATCATTGCAATTTTTTTTATAATTTTGCGGTGCACAGTTTTTGAGTTATGATCAAAAATGTTCAAAATTCAGACCGTCCCCCCGTGTATCAAATATTTATTAATCGTTTTGAAAGGGTAGGAATGGTAAGGTGAAATAAAGCTTTTTTAACCCGAATAGCAATATTGAGTGGTACTGGCGTGTACATTTTTACTCATGTCATCCTTTGTACTGATTCTTAGAGCAATTCTTAATTTTGCAACTCTTTTAGAGTGAATATAACCATGTTATCCAAAAGAAAGAACTTTATTTTTAAAATTATCACGGTCCTTTACTATCTATTGTATATTGTATTGTATTGTATGCCATAAGTGGGCCCAAAAGGTGGCGTAAATTCTCAAGGTTCAAATCAGATTGATGTGATTTGTTAGTTTGTGTTAAGATCCACGTTTGTAATCCATTCATAATTACTGGTTTAATAAATTTCTTGTATAACTTTAGAAAATGTTGAGTTTTAATTGAATGGTAAGTTCGATAACCTGCAATTATTTTAGGGTTAATATTTGTTTAATATGCTATTGTTTAAGTCAAACATTGATCTTTTGTTAATTTTAAATATTGTTAAAATTATACGTTGTTTTTCAAGCACCGACTCGAATGTCGAACTTATGTAATCTAACACAAAAAAATTGTTGCTATAGAAAGAACTGAAAATTTTAGTAAAGCGATGAGCCTATAATTCTATGGAACACGAAAAATATAGCGAAGCTTCAAGTGATTTTATTTCTATGTGTTTAGGGGATGGGAGTGGGAAAGGGTGAAAAATTGTTTTTTGACCCGCATGAGCACCAAAATTAAAAAACAATAAAGTTTTTTTAGAATTTTGCGATGCACCGTTTTTGAATTATTCTCAAAAAAGTGCAACAAAAGGTTGGTCCCCCCCTATACGTTTCTTCGTTGATTGACAGAAAAATTTGAAAAAATTCATAGAAGTAGGAAATTTGATAAACCCTTAACGAAAAATATAGCGAAGTCTCAAGTAGTTTTAATTCTACGTGTTTAGGGGATAGGAGTGAGGAATCGTGAAAAAAAAGTTTTTTTGGCTCGCATGAGTGTCATTTGAAAGAACACCAAAATTAAGAAACATTACAATTATTTTAGAATCTTGCGATGCACAGTTTTTGAATTATTGCCAAAAAAGTCCTATTTTTAGCGTTAACTCCACCCCCAAATTTCGTCGTTGTTTAACAGAATTGAGTCGTTCCTTAGCTACCATAAATAGCTCTGGATATCATTTAACCTAAAGTAATATTTTTTATATCATTTCGATCAATTTAGATGAGATTGACATTAACTATTGATATTTACGATGAACCATTTAGTTTTTATGTGTCTATGGTCTGGCAATATAAACCCTTTACAACACAACTTTATGTAAATTATTTTGATATTGTTTTCTTTACATTCACGGAACCCTTGACGAGGGAATTTTATTCGCACTTGTCTGACTTTTTTCTTATAGATTTAAAAGAAACTCGCAATAATTGTACAATTTTGAATCAAATGAAAAATTTATGCACTTCTTTGGGAAGACAAACCGGTTTCTCTCTCAGAGAAATAAAGGAAAACAAACAAACAAAAAAACGATTTGACAGAAGATCAATCACGATTAATATTAGTTATGGTGGTCGGTTGACTAAAACTAACTATAACTTAATTTGATATCAACATTTATGTTAATTCATTATAAATTATATTTATTAATTATATTATTCATTATTTCTTTAATAATTATTATTTCATTAGTTATTTTATTATTATTCCATTTATTATGTTTATTTTAGTTTAGAACATACTAACATACATAGCACGGACAGATTTACTATATTACAAAGTAAATTCTTTATTTTTTGGATTAATAAAGCTGACTTTCCATTAGTCTTTTTCATAGTCAGAATTAAGGATAATCTCGGTCTTCAAAATGTGGATATAGATCATAACACAAGAGATCTTATCCCTAGTTGGCATGGTATCTTCGGATATTCAGAGACGTTAATTTATAATTTATTATAATTAACACTAAACATGCCTAACTTTGAATAAAAAAAGAGATACTAACTGTCCCGTTTACAAAAAAAAAATAATTGCGGCAAGAAATAAAACGATATACTAGCAATTAAAACAAATCAAATGCATATACCTTAACGTTCAAGGTTTGATTAATAATTTTAATGAATTGGAATCTATAGCGTTATCTCAAAATTTTGATTTATTCTGTATTTGTGAAACACATTTAACTGAAAATGACGATGATCATTTAGTACAAATGGAAAACTATAATCTAACCAGAGTAGATTCTACATCGCGTCATACAGGTGGAGTAGGCATTTTCACCAAAAAATATTGGAATGTGGATGTAATAAACAGATTAGTAATTAATTTGGACTTCGAGTGGTTAGCAGTGAAAATTTCTCATAATAATGATTTTTTAATCCTAGCTGCATTCTGCAGAGCACCTAAATATGTTAAATTATATTCAACTTTTTTCAATAATTTTAATGATCAATTAAATGATTTATGTAGATTTAATCAGAAAATTTGTGTATGTGGTGATATAAACATTGATTGGAAACTAAACAGTGGCAATAAATCGCAAATTGCCGAGATTATCCATAACAGTGGTTTTAAGCAACTTATTTTTGAAGACACAAAAATTTCAAAAACTTGTAAATCTATAATAGATTATGTTATTTTATATGATAACTTTAATATTAAAGCTAATTTGGAATATGCAACCGGCTGGATTATTGGCAACTACAGTTTTGTTTTGTTTCAGCAAATTTTTGTAAAATTTGCTATTTACTTTTTAGTTTACTTTTATTTTCTCTATTCTATCATAAAATATTGGCCTATGTCATATTTTGTCAGTGACAGGATTTTTTGTTTAGTTATCCATTCTTTAACCAAAAATATAAAAAACAAAAAAAGAAAGATTTACGTCCATCAACATCTTTGAACGTATGTTGTTGTGGGACCTTGGTCTTAAAAGGTTTTTATGTGTTATTGTGACACATATTGTAATTCCTACTACACAACACATTTTATTTAAAAAAATATTGCGACGCTGATGCATAGGCTGACTTCACCACAGCTCTGGAAACATAGTGTTCTGGATATATAATGAGCTAATATCCATAAAATACTTTAATTAAAAGCTAACCAATATTATGAACTTCGTAGTTCTAATAATAAAAATATTAAAGCAAGCAGTAGTATCCCAACAAACATAAATTCTGTTGTACGAGAAAAAGTAAAAAAAAAAATTTTATCGGAAGTGACAAACCGGAAGTTAGGATGCAGAACTGTTGTAAACCGTACTAAATGTGTATATACCAAATTTCATCCAGTTCAATTATCAGGTACAGAAGTTATTGAGCTTCCAAAATAACAGGTGCTTGGAGGACCCTCTACCACTTTGTTCACTATCGCTAAAAAAAACTAATCAGTTCCTTGCCATATATATTTGCATCTTTTTGCAAAGTGTAATCAAAATTACTTAACGAACGATTGTTGTATGCTTCCAACAAACATTGAAACAATAAACAGGTGTTCGGGAGGACCCCACCACTTATCCCAATATTGTCCAAAAACTAGTCAGTTCTTTGTCATTAAAGTCTTCATCTTTTTTTCAAAGTGCCATTAAAATTGATTAATGAATGAAATCTGCTCCCAACAAACTTTAAAAACAAAGTGTGAAAAGTCAGCAGTGGTATGGTAGACCCCCCGCCACTTTGATCAATGTGTCCCAAAAGATGATAATTATCTTCTTACACTAATTGAAACCTTTTCATAAGTTTCATCATAATCACTTCATTATTGTAGGCTGTAGTGTGCATAAAGATACTGAAAAAACTGCCAACAATTAAAAAAAAATTTTTTTACCGGAAGTTGGGATGCAGAATTTTTGTAAATCATACTAAATGCTTATGTACAAAGTTTCATCCAATTTGATTATCAGGTACAGATGTTATTGAGCTTTAATAAAAAACAGGTGTATGGGACACCTCCCACCACTTTGTTCACTATCGCTCAAAAACTAATTAGTTCTTTGCCATACATGTTTGCATTCTTTTCCAAAGTGTCATCAAAATTGGTTCACGAACGAATGCTGTGTGCTCCCAACAAACATTGAAAAAATGATGACACAGTAAACAGGTGTTCGGGAGACCCCGTACCACTTATCCCAATATTATCCAAAAACTAATCAGTTCCTTGTCATTTAAGTCTCCATCTTTTTCAAAGTGTCATTAGAATTGATTAATGAATGAAGTCTGTATGCTCCCAACAAACTTTAAAAACAAAGTGTGAAAAGTCAGCAGTTGTATGGCGGGGGGTCGCCACTTTGATCAATGTGTCCCAAAAGATGATAATTATCTTTTCACACTAATTGAACCCTTTTCCATAAGTTTCATCATAAACACTTCATTATTGTAGGCTGTATTGTGCATAAAGACACTGAAAAAACTTCAAAAATTTACAAAAAAAAAAAGTTACCGGAAGTGAAAAACCGGAAGTTGGGATGTAGAACTGTTGTGAACCGTACTAAATGCTCATATACCAAGTTTCATCCAATTCGATTATCAGGTACAGATGTTATTGAGCTTTAAAAAAAACAGGTGTATGGGACACCCCCCACCACTTTGTTCACTATCGCTCAGAAACTAATCAGTTTCTTGCCATACATGTTTGCATCTTTTTCCAAAGTGTAATCAGAATTCATTCACGAACGAATGCTGTGTGCTCCCAACAAACATTGAAAAAAGTGTGACACATTAAACAGGTGTTCGGGAGGACCCCCACCACTTGTTCCAATATTATCCAAAAACTAATCAGTTCTTTGTTACTTAAGTCTCCATCTTTTTCCAAAGTGTCATTAAAATAAATTAATGAATGAAGTCTGTATGCTCCCAACAAACTTAAAAAACAAAGTGTGAAAAGTCAGCATTTGTATGGTAGACCCCCCACCACTTTGATCAATGTGTCCCAAAACATGATAATTATCTTTTCGCACTAATTTTAACCCTATTCCATAAGTTTCATCATAATCACTTCATTATTGTAGGCGGTAGTGTGCATAAAGACACTGAAAAAACTTCAAAAAAGTACAAACAAAATTTTTTTACCGGAAGTTGGGATGCAGAACTATTGTGAACCGTACTACATACTCATGTACCAAGTTTCATCCAATTCGCTTATCAGGTACAGATGATATAGAGCTTTCAAAAAACAGGTGCTCCAGGGACCCCCACCACTTTGTTCACTATCGCTCAAAAACTAATCAGTTCTTTGTCATACATGTTTGCATCTTTTTCCAAAGTGTTATCAAAATTCATTCACGAATGAATGTTTTATGCTCCCAACAAACATAAAAACTTTGTGGAAAAAACCACCTGTTGTATGGTGGACCTCCCCAATGTGCTCCAAAAGCTGACAAAATCTTTCCTCTGTTATTTAAAAGCTTTTAGCAACGTTTCATGAAAATCGATCGGTAATTGTAGGCTACAGTAGGGATAAACACCTGAAAAAAAAAACTTTTTAACCGGAAATGACAAACCGGAAGTTGGTATGCAGAAATATTGGAAACAGTACTAAAACCTTATATACTTAGTTTTAATAAGATCATAGCCCGGGATCAGAAGTTATTCAAGATTTAAACTTAGAGGTGTTCGGGAGACCCCCCGCCATTTTGTCCAAATTTGAAATGAATCCAGATCTTCCATTTTCAAGTGAACCTGTATCATTTGCCAAAGTTTCATCAAGATCCTATGCAGAAAACTCAACCAACCACCCACCCACCCACGCACACACAGACGTACACCAAAATTTTTTTTGGCTATTTAGATAGAGGATGATCCAAAACAAAAGAAAAAATAAAATTTGGGGTATGTAAGATTTTATTTTTTCACGATAGATTGCATTACTTCACACAATTTAAAATTGTGGTGAAGTAAAAAAAAAAATGTAAATACTGATCTTAAAATAAGTGATCATGAAACTATTGAAATATCTTTCAACATGCACATGAATGATAATGGCGGGACGGGACTAAAACCATTAGGAAAATGAATTATAATAAAGACCTATTTTGTAATAGAATTAATGCCAGTGATATTTTGACGGTTTATTATCTAGATTGTGATACCAAGGCGAAAATTTTTAGTGAAAGTTTGCAATCAATCATAAATGGTTTTTTAATAAATCACGAGATATCCGCAAAAACAAGTAATATCCCGACTGGAAATTAGTTCAGGGAACCCTGATTATGATCAGATCCGGATCAGATTTTCCGTAATACGGCCATCTGATCAGTTCCTGATCAGCGTACAGTACCGTTTCCCTTGATCCGGCCATCTGATCAGTTCCTGATCAGCGTACAGTACCGTTTCCCTTGATCCGGCTATATGATTAGTTACTGATCATCGTGCTGTACTTTATCCGTTGATCAGGCTATCTGATCAGTTACTGATCAGCGTGCAGTACTTTATTCGTTGATCCAGTCATACGATCAGTGTCTGATCGAGAAAGCTCATCTTATCCGATGTCCTGAACTGGATAATAATACAAAATTTAGTTTTTTACCTGATCCATTCTATATATAATATTGCTCATTAAACAATAAATTCGTTATTAATGGTATAACTTACTGTTTAAATATATAAGCATTTGAAGTGTACTTGAAATTACCCGAGCAGAAATTAGTTAGGGAAAACCTGAATACAGTCAGGGCGGGAACAGGGCCTGGTCAGTCCTACAAGGGCAATCCCTATTAGGGCAATCTGATATGGGCCTGTTCCGGGCCTGATTTAGAATACCCTTTTAGGGTTAACCTTATTTGAATATATCCGGTCCTGATCAGGTTTTTCGTATTTGACCCCTAGCTGATGGGTTAAAATTCACTAGAGTATTATCCATTTTAACCAATTGTAGAAATATATAGCTAAAATCGTTTCATGTATATTTTAGTTGTAGCTTCTCAGCTGAACGACTATAATAATAGTGATTAAGGTGGTATGTATGTTTTAATTTTTTCCATTTTAATGTTTTTATTTTAATCTGATTAATTTATGTATATAATATATAAATATATATCAGGGTCTGGTCAGGATATCCCAATCTGGGCCTGATCCGATTATCCCAATCAGGATCTGATCCGGTAATCCCAATCAGGACCTGATAGAGCAAAAGCGTTACACTCATGATCAGGACCCAATCAGGCAGCCCTACCAATGCCTGATCCGGGTTAGGGCAAACCTGATCAGGGCCTTACTTGAGCCCTAACAAATTTCTGCTCGAGTATGAATAAAATTAAGGAAAAATGGTAATATTTTTTTCATTTATTTAATGTTAAATTAATATTTAAGAACAAAATTAATTCTAAGCCTTTGAACGGATCTGGTATGGATCTCTTGACCAGACCGGACATGAAACTGTTGAATGGATCCGGCATGGATCTTTCCGGAATAGATCTTTTAAATGGATCTGGAATGGATCTTGGAAATGGATTCGGAATGGGTCTTTGAAATGGATCTGGCATGGATCATTTAAACGGATCCTGTACGGATCATATATGGCGTGACGATTTTTAATCATGTCCAAATCAGGAGGCCTGATTCATCCCTGATCAGTTTTCAGGCAATCCTGATCCGGATCGGACCCTATACTGATCTAATTTCTAGTCGGGATGTGGTTTACCAAGGAATTAGAAATTGCAAAATCCAACAAAATTAATCAATATAAAATAGCCGTTTTGTTAAACAATGATAACGAGTGGAAAAAATACAATAACCTGAGAAATTCTTACAAGAAAAAACGTGCTAAAAAACTTTTCACTACAAATAAAACGGATAATGCTAATGATCAAAAAGAGATGTGGAGAAACATTAAGACTTATGTACTAAAGAAACCATTTAATGAAATAAAAGAAGTCCTGTTTGGTTCCACTATCATAACTGTCGGATCGTGTCATATCATCGAAAAATCATACCGTCGAAAATCGTTACATCGAAAAAAAGCAATAAATTGAAAAATAAAAATCATACCGTCGAAAAATCACACAACCGAAAATCGCAACATCGAAAATCATATCACCGAAAATTCATTACGTCGAAAAGTCATAGCATCGAAAAATCACATCACCGAAAATCATATAATCGAAAATTTGATTCACAAAATCGAAAAATCATACCATCGAAAATCGTAAAATCGAAAAAAAAATCATATCATCGAAATATCATTACATCGAAAATATTCGATGTAATGAATAAATCATTACATCGAAAAATCATATCATCGAAAAACAGGGTGTACTCTCATCACAGATAAAACTTTTGTAAATTAAAATGTTAAATGTCAGCAGTATATGTTAATTGGGCAATTCGTTTGAAAATTTACATTTATTTGTGGATTTTTTTTTAAATCAAAATTTTGTATGAGTGGAACGAATGAAAAAATCTAAATTCTGAATTTTTTATTTATTGCTTTGAAATGCAGTTTTGCTGGCATACATTTTTAGTAATTTTTTTGGTTTACATAGATAATATATTATGTGCTATCATATTTTGAAGATAAAGTTTTAGGATTCCAAACAGATTTTTCTACGTTTTTTTGAATAATAAATACTATGCTCTATAGTATTATATTATATTCACCCTGTAATCTTTTGAAAATGTGCATGCTTTATAGTTTTTTTTTGAAAATGCCTAAAACATTTGGTATGTTTAGTATTGACGAAATCTGTATTGGCGAAAGAAATTGTGGGTCAAGTGTTTTTCAAAAAATAATGAAGTGTGTTAAAACACGAAAATGAGCATTTTTTGCTTAAAAATCGATCATTCTAAGTGATAACGAGTAACATTGAATGTGGAGAAAATTTGATGGTTGGCATTGGTATGTGGGACCAGAACCTTGATTATTGTATTGTAAGTGTGTCAAAAAATACTGTCAAGTGTGTCAAAAGAATGATTTTCATTTATTTTTTAACCCAATTTTTTGGAAAAAATAAAATTAAGTATGTAATTATTTTTATGACTTGAAATGTATTTGAACATGAAATTGGACATGTTTCTATCCAGTTTCAACTCCTCCCAACTTATAGGAACAATTGGGAAATATCAAGTTGTTGCAGATTAAATGTCGTTTTTAAAAAGATTGATTAATTTTTTGAACATATTTAGAATTTTGAAAAAAGTTTAATTTTTGATTTTATTATAAGTTTTGGAATATTTTTAGAATTTTGAAAAAGTTTTTATTTTGTTTTGATTTTTGCAATATCTTTAGAATTTTGAAAATAGTTTCAATTTTTAATAATATTCTCTTGAATATGTTTTAGTAATATTCTCTTGAATATGTTTGAACTTTTGAAGAAAATTGAAATTTATGATTTTATTATAATTTTTAGAATCTTAGAAAAAGTTTGAATTTTTGATTTTGTTATAAATTTTGCATAATGTTTGGAATTTTGAAAAAAGTTTCAATTTTTGATTTTGTAATAATTTTTGGATTGCTTAGAATTTTGAAAAAGTTTAATTTTTGATTTTGTTTTAAATTTTTGGAATATTTTTAAATTTTGAAAAACAATTTAAATTTTTGATTTTATGATAATTTTTAAAACTTTTAGGATTTTTGAAAAAAGTTTGAATTGTTTATTCTGTAATATTCTCTTGAATATTTTTGGATTTTGAAGAAAGTTGGAATTTTTGATTTCATTATAATATTTGGAATTTTTTTAAATCAATTCAATCAGAATTCCTGCAATGTTTCCGGTCTGAAAAACCTAAGTATTACATTCATGAGCCAAAAGTGAAATTCTTACCCCCACTTTTTTTTGCATTTCTCGACGTTTTAAGACCTACTGATTCTAAAAAAGCAAAAAAAAAATGTATGTCTGTCTGCCGGTCGGCCGTCATTACCTACGAAATCTAGAAAACCTCTAAAGCGATTTCAAAAATTTTGGTTCCTAAAAATAGGTATACTCTATGGACAGGTCCGAAAGGACGCTGTGTTTGATAACTGTACTGGAAGTGTGTCAAAAATCATTAAGTGTGTCAAAAATAGCAGATTTTCATATTTTTGTCTTAAAAAACATTCGTTTTAAGTGATTACGAGTAGAATTACGAGAATCATGAACTGAAAATCATGACTGTAAATTAATCTGTAACTGTAAATTAAATAATTACGAAAATCATGACTGTAAAGATTGGTATGTGAGATCAAAAACTGGATTATTGCATTAGAAGTTTGCCAAAAAAATGTTGTCAAGTGTGTCAAAAGAAAAATTTTTATTTACTTTTTTACCCAATTTTTTGGAAAAAAATAAAATTAATTATTTGTATGACATGAAATTTTATTATTATTATAGAGAATTATGGTATCATAAGTTTGTCAAAATGTGTCAAAAAAAGATTTTGCTTCGGTCTGAAAGACCTAAGTATAACATACATGAGCTCAAAGTGAAATTCTTACCCCCACTTTTTTGGCATTTCTCGACGTTTTAGGACCTACTGATTCTAAAAAAGCAAAAAGAAAATGTATGTATGTCTGCCGGCCGGCCGTCACAACCTACGAAATCTAGAAAACAGCTGGACGGATTTCAAAAATTTTCTAAAAATAGGTTTACTCAATGGGAAGAGCCGAAAGGACGATATGTTCGATAACTGTACCGGAAGTGTGTCAAAAAATCGTCAAGTGTGTCAAAACAAGGAAATTTGCATATATTTTGCTTAAAAAACTTTCGTTTTAAGTGATTGCGAGTAGGAATATTGAACTTGGAGAAATTTTGATGGTCGGGATTGGTATGTGAGACCAAAATCTAGATTCTTGCATTATAGGTTTGTCAAAAAAATGTTGTCAAGTGTGTCAAAAGAAATATTTTTATTTATTTTTTTACTCAACTTTTTGGAAAAAATAAAATTAATTACTTGTTTGAAATGAAATTTTATTATTATTATTGAGAATTATGGCATTATAAGTTTATCAAAAAAATATTGTCAAGTGTGTCAAAAAAATGATTTCATGTATTTTTTTTAGATAATTTTTTGGAAAAATAAATTTAGCTGTTTGTTTACGTAAATATAATTGAACATGGAAATTTTTGAATTTGTTAGAATATTTTACTGAATATTTGAATATTTTAGAATTTTGTCATGTTGTCAAGTGTATCAAAAGTCAGATTTTTATTTATTTTTAACCCAATTTTTTGGAAAAAAATAAATTTAACTATTTGTTTAACATGAAGTTTTATTATTATTATTGAGAATTATGGCATCATAAGTTTGTCAAAAAAATGTTGTCAAGTGTGTCAAAAGAAAGATTTTTATTTATTTTTTTATCCAATTTTTTGGAAAAAAATCAAATTAATTATTTGTTTGACATGAAATTTTATTATTATTTTTGAGCATTATGGCATTATAAGTTTATCAAAAAAATATTGTCAAGTGTGTCAAAAAAATGATTTCATGTATTTTTTTAGATAATTTTTTGGAAAAATAAATTTAGCTGTTTGCTTACGTAAATATAATTGAACATGGAAATTTTTGAATTTGTTATAGTTTTTGAAATATTTTTGGAATTTTGAAAAAAAGTTTCAATTTTTGATTTTGTAAGAATTTTTGGAATATCTTTAGAATTTTGAATGATTTTAAATTTTTGATTTTATTATATTTTTTTTAATTTTAGAAAAAGTTTCAATTTTTGATATTGTTATAATTTTTACAATATTTTTAGAATTTTGGAAATAGTTTGAATTTTTTTATTTTTTAAGAATTTTTGGAATATTATTAGAATTTAGAAAAAGTTTAAATATTTGATTTTGTTCTAATTTTTGGAATATCTTTAGAATTTTGAAAAAAAAAATAAAATTTTTGAATTTTATATGTATTTTTAGAATTTTGAAAGAAGTTTTAATTTTTGATTTTGTAAGAATTTTTGGAATATTTTTAGAATTTAGAAAAAGTTTAAATATTTGATTTTATTCTTGAAAAATTGGAAAAATGTTTTAATTTTTGATTTTGTTAATAATTTTGTCCTCGTACAAAGCTTTTGGTGAAAACTATATAAAAAGCCTTAACACAAACACAATCCTTACTGTTTACTGTTTTATTTAAATTTGTAATGTCATAAAATAAAACGAGAAAAATCAAATTCGCTTAAAAAATTTTGCAAGAAATGCAAAAAAAAGTGGGGGTAAGAATTTCACTTTTGGCTCATGAATGTAATACTTAGGTCTTTCAGACCGAAGTAATATAAATACATAGCCGGAAAAAAGACGCCTGATTGAATTGATTTAAAAAAATTTCAAATATTATAATAAAACCAAAAATTCCAACTTTCTTCAAAATCCAAAAATATTCAAGAGAATATTACAAAATAAATCAAACTTTCAAACTTTTTTCAAAAATCCTAAAATTTTTAAAAATTAAAATATTCCTAATAAAAATACATAATAATTAAAAATATTCCTTTTGATTTTAATAAAATCAAAAATTTAAACTTTTTCGAAATTCTAAACAATCCAAAAATTATTACAAAATCAAAAATTGAAACTTTTTTCAAAATTCCAAACATATTGCAAAAATTATAACAAAATCAAAAATTCAAACTTTTTCTAAGATTCTAAAAATTATAATAAAATCATAAATTTCAATTTTCTTCAAAACTTCAAACATATTCAAGAGAATATTACAAAATCAAAAATTGAAACTATTTTCAAAATTCTAAAGATATTGCAAAAATCAAAACAAAATAAAAACTTTTTCAAAATTCTAAAAATATTCCAAAACTTATAATAAAATCAAAAATTAAACTTTTTTCAAAATTCTAAATATATTCCAAAAATTATTCAAAAATCAAAGATTTAAATTTCAAAATTCTAAAAATATTGCCAAAATTATAACATAATCAAAAATTCAAACTTATTTTCCAACTGTTCCTGTTATTCAGAAGTCGTGGAATCACACAAAACGATTACAAAAGAAATATCTTTCTCATAATTACATTTTTTTAAAAACATTTAATCTGCAACAACTTGATATTTCCCAATTGTTCCTATAAGTTGGGAGGAGTTGAAACTGGATAGAAACATGTCCAATTTCATGTTCAAATACATTTCAAGTCATAAAAATAATTACATACTTAAGTTTATTTTTTTCCAAAAAATTGGGTTAAAAAATAAATGAAAATCATTCTTTTGACACACTTGACAGTATTTTTTGACACACTCACAATACAATAATCAAGGTTCTGGTCCCACATACCAATGCCAACCATCAAATTTTCTCCACATTCAATGTTACTACTCGTAATCACTTAGAATGATCGATTTTTAAGCAAAAAATGCTCATTTTCGTGTTTTAACACACTTAATTATTTTTTGAAAAACACTTGACACACACTTTCTTTCGCCAATACAAATTTCGTCAATACTAAACATACCAAATGTTTTAGGCATTTTCAAAAAAAAACTTTAAAACATGCGCATTTTCAAAAGAATGCAGGGTGAATATAATATAATACTATAGGGCATAGTATTTATTATTCAAAAAAACGTAGAAAAATCTGTTTGGAATCCTAAAATCCTTTATCTTCAAAATATGATAGCACATAATATATTATCTATGTAAACCAAAAGAAATTACTAAAAATGTATGCCGGCAAAACTGCATTTCAAAGCAATAAATAAAAAATTCAGAATTTAGATTTTTTCATTCGTTCCACTCATACAAAATTTTGATTTAAAAAAAAATCCACAAATAAATGTAAATTTTCAAACGAATTGCCCAATTAACATTTAACATTTTAATTTACAAAAGTTTTATCTGTGAGGAGAGTACACCCTGTTTTTCGATGATATGATTTTTCGATGTAATGATTTATTCATTACATCGAATATTTTCGATGTAATGATAATTCGATGATATGATTTTTTTTTTCGATTTTACGATTTTCGATGGTATGATTTTTCGATTTTGTGAATCAAATTTTCGATGATATGATTTTCGGTGATGTGATTTTTCGATGCTATGACTTTTCGACGTAATGAACTTTCGGTGATATGATCTTTCGATGCTATGACTTTTCGATGATATGAACTTTCGATGGTATGAACTTTCGGTTTTGTGATTTCTGGTGATTCGACGATTTGATTTTTCGATGTTATGATGCGGACTCGAATTAATTTTGTTCTTAAATATTAATTTGACATTAAATAAATGAAAAAAATAATACCATTTTTCCTTAATTTTGTTCATAATTTCAAGTACACTTCAAATGCTTATAAATTTAAATTGCAAGTTTGTTAATTATTTCTTATTTTTATTTTATTTAGTCCAAGTTTTGGCATTATTGATGATTTTTCCAATGGTATCATAAAACTCTTTGTCACATAGGCTCTTATGAAGGTATGGATCCAAGTTTGGATTCGAAAACTAACTTCACCCATACCTGCTTTAGATCACTTGTCATATTTCAAATAGAATAATTTTTGATCAACATAATAAGTATTTCACCAATTACTGGTAACAAAAAACATTTGGAAATTCTTGAGTAAAGAGGAGATGCAAGATAAAAATTTAAATTATATGCTTTAAGGTTAATAAGCAAGATCCCTCACAACTATAAGTTTGACAATGCTGTTTTCGATTCTACAATAAATTTGTACTTTTAAGTACAAAATATTAAACAATTAAATAGATTCAGTCTACAGTTAATTATTACAGTTAAGTATATTATAATTAACTTTTTAAAAAGTTATTAAAAATTCGTGAAGAATGAGAAAATTTTTTGCACAAAAAAATTTTAAGTTAAGTACCCGAGCAGAAATTTGTCAGGGCTCAAGTAAGGCCCTAATCAGGTTTGCCCTAACCTGGATCAGGCATTGGTAGGACTGCCTGATTGGGCCCTGATCATGAGTGTAACGCTTTTGCCCTATCAGGTCCTGATTGGGATTACCGGATCAGACCCTGATTGGGATAATCGGATCAGGCCCTGATTGAGATATCCGGACCAGACCCTGATATATATTTATATACTATATACATAAATTAATCAAATTAAAATAAAAAAATTACAATGGAAAAAATTAAAACATACATACCACCTTAATGACTATTATTATAGTCTTTCAGCCGAGAAGCCATAACTAAAACATACATGAAACGATTTTAACTATATATTTCTAAAATGGATAATACTCTAGTGAATTTTAACCAATTGAAATTTCAGCTAGGAGTCAAATACGAGAAACCTGATCCGGGCCGGATGTATTCAAATAAGGTAAACCCTAAAAGGGTATTCTAAATCAGGCCCAAAACAGGCCCACATCAGCTTGCTCTAATAGAGATTGCCCTTGTAGGACTGACCAGGCCCTGACCACGACCTGACTGTATTCAGGTTTTCCCTAACTAATTTCTGCTCGGGTAAATGTACTATTATGACGTCGATAATATAATCAAAATAATAATTCAGTTATACCATTAATAACGAATTTATTGTTTAATGAGCAATATATTATATACAGAATGGATCAGGTAAAAAACTAAATTTTGTATTATTATCCAGTTCAGGACATCGGATAAGATGAGTTTTTTCGATCAGAAACTGATCGTATGACTGGATCAACGGATAAAGTACTGCACGCTGATCAGATAGCCGGATCAACGGATAAAGTACTGCACGCTGATCAGTAACTGATCAGATAGCCGGATCAAGGGAAACGGTACTGTACGCTGATCAGGAACTGATCAGATAACCGGATCAAGGGAAACGGTACTGTACGCTGATCAGGAACTGATCAGATGGCCGTTTTACGGAAAATCTGATCCGGATCTGATCATAATCCGGGTTCCCTGAACTAATTTCCAGTCGGGTTGTTGTACCTATCGAAAAAGTTAAAGGATCTAAGAATTGCAGTGATTTTCGTCCAGTAAATATGATTTCCACAGAGGCCAAGATACTAGAAAAAATAGTAAACTTACAGCTGAAAACCTGGAGAATAATCAACTTTTGTTTGATTTTCAATCGGGGTTTCGTCAAAATCATAATTGCGAAACTCTCATTAACTTAGTAATCACAAACTCAGGGCTTTCGTTTTAAAGTCAGATTGAAAAAAATGGAAAAAATGGAAATTTTTCGCTAAAAAAATGGAAAAAATGAAAAAAAATGGAAAACAATCAATTTAAAATGTGTAATAGATAGGGTATCTAGAATATTACGTTAAAAAATTCCCTGTTTTTTTTTTCAGGTTATCCAGACTCGGTTTTGAATTTTTTCAGAAAATTTTTATACGACGGTATTTTGTAATTGATAGAAAAATTAATAAAAGTGTACATTTATTCATTTGTTAACACTTTTAATCGTTAATATAACAAAAACCTTGACTCGAAAATATCAGATTGAATGATTCTCGTACATATTATTTTTAAAATTGAAATAAAATAAATTGTTAAATTATTTTTATGAAGAAATGGAACTAAAGGATTATTTGATTGAATCTGAGTAAAAAATAGTTGCATCCCATAAGTAAACAATATTAAAACAGATAATTTTTAATCCAGTAGTTCATTTTTAAGTGTTTCAGAAACTAAATTTTTAGTTTTAGTATCTTCATTAACATGTTTCTTAAAACCAGGTAAGAGTAAAGAGGCTTCTTCAACCATTTTGAACAAAGTTTCATGAGGAATATTTTAATATTTTTAATATCTAATATTTTTCATCAGCGTTTTGATTAGGAGCATTTAAAGCAAGCAAATAAATTATAAGCGAATCAGATCATACAAATTCAACCACAGATCAATTCGTTGCTTTAACTCCAGCGTTAAATGCATTACTAATTGTACGTAAGCCGCAGCTGCCCAGATTCAGAATTTCTTTATTACTCGAATGTGCTAAGTCCACCTTTAGATGTCGAATAAATTTTAAGTTAACATTAGTTCCGTTCATCGAAACTTGAATCGAAGTATTGGTACATGGGATACATAATATGAAAGTTTCTTACAAATTTGCGGCAGTAGTATGTCCCTACCAAATACATTGATATTAAACATCTAATCGTTCGTGATTTGTTTTTATCACCATTCTATATACCATCATTCTTACAATATCAATTTGCTGCTTTAGACTCTCATGAAAATAAGTTACAACAAAATATATTTTTTGAATTGAATCGATTCAGTTCGATATAATTATTAATTCTGTAAACCATTGTACCTACATTTAGTTACGTCCATTTAGTTAGTTAGTTTTAATTTTTGTTCAATTCTACTGACAGAAAACATTGTCTTCATCATAGAAACCCTAATTACAAAGATCAAATACCACAATGTAACACCGTCTTTTAAAAAAAAATTTCATCGTGTTGGACAAAGCGAGGCTTTTATGAATGAATTAGGTCACGACAAGTGGCATACAATTATAAACTTTTTATTTATAAACTGTTCCTAATAGGAACGATATTCTTTTTAGTATTTTGGTGAAATTTTGTTAACTATGAATAATTTATTTAAATCTAGCATAAGTTGATCATTATATAACACGTAGGCTCTCTATCGTCATGGACTTCACACAGTTTAGAGTTTACTAGCTTGCAGTTTCACACCTGCATATTATCCGAAGTGAAAGTAATAACTGCAAGTCTGGTTTACCATCATCATCATGAACCGTACTCCACTAGGAAGCATATGGAAATATATTACGGAAGCTTTTTAAAATACATTCCTTTGCCCATTTTGTTCTCATTTACACATTTTAACTGGATCATCAATCGGCTTCAATACATGCCTATGAACTCTGTCGACAAAATTTAGAGGTTTCTGGTATACTGCAACCCATAAATGGGGGTAGAATTCGTGGATCGGTCGTATAAATTCTTTATATTATATAAATTCTAAACATCGACTACAACGTAGGAAGCCAAGTCGTTGGGACTCTAATTTCGCCACAGAACAAATATGATCATGCCATTTTCGTTTGTGGTAATATTTGTGATATTAGTACGAAATAGTTAAGTGGTGAGTTTAATAATGCTAGTCTGGAAAACTTTTCTATACAGGAGCTATAGAGTGAGGTTTTATAGGACAAAACTAGAATTAAATGTCATAAGGTTCAGTATAAACCAGTTCCGAATTGATTCAAGATCTAGATTTAAGTCCAGAATTGATTCAAGATCCAAGGATTGAACCATTTTTCTACGAGTATAATTAGCAGTTAGACTAGATGGCTGTTTCTTCCTTTCTTGTTCGTTCTCTTAATATGAATATTAGATAGAACTTCGGAAAAGCTATATATTAAGTTTGTGGTGCTAGATAACAAACCGTTAAAAAAGATTAGAAAAAAGAGTGGCGAAAGAACCGAACCCTGAGGAATGCTGGCTTGAATTGAGAAATTATCCGAAACAACACCAACTACTAAGAGATCTCTGGGATAAAAAGACTAAAAATAAAATTAATTTGTTGATAAGAGCCGATGCCAAACTCTATCAAACGTCTTGAATATATCAAGGGAAATGTTATGAGACTCACCAAAGTCATGAATTTCTTTACCCTATTTCTCCGTGAGAACTGGATTAGGTGCAGTGATGAAGATATTATCAATTGTGTCTTTAAGAGAAATAAATGTTTCCAAGGGGTGATTATGGTGGTAAGGAGAACTACGGTGTAAATAACACAAATAGATGTCATGTTTATTTGCGATGACTTTGAGACAGATAAAGCAGAATACAGAAATACTACTTGTTTCATACTGGGGGAGCTTTGTATGTTTAAAATCATTGCTCGTATATGTATATCATTACAACACGGTGTTTAAAAATGCAAGCTCCGGAGAATGATTTTTACAGCCCAATCGTACATTATTAATATTTGAAACTTGTGTTTCACCTAGCTCAAGTAAATGAGCTTTGTTTTGGTTGAGATGGTATTGGATGCCAAGAAAGTTTTTTGAGATACCAAGGATGTTAATGAAAACGATTACGAAGTTGGAGAACGAAGCTAAGTAATGGCTAAATTAACAGATTAATAGGAGAAATAAGTAATAACAAATACCAAAACCAGAAGGAAGAAGTAGAGTAATACGACAAAGGCCACAAAGATTCGTTCGTTGAGAAAATAAAATATATTTTTAAAAAATTGAGGTTGGGGATGTGTACAATTATTTTTCAACAAGTGTACAAGCATTTCTCGACGTTTTGGATCATAACCAGTCTAACTGGGCAAACAAAAATGTCCGTCTGTATGCCATTAAAATGTTTTAGGGAAAATTGAAAACGACAAACAAATTAGATATTTCAGTCTTCATCAATCACTATACCAAACCCTTCGGCCTTCCCACAGTCCAAAGTTTTTGACATATCGGAGTAGGAGGTTTTAGGTCCATATTTTATAAATACTTTGAGATTGTTTATCGAAATTTATGATATTTAATGAAATCTTCGGGTTTGCATAAGATTTATTCGGGTTTATGTTTTGTAGTAGTTGGCAACCCAACCCTATATTCTAATATGTCTGCAATAGCTACATTGTTCGCGAAACGCTTTGCTTCAAATTCAACAGTTTTAGAAACTCCCAAAGAAATACCCCAAACCCAGTCTTCAGGAGTTAATATGAAACAATTACATTTCAAAACCAAAATTGTCGAAAAACTTTTAAGGGGGTTAAACAACAACAAAGCTTCTGGTCTGGACAACATTCCTCCTGTTATTCTAAAAACATTTTCAAAAGAACTTGCACCAACCCTCACCAAAATATTTTATAAATCCTATAAATCTGGTATTTATCCATCCTGCTGGAAGTTGGCCAATGTCCAGCCTGTCCCAAAAAAAGGAACGAAATGTGATATTTCAAATTATAGACCAATAGCCTTACTCCCAGTCATGTCTAAAATATACGAGCACTATATTAATTCACACATATCCAAATTTTTGGAAGACAACCATTTGATATCTGACAGCCAATACGGTTTTAGAAACAAAAGATCAACAACCGATCTATTGAACTATGTGGCACATATTTGGAATAGCATACTTGAGAAAGGTGGTGAAACGTACGTAATCGCATTAGACATCTCAAAAGCATTTGATCGAATTTGGCATGCCAACTTGATCAACAAGCTCGTTGCGTACGGTTTTCATCCCGCAGTCGTGAAGTTGATTCAAAATTTTCTGTCTAACCGATACATCTCGGTATCTATAGATGGCTTTTCTTCTGAGTCCAAATTAATTAACGCTGGTGTACCCCAAGGCTCAGTTTTATCTCCCACTTTATTTTTAATTTATATCAACGAACTGTTGCAAATCACCAGTAACCCAATAAATAGTTTTGCAGATGATAGTACACTGCACAAGTCATTCGTCCCCCTATCCTCAAAGGGTAAAATGCATGAACGAATAAATCCCGTCCGGAGAGACGCTGCCATAAATGTAAACGAGGACCTAAAAAAAGTCGCCGATTGGGGTGACAAAAATTTGGTCAATTTTAATTCCACCAAAACACAGCTATTGATTGTTTCCAGATCAAAGACCGAGTTTCCCAACGATATTTCAATTAATATGTGTGACGACCAAATACGCGAATGTGAAAGCATTCGTTTATTGGGAGTCACAATATCCAATGACTTACTCTGGAACGATCATATAATGGCCATGGCAAAGAGCGCGTCAAGAAAACTCGGCCTCCTCAATAGATGTAAAAAATATTTTACTCCGCATCAATTACTCCACATTTATAAGTCCTATATTCGTCCCTGTATGGAGTATTGTTGTCAAGTTTGGGGCGCTGCATCTGTTACTATCCTGGCTCTTTTGGACTCTGTTCAAAAGCGAGCTATACGAATTGTTGGTGATCGAGATTTAACATTAGGTCTTGATTCCCTGCAACATCGTCGCACTGTTGCTGATCTCGTTGTTTTTTATAAATATCGTCACCAGCAGTGCTCGGATGAAATCAGGTCCATTATGCCTCAGACATATGTTTTTCCCCGTTTTACTCGTCAATCGGTGTGTGCGGGCGGTCGAACTGTCGAGATTACTCACTGTCATAGTAATAGAATGCAAAGAGATTTCTTTGTGCGTACATCGTACACATGGAATGCTTTGCCCGAATCAATAGTCTCGAGTGCTTTCAATCCACAAAGATTTAAAAAAAGTGTCCACCTATACCTCAAGACGCATGTTGTTGTGGGACCTACGTCTTAAAAGGTATCTATGTGTTGTTGTGACACATTTTGTAATTCCTACTACACAACACTTCTTATTAAAAAAAAAAAAAAAAAAAAAATGCAAAATTACATTGCAAAATTACATTTGTTTGCAGGTTAACAGAACAATATTTTAATTTAAATTTTCAGCGTTTTTTATAATAAATAAGGTAGTTTTTGTCGACTTTGTCTTTGTTTTTGGATGCCAACGTTTCGGTAACGTAACGGCTTTTGCTCTTTATATATTAAGGCAAAATTAACAAAACTGGTGCTGGGCAGAGCAAAGAAAAAATTTTCATTTTCTTTCACCTCCAAAACGACAGCATCTAAAAAAAACACCAAAAGTGCTTAAAATTAAATTATTATTCTGTTAACTTGTAAACAAATATAATGTTACATGGACACCTTAGAATTAGAATTAAAACTATGTTTATAACTTTTAATTACCATATCAATGTACATAAACATTGTCTTTTATATAAACAGAAATATCCATTCAAATAAAATCTAGAATAAAAATTGGTTTAGTGCCCATCTCAATTAGTTGGAGATTGTCTTCCAAACTCGTAGATCAGTAGAGCATGGAAAACAGTAAAATATGTGTTCGTAGAGCAAACTTCAAACTAAACAATACACTAGAATTGAAAATTGAATAAAAACAACAATGTCTAACTTATGTAGATCTGATAAATGATGATGTAATTTCAACGTCAAATAGCATCGCTTCACATACAAGAGAAATGGAGTTTTGCTCTCACAAAAGTTCAACATATTCGAATTTCAAAATATTTGAATTGCATAATTCAAATTACCTTTTCCTTAGTTACTTGAGTTTAATTACTAAAACTATTAATTGATCGACGAAAAGGTTATCGAGGTTGATATCGATAAATTAATTATTTACTCACATATTCTCCTACTATTTCCCTGACTTTGCATTATATATAAAACTATAGTTAATAATGATGGAAAAGTTTTTTAGTTAATATAAAAATGTGTATATGGATTTTAAAAAATTTTAAAAAAAATGGAAAAATGATGATTAAAATGGAAAAAAATGGAAGGAACCAAAAAAAATGGAAAAAATGGATTCAGCGGGAGCCCTGCAAACTGGAAAGAAGCGGTGCATCAGAAGAAAGTCGTTATTGCTGTTTTTCTTGATCTTTGTATAGAGCTTTTGAGACTATAGATAAACTAATTCTTCTGTTAAAACTTAAAAATATTGGCGTTATGGAAAAGGAATTGCGCTGGTTTACCTCTTATCTAACTCAAAGATATCAAAGAACGAAGGTGAATAACATCACATCAAATGCTGTCGACGTTCCTTTTGGCGTTCCTCAGGGAACAATTTTAGGTGTCATTTTATTTCTAATATATATAAATGGTATAAAAGAGGTAATATCTTTGTGCAACATCTTTCTGTTTGCTGATGATGCTCTTTTGTATGCTACAGGTGATTCGGTTGATGAATGTTTGTTTAAAATTAAGGCAGATTTGAACAATATTGATAAATGACTTAAGATGAATAGAATGGAATTAAATTTAAACAAAACTAAATGTATGTGTATTAATATTAATAGTAGAATTACAGAAAATATTTACATAGATAACCAAATAATTGAAGAAGTGTCAGAGATTAAATATTTAGGAGTTATAATAGATTATAGTAAGCTAAGTTTCAAATCAAATCATGATTACGTGTGTAAAAAAATTCCAAAAAAAATTTATTTTTTAAGTAGAATTAGGAAAACAATTTCGAAAGCAACATCTATAAAAATATATCGTCGCTTCAATAATGAAACAAAGTACTCGCAAAAGTGTAGTTTCGAGATAATTGGGTTTAAAGATTTTTCGATTTTCTGATTTACGTAAACTCGGCAGCACTATTGAATGAATAAAGATATTGGAAAAAAAATTTCTACCAATTACTTTTGACTAATTTCCCCACAGCATATTAAAATTTCACATTAGTACCTGCTGGCTTTTCTACCTAAAAAGAGGTGAAAAGTCAATCAGGTACCTTATACGTTATTTCATATTAGTTGTACGGTATTTCATTCTGCATGGAAGTACGATTTAGTCTAAAACTAATTAATTATTATCGAAATAACGTATGATATTCTTACAATTTTTTATTTATATGAACCGGCATATCATGTAGTCATGAATGATGCTTATACAATATTTTATATTTACCATTTCGTGTGGTGATCGTAATGTATGTAAAATATACGACACTGATTATACCCAAGTTATTATTCTGTAAGAATTGGAATATCGTACATGCATTTACGCTGTTTCAATATTTAACCAAATTCAAATTTGCATTTGCATGTTAATTAACAATATATTAATTTTCACCCCCAGCTATAAAATAATTGGAAAATGTTAAAACACCACTCTATAGACATCCTTATGGGGAATGAAGCGCACCCATTATATAATAACAACGTATAAATGGCATACGTTATTTCATTATTAAAGCGACGATATAATGCAATAATCAAGCCTTACTTTGAATATTGCTCCTCTGTCATATTTCTTTGTAATGGTGAAATGATTGATAGACTACAAAAACTAATAAATAGAGCAATGGGGTGCATTCTGAATGCTAAAAGGCTTACTTCAATAGATTTTATGCTGCAACAATTAGATTGGTTAAATATTAAACAACGTACTTTTGCCAATGTTCTCATTTTAGTATTTAAAATGAAAAACAATTTATTGCCTAAATACTTAATCGACAAATTGATGTATAATGGAGATACCCATAATTACCATCTAAGAAATACTTCTAACTTTAGATTAAATTTTTATTGTAATGAAAAAACATAAAATATGTTAATGTACAAGGGCTTAAAATTATTTAATGATTTATCTTCTCAATTGAAAAATGAAACAAATATAAACTATTTTAAAAGTAAAATAATAGAATATGTAAAAAAAGTGTCACCCCATTATTCCTAATCCAAAAATTCCTAATCCCAAAAATCCTAAAAATTTATTCCCAATATTCCTAATCCCAAAAATCCTAATTTTATCAGAAATAATCCCAAAAATCCCAAAAATTTATTCCCAATATTCCTAATCCCAAAAATCTTAATTTTATCAGATATATTCCCAAAAATTCTAAAATTATAAACATCTGAAAACACGTGCAAAAGTTGAATTAAAACAGGTTTATGTTATATTAAAAGTGATTTAATTTAATGTTTATTGATATAATTTTCATTTTTAATCAAAATATTGTGAAGTATTGTTTAAATTTGTTTAAAATGGAAAACCATTTAGAATGGATTTTTTCTAATAGCATGAAAAATAGAAAACCTATAGTAAACGGCTTCGAATTCAAAACTAATTCGAGAAAAAGTGATGGAAAATCTCATTCGAAATGTGTCAAATCTCCAAATTGTTTAGCAACTTTAGTGACAAAATATGAAAATTTTGTTTCTATTAAAGGAGATCACAATCACATGAAGAATCCTTTAGAAATAAAGAAAAGGAAAATTATTTGTGAACTGAAGACTCAAGTGATTGAAAACCCATTGGAATCAATTCCAAGAGTAAGTATATATGTATTACGGTAAATGATGTAAACGTTAGGGGTTGGGGGGAGGGGGGCTACTATTGATCGAAGGTCTGCAGGGTCGCAGAAGCGAGTGAAAAATAAAATAATATATCATAAAATATATCGAGTGAAAAATAAAATAATAGTTCATAAATAATATATCACACCACTTTTATTTTATAGATTCATTCAAAAACAAGATCACAAATACTCAACTCCAGGAATGACACTAAAACATCAGTTACTGAACATTCATATCCAAGTTATCAAAGCATCAAGTCGTCGCTATATCGAATGAAGGCAAATCTGTTCCCATCAAATCCTCAGTCGAGAGAAGAAATAGTTTTGGAAGGGGAGTGGTCTCAAACTCTTGACGGACAGAACTTCCTATTACATGAAAGTGGAACCGGTGAGTGAAGAAAACGCGTGACAGGCGGGGATACTAACCACTTTTCTATCGATAATTTTTTCCGATTTCAGATAATAAGATTCTCATCTTTAGC
Source organism: Diogma glabrata (assembly GCA_963693315.1). Lineage (NCBI taxonomy): Eukaryota > Metazoa > Arthropoda > Insecta > Diptera > Cylindrotomidae > Diogma > Diogma glabrata. The sequence goes on along the minus strand of OY856186.1, from coordinate 139,344,317 downwards.
ACAAATTCTTTGATTCAACGCTTATGTGCCGCTCGAAAGTGTATATCGACAGGACATTCAAGTCATCCCCAAAACTTTTTATGCAATTATATACATTTCACTGTAAAATTGCAGATAAATCGTTTCCAATGTTATTTGCATTATTGCCAAATAAAACAATTTAAACTTATCGAAGACTCATCGATGCCATAATATTGCTCTGAATTTAAATTTAGAATTCAAGCCTTTAGAAATCTTAACTGATTTTGAAATTTCAATGTTTTCGGCGATTCAAGAAAGTTCAGAGAAAATACTAGAATTCGAGGATGTTATTTCCATTTTGCACAATCCATTTGGAGGAAGGTTTGTTATTCTCGATAGTATAATGGTTAGTATCCCCGGCTCTGACAATTTTTTCATTTTAGGTTCAAAGTCTAGGAATGACCACCGAATTCAACAATAATTTGGAATTGTGCTATTGATCGAAGGTCTGCAGGGCCGCAAAAGCGAGTGAAAAAATAAAATAATATATTACAACACTTTTTATTAAAAACAAAAAATTCATACAGAAAGAAAAGAATTTTAGGATTTTTGGTATAAAACTATATTTTTAGGATTTTTGGGAATTGGGAATATTGGGAAAAGGAATAATGGGATTAGGAATTTTTGGATTAGGAATAATGGGATTAGGAATAATGGGATTAGGAATTTTTTGATTAGGAATAATGGGGTGGAATCGTAAAAAATAAGTTTTAAATTTATGCAATTAATTTCAAATAGAGCTATTTAGATTATAAGAAATCGTATGTATGGTTACAATGGTATTCACTACTAAACTAAATAAACACCGAAAAAAAAAATCTTGGTTGATTCAAACATGTTGCATTGTTAATCGAAAATTAAGTGAAAATTGGGGAACTAAATACGTTTGTGATTGAATCAACCAACGCTCCGTATTTAAATTAACAATTCAACCGTTGTTGATATATTTTTTTAAAAGTATCACAATCATATTTGATTTAACCATGTTTGTAGTTGAGTCAATTATGATTTAATTTTCAATTGACTACAAACGTGGTAAATTAAAAATTAGACTAAAAATTGTGATATTGAATACGTTTGTGATAGAATCAAGCAATACGCCGTATTAAATCTTTTGGTTTGGTACATCTTTGTTATGTTTTTGCTGCTATCGATGTTTGTATGGGTTCGTTTTTTTCGTAAATATAATATTTGAAATTTTTTATATTAGAAATATGTATTTCGCATCAAATCCGACAAACATATTCATGCATAAAGATAGCGTTCGTATATTTACGTTCTAAATAGGAAATGTATGAGTGTGATTTTGTTTGTAAACGATGCGTCCATTTTTTCGCCATATTTTTAATGATACAATTTAAAAGACCAAAATTCAGAAATCAAAAAATTTAAATATTTGAATTATGTGTAGAAAATTATACTAATTTTCCATAATTTTCTCATTATTATGAAAAATTAAATTAAAATATCGATAAATGGACATGAAACAAGACAAATAAAAAATATCAAAAAAATATAATAATTTTTTTAAATCACTAAAATTAATTATAGAAAGGGCCTGTTTCATTAACGATATTTTTGTTATAACATTAACTGAAAAATTTCTTTCGCACATAATTTTATGTGCAAATAATATGAAAATTATTTAAATCAATTAAACACATCTAAATTATTTCCTAAAGTAAAATGTTAAATAAAACCAGCCATGTTAAAATATATAAAAACTTTTTTGTTTTCTATTCTTTTGTTTATTATTTTTCTTTATTTTGTTTATTAGTTTCTTTTCTACTAGTTTTTTATTTTAACAAACACAATAATTTTCAAACAAAAACATGAACAAACTGAACTGAAAAATATGAACAAGAAAAATTGATCACGCCGCCGTGGTTGATTTAAATAATGAAAATTGAAACGTTTTTTAAAATAAATTGACAATGCTACATTGGTTAAAATAATCACGTTCGTATTAGACGCAAAATCAAACAAGCTTTGTAGTTGATTCTACCAACGTTTTTTTTTCGGTGAACAAATAAAAAGTTGGATTCTTGAATTTTTAATTCAGATAAGTCTAATAAACTATAAAAATAATCCGATAATAATTGTGATAACTTTTGTGTTGGATTTTAAAGTGTTATAGTTTTGTGGCTAAAATTATGTTAACTTTTGTTCGTTTTCTATAATCAATACGTTGTTTTTTGCTACATCAAGAAAAATAACAATAAATCTTGTTTTTACCGTATTTTCACAAAACAAATAAACAAATTTTATAACAAAATTAATTTTTGCAATAATTTCAAATTACAAAATGTTAACATAAAATTAAAATTAATTGATCTATTTGGAAACAGTTTTCATATCAAATTTACTTTATACTAAGCAAGATGATTCTAGGTAATCTCTCACCAACTAGAAAGCTGCGAAGTAAGAGCACTGCAATTGTATCGGATGCTGAACCAGGTAATGCTGGATCAACTCTAGTCTCACTTGAGGGATTATCTGAGGAAATGTCGTCTAAAATTACTTTGGGCATGATTACAGATGTAAATTTACCGGTAAAGTATTTTTGGTAATTTTACCGTAAAATTACTGGTAATATTGGTAATATTGGTTTAAATAAAAAACTGTTTCAAAAAATTTAAATATAGTTGCAATTTCATGTAGTTCAAAATTGACGACTATCACAATCAATTCTAGTTTATATAAACAAAATAGAAATCAAATATATTATTATGAAGTGTAAATATACTTACTCGCAAAGCATTGTAGCGATTAAGAAACATATGCAACAATGTAAAATTCTTTTATGCTCCTTCCATACATGGAAGAAGTTCAGCTGTTGTTCTTTCAGTAGGCATCTAGAAAACAGACTGCCCGCTATTTTCACAATAGCGAAAATGCAACAAACCCTGAACACACTGACTTCAACAATAACTGTTTTCTTCACAGTTAATATGTAAAATTGTGTGTTTTTGAAAACGCTGCCATATCCGGAAATGTTTAGATATTATACATCGTGCAGAAGTAAAAATGCATTTCAGTGGCTCAAATGCAAAGAGCAATGACAGATACCTAAGCATTATCAATGAAACTAACTTTATTTAGACTGTACGCAATGCATCCAATCAAGCTCCTTCCATCGCATGAACCAGGTTGAACCCCTTGAAACCGGTTCAACCAGCGAGGAAGAAACATATGCAACAGTGTAAAATTCTTTTAGCTCCATCCATACATGGACGAAGTTCAGTTGTTGTTCTTTTAGCAGGAAATCTAGAAAACAGACTGCCCGCTATTTTCACAGCTGCGAAAATGCAACAAATCCTGAACACACTGACTTCAACGATAACTGCTGTTATGAACGCCGCTCTTACTATGATTATGCAGGTTCGACTGTACAATTTTCTTAGTTAAAGTTGAGTGGGAGAAACGAGTAGAGCGAACATCATGTCTATAAAAGACCAAACATTCTGTTAATCGTTCTCTTTTTCCTCTGACTCAAGTAAGTAAAACATCAAATAATAATATAATAATAAATTGTGTTTGAATATCATTTTTAAATAAAAAGAAAATCATAAAATAAAGTAAATTATGAAACATATAAAATAAAGTAAATTATTAAACATATAAAATAAAGTAAATTGTTAAATTTAATAAAGACAGAATAAATTGTTAAATTGATAAAGACTTTCAATAATTCATACAAGTGCACAACACTGCTCACAGTTATGTAAAATTATGTGTTTTTGAAAACGCTGCCATATTAGGAAATGTTTAGGTATTATACACCGAGCAGAAGTAAAATTGCATTTCAGTGGCTCAAATGCAAAGAGCAAATTGATAGATACCCAAGCATTATCAATAAAACTAACTTTATTTAGACTGTACGCAATGCATCCAATCAAGTTCCTTCCATCGCATGTGGTTAGAAAATGAACCCGGTTCAATGCTTTTCCTTCAATTGAGAATTATCAACGGCGTTAAACATGTCACTTTTCACGTACCACACTAGCCACGGCCGACACTGGGATAAATGTATTAATTAGCCGTGCAACACGTCACATCAAAATTTAATTAATGCATTGTTTCTTTCTCGTTCATGGGAAAATATAAAGCACAAATGGCATATATCGCAAAGATATTTGCCTTCAAAAACGCAAGGAAAATTTAAATATTAACGTGCGTTCCGCAGCAAAAATTTACAACGAAGCAGTAATATAGAGCGTTGTGTTGCGGTTCTGTTGCTGCTGTATCGTTCAATGCAAAATTGGATCGTGAAAAAATTACCAAACGAGTAACCTTTGAGGGTGAATAACACGGATAATCAACAAACTGTCAATAACAGGGTAGGAAAAATTTGCTTCATGGCAACAATTTGATCCCGAAATGACATAGATTTAGCTTTTGCCTCATCTGAAATAGCTGCGTTACTGCTACCAGGTGAAAAAAACTCCCCATTCCAATCCACCGATCGACACCAGTAGACAAAATAAATGTTTGTCTAAAGTACTCTCCTTTGTGGCAACACGTAGAGACCTTAAAATTACCTACACGTATGGGTGTTCAGCTGCAAATCGATCGACCAGCTGAGATATTCTCACAACAATGTGCACGCAATTTTTGAATTATACGGGGTGTCAACAACAAAGCACAAACTTTAATTTTTATTAAGTAAAGATTATTCAAATTTTTTTGCCATTTTACCAATTTTACCAAGCCTAAGTAATATTACGTAATATTACCAATTTTACCGGTAATTTTACCATGGGTAATATTACTTTTACATCTGTAGGTATGATCTTTAAGGAGTTGAGGGAATTAAAAGAATGCTCGAAAATATCTTTTCTGAATCTTGAGGCGAAAGTGGACTTCTTCATTAAAGAAAATTCTGCTTTGAAAGCTCAAATTGCTGACCTGCAATATTACTTAAATGAAGCTGAATTAGATAAAAACAAGTTCAATGGTAGAATCGAACTCAATCAACAATGACTGTATAGATTTGGAATCCGAATGTATGTCTAAGGAGCCTATTCAGCATCAACCATGGCAACGTTCAGCTCTAAACATAGCAAGAACTGATCGGTTTGTCCATAAGGAACGTTTGGAAAGAAAACCATCGAGTAGTGGATCTATGCTCAACCTACCAGCTGTTGAAAAAGGAATTCCATCTAGTGTCGTTATAGGTACTGGTGGTTCTAATCATCTATCAGTTGTTGAACAAAAAATTTTGATTTTTGTTTCAAGATTAATCAAAGATGTATCGGACGTTGATTTTCAAAAATTCTTAAATGAGAACCTGTAACTACCGGATCTAAAATTTATTCGGTTGGTACCTAAACCTATTGGCGAAGTGGATAGAGATTAGTTTCTTTTAAATTGAATGCGCCCTTGTCAGCAAAAGAGAAGCTGCTTACTTCTTCATCTTGGCCTGCAGGTATTCTTGTAAAAGAATTTACACCTAAGCCAAGTTATTGTCCTTTTTTAAGGATTCCGGGTTCAAGCACAACAGCAACATAATCAATACTGCTAAGAATACTTCATCAATGCTGTCTTCGTCACCTGTGAAAAAGGTTGTTGAAACAACTTTTTTTCAAAGTGTACGTGGCATGGTTTCAAAATCAGCATCTTTTTCCAAATTTTTTAATTCAACAAATTTTCCAATTTATGTGTTAATTGAAACCTGGTTTCATAAGGGGATTTATTCTCAAGAATTTTTTACGAATAACTACAATGTTTATCGCTGTGATAGATCATCGTTGAATAATGAATAGTAATAAAAATACTGGTTCATTCGTCTCTTCAAAATGAAATTATCGATATTGGAACCGAATATAATATAACTGATTTGCTTTGTGTATCAGTAACTATTTCACAAGTAAAATTTTTGATAATTTTTTTCTATTTTTTTGATCCACGGGTGTGACAACCCCGCGTACTCCAGTCCCTGCTATTGGCATATGAGTTAACGTGAGATATCACATACCACTGGCAATAGCAGTGAGATATCACTAGCCAAGGTGATATCTTAGGGGTGCTGGCGGATGAACTGTATTCAGTCAACGGTAGCACTCTCAATCTTAGCTAATGAATATTCCTTGACGCTGAAACGCTGTAGCTTGCTCGAAGAAACGAGCCTTCATATAACTATATATCTGAGCTTTAATCATTGAATATACTGCGTCCCATAATCAGGGATTATGCCATTGGCTGGACTATTGGCAAACCAATTTTAGTTTTGTTCCTGCAAATTTGTAAAACAAATTTGCTTTTTATCTCTTATTTTATTTTTATTTTCCCTATCCTATCACGAAATATTGGCCTATGTCATATTTTATATGTGATAGGATTTATGGTTTAGTTATCCATTACTTAACAAAAAAATATTAAAAAAAAACAAAAAAAAACAGATTTGCGTCCATTAACATCCTTAGAACGCATGTTGTTGTGGGACCTTGGTCTTAAAAGGTTTTTATGTGTTGTTGTGACACATATTGTAATGCCTACTACACATCACATTTTATTAAAAAAAAAAAAATTGTTGAATATATACCACCAGGGATGTCAGTCGATGTCTACTTTAATTATTGTGAGTGTATCCATAGTATTGTTTATAAAAGTAGTATTTGTGATAAAATCATCTTATTAGGTGATTTTAACCTGCCGAATATTAAATGGGAATCTACAGCTGATGGTGATTTTTTATTACCTGTAAATGTAAAAACAGTCATCGATTACACATGTATTGATTCATTATTAGCATATGATTTGAATCAAATTAACAGTATTTGTTAACAGTATTTTGTTAATTAGAATAGAAATGTTCCCCATTCTATGAATTCACACAAAGTATTGTCTAGTAATTTAATGCAAAAAAATCCCATATAATATAAAAACATTTCCATAATATGGAGTCTAATGACAGTGGAAAAATTCAACTTAAGTAAAAATAAATAAGTGATGAAGAAGTTTCAACTTCGAAATTGTCATCGCCTCAACGGCATAATCGATAGCGTGTCTGTCTAAGGATTCGAGCCGGGCACTGACGAGGAAGGTTCGAATTCATCCGAAACACGAAAAATGTGAAGTGGAGTTTTTTTCTGAGAAACTTCAAACCATACATTTGAATTGAAAAAATACCAAATACTTCTTTATCTACTTGAGTTTAATTGATCTCAAAAATCCCAAATAAAGTTAAATTCCCTTAATGTAGTCTAATGTTAATACATATAGGACTACAAATTGACCAAAAGTCAGCCATTGATTTCACATTGATTGGAAACAATCAATAATGACTATACAATCGTGACTTAGGATGTTAATTAGAATAGAAATGTTCCCCATTCTATGAATTCACACAAAGTATTGTCTAGAAATTTAATGCAAAAAATCCCATATAATGTAAAAAAATTTCCATAACTTACTTACTGGATCTCAAAAATCCCAAATAAAAGTATTTGTAACATTAATGGAAAATTTTTAGATTTAATTTTTACAAATGACTGTAATTTGCTATCATTGGAAGAATCTATTACTCCATTTGTAGTTAATGACAGTCATCATAAGCCGTATGAAATTGTAATTAAAGATGATGCCTTTTTACCTGTTAATCAATTTTCCAATGAGCTACCTTCTTATAATTTTAATAGAATTGATGGTGAAGGCTTAAATTTGTATCTCAACAATTTTGATTGGGATTTGATTCTTTCTAATAATTCAATCGATTCAGATGTTGAAATTTTTGGCAAAATAGTTATGAATGGTTGTGCCTAATACATTCTCTCTCTCTCTCTGGCGTTTACATCCCATGGAGGGATTTTGCCGTCTGTGCAATCAGCTTCCAATCGTCTCGTTCCATGACCAGTTGACCCCAGTTTCGACATCCTATATCACGAAGGTCTTGGATGATGTCATCACGCCAGCGTTGTCTAGGTCTTCCTCTTCGACGAACACCAGCTGGTTGTTGTTGGGACGCTTTTTTAATCATTCTATCTAATGGTGCCCTTTCTACATGACCAAACCATCTAATCCGGTTAGATTTAATGAATCCGATTACATCGCAGCCTCCAAGAAGCTGTCTGATTTCATGATTCATTCGGATTCTATACTGATTTTCAGCAACTTTACATGGACCATAAATTGTTCGTATGACTTTCCTCTCGAATGTTGATAAAATTCTACAATCGGAGGAAGTCAGTGTCCAGCTTTCGCTTCCAAAGGTAAGCACAGGTCGAATTAATGCTTTGTAAAGTGTGAGTTTGCACGACTGCGAAAGATGTTTAGATCGCAAAAGTTTTGAGTATGCGTAGAAAACTCTGTATGCGGCTGAGACACGAGCTTTAATATCTGCCTGCATGTCATTTGACGATGTTATTACAGACCCGAGGTATTTGAAGTTTTCCACACGTTCCACTTCATAGTCGCCAGTATTCAGATTGCCGGGAGGTTTATTCCTGGATGTTGTTAATAGTTTAGTCTTGCCGGTGTTAATGCATAATCCAAGTCGTTTAGCATTTCTTTCAAGCCGAGAGAGACTATCCTTGATATCGCTTGTTCTACGTCCGAGAAGCACAATATCATCTGCATAGCCAAGAATTTGACTAGATTTGTTAAATATACAGTTTTGTGTCTCAATGCGGCTTTTTCTTATCGCGTACTCAAGCGCCAAATTAAATAGTACGGGTGCGAGTGCATCACCTTGTCGAACACCTGATGTTATATCAAAAGAGTCAGAAACTGACCCTTCGATTACTATTCTACAGTTTGATCCCGATGTTGTGAGTTTGCACAGAGAAACAAGTTTCTCTGGAATACCAAGGCATATGAGTGCAGACCAGAGGTTGTCGCGGATGATGCTATCATATGCTTGCTTGAAATCAACGTAGAGCTGGTGAATGCTGATGTTGTACTCCCAACATTTTTCCAGAATCATCCTTAAGGTAAAACATTGATCTGTGGTTGAACGGTTGGGACGAAAACCACACTGATAGTCGCCGATGATAGATTCGGCAAACGGGATGAGCCGAGCGAGTACGACATTAGCTAGTATTTTATATGCAGTGTTCAACAGTGCGATTCCACGATAATTTGCACACTTTAGGCGGTCACCTTTTTTATGTAGCGGAACAATGAGAGCTGTTTTCCATTCAGCAGGTAGTTCTTCTTGGTCCCAGATTGCAAGAATCAGATCATATATACGTGAGACCAGAGCTGCTCCTCCATTCTTAAGTAGTTCTGCAGGGATTCCATCGATACCTGGTGATTTGCCATTTTTTAATTTTTTGATGGCAGCTTCCACTTCTTCTATTGTTGGGTAAGGGACAAAAATCTCCTCACTTGACGGAGCAATTGCTCGAATAGGATGAACTTCGTTCGTCCTATTCAGTAGGTCTTGAAAGTGGGATCGCCATACTTCCAGCACATCACGTTCACTTGTTGTAAGCTCGTTGTTTCCATTTTTGATGGCTGTAGATCTTGGGTGGAAATCTTTGGTCAGATTCCGCGCATTGGCAAAACACTCTTTCGAATTTCCATTAGCCGCATGTTGGTTGATGTTTTCGATACAGCTCTTCATGTGTTCGCGTTTCTTTTTCCGTAGGAGTTTTGCTGAGGCTTTTCTGGCGCATAGATAATCAGTTTGGGAGCTTCGGGTATTTCTTGTTAACCATTTTTCTCGCAGTTTTTGTTTGTGCTCAATGCTTTCGCGGCACTCGTCATCAAACCATTCGTTACGTGATTTCGGTGGTCGTTTTCCGATTGTAGTTTGTGCTGCGGATATGATGGTTGATTGAAGCGTTTGCCATTCTTCTTGTATGTTTAATGGCATCTCAGATGGGATGTCATGCTCTTCTATGTTTTGCGTTACAATTTCCTGATATCTATTCAGTGTTTCCAGGTGTTTAAATGCTTCGACATTCCAGCGCACGGTCTTTTTTGCTTGCCTATTAAATGTAGATGATAATTTGCACTTATACTTAAAGATGACAAGCATATGATCGGTGTCCATATCAGCACCTCTGTATGATCGAACGTCAGTTACACTTGTAGAGTGTCTCTTAGAAATCATGACGTGATCGATTTGATTTTCAGTTCTTCCATCATTTGATTTCCACGTTGCTTTGTGGATTCTCTTATGAGGAAAGAAAGTGCTAGATATTACTAGATCATACATCATAGCCAGTTCAGCTGTGCGAAAGCCGTTATTGTTACTAGCATGATGCAAGCTGTTAGGGCCGACATGTGTTTTAAGTTCTGCACTTCTACCAATTTGCGCATTGAAGTCACCTACCACGATTTTTATATCGTGCCGCGGGATGTTATTGATGACTTCTTCGAGTTCTAGGAAGAACAGGTCTTTAATGTCATCTGCTTTGTCTTCAGTAGGTGCATGAACATTGATGATCGTTACATTAAATTTTTGCGTGCGGATTCTCATTGTGCATATCCGCATATTAATTGGGCGAAAGTCGATAACATGTTGATTCACGCGACGATGTGTGAGAAAGCCAACTCCAAATTCTCCTCCGTTTTCATGACCGCAATAGTAGAGAGTGTATCCTTAGCCTAATACATTCATGTCATTAAAAAGGGAAAGAACAACTTTTCTCCTTGGTTTGACAAAAATCTAATTAATTTGAGGAATCGCAAAAATAAGGCGCGTAAAAATTTTAAGAAAACCAAATCACCTAACGATAATGATATTGACGGATTCTGCAAGCTGAGTTTGATAAAATATATTCTATTAATTATGGTAGATACATATCTAATGTAGAGGAGGTTATTAGGGACAAATCCAAAAAATTCTGGGAATTTTTCAATTTAAAACGTAAGACCTCTGACCTACCAACAACCATGTGTCTAGAGTTGAAAATATCTTCTGATATCCAAGGCTTTTGTAACTTATTTCAAAAATTCTTTCAAAGCGAATACGCAAGTGAAAGTACGACTTTTGATAGCGATTGTGATGACTCATGTAATGTACCATCTTTTTGCTCTCCTCTAATTAGTATGGAGGATATTACGTTTGCCTTGAATTCATTTAAAGAAGGTTCAGGTCCGGATGGCATACCGTCTAAAATGTTAAAATTGTGCGCTAGTTCATTTGCACGTCCGCTCTCTATCTTATTTAATAAATCGCTGAATTTTGGTGTATTTCCCTCTAAGTGAAAAATATCACTTATAGTTTCTGGGGCCCTATTCCCGAACACATAAATGTCATCACAATATTGTAAATTCACACAATATTGTGAATTTCGTATTATTTAACACCAATTTGGTGAAAATTCAAAACAATATTGTGAATCTGACAAGAACAATATAGCTACTGTCAAAATCACAATTTTTCTTTAAGTTTTGTGTGTTGACTTTTTTATACAAATTTCATCGGTTGGCGTAAAAATTAATTTATAACGCAAAATTAAGTCTTTAATAATATTAAATAATCATATTTTTATATAAATATCATTAAAACATATTTATTTATTAAATTTATTTTTATTTTATTTTGCATGTTTTAAGATTAAAAAAGTTAGTTGTCACAAGTACGAATCTAGTACCAAAAATCTATTATAATTTTGTAAAAATTTGTTATAATTTGCATGACACAAATATGAGTTACATAATACCATTTTTAAACAAAGTTGTTGAGCATTTTGGTGAAATTGACAATATTGTCAATTGACAAATAAGTGTTCGGGAATAGGGCCCCTGTTTACAAAAATGGTAGTAGATATCACATTTCTAATTATAGAGGGATTTCAATACTTTCTGCATTACCCAAGCTGTTTGTTATCTGTTTTTTAAATGCAAAGAATATATCAGCATGGTTTTTTTAAGGGCAGGTCTACTTCAACGAATTTAGTAGAGTTTGTTAACTCTACAGTAAATGTTCTTGAAAATGGAGGTCAAGTTGATGTTGTATTCATTGACTTTAAGAAGGCTTTTGATACGATTCAACATAAAATCATCTTATCAAAACTACCTCAATTTGGATTCAATTTCGTGTTAATTAAATGGATGCGTTCCTATTTGACTGGCCGAGTTTAATACGTGTTGATTGATGGCAAGAAATGGGATTATATATATCTTCATTCTGGAGTTCTTCAGAGATCCCATTTAGGACCCCTCTTATTCATATTATTTATTAATGATTTATCTAACATCATTGAGTTTTGTCATTTTCTTTTGTATGCTGATGATTTAAAAATTTATCGTGTCATTGAGACGGCAGCTGATTTTTTTCATTTAAAATTAGATATTGATAATATAAACAAATGGTGAAATGAAAATAAACTATATTTGAATGTTAAGAAATGTAAAATTCTATCAATCTATAAGAAGCTGAATTCTTGATCTGGTCAATGATATGATCTGGTCACCGCTGATATCCATATAAATCGAATAGAAGCAATACAACGGAAATTTTTATTCTACATATTACGTTAGGAAATTTAAACTTTGGCTTTCGATCCCTATACCAAAAATGTAGCGTAGGATCTTACGCTCAAATACAGATAAATGTGATTCGTCATTTTGTGTAAGGGTCCACGTTTGTGACCCATACATCACAACCGGTCTAATCAAAGTCTTGTATAACTTGAGTTTGGCGTTAGTTGATACATACGGTAATCCAAGGATAGGTTTAATTGAGTAGAAAGATCGATTACCTGCAGCGATTCGAGCTTTTATATCTGTAAGTCAAGCATTGATCCCAAGTATTTAAAAGATTCAACTTTCTCAATTCGTTCATCGCCGCACATCAAATCTTTCTTCTCAGCCTCTCTGAAACATACATATGTTTGGTTTTATTGTAGTTAATTTGAAGACCAATTTTTCTAGCACCACTCTCAAGCGACTTGAAAGTCTCACTCATAACAGCTTCGCTTCGGCCGAGGATGACAACATCATCAGCGTATGCGATCATCTGTACTGAGTTTGTTGACAAGACATTGTTGTTAGTCGGTAGTTTCTTTTGACGGCACACATATTCCAAGGCTAAATTAAAAAGTATAGAAGAGATAGCATCACCTTGTCTTAAACCGGAGTCGACTTTAAAAAAATTTGGTATTTCGTTTTCTACTCGTACACAGCATTGAGAGTTACGTACTGTCATTTTGCAAAGTGATACCAGTTTACCAGGGATTCCCATTGACACCAGAGCAGACCATAAAGTTTCTCGTTCGAGAGAGTCGTAGGCCTGCCTAAAATCAATGAAGAGTTGGTACACATGTATGTTGAACTCTCGGCACTTTTCCAAAATCATCCTTATCGAGAAAAGTGCATCGGTGGTACCTCGGCCCTGCCGGAAGCCACACTGATATTCTCCAAACAGTTGTTCAGCAAAAGGATTGGTTTTGGATAGCAAAATGTAGGAAAAGATCTTATATGCGATTCCTCTGTAGTTTGCACATTGTAGTCTATTACCTTTTTTATGGATTGGTATCAGCATAGCTGTGTTCCAGTCCTGTGGCATGGTTTCAGTCCTCCAGATCATTTGAACAAGTTCAAACAATCTTAAGGATAGAGTTTAACCACCATGTACAATCATTTCGGATGTTATATCGTCGATACCAGGTGCTCTATTGCGTTTTAATTTTGACAGCGCCGCTTCGAATTCCTCTTTGGTTGGTTCGTCTACATGTACCTTTGACGCACGAATAAGCTTTGCTCGTCGCCCGACTTGTTGCTGGTCACTTAAGTTGAGAAGATTCTCAAAATAAGCGGCCCAAGTGTCTAAAATATTTTTAAGGTCTACTTGTAGCTCCCCATCTGCGTTTTGAATAGCAGTCGATGTAGTTTGAGGGCCATTCTTTAAGGTTTTAACCTGTTGAAAGAAGTTACGCGATATTCCTGATGTTCCTTATTGAAGCTTTCAATCTCCTCACATTTTCTCTTCCACCATTCTCGCTTCGTTCGTCTACATAGCTTTGTAACGGCTTGTCTTGTCAGTTTATAGTTCTCTTTCGCGGACCTTGTGTTACGTCCTTGCAGACATTTCAGATAGCAATCTCTTTTGTATTGAATAGCGTCAAGACATGCTTCTGGGAGTGGTTTTGTGGTCGTCCAAGTATTCTCTCAGCAGCGCTTAAAACAGCATCTTTGGAAAATACCATGACTTATCGACATCTCCATTAATGGTTTCTGATTTCTCCAATGTTTCGGCAATATGGATTTGATATCTCTCTCTTCTGTTTCAGCATTCTTTAGTGATTAGATTTCAAAACGTTTCCGTTGATTGAATTTTTGAATGCTTGGATTTGGGAAGTGGAACCTTATTTTAGCACATACAAGAAAGTGATCACTTCCAAGTTCCAATGTATGCACCTCTAAAGGATCGCACATCCAGAACACTCGAAAAGAAACGTGCTGTAACTAGCACGTGATCAATGTTTATGTTTATGAATCGATCGGTGCGGAAAAAAAGTACTGGCAATTCTCAAATTATTTGATAATGCAAACTCAGTCATTCTCTCACCATTATCATTCGAATTCAAATGCCGGCTTTTGGGACCCACCACATTTCCATAAGAGATATCTCTTCCAACCTGCCCATTAAAGTCACCAAGAACCATAATGAAGTCGCGTGTTGGTGTTTGTTTCATACCCTCTTCCAGTGCTATGTAGGAAGTATCCTTCTCGTCGACGATCTTAGCTTCAGTAGGTGCATGCACGGCAATAAGAGAAATTTTGTATATGTACCACGTATACGTAGGTAGCAAATCCTCTCACTGACCGGGATGAATTTCATCACGGCTTCTTGTATGCGTGCACCAACAATATATATGAGCAATATTTTTTCTTTTCGCCCACTTTTGTGGGGAGGGGTCTTGGATTTTCCTTAAATTTTAGTATGTTGTTGGAGTTTACCAAAAAAAACTATTCGTAAATTTTCAGCTCTCTAAGGTCATCTGAACTCGAGAAACCGCTATTAAAATTCCCAAAAAGGCCATTTTTTACCCTATTTTCAAAGACCATTACTTCCAACACCTATCAGCCGATTTAAGTTCAACAAGTCACATTTGTTTTAGTTTAAAGTTCTCATTCTAAAAAAAAATTTAGAACCCAACGTAATAGGGTTGTTTTGGGGACCAAATAATTGCTTAGATAACGACTGTCAAAATTGTACCAATAAATATAGGACATTTTAACAAGTCTCAGTTGATAGATTATGATCTTATATTTAAAACGTCGCTTAGTAAACTAAAATCTATGCCTTAGATTCCGAGATACAGCCAGGGATGGTTAAAAAGCCGGCTTTTTTCATTTTGACCTCTCCAGGTGGATAAAATCCGGTTTTATCCGGATAATATTAAAAAAGCCGGTTAATTTGTTTTTGTATAAAAAAAAGATTTTTTTGTCATATTCGAAAAGCACACAGCACCATTTATTCATATAGTTTTTTATCCTCTAATAAATTAGATCTTTCTCTAGAGTCTAGATCAGGGTTCGCAACTGAATTTTATTGGCCTGCCGAAACAATTTTTGTTCTAATAATCGCTATTTTCGCCAGCCAATCCAATTCAATTATGAAAAAGTACATTTGGCTACAAGAGATGAAAACGTTGCTTTTTCGTGAGTGACACTTTTATTCACGAGACGCGTTAGTGTCGAGGGAGACAATTTCACGGACGTAAAATGTGTAAATAAAAATTTGTTCCTGCAAAGTTTCTAGTTTTAGAAATTTGCCGTATTTTCCCAATTGTAGCACAACGCAAAGAAATTCCACTCTGGCAGCGCAGTTAATATCTGTCCTCTCATCAACTGCCAATGCAAAGACTTCAACGGCATGAAGATCAGATTTTAACTGTTTAGAAATATTTTCACGTATTTTTATAAAATATTTATAATCTCTTAAGGTATTTGATTTGCACTTAACTGCATACTTTGGCTACGGGTGAGAATTTTATCTTTGCTTTTAAAAGTTTTGAAAAGTGTTTAACCACAACTTAAAAGAGTTGATTTAATAAATTCGTAAATGCTTTGCCATGTTTGGCAATATCTCTTGCTACTTTAAAACTGGCGGCGATAATATTATTAGAAGATTTAGTATATATTTAGTAATTTTATTTGATTGCGATTCATAAACCTTTTTTGAAATATTCTTTTGTATAAAATTAAATGGCACATTTACAGCAGTTTTTTTCCGAGAATACCTCTTTTATTTGAGAAGAAATTTCGGTAATAATATTACTGTTGTATTTGATAGTTATTATGAACAAAATATGAAGGTGTTAGAAATAAACCGTCGTTCACAAAAGTTTACCTCATAAGAATACATAAGAATTATCTTTGCAGTCCATCAGAATGAAAAAAATTCTTATGTATTCTTATGAGGTATTTAAACCTTTTAAAAATGATTTTCTGTAATTGCAAAAAAGGATGTGGTGCATTATGCTGTCGAAAAGTTGGACTTTTTTGGACGCAACTTGTAGTGGATGCTCCGGCAAAATCTGTCATAACTCATAATAGTGCTCCGATTTTAGATCAAGAGAAGGAGGAGATTGACAGTCATTAAAGTTCTCATGAGGATACCATGTTCTAAATATTAATGAAAAAATATTCAAATTTAATGTAGTTAAATTAAAAAAAGAAAAGAAATTTGTCGCCCGTAGTAACTTTTTTTAATGTAATCATAATATTGGGTGGTTTTTAAGGGTTGAGATATGTGGTTTTGATCTTTATTTAGATCTGTTAAGATTTAATTTGTAACTTAATAAGTTTTGACAATAAGGGGTAGTTTTTGCACCTAAAAATAAAAGCACTTAGGGTAGATTTTGAAATGGAGGGTGTGTTGAGCTTAATTTCAAATTTTCAGGCAAATCGATTCAGGCATTTCAGGCAAATCGATACTGATTCAAACAATTCAGAGGTTACCTACTATTTTTACCGTCTTTTACTGGACTAACAGTAATATTTAACTTATTACAAAATATCTGTAAAAATCTTTTCTTTATTATGATTCCTAAAACGGAAATTTAAAGACAATTTTGGACACAATTTCAGAATGTTTGCCGTGCCAGAAGAATGTTTGCCGTACCAGACAAATTTTCAAACGTGCCAAGTCTGACACGCGTGCCACGTATTTGCGATCACTGGTTTAGATTATCTATCTTTTTAATTGCATAACAATTTAGTATATTTGAGATTAATTATAAAATGTATCTGTTCATAATCACTTCCTGAGAAATCACAATAAGAAAAAAAACATTTCTTTCATCTTTTGGATAATAAAATTGTATGAACTAATTTTATCCGGCTAAAATCCAGGATAAAATGAATTAGCCACCCGGATAAAATCCAGTGGATAAAACGGTTAGGAGAAATCGCTGGCATCCCTGGATACAGCTGTTTGAAAATATTCATTTTCGAGAAAATTGCGTTTTTTTGCATATTCAAACCAGTGGTACTTTTTTCTGGCAATCTCAAATGACACAAAAATTAAACTGTAAGTAGTGCTTAACAAGTTTAATAACCTTCTACTTTTTTTTTTTTTTTTTTTGATAAAATGTGATGTGTAGTAGGCATTACAATATGTGTCACAACAACACATAAAAACCTTTTAAGACAAAGGTCCAACAGCAACATGCGTTCCAAGGATGTTAATGGACGCAAATCTGTTTTTTTTTGTTTTTTTAATATGTTTTGTTAAATAATGGACAACTAAACTCTAAATTCAATCACATATAAAATATGACTCCTGTTAGACTTCTAGGAGTTGAGATTGAAAATAATATGAAATGGAATTCTCATATTTTTAACCTAGCTAAGAACGCTGTTCAAAAATTAGGATTCTTGGGTCGTTGTCGTAAGGTTTTTAATAGCGAGCAGCTTTTTTTAATATATAAATCATTTATTCGTCCCTGCGTGGAGTATTGTTCTCACATATGGGGTGGAGCCTACATAAGTAGCTTAAAATGTCTTGATTCTATACAACGGAGAGCTGTTAAATTGATCGGCAACTCGACTCTTACTAACGAGCTTGATTCCTTGCAACATAGAAGAGACGTCGCTGATTTGACTGTATTTTACAAGTATATTATGGACGAACGGGCGTCTACGGAGATCAAATCGATTTTGCCTGAAACAGCAAACTTCGCGCGTTCCACCAGGGCATCAACAGCAGCCCATCCTTTTACGGTTCAAGTGACAAGGTGTAGAACTGTCGCTTTTCAACGCGATTTTTTTAACAGAGTTTCTCATCTCTGGAATGCCTTACCGGCGTGGGTCTTTCCTGATAATTTTAATCCTCAAAACTTTAAGATCAACGTTAATAAATTCCTCAAAGAAAATTGAATAATACTTTCGAGCCCTAGTTCCCTAGTTAGCATGGTATCTTCGGATATTCAGAGACGTTAATCTATATTGGTTAACACTAAACATGCCTAACATTGAATAAAAAAAAAAAAAAAAAAATGACATAGGCCAATATTTCGTGATAGTACGAGATCCGGCTGCAGGATTAGTGCGGTCATCGATTTTTTGCTAAAACCAAATTTTTATGTATATTTATAATTAGGAGAATATATATCTACCAGTAGCCCTATTCCGGTACATCGTGAAATAGGAATTGAGAAATAAATTATAGCAATTTTTTCATAACTAGTATTCCGTGTCGCGGGAAATAACAAATTCGTATTAGAAAATATTTCTTTATTTCATTTATTGCACTTTTTTCTCAATTCCCAATTCCCAGGGAAATGCCGGAATAGGCGTACAGGTTGCCTATCAAAATTTGGCCGCCAGTATTTTTAATTAAATTATTTTTAATTGATTTTTGGGAAAAAATTTCGTTCACTTGTTTTTTAAATAAAATATCGTCTACATCACGGCAATTTATATAAAGATTCTAAAAATTCACGGTTGCCGTTGCGCACCTGGCCGCACCTCTTCGCAGCCAGGTGTAAACAGGTATTATTTCGATACATTTATACGTTCATAACGTACACACAGAAAAATAATGGTAGTAAAATTTACAAAACAGTGTAATAAATTTAAAAAACAACTGTTGCAGTAATAGTATATTAAATATCTAGAGTTGTAAATAGCATTTTACATGCGAGGGAAAATTTGCGCACGAGACGCGTAGCGTCGAGTGCAGTATCTTCACGAGCATGGAAAATGCTTTACAACTCGAGATTTGTTATATACTTTTCCTACGACTTTGTTTTAATGCCCAAACGCATATAATTACTTGAAAAAATGAACTACTAATTATAAATTAAATGCAAATAGTTTACAAATTGTGGTAGGCTTTGCATTATTCTGTGTCAAAATGAATTGAAATATTTAATTTTAAAAATCAAATTTTTCTTTAAATAAAAATTTTTCTTTTTATTAAAAGCGTGCGGTAATATATATATAAAAATCTATTACCGCACGCTTTTTTTTACTTACCGCACGCTTTTTTTTACTTACCGCACGCTTTTTTTTACTTACCGCACGCTATTTGAAATAATCAATTTACATGTCATGGATAGTGCGATGTAATTTATAATTTACTGTGATAGGAGTAGGAAAAATTCATTACAAAATTTAATAATTATTACAGGTGGTAGTACTTATGTAGTAGAAGTCAGTAAATATTTTTAAACGATTACATCTATAGTTAAATTCTACTACAAATTTAATCAAGTTTGATTATCATACTGTAATTGATTTTTGCTTAATTTTTATTATGTAGTCAAATAAACCACACTTGTTGTGGAATTGCATTACAACCATATTTGATTACACTTACAATAAATGTTACTACGTTGTTTGGTATATTAGATACCAGATGTAATTAATTTTACTACAAAAACGATAAACTCATTATGTCTGTAGTACAGTGCAGTTATTTAAAATATCAAAAATAAGTTAAGGTAAATCAATCATTCGATGATATTTTTGAGCCTATCTATTAGCTTAGCTCTAATTCTAAATCATTATATCGTGATAAGTGCATTTTGAAATTTTATAAAAGTTGTTTTTTCTGATATTCTTGTCAAGGTAAGTAGTTTGTAATAAATTTTAGAAAAATAGAGTTCTATGTTTATTATTGCTTGATGTAAAAGTGTAGCAAAGCCATCAAACAATACCATGGACATAGGAAATGAGTGTGGTTTTGATGGTAAAACATATCACATATTACAAAACAGTCCCGATACAGTTGTAATCGAGAGAGATAGAATAGCGGAAGATATTCAGGAAACAGCAAGTGTAGTAAATATAGAGGTTAGCAGTGATTTGGACATTGTACATACTTTGTTGTTGCAATGGAATTTACCTGAACTTAGTCAAAGCTTTTATGGTAAGTGTAGTTATTTTATCGTGTAGTATAGTTATTTTATATTCAAAAAGTTTGCATGGTCTTACTTTTGAAATCAGTTTTCCCATATTATTTTCCCAATTTCTATTCTATTGTAAAAAAGATAATCCATTTTATAGAACTAAAAGATTATATTGCATTGCGGTAAATGATGCATTAAATTTTTAAAATAATTATTCTAGACCACAAAATAGATGTTGCATGTTTACAACATGTAACATTTTCTGACATTGATGTCCTTATACCACCCCAGTTAATGCGTGAAAGATATATTC